>VDFB02353493.1:295849176-296044196 GCA_007258455.2 Sequoia sempervirens
ATTGAGTCAATCACTGTCTCAATGCTCTGGGTCTCCAGTTGATAACCCTTGGTGTTTCTCTCCACCACTCAACCTATAGGTCCCCAAAGTAATTAGGCACCCCTGGTCATCTCTTCCAACCCTGCTATCAAGTTCCAAATCGTTCACAATACCTTAACCAAGCATTTCTTGGCGCTTTTCCTCTCTTCACCAACTAGCCCTTAATCAGCTTAAAGACCAGTTAATCACTAAATTCTTCCTAACCTCGTTTCAGGGGTGTGTATAGGGTTTCAAAGCTTCAAAAAAGTCTAGAGAGGGTTCTTGTTCCACCTCCATACATCTCGTCCCTATTGCTTTCACAAAACCCTAGTCTAGGGTTTGGGGAGGGCTACTAGGATTAGGCCTCCTCCAACAAGAAAAATGTTTAATACTCCTCCCTGATAAAAGAACACCCTAACCTCAAAGAAAGAACCCTGGCTCAATTTTGTAACACTTCAAGATTTTAGTGGTTTCAGCCCTTCTTAGGCCGTACATAGGGCTATCACTATTTTTGAGAAATTTAGGGCTTTTTTAAGCCTTTTCTTGGACAGTTTGATTCTTTCCATCCTCCTGCTGATCAGTCAAGGTCTCTACCCTCTTGACAACCTTTTTTGAGGTTCCTGCAATCACTGCACACGCTGCTTCAACAAAGATTTAACACCCCTGTCACGTTAGAGTTAACATCTCACTGTCTTTCCCTAACCGGGCAACACAAGCTCGCCTAGGAAAAGATCATCATCTTGCTTTCATGACTCACCAAGACACTCATATTTACATTATTTACAAGGTTGGAGTTTTTCCTTGCTTCCACAATGCCCATATTGCCTGGTACGGATAGGAAACAAACTCAAAACTCCATTTTCTGGAATTTACTAGTCAAAACAAAACTAAAACAAACACACAGAATTTACAAAATGAAAGACAACGATAGAAAATTTGTCTGAAAAGGCCAATACAAAGCTTTAGAAGGATCCTCTACATGCTAACAAATCAACAAATTCTTTATTTAAATCATCTACTTGCTGTTTTAGATGCAAGAACAGAAAAAAAAACTGTATTTTCCAACACAAAATCACTGTTTCTTCTTGCTCTCATGAAACTGCCACGCTCAAAATCCTCCAAGAACATCAAAAGGTTGAGAAATCACTTTTACAATACTTTGGAAATGGTTAGGTTTCCTTCTCTAAGCCTAAAATCGGTCAAAAACCTCCTGTTGTAAAACACAATGTGTTTTGCAATCTTTTTCAAAAGCTTAGGAAATGACCACAAAAAGATTTCCCAATTTATTTAACTTTTACCTAAGGACCCAAAAGGTCCTAAACACAATCTAAATGGTAACCAAGACCTTAACAAACCACAAAAAAGTAAATTTAAAACAAAAATCTTCAAACAAAGCTCAGACTCAGCACTGGGTGTGTTCTCGCCAAGACTGTGATATATCTATGCATATATATGTGTATAGATGCATCTATGTATATGCATGTACATGAATGTATGTTTACGTCCATACATGCATTTATGTGTGTCTACATGGATGTATCTATGCATATGTATGCATATGTATATATATATGTGTGTGTCTATATGTCTTTTCTAGGAAAGAGTTTACAGTGACAGGGAAAAGGTTGTCATGGTTCCAAAAAGGACACTCGTAGACAAGTTACATTAGGCAGTAAATAGTTATTTTTGTCAGTTTTCTTTCATTTTAGAGTCCATAGGCATATTGGGTTTCATAGACTGGCTCCTCAGATGAACAATTATCTTTTGTCCAGTGTACAATATGGGAGCTTAACAATAACTTGGTACATATGAGTCCTCTAAAGATTACATATCTTCAATTACTGTAGAACTGTTCCATAGTGCAAGCTTTAGAGCCACTGTGATGTTAGCATGTGCCATAATGAGACCTTTGGAACAATATGTGGACAATGTGTTGAGAAGGCTTTACAAACTATCAGGCAAATGCAATTTACAGATATAAGCCTAAACTCCACAATTGCTTTCAGCTTTCTCGTTGTCATAAAAGCATAAAGGAAAGAGGAATTTTTCCACGCTCCTAATTTATGTACTTTTACATGATAGTTCACCTTATTAATTAAAGAATCAAATTATCTTAATTAATTAATCTTCTTTTCCCCTTTATCATTTCATATCTAATTAATTAGGTAACTGCTAAATAGTATTTAAATACATAATAATTATAACAAAGAAATAATTATAACTATCCTTGTGCACATTTGATCCATCAATCAAAGTCAATTAATAAATCTAATTCAACCTGTTCACTAATAGTATTGGCATGCAATTTTCTTGAGAAGTCTTGAAAAAGAGGATTACTCAGACACCAATAAGGATTCTCATTTGTAATGTCTATATCCAAATCATCTTCATTAAATAAGATGTTGTGGCATATATTAATTGGATGTATCTCATCATCTTTCTTATCAGGATGCCAACAACCTTGGTTTGTATTTCTTCTTGAGTGTATCTAGATGGCATGAGTTATGAATTCTACTTGCATGTGGCTTGATTGCACAAGTAATAGTAAGTGCTACACAATGGTACAAAACAAGCTTATGCAAATGGAAATAAAATGACCCCATCTAGTTACAAAATCAATATTTATGTGCCTTTCGCTATTAAGTGACAACTGGTCTACCATTAAATAGTAGCTAGTAGATGTTTTTATCAGAACTTAACAGTGTTGGTGCATGCCTCTGTTGTTTTTTGGCTTAGTTTTGACAGGTTACCATCACCTATTTACACTTCTTCATATGCTTAAGCAAATATGGCATCTATTCCATTAATTCCTCTTAAAGAGCTTATGCCACCATTGCAATAACAAAATTACACTAATGCATACATATGCAAAATATGTTCTATATTATAGGGTACACAAATAACAATAAGTATTTGAAAATTATAAAATGCAATTTGCATTGTAAGCAACAAAAGTTCTTACTTAGGTTCTTTGTTCTCAAAATGAATCCACATAAGAATTTTGTTTTGTTTTTATGAATAACATAGTATATGTCACTCATTGTACTCATTTGTCTAAATTTTCCTTTTAACAGGGATCGGTGCTTTCAACTGTATTTAAACAATCATGCACAAACTGCAACGTGAGGTTAGCATATTAACCTTCTCCTTTTTAAAAAAAAAAAAACAATGCAGAGATTTCCAAATATGCGCTTCTAGGAAGATTTCCCATGGTTGTAGATGAAATAGTATATGTTTTTACAGTTTGCTCACTTCTCAATTTTGTCATTGTACTAGGAAAAATTACTGTGCCTATAGTAACAGCCAGAATTTGTACATTACTGCAAGTTACTTGATCATTCAATAGCAAATTGCAACGTCAGCTCTCTAAATTGTCTTTCTGCTTTTCTTGAAATGCAATTGAAATTCTTCAATATAGTGACTGCATAAAGTTTTGTTTCATGTTTTCATTTTGTCATCTTGTATTCCTCATTTCTTTGAACACGAATGATTTAAAAGACTGCTTGCACATATAGAAACAGGAAAATGCATTTTCCACAATTGCAATAGTAATTTGTCTTCAAAAAATAGAACAAGTTTAGCTTATGTGTTAACTAGTTATACTTCCTCTATACAATATTCATAGAATAGAATGAACTGCTAGAATGCAATTTTCAAACCCTGTTTGCAGTTTCAAATAGCCTACAAAGTCATAAGTCTTAGTTTTATGTCAACTGGTTCTCACCTATATGCATTTAAGGCAATTTTGTTCATAAGACTACTTATATCTGTGCCAAGTTCCTATGCACTGTGCAAGTGAACATATGTTTATTCTTCCTGTATTGGAAAAAAAGACCAGAAAGTTAATTTCAAAAGCTGACATGGCACATGAGCACAATGAATGATGTACTATGTTACTCATAGACATGAGGCAATATTTTTTCATGGTCTTGTTTACATGCAAAATGACATTAACCACAATTTTTTTTTGCTCACATTGCCAATTTCACTGTGTGCTTTAAACCTCTAAAGTAAGAGAAAACTGAGGAAAAAAACTATTTATCGCCTCAAGTAACTCGTTTCTGGTTCTGGACACTGTAATTATAACAAAGTCTGCTCAATCACTGTAAACTCTCCTAGAACAAAGACTTGTAGAATAGAAAAACAATCTGCACAGAGTAATAGTCATGCTTAACAAGTGACTTAAGTCTATAATAAATGATCAAAGCAACCTTGCTAGACATGTCCACCAAGCCATTTTAGCAATTTCTCATCCATCCAGATGCTATTTAATGCATTTACTTTGCATTTATGCACTGTGTGCTTGCACCTCTGAGTTTTAATCTCTTATTTTTATTACTTGATCAATCTATGTCTTCGCTTTTGCTCAATGGACCTATGCCTTTGCATCTTCCTGAAATTTTAAAAACTCCAATGATTTTTAAAGCTATTCTCACAAATAACAAAAGCCATAGATCTTCTTTGATCAATCAATGCCTTTGCATTTCCCTTATTTTTTAAAAATAGAAATGACTTATGAAACTATTCTCAACATGCCACTTAATGCATGTTCGTGTGAATAGCTTTTAAAATCATTTCCTCTTTGAGAAAATCAGTCACTTAGAAGTGCATAGAAACAAAGCAAACCAATTACACAAAACATTTAAAGACCATAGACTGAGATTCATAATGTGAGCAAAATGCAATTGAATTAATGCCTTATAGTTTCTGGAAAGACCACATAAAATGCTATTCATTGGTGACTACCATGAGACAAAAAGATGAAATATTTATTTCAATCCTTAATAGACTACAAGTGGGCATTTAGACAACTCATGACATAGACTATCTCAACAAAATTTTCTTTCATCTTGTACCATTTGATCCATTGCTTCTGCACCTTTTCTATAGGAGAATTGATGTTCAAGCACATAACAACAAAATGCTATCAATCATTCCAACCCAAATGATAGTGCTAGATGCAATAGATGAACATGAGGAAGACCTTAATGCAATATGAGTATACAGTCACACAACCACACTTCCATCACAAATATGCTTGAAACCGAACATTCTTGTTGAACTTTATGCAGGCAATTACAATGTTCAAGATGGTCTAGTCAATGGTTGAAATGGAATTTTTAAAGCATATACAACACAAAACAATATTGATATTGTCTGGATTAAATTTAATGACCCATCAATTGGACATCATCAACGCACAAAATTGGCACAATGCTATTCTACTATCGTTGACAAAGACTAGGTGCCTATACAACGCATTGCTAGGCCAGTCCAGAAAATAACAACAAACAAAAAAATTACAATAAGAGAACAATTCCCAATACAACTAGCATGTGCACGAACCATACATCAATCCCAAGGATTAACAATGGAAGCTTTGGCTGTTGACCCCACAGGCATTAGACAACATGGCCTAACCTACACAGTTCTATCACGAACAAAATTAGTAGAATCATTATTTCTGTTACAACCTTTAACTACAAAAAACTTCAAATTTAAAGACAAAATACAACTAGAAATGTCTCGTCTCCAGACATGTGCACAATGGCAATTTGATAACCAAAGCACATGCTCAAAAAACAAGTCACATATGCTCCTATGTACATTGAACACTCGTAGCTTGAAAGCACATGCAAAAGACATTCTCAATGACTATGGCATAATGCAATCTGATATCTTGTGTCTCCAAGAACCACATATGCATCCCTATGAGCTAAATATCTTGCTGCAGTATTTTGATAGCTTCTCTGTACATAACATACATGGCATAGCAACTTTAACCAAGAAACATTTATTCCTCTCAAAAACAAAACAACATGAAATATCAAATATTGAAGCTATCACATCAACAGTAATGCTATCTAACAATAAACTCAATGTTTGTAATATTTATGCAAGACCTGCAATTGCCATAAATGAAGCAATCGCAATATTGCAAATAATTATTGCATCCACAAATTCAAAAAACATGTTGTACATTTTAGGCGATTTAAATGTGGACATGTTTTCAGAAAGCAGAAGCAAAAGAATACTTCATAGTTATATGCAGCAGAACAATATACAATTTATGTTGACCAACAACACACCATGGGCAAGTCAATCATTGACCACATTTGGTCCAACATGAGTACAAATATATGCTCTATCTATAAATCAGAAGCATATTGCACTGGTCACAATCCAGTTTTCCTAAAATTGCATGTTGCCCAATAGACAAATTCAACTTTATACAACTTATAGCCTTATTTCACTTTTATGCTTTGCAATGCCATTTTCAATGCTATATCCATTATTTGCAGGAGATCAATGGATGAGACTAAAAGACAGTCAAAGCAAATAGTAACCACACAAGAAGACTCAACACAACGGTAAAGCACTCATAGTATTATTCCCTCATACGCATTCACCCAAATCACAAATATTCAAATACCATTGTTTGAATTCTTTGCAGGACACCAAAAGATGTAACAAAAAGACAGGCAAAACAAGTGCAAGTTGGACAGGAAGAGTCAGCACAACGGTAAAGTGCTTGGTTCTTCATTATACCGCCATTTTCCCAACTTGCTAATATTAAATTAGCATTCAATTGACATTATCCTTGTTCCTTGTAGGACAAAAGTCAAGAAGCCTAAGATTATTTCAATCGAACAGCTAAATGCAAAGAGAGCTGGAGACACCTTCCAAGGTGATGTGCTTGTTGTCTACAAAGCAACATTGGATAAGGCCAACAAAACACGGGAAATGTTGCGTGCTGATTTAACAGATCAAAAAGCAGAAATGACAATCACGCTAAATGTTAGTGGAAACCTTGTGTACAAACATGAGCCTAAAATAGTCCCAGGGTCAGGTATCTCAGTCTCAGATTTCCAAGTTGCGCCTAGGACAGACTATGACAGAGGTGACTGCGATTGCATTTTGATTTTAACAAACATAAGCACCATTGAAAACATCCCGCGCCTTTGTCAAGAGTACAAATTCATTCCAAGTACGACTATCAGCCAACTGCTAACAACTATAAATGAGTACCTAGTTGGCACAATAGCTAAGCTAGTAGTTGGTGCCAAGAAAATGGGTAACCAATTTGCAGTTGACATCAAAGATGGCCACACTGACATAGACAGAGCACAGGTATTTCGGTCTACAAAACTTTTTCCTGCTCTTTCAATTTCAACCTTTTCTCGTTCTACAATAGTCTCTATAACAATTTCTGTAACAAAATGTAATTCTCTCATTGAATCACAGGTGCTATTACGGTCTACATATGAGCAACAATACTTTGCAATCGAAGACCAGTTGCATACAAATAAAACACCTGCAATGCTTTTCAAGAATGTTGTAAGGAAAACAGACCAAAAGAACATGTTTCACACATGTTGGTCAACATTCATCTGTAACTTGAATGACAAAAGAAGCTTAGAAAAACTCAACAGCCTAGTACATTCAACTTTTAAGGTAACGACATTCTTTTTTTTTTTAAACTGTCGCATTCAAACCTGTATTTTTTGTCTCCTCTAACAATTTTGATCCATATTCTATAGGTTTCTGGTACTTTAAAAGCAGCAAATGCATTTTCCAATCCATTTCATGCATACTGTCCAAAATGCAATGCAAATTCACTGCTTATGGCATACTCCAAGAAAAAACTGCTCACTGCAAATAGTGCAACCAACAAGTCAATTATACATATTGTTTGCAACTTAAAACTATCATTACAACTTATGACAATCAAACAATTCAGTCTTCAATCGACCAGCTGCCATGCACCATCTATTTCCCAAACTGCAAAACCTCAGCTATGAAGACTATATCAAGGACAAGTCAGCAGTGATATTCATCCTACGGGACTTCAGCGTTGAAGGGCATTTTAGCCTTGACCAGAACAATGCCATTGTTGAAGCCATTTGCATTGAAAAATAGACAGGAAACACCACCAAAAGGTAAAAAAATCATTCATATGTAAACTTTTTCTCTTGTAAACCAGCACCTCAAATCACCATCCATACAAACTATGTTTCTAATACATAGCATTTTCTTGGCTTTACAGGAAACTAGGAATACAGGAGTATAGATTTACATTGTTCAGACTTTAACTTTTTGGCCTTTCCATGCTGCAAGACATTTCACTGGTTTTGACATGTTAAAGACATCTTTGGTTTTAAAATACTCTATTGCTATTATACATTTAGACACTTTTATAGGTTACTATGTTAAAGTCTTCTCAAATATGGACATCTGAAAATCTAATTTTCTTTTTTGGACCTACGAAGACAGTGGTTCTCTATGTACATCCAACATATATGTTCAATAATTATTGCCCCTCTATGCATAATGCCATTCAAACTATATAGTTTAAATGTTTCCTTTTGCATTCTATGGTTTCTAGCTTTTCCAATATTTGGTCTCTGTTTATCATGTTTTCAAGAGTTTATGGTGACTGAGTAGAAGTTGTTATGTTTGCACACCCCAGACCCATAAACAAATTACTTGAGGTGATAAATAGTTATTTTCTGCTAGCTTTTTTCATTTTATGCTGTTAATGCAACCAGGTCTTCACACTGCTTTTATGCATTCTACTTTATAGTCACTTTTTCATCACACATTCTAATGTATAAAGTACATTCCTGTATAGAGAAATCCATTTGTTGCTTTGGCTGCATATATGCATATTTACATGTATATATGCTTCCATGTCCATATGCACATATGCATATATTCATGTATGCATGTATTCATCTAAGCTTTTATGTATCTGTGCATGCAATTGCGTATACATGCATCCATGCATTTATGGATGTGCCACTCTAGCCTTGTAGCAATTTATTCTATTCTATGGATGTCGCATATAGGAACCCTAATTAGCTCTTCCACCATATATAACAGTTGTTTTTGTAAATGCCAAATCAAGCTTATATCTATCAAGATACATATATACTGAAACTTAAAACTACTGATTTATGATCTCTCTTGTTCCATTTTCGTAGACATGTTACTATTGCAATCAAATGTGTAAAGCATTCACGTCCAAAGAAATTAGAAACAGGAGTGGCACTATGTTACACAACCTTCTGTTATGCCTTTATAGCAGTTTTTCCATTGCATTTCAAGAAAAGCATAAACTAAATTTTTATTCATATTATTTCATCTATGGCATTTGCACCTTTTGCAATAATTATTACAGACGTTGAGTTCAATGTTGACTAGTTCTATTGTTCATGTCATGACTTCAACATTTCTTTTCTTGTATTGCTTAGTTTTTTATAGACCTGTATGCTCTTCCTTGATGTTCTTATGCAATCTATGGTATGTACATTCAAGATATTGCAATACTGTGGCCACATCTACCCCACAAGACAATGCATATATGTTTGTTACACCCATTACATGTCAAATTGCATTATTTGACAAAGTTAGCATGTGAGAACCAAAGTCTCCATTATGAACACTTATTGCATTCCATGGGACCACATTTCTTTGAGGAGTTTTTTCAAACAGTTCGCTTTCCTTGTATATGCTTCCATATTTTGCATATGTGCATATGAGCACATTAACTATGACAGTTCACAAAATTCCTTTATCCTTGATGCTTTCTTCATAGCGAAAAAGCTCAAAGCAATTGCAGGGTTTAGGTTTAGAGAACACAGGCTTACAGAACACAAAAACAACACATGCAAAGCAATAGAGATGCATAGCGAGTGGCTTAACTCTATATTAAATGACTAAAGTACCCATGCCACATGTGGCCACCAAGCCATTTCAGCACCTTCACCTCCAACCAGATGCCATTTAATGCATTTAATTTGCATTCATGCATTACATACGTCTATTTGATACGAAAAATGCAAGTAGGGTTTCATAGTGCTTTAAGGCATTCTTATACTTTGATTATAAATTCATATTTTAAACTAATTTTAGTATTATCTATTCGAATTTCTTGTTGAAATGCAAAGGTTTCATTTGCCTTTGATAGGATTTATGTAGAAACCCTCTTCTCCATTTTACTTCATGCATGTGAGCCCTATAAAGTTTGTATATTTTTTATTACTGCAAAGCAGTCCCATAAAAAGAGCTTTGGAACCAAAATTATGTCAACCTCTACGATAATGAGAGCTTTGGAACAATGAGTCGACAGTGTGTTGCTTTGAGCTTTTCCGTTGTCATCAAAGCATAAAGGATAGAGGGATTTTGTTAAAAGTCGTGGTTATTGTCCTCATAGGCATAAATGCAAACATTGGGAAATACAGAAAACAGGTGAACTGTTTCACAAAACTCGTCAAACAAAAACTATTATATATGTTTATTTGTTTATATATTCATTCATTTGTAGAAGAAAAAATGGGAAACTAATACAACAGTAGGTAGTTATAACCGCAAAAAGAATCAAACCTGGAACAAGAGCAACATCCAAAAAATTGCGCTTTAAAGTACCTAATGCACTAGAGAATTTACCATAGCAGAATACAAATTTTCATTTGCATAGAGATAGACAAAAGAATGCAGTAGAAACCTATTTTCTATCAGCAAGTATTTAAATCCTGTTAGACGTCGTGGTTATTGTTCGCATTTTCCTCATATTTTAATGCATTTAATCTGCATTCATGGATTGCGTACCTCTACCCACCAATTTTTAAACTATTCCTTTGCTTAAATTTATTTAACCAATTTATGCGTTCGCATTTTCCTGAATTTTTAAATTGAAAATGATTTATAAAGCTACTCGAATGAATAGAAAAATAGATAAATGCTAATTTTCCAATATAAAAAATAGCTCTCCAAATTCAAACTATAGAAAAAAAAAGTAATATGTTAAATGCCGAAATGTGATTGGCCAATGTTGTTGGTTAAAAGCATTGCAGGCAAATGCATAACCAAATTAAAAATGGGTTCACAGGAAACAGCTATAAATTGATGATAATCAACTACAAGCTATTACTTGTGCCACTCACAATACCCTTTTGTAAAGATTGTCCTTGTAACAAGAAGCAACGATATGGCTACAAGTACAATCAATAAACTGAGAATCTTGAATTAAACAGTTCTTGCCTTTTGTATGCTTCCCATTTTTTGCATATGTGCCTATGAGGACAATAGCTATGACATTTGACAAAATTCTTCTATTTTCATGCATTCATGCATCCTGCCCATAGATACACATATACATGCATCCATGTGTACTACAATACATGCATCTATGTATACATGCATGCATGGATATATGTATCTATGCAACTTCATATGCAACTATGTTTCTATGTATTCTTTTACCTATACATGCATCCACGCATATATGTATCGGTGCTTCTATGCCCATATGTATACAGGCATCTATCCATATATGTGTCGATGTATCTATGGATACATCTATTCATAGATACATGTATCTATGCATCTATGGATACCATGATGGCTGTGCACATCCGTGTATCTATGGATACATGTATCAAGTAGCTCGTTTCTGTGTCTTGATTCTGCAGCAACAACATCTCCTGTGACTACACAGATTTGCACAATAACAAAAATCAAACACTCAAACTAATCATAATGCATCTCTAGTTACTTAAATCTATATTACATGATAGATCCACATGCCATTTAATGCATTGACTTTGAAACACAAACAAGAAAACAGATAAATGACTAGATTAACATGAGTCAAATGTCAGATGGTCCTATTAGCTGATACGCTATCATTACTATGACATTTTAGCATCTATCAAGTCTCATAGCTCCAAACCTACTATCATCTAAAGGCCACATAAATATTCAGTTTCCAACCCGATGGGGTCATTCTATTTCCATTTGCCTAAATTTATTTCATTTCATTATCTACTACTTACTATTAATTGTTTAATCCATTATAAATGTGTCTTTTTCTTCATCTCATTATGTATCTATGTATCCATGGATGCAATCATGCATTTATCGATTTATGCATATATCTCACCATCTCTCCATGCATATGTCTATATATGTATGGTTGTATCTATGGCTACATGTATACATCGATTTAAGCATACATGCACCTATGAATTGCATGCACACATCCATGTATATATGCATCTATCAATATCATGCATAGATACATGCATATATGCATGTCTGGACTCATGCACCCATGTATATTGCATTCCCCGGAAGCACATTTTCCTGAGGAGTTTTGTAAAACAGTTCACTTGCCTTATAAGTGCTTGCGTATTTTACATGTCTGCCTATGAGAACAATAATCACAACATTTGACAGAATTTAAATACTTTTTGACAGATAATAGGTTTCTTTTGCATTCTTTTGTCTATCTCTGTGCAAATGAAAATTTGTATTCTGCCATGGTAAAAATCACACCTCATGGCATCCTTATACACTTATGCACAAATACATGCTCTCTACCATATTAACATCCACATGGTTTTCCATTGCTACTTTGTTGATTGGCTTTCATTAATAGGTGATATGTGCACAACAATAATTATCATTATTTCTTTCTTTTAATTCTTATGTATTTAAAGACTAATTAACAGCTACCTAATTAATTACATATGCATTATTACAAGGGTAAATGAGCATTAGAAACTCGATAACAATGACATAGTTAACATGCCAGTCTCAAGGTGTTCAGTCTAAATACTCATTGATTACAATATGCTAAACATTTTCCAGCTCTCTATGTTTCCGTACATGCATATATAAATGTGTCTTTTCCTTCATCTCATTATGTATCTATGTATCCATGGATGTAATCATGCATATATCGATTTATGCATATATCCCACCATCTCTCCATGCATCTGTCTATCTATGTATGGATGTATCTATGGCTACATGTATACATCGATTTATGCATATATGCACCTATGAATTGCATGCACACATCAATGTATATATCCATCTATCGATATCTTACATGGATACATGCATATATGCATGTCTGGACTCATGCACCCATGTATATGTCTTTGTCTCTGCCCATCTACAGATGCATATATGCATATTTCTACACATACACGTATCTGCACACTTCTCTGTATAACATATCTATCTCTGTCTACATACATGTGTCTATGCATCCATCTATACATGTGTACATGTACAACATGCACATATGCATTTGTGCATGCATATACAACACTCTTCCTTAGAACACAAGCATGTACAATAGAATACAGCGTCCACAAAATAGTTGTAATGCATTGCAACTGGCTTAAATCTATATTAAATGGCCAAAGTATACTGGCCCCCCATGGCCTTTGAGCCATTCCAGTGCCTTCCCCACTAGCCAGATGCCATTAAATGCATTTGCTTTAGTTATTTTGACCACTCTATGTGTTCGCATTTTCCTGATATTTCAATGCATTTAATTTGCACTCATGGATTACGTACCTCTACTTGCCAGTTTTATAAACTATGCCTTTGCTTGAATTTATTTGATCAATCTATGCATCCACATTTCACTGATTTTCTATATCAGTAATGATTTCTAAAGCTATTCTGATGAATAAAAACAGATAAATGCTATTTTCCCAATATAAAAAAATTAAAAGTTATATGTTGACATCCATTCATGCATATTTCCAGTTTCATGATCTTCCATTTTTATTTTTTTCATAATATATGCATTTATTGTTCTCTAACGCATTAGCATTTGCATTTTTCCTGTTTCATGATCTTCCATATTTATTGTTTTCATAGTATATGCATAACAACTTCCACTTTGTCTTCTTTTCTCACTCTTCTATCCTTAAATATCATTATATTTTTATATCTATTCTTCTCTTGTCGCATTTCAAGGAAGCTCAAGGATCTCGGCACCTTGATTAGTATGAAGGAGAGTGAGAAATGCAACATGAGTCTTCCTTTTGTGTTTGTATTGAGACACTCAGCCCTATGATGTTTTTTAAAATCATAACCAATAACAAACTAGACATTCTTCCACCCTTTGTTGGAAGAAATGATCACTTCATACCCTATCGATTCCATTCATTTCCATTTCCACCCTTGCACGTCCTTTCTTCTCAAATCAAATACATTTCAAAATCCATTTATATGCTTGCCTTCAATCACACCAATCTCTTGCATTTCTTTTTTCTCTCAATCCAGCTCACTCATTCAAATTTTTATATCTTGCATTTAATTTTAAGCGTATAACTAAAAAATGATAAATTCATACCATTTACATTCCATTCATTCTCATATCCACTCTCGCATATACTTGCCTCCCATATCAAATACTTTTTATAACTTATTCATATACCTTACTTGCATCTCATCATTCTCTCAATTCCCTCTCTTTGTTGCACTTGCATAGCTCATTCCTCTTTTTTACCCTCACATATCTTTATCTATATCTATACCTCAAATATACCTTCATCCATCACAACAAAATTCACACCATACCAAACAAAGAAAAAGATGAAGAAAATATCAAGGTTATGCAATTAAACATTGAGGGCTTAGAAAATAACTATCATAACATTGAGTTGTATTCAAGAGTTCTTTCCAAAACGTCTTTTCTAAATCCTGCTTTTTACAGATCCCTAAGAGCGCATATGATAGTTTCTTGAAGGCTAAAATGTATGATCAGATTTAACAAATATTTACATGTATCCATGGATTCAAATGCATCATTAGATATTCTTTATACACTTGTTCAAAAAACACTAATGTATTATACTTTTCTTTCAATCATAAATGTTTTTTGTATATCTTTCAAATGCAAATTGTTTCCGACATTTCTAACTTTATGCACGCAGGCATATATATTTATGCATTCCTTAGATATATGCATTGGTGATATATAGTTCATTTTTCCTGTTTTCTTTCATTTTCTACTGCAAATGCAAGTTGAGTCTCTTTGTGCTTTGACGCATTTAGAGTACTTTGATTATTGATTTGTATTTCTAATTGATTTTAGTGTTTTCCATTCAAATTTCTCGTTCAGATGTCGAGGATGCTTTTCACTCTTCTATGCATTATGTGCACATGGATACATGTATACATAGATGGCTCAAGCATTGTTACAAATGTTTAAGATTATTTGCATTTAATAATTCTAACAAATTAATAATACATTTTTGCTTCCTAGATAAGATCATAAAGGATGTTTCTTGCTGCAAATGTATACATACACACATGTAAAAATACAAGTATTCATTGGTATATCTATAAAAAAGTCCACATATTTATTCTTTTCATAGTATATGCATACCAACTTTTGCTTTGTTTTCTCTTTTGACTCTTGTATCCTTAAATATCATTATATTTTTATATCTATTCTTCTCTTGTCACCTTTCGAGGAAGCTCAAGGATCTTCGCACTTTTTTTAGTACGAAGGAGAGTGAGAAATGGGACATGAGTCTTTCTTCTGTGTTTGTATTGAGACACTCAGCCCTATGATGATTTTAAAAAGCATAACCAATAACAAAATAGACATTCTTCCAACCTTTGTTCAAAGAAATGATCACTTCATACCCTATCGATTCCACTCATTTCCATTTCCACCCTTGCACATCGTTTCTTTTCAAATCAAATACATTTCAAAATCCACTTATATGCTTGGCTTGCATCATACCAATGTGTTCAATTCCTTTTTTCTTTCAATCCAACTCACTCATTCAAATTTTTATATCTTGCATTTAATTTTAAGCATATAACTCAAAAATGATAATTTCATACCATTTACATTCCATTCATTCTCATATCCAGTCTCGCATATCCTTGCCTCCCATATCAAATACTTTTCATAAGGCATTCATATACCTTACTTGCATCTCATCATTCTCTCAATTCCCTCTCTTTGTTGCACTTACATAGCTCATTCTTCTTTATTACCCTTACATATCTTTATCTATCTATAGCTCAAATATACCTTCTTCCATTAGAACAAAATTCACACCATACCAAACAAAGAAAAAAATGAAGATAATATCAAGGTTATGCAATTAAACACTAAGGGCTTCGAAAATAACTATCATAACATAGAGTTGTACTCAAGAGTTCTTTTCAAAACATTTTTTCTAAATCCTGCTTATTACAGATCCCTAAGAGCGCGTATGACAGTTTCTTGGAGGCTAAAATGTATGATCAGATTTAACAAATATTTACATGTATCCATGCATTCAAATGCATCATTGGATATCCTCTATACACTTGTTCAAAAAACAATAATGTATTATTCTTTTGTTTCAATAATAAATGTTTTTTATATGTCATTCAAATAGCTTTATATAGAAGTTACCTTCACACTACATTAACAAAAAGATTGATTCATCTTACAAAAGTTTACACTCAAATGAGTTACCCATATCAATGTTCCACCTAACATTAGTGTTCCTACTAGCACTCGCATATTGTCATATGATAAAGTCAAATAGCTCAATTGTATTAATTAACCTAACATGTGTTTTAGAACATTACACTAGACATAATTTTTATTTACAAATACACATAGAAACAAAAAAAAGGTATGCTAACCTTTGTTTGACCATGCATTTAAATATTTCTCTATATGCAATAATGCGGGGACATGGATGGCATCTTTTTTCTTTCAATTTTTTTAAAAGTTTAGTAGTCATTGATTTCCCAAAATTCCAAACACAAATTCCCTAGAAATTACTTACAAATGTCATTCTTATAAAATGTTGTAGTGTAAATTATTTTCTTCTTATCATAAAATTAATGGGTCATGTAAAAATGCATATTTTTATACTGCCTGGGCACATGTTTCTCAAAATTGTTGCAAATGAAATTTGATGCTTTACTAATATTCGTACATCAAAACTTTGTTCAAATTGAAATGATGGATGTTAATGTTGAAATTGAAATAATGGATACATAACGTTTATTAAAAAATAAATTTAAAAACTGTGCATTGCTCATAAGTAGTTTATTTGTTCTGTTTTCTTTCATTTACTACTAAATATGCAACTTGAGTCTCCTTGTGCTTTCAAACTCGTTCAAATGTAGAGGATGCTTTACACTATTCTATGCATTTTGTGCACGTGGATACATGTATTCATGCATACATGTATAAATAGATGGCTCAACCATTGTTACAAATGTTCCACGTTATTTGCATTTAATAATTTAAACAAAATAATAATACAATTTTGCTTCCTCAATAAGAACATAAAGGATATTTCTTGTTCCAAATGTATACATACACACATAAAAAATACAAGTATTCATTCGTATATCTATAAAACACTCCACGTATTCATGCTACCCATAAGTACAATATCGCATGCATCCATCCACACATGTCAACTACTCACATGTCTCTATGGACCACGTTGCCCATGGACCCTACACATTTTATGCATTAATGCACCATGGCAAATTATTTCAAACTTTCCTAGCTACATTTAATACATTTATATTCCTGTTTGCTATCTAATTACTTTTTCTAACTCATAGCTAGCTGCTTTTTACCTCTTGGCAGGAACTCGACGCTTGCGTCACTTGTTTATTATTGTATTCATGTAATTTATTCATTATTTTTTTACAATATTGAATTCAATTAATTAAATATAATTATTTGATACTTTTATTTTAAATGATACTATTTCATAATAGTTTCACTATTAAATAATAGATATGAATAGTTTTAATAGTCAATTATTCATTATTATGAAAATATTTTTTTCTATTTATTTTGATTATACAAAATTAAAATTTTAATCATTTGAATTTTACAAAACCACACCTATATTTAAATTAATAATTAAATTAATATATTATAAGTTGTCTTTCATTTCTTGTTGGAGTAAATAGAAACTGAAGCAAAAATGAGAAAATTCTTTTGGTGGGGCATTATGAAGGAAAAGAAAATATCTCTCATTAATTGGGACTTCATCTGCAAGCCCAAGGTTGAAGGTACATTGGTATTAGAAATTAGATTTCACAAAACAAAGTGCTCGGGGAAAAGTTAGTATGGAAGATGTTCTCACCTCACTTGAAGTGGGCAAGGTTTTGCAAAATAAAAACTTGGACAGCCAAGACCCAATAAGGATAATCACCTCATACAATTAGCCTTGTGGCTATTGGTTATGGAATTTCATGCTATCTTGCAAAACTTTAATCACTAGTCACCTTACTTGGGATATTTGATATGGGTGTATGACTCTCTTCTAGGAAGACTTGTGGGGTGGATACCCCATAATAGAGAAAAAAATATAATTTTACTCAAGCCAAAATGATCATTTCTAACCTTTGGGGCTCTCGCGTAGCTAATTATGTGAAGGAAGACTCTTCCTCAAGCCTCTCAAAATGGGTCTAGAAAGATTTTGGCTTTGTAGGTATTCTAATAAAGGAGGAAGAAAAATTAAAGGTCATCCTTGAGGAGAGAAAAAATAGTTTATTGCATGGTTATGATTGTATTAGAGGAAATTGCTCAAAGTTCAATCAATACAATGCAAAGGATGGATACATGGTGGCAAAGTTGGATCTAAGAAAATGGTATCCCCATAGACCTTTGTTGGGATAAATTTTTCCTTCCCAAAGTGGGTGACTTCACTTGGGTTGCCCTACAAAAGAAAATTCTAATAGCAAACATATTCTTAAAGTTGGGTTTTCATGGGCCTTCAAGATGTCCTCTCTACAAATCATGGGAAGAAAACATGATCATATTATTTTGGGATGTCATTTTTCTTAAGAATGTTAAAAGTGGTTATCTTCTAAACTTGGTTGGATTAGAGTCCTACCTAATGATATACATAGCCTATTTGAAGCTTATCCCATCCTATATAAAAATATGACTTTCTCCTATCTTTGGATCTTCAGTCTTTCAATTTTGATGTGGGAAATTTAGAAAGATCATAATAAAAGACTCTTTCAAGAAAAGGATCTTTCGATGCCCAACTTTTTGAATAAAGTTGAAACAACAATAGTGAAAGTGGTCAACAATAGAGTGGAATCTCAAATAATGCATATGAGGTCCTTCACTTGGGACAACTTGATGTCAAAAAATTAGTTTGATCTTTAAACTCCCTCCATTAAAGTGGTTGGGGAAATTGAGTTCTTGCTCAAACAAAAGGAGGCCAAATGGCTTCCACCACAGTATGGGTGATTTAAACTCAACTTCAATGGCACTTCCAAAGCAAAACATATTTTCTTTGGTGCAGGTTTTCTAATTTGTGGCTAGACTAGGAAGGTCATATGTAGAGCCTTAATGCAACTCACCAAATGAACTAATAATGAGGTAGAATTATACACTTATCCTTGGTTTGTAGTTGTTCCTGAAACTCAACCTTTCTAAAGTCGAGATTGAAGACTCAACCCTTGTAATTAATGCAATAAGGAAAAATAATTAGTACACAATTGGAGACTAAATGCCTTGTTAGATGTGGCCCTACCTTCTCTATTGAAACTAGATCAATAGATTGTTGATTGCATGTATCATGAGGCTAATATGGAGGTCTATTCTCTTGCGAACTTGGCAATTGATGGTAATGAAGTGTTTGATGTCAAGCCACCTCATCAAGTTTCAAATGGGTGATCTTTGGTATGAAAGAGTATGATGGTACAAAGATAATCATTTATTGAATATTTTTTAGTTAATTTGATATGGTGGCAAGACAGGCCTAAGGGATTTGCATTCATTTTCCATCATTCTTGGCCTTCCCTACACATGTTAAATGGACAAGATCAAGCCTATAAACTTGGAGGAGGATCATTTCCCCTCATTCATGCATTAGCAATTCAGAATTGTTAAGCATTTAGTCATAGATTCCCTAATTCACCTGGTAAGTTCTCAACATCAAATGGCTTTCTTAGGGCTCATTTTAAAAAAGAGGCTAAAGTGTGTTTTCAAAAAACACCATGGCTTAATCCTCATTTCCATCCAATGGGTTCTAGGGGATGATTTTATGTAGGTAGACCGTAAATACAAGGTTAATATTGATATCTCCTCCATGTTCATGGCCTCATTGTTGGACATTGGCAAGCTAAAGGAAATGGTGAAATCCCTCTCTCAAGATTTAATCAAGAAATAATTCCTAGGAAATTTGGATGTGGTGCTTGAGGTGGCTCATTTTGATGTAGGTATCCCTTACCCTCAAATTTCTCAAAGCTTCTAAAGCAAGGGGAAATGGTGGATTGATTCCCTTTTCTCTCCACTTTCAAGTCATCCTCTTTGACTCATCATCGACACAAAGCCACAAAAGGAACTTCTTTTTTGAAGAAAATCTTGGGACTGGATGCCTCAGATGGAATTGAATGGTTGTTTGGGGTCATCAAAGAAGAACATGATGGGTGATTAGTATTGATATGTTGGGTGATATATTGTAAATGTCTCATATATAGTATATTAAAAAATCACAGTTTGTATATAGAATGAATAGTTTGTAATGATTCCAAGGTTTTATTGTCACTTGGATATGTGGGAAAATAGTTATGTAGCCCAATATCAAATTTTTTTCATAGGTAGTATAGGTATTGTGTGTCTAGGATTTTGTCACCTCTTGGATGCTCAAGACTAAAATGGGAATGTCCCAAATCAAAACCTTATATCCTTTAGTTTTGATGAATATATATAGGAGAAATCCCCAAGGTTGCACTTTATAGGACCAATATATATAAGGCTCTATTGAATTCTTTCATTAAATTATGGTGGTCCCTATTTGAGGAGGAGTATCTCATATAAGTGGGTGCAACCCAACTATCTTGCTCCAACATCCCATCAACAAGAAGTGATGATGAGTGTTTCCCTCACTTGAACTTTGTTCATACAAGTTTAGAAATTTTCCCTCCCAAAGAAGATGATTAAGAATTAGGTGAGAGAGTTCCTTCAAATTTCATCTATTTCTTATAAGCTTTCCCACCTACCGCTATTTGGATTAGATACATAATATGACTGACTTTATCAATTACTAGTAGGTTGCATCGTTGTTGTAACTTGAGGATTGGTATAGGTGGGAATAGAGGCAATGGTTGTAGGAGGAGGAATTTGGATCCCACCTTGACTTTGGACATTGTTTGAAGGTTGAGAATAAGTAGTCATTGAGGTGAGATGTTTTCCAAAAATTTGAGCTAGTTACACACAAGTTCCACTTCATCTTCACTTTCAATCATGCGATGTATGTTATCTATGGTGGGAATAGCAGTGTTGGAAATATTTTCAATACTCACTTGATGTTATAGGTGTACTAACTCTTCATGGATTTGGATTATGTTTTCTTGAGGAACACTAGCAACCATTGTTTCAATGCTTGCCACACTACTTGAAGGTAAAGAGTTGTTAAGGGTATGGTCCATACCTAGTGAACTAGTGTCAACACTATGAGCATGAAAGAGCTAGATAACCCAAGATCCATGAGGAGTGTGCTATCATAGGATGACATGAGTCTCAAACTTCGTCTCATTGTAGTATTAACAATAGGACACTGAGTTGTAAAGCTCATGCAAAGGACAATCAAGAAATGCAAGATAAATGATATTCTTTAATTCCAATTATTACATTTACAAAGGCACCAAATTAAGCTAGATCTCATGAAATGAATGCAACAAAAACTCAGTAAACTGAAATAGGAATCTAATAACAAGAAACTTCAAAACACAAAAACAAGGTTTTTAATGTTGTAAAATGTAGTTTCAAGTCTGACATAGGACTAAACCACCCAGGGGGTATATGAGTCTCAATTAGGGTTTTTGAAGGGTTCAAATGTTGAAAAACACAAAACATAGAATTCCCAAAAATCAGTGAAAACAACTTGTACTTGGACTAAATCACCCAAAGGGGTGTATGAGTCCTAGATTAGGGTTTTTACACTAAATTTAGTAAAAACTAAGTGAATTATGAGGTTTTTAACTTGTATGATGTCTTTTCTATGTGCAAGTACAGATTTCAAATGAAATTAAATGATGCAAGATGCAAAAATGCAACCTATATGCACTTTCACTAATGCAAAGTTTAGAAGCCCTAGATGCAAATTAACTAATGCAAAGTTAATGTAAGCTAGATCTAGGACTAAAATGCACTCCAAATCAGAAATAAGGTGTCCAAAGGCTAGGTTCACCAAAATGAAACTATAGGAAAATAAGGTGGTGTGGGTGTATTCACCTTTTAGGAGATGGAACACAAAAGGAGGACCCTATTTTGCTCCAGTTCATTCAAGGAAACCAAGATCCCTCAGCTGATTGAATTGATTAAGGAATAGGCTAGGGTTAGAATGGTTCCTAGGGTGTGATTAAAGACTAAAGGGGGTTCACCACTAAGCAATGGCTTAGAAAGAAAGAGATGAATGCAATGTGAAAATCTAACTATGTAACCTAGAATATGAAACTTAAAATCAGAATAATGAATTGAGAATGAATAGAGGGGCACCTGGAAAACTAAAGATGCTTGAAACAAGGTCAGTAATTTGAAAATTTTGAATTTTAATGCATACTAGGACTCATATGCCAGACTGGGCGACTTAGTCCTAATTTAGGGTTTTGGGTTGGATTTGGAATCTACAACTGGTAAACCAAGATCTATAGAAAATGTCTAAAACTTGGTATGATAGGACTCATATGCCACAAGTGGTGATTTAGTCCAAGTATTAGGGTTTATTTGAAACTATGATATCCTCTATTGATCTTCTATAGCTTCTCTCCCTTTTGATCTCCAAGTCTGAAACTCTAAATTTTGGCCTCTAGGTAACTTTTTGTAATCTTGCAAGGAAGGTGACAACTTTGACAACTTTCTCCAATCTTCTCTTCAATAGATCTTCAACCTAAATCAATAAATTGCACATCAAAGAGAGGGAAAAATGTTGTTTTTTTAGTGGATAGGGGTTTTCCTTTGTCAAACCTTGTTTTGGTAATCAAACCTTGAAATGAAATCAAATAAAATGATAGAATGTTGAATGAACAAATATGCTATGTTGCAACTCACCAAACCCTTGTAACAAAGGCTACAATCTTGTATAAAATGGATCCAATGGATGTGAATCTTGACTCTTGATCTTGATATGAGATAATGTCTTTGAAAGCTCGCTTGAATCATGAAACCCTACATCACAAATGTTAGCTAAAAAAAAACACATGATACATGAAGACTTTGACATGATGCTTGATTCTTGAATGTAGCTCCAAAATATTTGATAATCAGCTCTTGAATGCTCTTGTAAACTCTCTTAATCATAAATTTTTTATAGTTATTGAATACTTGAAAGCTTAGATGACTTGTAAACTTGCTAGGTGAAAATATGTGAAATAAGATTGTATTTATACTTGTTTGTGCTAAATTTCCTGAAATTACAACACTACAAGTCGACATCAGATCTAGGAGAATAAAATCCTGCCAAGAATTCAATTCAAAATATGTCCAAGCTAAGTAGGAATCATACGCTAGTTGGGGCGTATGAGTTCCAGTAGGTTAAGCTTGGGACAAATTTCAAGAAAGGTTAAGTTTAATGTCAAATTCAGGTTCATGCCCTGAAACTTAGGTGGGACCCATACACCCAAGGTGGCATATGAGTCCCAAATCACTAAATTTGAGAAACACAACCCAAAAACATTAGATTATGATTGGTTATTTGATATTTTTCAGGATTATCCTCAAAAATATGCATTAAATAAGGCTTGTGGATGCAAAATGGGACCAAATAAGGCATAAAGTAGCCCAATTTTAGTAGGGAGGGCCTAAAAAAGTGTGAAAATGTAAAGGGATTCATTTTCCTACACTATAAGAGTGGAAAAAAAGAAAAATCTTTTGGGTCAATAGGGAAGAGACCTAAATTTCTTGACGCCTTATGTCATCCCCAAAAGGAAATCACAAGACAAAAGAAAAGATAAATGCTTACAACATACATAAGAATGTAGATACAAATAGAGGAATGCACATGAAGAGATACACCAAACAAAACAGTATAGGGGATCACATTATGCAAATGCAATCACATAAAGAATATGAAAAGGAAAAAAAAACAAGAATAGTAAGGCACATGCAAGTCAACCTATAGCAGGTCATTCACATCCTAATCTTGTTCAGTATATGCAGAAGGTAGATAACTAGCCAAAGGGACAACATCGAGTGCCAAACTAGGATAAGGCTATCTAACCCCTTTTCCCAGGACTAAGTGTAAGGCAAGGATGAGTTAAGACAAGTGATGAGAATGAGCTCCTTGCAATATAGAAAATGATTTTCAATTAATGTTAAACATGCAATAGTGAGTATGCTATGATCCTACAATTATTACATGGCAAGGAGAAAAGTGCATGCTTTAATGGATTATCTTTGTGAGTCCATATTCAGCAAGAATCTTCTTTAAAGCACAACATTCATCAGTAAGATGCCCGAGAGTTCTATGATATGCATAATAATTAATGTTCTTAGGTTTTTTTTTTTTAGGAAAAAGGCGTAATGCCTATATATAATATATTAATATATAAAATGAAGATACAAAAGAAAAGCTAAGCAACATCATCTAGCAGTAAATAGAACAAGTTCCATAAAGGCTACAAAACTAATTCCCTTCAATGTGAATAGGGGAACAAAAGTCAGATGCCAGAGACAATTTAAAATAAGGTTTCATTCATTTCTACACAAGTGTCCAATGGTTGTCCATTGAATCCCTCACCAAAGATGAAGTTTTACTTGATGGAATGTCCAAATTCCAATCCTCTACATGATTCTTTTGTTCCACACCTTTCTCATGAACCCCAGGCCTATTTGATTTTTGAACTTGTGGAAGAGGCTTCACACCAGATTTTGTTGTTGAAGCCACAAATGATCCAAATTTCAGCCTAAATGGAGAGGACTTTTTTTTATCTTGCTAAAAGGGGACATCCTTCACATCCAATTTTGCTAAAAGATCCACTGCTAAAATAGAAGAATCAATTACTTTCTGCCCAATTGGAAGAGGATTTGAGAGGATATCTTTCCACCATGAAGGCTATTTTTTAACTGATTTATTTTTCATGTGACATTCTACAACCATATGACCTGTTTCAAAACATCTCCTACACCAGACGGGAAGATCTTTGTAATCCAACAATTGAGTCCATGATCGACCAACAACATTTAGGATTATATTAGCAGGCAGTTCCTTGGAGAGATCCAGGTGCACTAAAATTTGAGCGAAAGTAGTGTGAGAAAAATCTGCAATTTTCTTGTCTACAACCAAGAAAGAGCCTAAAGAATTTCCAATAGATTTTAAATAAGAATGAATCCAAAATTGAATTAATATTTGGAAGCTGAACCTAGACCGACATGATGTTGAAGGATCTAGAAGAAGGGTTGAAAGTTGGGTGCCAAGGTTTGAGAAAAAGATAGTGTTGATTCCAAGACCAATGGTGATCAAATAAAATGGAGTTCCTATCTTTGGTGAAATCAAAAGCTGCAATAAAAAAGCCCTGAGCATTGAGAAATTTTTTTGGAGCATTTTGCAATAAGGGGAGCCAGTTTTCATTTATCCAAGTGTTCAAATCTGTCATAGGTGGCCAAAATTGATGAAAACAACATATTAAAGCATGAGAAGAGAAATTATTTTCTTCTTGTAGCACTTCATCATCAAACTCCAGAACAGGGGATGCCTCTACACATTTGAGGGCTGTAAATCCTAGATCCATGCATCCTCTTGAATCAAAAACATTAAAAGATACAAGAGGCACCTGAGAATTTGCGCATACCTTTGATTTCAAAGAAACATTAGAGCTTTCAATGGAGACTCCAAATTCTAAGTAACTCTTTGGTTTGAAAGAACCTTCATTGCTTTCACTGAGAAGTCTAGATGTAAAGTCTTTAGGACTTTCCACTCCAATGCATAGGTCATTTGCAATAACCGAGATAATTGTTGCAGAATATGGATTTGCTTCATTTTTTACTAGTACTAAGGGTTGCTTTGAAGAGGAAGATCTACCCAACGAACCAATAGGCTTAGGAACCATAGATGCTAGAAATAATCTCCAAGAAGGGCGCAGATTGATGCAGGGGCCCGTTAATCCATTAGTTTGTGCTACTGAAGAAGAAAGAAACCCTCAGGTTGAAGAGTGACTCTTGCTTCCTATAATCTATGAAGGGCGCCAACATAAATCACCATTTAGAATAATATATTGAGAAAGGACAATGTGACACTTGGAAAACTAAAGATGCTTGAAACAAGGTCTACACTCCTGAAAGTATGGCTATTGAAGCATGCATTGGGACTCATACGCCAGTAGGGTGATTTAGTCCCAGTTTAGGGTTTCAGGTTGAAACTAGAATCTGGAACTGCTAAATCGAGATCTATAGAAAATGTCTGAAAATAGGTATATTGGGACTCATACACCACAAGTGGAAATTTAGTCCCAGTATAAGGGTTGATCTAAAACTTTGATATCCTCTAGTGATTTCCTGTAGCTTCTCTCCTATCAAATCTCTGAATTTGAAACTTTGAATTCTGCTCTGTAGATGACTTTCCGTGATCTTGCAAGGAAGGTGACAACTTTGACAACTTTGATAACTTTGACAACTTTTCTCCAATCTTGCTCTTCAATGGATATTCAACCTAAATCTGCAAATCACACATCAAAGAGAGGGAAAAATGTAGTTTTGTTAATGGATAAGGGTTTTCCTTGGTCAAACCTCATTTTGGTAATCAAACCTTGAAATGAAATGAAATAGAAAGAAGGAATGATGAATGAACAAATATGTAATATTTCAATTCACCAAACCCTTGAACAAAAGGTTGCAATCTTGTATGCAATGGCTAGCACATGAATATAGATCTTGACTCTTAATTGTATGTTATGGATCTTGATTTGAATGTTTGCTTGAATCATAAGAACCTACATCACAAATGTTAGCTCAAAAACAAAAATGTTGCATGATGACTTTGACATGATGCTTGAATCTTGAATGTAGCTCCAAAATACTTGATAATCAACTCTTGAATGCTCTTGAATGCTTATGTCACACTTGCTCATTAAAGTTTCTAGGAGAAAATATGTGAAATAACCTTGTATTTATACTTGTTTATGCCAAATTTCTCAAAATTACAACACTATAAGCTGACATCAGATCTAGGAGAGAAAAATCCCACCAAGAATTGAATTCAAAATTAGGTATAAGATAAGTGGGACTCATACACTATTTGGGGCATATGAGTCCTAATAGGCTAAGCTTGGGACACAAATTTCAAGAATTGTTAAGTTTTATGCTAGATTTAGGTTTAGGCCCTGAAACTTAGGTGGGGCCCATATGCCCAAGGTGGCGTATGCGTACCGGATCACTAAATTTGGGCCATACAAACCAAAATCATTAAATTATGATTGGTGATTAGACATGTGTTAGGATTATCCTCAAAAAAATGCATTAAATAAGGCGTGTGGATGCAAAATAGGACCAAATAAGGCATAAAGAATCCCAATTTTAGCAAGGAGGGCCCAAAAAAGTATGAAAATGTAGAGGGATGCATTTTTCTACACTACATTTATCCCCCACTTTAGTGAGAGGAGGAACTTGCTTCAAACTCACACTAAAGTAGAAAAAATCACATCAAGAGGGGTCCAAGTGTACCAATGCTAGTAAGATAGGATGACAACGATCAAGAGGGATGATCAAGCCCCCAAGATCGAGATCCTAAGAAAAACCAACTTAGGCACAAGAGAACACACACACAAATAAAGAGAAACAACAAGGCACAAGCATACACTACCAAAGACATAAAGAAGAATGAAAAATCAAAATAAAAGGGGCGGATCAAGCTTTGATCATTTGTCCTACACACTGCAGATTAGATCTAAGTTATTTTTCCAAAACATTTACAAGTGGAACATGATGTACATTGTGCAAACCAAAAAAATGCTCACAAGGGCTAGTGGAACCTCAGGGCATCTACTAGGTGAGCCCCTAATGAGACACATACGCATGCGGTCAATATGCACTCACACAAACAAGCAAGTGGCTATGGGAAAGTCATGCCTAAGTTTAGCTCCCATACATACAAACCATACCAAAGTTATACCTCCTGATAACTTTGATAAGGTGCCACACAACATGAACAACAAGATCCATGAGGCAAGCAAAGCTTCGTATGCTTAACACCCATGAATAAGCAAAATGGATCCATAGGCAAACAAAGTGTGTTATGCAAGGTGGCCATATAACAGTTATTGTAAATGCAAAGGGTAGTGTAAGGTACGTTCAAAGGATTTTTTCTTAGTTCATGTAAGGTATTAACTTAGGGAACATTGTGCCTAATGTCTCCAAGAGAGGACCAATCAAAGAATAAGATTCACAACTTAGGGGATGCAGTGTGTTGCATCAAGCGACTAAGAGGAATATAATATGCTAAGAGAGATCATGCTCTAAAGGACATCACACCCAATGTCACCACAAAGTGAAAGACGCATCGCATGAAGTAAGAAGACTACACAATGAAACATGAAATATAAAAGAGTAATGCCAATGTATGCCCCCACTTTAAAGAAATTGCTAAACACCATGATGTGAGAAATTACTTTAAAGTAGAAAATGATAAATGCTAATAATAAAGAGAACATGAGAGCTTATTTGGAAAGTCCTATGCCAAGTCATATGTTTCCAGATGAAGCTATGTCATGAAAAGGGTTTTCCCCTAAAATGAAATCCCAAAATCACATAAGGGATCCATGGATTTGGGGTCAGTATGTCTTTGCTACCATATTTTTATAGAGCTCGCAACTATCATCATTCCCCAAATACTCATGGAATGGGAAGAATGACACAAAGAGAGCAGAAAAAAAGAAAATCTTTCAGGTCAACAAGGAAGAGGCCTAAGTGTCTCGACACCTTGCATCATCCCTAAAAGGAAAACACAAGACAAATGAAAATATAGAAGGTTAATATATAAAGAAGAATGTTGGTATAAATAGAGGAATTCCACAAAGAGAGAGAGATGCATCAATCAAAACGGTATGGGGGATCACATTATGCACATGTAATCACACACATAACATGAAAAAGAAAACAATGCAAGAGACTAGTAAGGCACATGTGAGTCAACCTATTAGTAGGTCGTCCATATCCCAATCTTGTTCATTGTATATGGAAGGTGAACAACTAGCCAAAGGGACAACAAAAAGTGTTGAACTAGGATCATCACCAAGTTCAACACTCTTCTTAGGAGAATTATCATTTAAGCTCATAGAAGAGGAAAACAATGTATTTAATTCATTATGCACTTGTTCATCAATACTAGCAACCTAATCATTGTAATCCAAGTTAATCACAATTGGAGGTCGAATGATAATGTCCAAAGAAGGGTTTAGCTCTTGTTGCGGTTGCGATATAGGATCTTTTTGTTGCAGCGAAGAGGGAGACTCATCATGTATTGCTTTAGTTAAGTTTGGATGTTGATTTTCTTTATTGTTTTCTTTTTTTAACCTTCAAGCAAGAGCATAACATATATGCCTACATTATCTAGCATTTATGATTCTTTTAGTTCAATTCTCAAGTTGTGTTTGTGTAGGAATTGGTTTATCAACCATAGGTTTCTTTTCTTCCCTAAGGGGAGGAACGAAAGAAGCCATAGGAGGTTGTTCAACCACTTTCTCTTTAGCTTTGTAAACTTGTTTTATCTTAGGTTGTGTGACGAGATTATTTTTTGATCTCTTGGTTGTTTGTAGGAGATAGGTAAAGGATTTATTTTAGGTTGGTCTTGGTTATTTGTGTTGGTGTGAATACGTCTTGTACCTAGTTAATTCTTTACTAGGGACTTAGGGGACTTAATTCACATGTTAAGTTTACTTAGGATAAAAGATTCCTTCTAGAAGTCTTAGTTGTCTTATCTAGACAAGTCAGTTGTCTTATTTAGACTTCACATTATCTTAGGTAGTTATGAGTTAGTTGTCTCATGTGATAGGATTAAGACACTTGTCATGATCTTGTCTAATCCTATCTCTCATCCTTGCCTTTATAAGCAAGAAATCTCTAGCACATTTTGCATTATATTGTATTATAGTAATTGCATATTGTATCATATTGCAATTATTATTTGGAGAAATAGCATCTTCCATTTTTGCTTCTCTCTATTTCTTGTGGAGGTTATTTGGTGTTGCAGATTGAAGATCTTGGTTGCTCACTTCAACATGGTATTAGAGCTTTGAATCTTGCAAGCCCCTTCCTTTTTTTTCATTAAAGAGTTTCTACCATCAATTTTTCTATTATGATTTGAGTTTCTTTTATGATCTTTCAAATTCCTCGTATGCTCTTCTCTTGCATTTCAATATGATTTTGAGAATTAGAAAGGGTTTGCAAAGATTTTTTTAATCCTATATTGCATGTATGCATTTTGGTGAGATATAGTGATTGTAGAACTTTTGGCTATAGTGGTAGTATTTTTGGCTGTCCCATTGTGTCTAGGAGGCTTGAGAAAGTCAGATTTGGCTTTTGTTTCACTCAATTTGGTCATCATTTGCATTTTTGGCAAACAAGGGTTTGAAGCTCAGATCTACAAACAACTTTTTATTGGAGCATTTTTGGCCCAAATGGACCTTTCCATTGCATTCAGAAGGCCCAAAAACCCCTATTCTCATATAAATTTGTCTATTTTAGACGAATTTGATTTTTGGAAAATTTTTATTTTGCCAAGGGGTCGTCAATGGAGGCCTAATTTCAGCCAGTTTTTCAAAAATTCATAACTTTTCACTAGGGTGTCTATTTTTCATAAATAAGATATCGTCAGAAAGATGGTTCGATAAGATTCACAATGGTGCAAATAATTTTTCCAAATTTTTCCATTTTTTGTTAGTTTTTCAGCTCGAAGGCAGAGGTGCATTTATTGCTTGTAATTGGCATAACTTTTGCATACAAAGTCAAAATTTGGAAAAAGGTTTTTTGAAATTGATCATAAAATCACAAGGAATCTATTTGTAACCTCTAATTTTAGTTTTGGAAAGCTCTTTTTTTTAAATTGTAAAAATCATTGTGTTATAAATGGTTGATTTGAGCTTGTCATTTGTACAAATTGCAAAATTTCTTCATTGTAATTTACTAGGGGGTTGCAAATTGAGTTTTAATACATTATGGGGGGGTGAAAGGCACAATTTAAGTGTCATATTGTCTTCTTTCTTTTGGTGTTCATGGCAGATCTAAGGAAAATTGAACCACTCATTCCACACAATTATCATACATGGAAACTAAAAGGGTCTCAATTCTTACAATCTAAGGGTCTATGGCCAATGTTAGATGTAGAACAACCTGAATTCACATGAGATTATGAAAAAATTATCCATAGATGTAAAATGGATAAAGAAAAAGGGCTCATTGGATTACATGTATATGATAACTTGATGTTTCATATTGCAAAGTGTAAAACAATTAAGAATGTTTGGGATAAACTTGAAGAATTGTATGCTAAAACTAATTAGTTTAGAGTCTTGCAACTTCAAGTGGATCTAAAATAACTCTCTCTAGATGAATTTCCTTCAATTTAGGATTTCCTTGCACAATTCAAGTTTATTTTGTCACAATTAAAAGGATGTGGACATGATAAATCCAATGATGAATGTATCTTCCTGATTCTATCTAAGTTGAGAGGCCCTTATCAAGTGTTTTCTTCTACTTTCTATTCAACTATGGATGCCATGGGGAAAGACTATAAAATTAATTCATTTGAGTTGTTTTGTGAGTGTCTTAATAGGGAGGAGGCCAAGTTGATTCAGTTGGATGCACTACCTAGTTCTAAGAATCATGCTCTAATGGATCAATCATTTAAAGGTAAAGGAAAGAATAAGAAGAAGCCCAAGACATAATCATCTTTAGGTAGTGAGACTTGCTCCAAATTGAAGTCGAAGAACAATCAGAATTCCACTCCATCTTCTTCATCTACCTCTAGAGATTCTTCTTCCAAGTACAAGAAAAAGAAAGGAGATCCTTGTTCATTTTATAGAAAAATTGGGCATGATGCGGCTCATTGCTTTAAGAGACTTGAGGCCTTGGAGGAAGCTATGAAGAAACAAAACATTTTAGTGTCTAATCCTTCTTCCATGAGTAAAGGGAAAGCTCTTTTAGCATGTGTCATTCATTCATCTTTAGATAGTTGGATTCTTGATTCAGGTGCTTCACATCACATGACCAATTCACATGATGTTGATTCCATTGTTCACACTTCTACTTCTCATATTGCAATTGGGAACTCTTCATAGATTCCAATTTTTGGGATAGGCCCTATTCAGATGCTAGATGGGTGCATTGAGGATGTTCTTCTTGTTCCTGATATTTCAGTGAATCTACTTTCCATATATCAGATTTTTCATTCTGGAGATGGGAAGTCAATTGAGTTTACTCCACAAAATGTGACTATTAGACAGTTGCAGGATCCTGAGAAGGTTGTTGTTATAGGGATATTTGATGATGAGAACCATTTGTATCAATTTGATGGCTTTGAGTCTTCATTGGATTCATGTTTTGTTGCTCATGCTGATTCAATGAGCAAACTTTGGCATGAAATATTTGGGCACTTGAACTATAGATATCTTCAATAGATGCAAGCACATAACTTAGTGGTTGGTCTTCCTAAGATCACTTGCACAAATGGTGTTTTTCAAGGTTGTTTTCTTGGTAAGAAACATTAAGATCCTTTTTCCTAAGGGTCAACCTACATGTGCAATCACACCCCTTGAGTTGGTACATAGTGATCTCATGTCATTCCCAACTCCTTCTATTTTAGGGGCTAAGTATGTGCTTACCCTCATTGATGTTTTTTCTCAATGCACATGGGTCTACTTTTTGAAGCTCAAGAGTGATGTTCTCACCATCTTCAAGACCTTCAAATTTTTTTTGGAGAAGCAGTCAGGTTGTTCTCTTTGATGGATACACATAGATAATGGGGGGGAGTATGTCAATTAGGCATTTCAGGATTTTTGCAGTGAGCATGGTATTCTTCATCAACACACAATTCCTTATACTCCTCAATAGAATGGTGTGGTAGAGAGAAAGAACATGACTCTCAAGGAGATGGCCAATTATATGATTCAGTTTAGGTCTATGGCTCCTACATTTTGGGCCGAAGCTATCAATTGTGTCAATTATATTAAGAATCGTATGCCCCACAAGGCAGTACAAAATATGAATCATGAGGAGGCTTGGTCTCATTGCAATCCTAATGTATCCTTCTTTAGAGTATTTGGTAGTGAGGCTTGGGCATTCATTCCGGATGGTCGATGTAAATCAATGGAGAAGAAGAGTCAACAATACATCTTTGTTGGCTATTGTGAGGATGTGAAGGCATAATGATTGTTCGATACCGACACACAAGAGATTGATTTATGTTGTGATGTTCAGTTTGTTGATTCTTTCACATAGAAAAAACCTCCTTTGACTTCTTCTTCATCACAACCTACTCAATCTTCTTCAGTTGATGATGTTTTGCTACTTGAGGAATATTTTGAGGATGGTCTTGATCCACCTCCTCCTCATTCACCCACTCGACCATGATGGGCTCGAGTTACCCTTGAGGAGGCTGGTCCTCTTGCTGGTGATCCTACATAAATTTTCCACACTCATTCTCAGACTTCAGGAATTAATCTTTTGAGTCATGTTGTTTCAGATGATCCTCAAAAGTTTTTCAGATGCTTCAAGTATTCCAGAGTGGGATAGTGTTATGGTTGATGAGTATTCTTCTTTGATGAAGAATCATACTTGGGATCTTGTGCCTCTTCCTAAGGGAAGAAATTTGGTTTACTACAAGTGGGTGTATCGTACCAAGTATGAAACAAATGGTTCTATTGACAAGTACAAGGCTCATCTTGTTGCAAAGGGGTTTTCTTAGGTTGAAGGAATTGACTATTCCAAGACCTTTGCTCATGTTGCCAAGATGGATTCTATTTTCCTTATCCTTGATATAGCTGCATCAAAGGGATGGTCAATGCATTAGATGGATGTGAAGAGTGCCTTCTTGCATTGGGATCTTCATGAGGAGATCTATATGGAGTAATCACCAGGTTTTGTATACGATTCATCACTTGTTTATAGGCTTTGATGTTCATTATATGGTCTCAAACAAGCCCCTCAGGCTTGGTATGAGAAGATGGATAATTTCTTGCTTGCTTCTGGCTACACTCGTTGCCATTTCAATCCCATATTTTATACTTAGAGACATGGAGAGGATCTACTCATACTTGTGCTCTACATGGATGATTTGATTCTCATAAGGAGTTCTACTTCCATGATTCAAAGTACACAATGAGCATTGATGGAGCAATTTGATATGATTGACCTTGGTCTTTTGCATTACTAGTCTTCAGGTTCATTAGAATTCTGAGGGGATCTTCATTTTCCAAAAGAAGTATGCTCTTGATTTGCTTCAAAGATTTGGCATGGCTGATTGCAAGCCTGCCCCCACTCCTTTACAACCAGGTGTTGTATTGTCTACTAGTTGCACTACTAAAAATGATCCTACCTTGTATTGGTAGTTGATTAGCAGTATTTTGTACTTGACACATAGTCATCCTGATATTTCCTTTTTGGTTGGACTTGTCTCTCACTTCTCACAGGAGCCTCATGAGAGTCATTGAAAGGCCATGAAACATATCTTGAGATACATTTAGGGCACTACACATTTCAACATTCATTACACATCAGACACATCTAAAATTGTGGGCTTTACTAACTCAGATTGGGTTGGTGATGTCAATGATTAGAAGTTTGTTTCTGGCTTTGTATTTTTCCTTGGTTCTAGTCTGATTACATGGTCATGCAAGAGGTAGATTGCTATTGCATTATCATCAACTAAGGCTGAGTATCGAGGTGCAACTTTGGCTAGTCAGGAGGTTTTGTGGCTTCATCAGTTGATGAATGAGTTTGGATTCCCATCCACTCAACCCACTACTCTTTGGTGTGACAACTAGAGTGACATCCATATCTCCCGCAACCTAGTGGATCATCAACATACTAAGCATATTGAGATCCACATGCACTTAATCAGGAAACTCATCTAGGATGGTGTTCTCAGCTTGGAGTATTTTCCTATAGATCTACAGGTTACAAACATCTTCACTAAACCTTTGGAATTGCCTTGTTATCTTCAGTTGCAATCAATGCTTGGGGTGAAGAAAGTTGTCCTTGGGGAGGTCTTGAGGAGTCCTCCTTCCTTCTTTATTTTTTTTTGCATCTTTTTCTCTCTTTTGGAGAGGAGTTTTCTACTACAAGGTTTTTCTCCTTTTCTTCACTTGTGAGAGTTTTTTGTTTTGTACATGGGTACCTCATCAAGCCTTGTTGTCAGGACCCATCTTTTGCATATTTTCATTGGTTTGTTCCTCCTTAAGTTGCACTTAAGGGGGGGTGTTGGTGTGAATAAGTCGTGTACTTAGTTAATTCTTTACTAGGGACTTAAGGGACTTAATTCACATGTTAAGTTTACTTAGGATAAAAGATTCCTTCTAGAAGTCTTAGTTGTCTTATCTAGACAAGTCATAGTTGTCTTATTTATACTTCACATTATCCTAGGTAATTATGAGTTAGTTGTCTCATGTGATAGGACTAAGACACTTGTCATGATCTTGTCTAATCCTATCTCTCATCCTTTCCTTTATAAGCAAGGAATCTCTAGCATATTTTGCATTATATTGTATAGTAGTAAATTGCATATTGTATCATATTGCAATTCTTGTTTGGTGGAATAACATCTTCCATCGTTGCTTCTCTCTATTTCTTGTGGAGGTTATTTGGTGTTGCAGATTGAAGATCTTGGTTGCTCACTTCAACAATTTGGAATGTCTTTTGGTTCAATCATAGTTTCCTCAAGGATAGGAGGTTCAATCACAGGTTGAGTCATGTTTTTAAGGGATAGTTTTGCTATGCATTTCACTTTAAACTTTTGACAGGATTTGAAAAAGAAGTCCTCACGAGGTTTAATAAGTTCCATAGGCTCTGGCCAAAATAAATCTAATGAAAAGTTCCCACAAGAAGACACATGATTAAAGCCACTATGGTGCACAGTAAATATTTCATTGTCAAAGGGAAACTTTACACATTTATGTACAACCGACAGGACGACATCCTAGAGCATAGACATGGATAACCAAGCTTCACACAAAATTGATTCGATGTTGGGATGATGTAGAATGATACATCTAATTGTTTCGATCCAAATTTTAAAGGAAGGATGATCGATCCCATTGTAGGGAAAGAAAAAACATTATGCATTTTTATCCATGCTTTCGGTTTATCATATGTTTCTTGGTAGAGTTCATGCACAAATAAGAATTCTTGAGTGATCACATTCTCTCCACATATGGGATTAATTAATATCCCATTAGTGGGCTTGTCATTGATTCAATTAGCTGTGTAAAGAGGACTATCAGGTGCATTTCTAATGATATCCTTAGATGAGAAAGCAATGTCAAGAGAATTTTAGTTCGACCCTTATGAGGTAGAATTTTGATCAATCCCACCATATTATCCACATGATTTTGTTCAATAGTATCCATGTCATCATCCATGTCACATTCATCACATCATTCTTCTTAGTTTCACTAGCTTTGACAAATGAAATATCATGGTTTGGCATAGGGTTGGTAAATATTTGCAAGAATTGGTTAGGAGGGGCAACAAACTTATTTCCTTGATCATTAACACCTCCAATTTGAAGTTGACCAGAATCAATGGGGTATTGCACAAGATGTTTGAGATGCTTAAACAATGTTCTGTGTCATGTCCATTTTGTCAATGATAATGACAATAAGAATTTGATCTAAAGTTCAGAGGTAAAGGCTTATTAGGATTCGGTGTTTTAACAGGAGGTGAGGTGATCATTTTTTGTTATAGAAGTTGTGACATTGTGCTATGCAGGGTAGCGGGTAGGGGAGTAAATTGTCTAGCTAGATCCCCAAATGTGAAAGGACTTGTTTTATTTGTAGCAAAAACTTGGGTATTGACATGTTGAGTTGGTTGAGGGGGCTTTAGTTAAAGGAAGCCTTTATTTTGTTATCTAAAAGGTTGGTAATTGTTTTGGTTTGTGAATTTGGATTTTTCAGGTCAGCTAGAGGTGGATTTTGTTTCACGACTATTAACCAAGTTTTGATAATCACGAAGGGAAATACACAAGTGTAAAAAGGAAGGAAACTTCATCATGCCAAGCTTATCTTGTATGTTAGTTTGCAAATTCTCAATGAACATTCGTTGAAGCTGAGGATCGAGAATATTTACGTCAATTTGGGAATAAAGTGATTAGTAGCATGAAATGAAATCACTAACCTTTTCATCATCCTTTGCTTACATCTCATCAAATCAACTAAAGTCATCTTAGGAGTTATGTGCACTTGGAAATGGTTTATAAAGGCCTCAACAAGTTCATTGAATGAATGAATTGAGTTGTTTAGTAACAAGGAAAACTATTCTAAAGTGGTATCTTTCAAGGATCAAGGGGAAAGCTTAGCCAAGAGCTTGTCCTCAAGGACAAAATCACTACATAAGGTGGTATAAGCAGAAACATGGTTCGAAGGATCTCCTTTCCCCCCATATTTCTCAAATATAGGAATCTCTATACCTTGTGGTATTAGTGTTCTCAATATCTCCAAGGACAGGGGATTGCTTTTGACATAGTATGATGGTTGGCCATTTTGATTTTGGTTTATGGTGGAAATTTTCTTTTGAAGGGATTAAATATTTTGTAAAAGTTGGTTAAGGATGGTGTCATTGGTCATATTTTGAGATGGAGGTGAATATGGCGGAGGTGTATATGTGTTTGAGGGGGAAGTGAATGGAATGCTTATGGGAGGTAAAGTGGTAGGAGATATGACGTGCAATGCCACAAAGGTATTAGGATTGCTAGTGAAAATATTGAAGGTAAGGAGGATATTACTAGTAGGTTACATTATTATTGTAACTTGAGGATTGGTATAGGTAGGAATAGAGGCAATGATTGTGGGAGGAGGAATTTGGGTTCCTCCTTGACTTTGGACATTGTTCGAAGGTTGAGCACAAGTAGTTATTGAGGTACTTAGATGTTTTCTAAAAATCTGAGCTATGTTACGCACAAGTTCTACTCCTTCACTTTCAATCATGCGATGCATGTTATCTATGGTAGGAATAGCAATTTTGGAAATGTTTTTTAGTACTCACTTGATGTTGTAGGTTTGCTAAATCTTCATGGATTTGGATTATGTTTTCTTGAGGGATATTAGTAACCATTGTTTCAACACTTGTCACACTACTTGAAGGTAAAGAGTTGTTAAGGGTATGGTCCGTACCTATTGAACTAGTGTCAACACTAGGAGTGAAAGAGCTAGAGAACCCAAGATCCATGACGATTATACTATCGCAGGATGACATGAGTCTCAAACTTTGTCTCACTATAGTATTAGCAATAGGACACCAAGTTATAAAGCTCATGCAAAGGACAAATAAATGCAATGAACACAAGATAAATGATATTCTCTAATTTTGATTCAAATAAAATCAAGCTAGATGCAATGAAATGAATGAAACAAAAACCCTGTAAACCAAAATGGAAATCTAACAACAACAAACAAAAACACAGAAACAAGGTTTTCAATGTTGTAAAATGTAGTTTCAGATCTAACACAAGACTAAATATCCCAGAGGGGTGTATGAGTCTCAAGTAGACACTAAAAAATGTCTTGTTTGCAAGTGTCATTTTTCTTGGTCTTCATCTCTGCATAATTAAATGATTTTAATTATTTAATTACCCTTGAACACATTCCTCTATTAATTAAATAATTATTTAATGAATTCATCTCTTGACCTTTATTCTACTATGATCAATTAAATAAATTTAATTGTGTCGCTAATCCCCTTTTCTTCAATAATTAAATAAATTATTATTTATTTAATTATTTATCTTTCACTATTCATCTATAGTCAAATAATAATTATTAATTATTTGTCTATTCATTAATATTTTAATTCTTCTATAGTCAAATAAATTTTAAATTATTTGAGTATCTTTTGGCATTTCTCCTCGATTAAATAATTAATCCAAATTAATTATTTAATTCCATTTCTCTATTTCCTCCTATTTAATTAAAATGGTTGCATAAATTATTTTAATTAAATGCCCACTTTCATTTTCCTCAAATAAATGATTTAAATGAATTATTTATGCTCCACTTGTCCAAAGATTCCTTTCTCCACTACTTCATTTTTGAATCTCAGTCGTCGATTGACTCTAGTCTCTTCTCAATCTTGACCCTTCATTTTGTAACCTCCACTCCTTTGTGTTGCATGTCTTCTTATCCATCGATCTTGGAATCTTTCTAGAAGCTTAATCTTGAATGCCCATTCAAATGGTTGTCTACAAAAGAATCATTCCTCCTCCATTTTTGATTAAACACCCACTTATCTCTGACTTTCATGCTTATTGTTTGCAAGTTTTTGCATACACACTTCACGATATGAGGGAAAACTTGCAAAGGTAGCTTGAGGAGAGACAAGAGAAGTGATTCAACTTAAATATGGGGAGTGCATTATTTGTTTGCTTTGATTTTGCTCCTTTATTTTGACTATTTCTCTTGTTTAGATTGGATTTCTAGCTTAGATGGAGTTGTGGTTGTCATTAAATCTATGCTGGTAGAAATTTCCCATCTTACATTGGTGAACCCGACGTGAAAGTATGATTTTCTACAAGAAAATCCATGTTTTTTTTTTTTACTGTGTAATAGGTTTGTGCAACACAATTGAGACATGTAACAACACAACTAAGAAGAAATGATGCAACTACTAAGAAAAATGACACAACTATTAGGCAGGAATTCGAGTTTGAAATAAAAACACATTTGAGAAGAACATAGATGCATCTAAGGGCGGGATATCCAAATTTGAAATTGCTACACAACTGATTCAGAATGATGCATTACAGTGACACAAGTGATATCTTGAATGACGCAATGACTTGTTAAGTATACATATTTTTGTTTTCATTTTTCTTCGAATTTTCCTTTTGGGGTTTTCATTAGAATAGGGTTTTTGGTGTGCTAATCATCTCTATTTAGCACGTGGCATTTGATTTAAGGAGCTTTTCAAAACTTTTTCTTTAGAAACAAAAAAAATTGAGCTTTTCATCATTTTGTTTAAGGATAATCAATTTTGCTTGCTTACAACAACTACAAATTGCACCAAATTCATAAGGTTAAAATGAACATACATCTTTCATTCATAAAGGTTTAAAATGAACAAAAAAATGCATATATTCACTCATGAGTTTTAAAATGAACATGCATCATACGCCATTGGATTAAAAGGTACCCAAACTTGTTTGTTTCATCATAAGCAAGGGTTAAAATTAACAAGTGTTTTTTGTGCCTTGTGGTTGGCATTGTGCTTTTGGATGTGTATGCTCTTCTCTCATTCCACTTGGAGATCTTGAGAATCAAAAGCATTCCTTTGGAATTTTCTACAATCGCCCACATATTTCAATTTGGAATGAAACTGAACCCCATGTGAGTGTGAGAAAAAGGCATTGTGTATGCTCTCTCCTTACACTTTATGCAATCTAGGAGATAAAAAACAACATACTTTTCTCACTTTTGTTTACCTTTAGAGGGGCCTGCCTAAGAGACACATCTGTACGAAGAATTTGAAGGTGACTCCAACTGGTTTTTCAACTAGGCTGGTATATAAATGGATAAGACTAAACTATCAAGTCCTCATGGTATGTAGGCCTTAGTCATATAGTGTCATTCATATTGGCGTACTACTATAAAATGTATAAGATCCACTAGTAGGAGTGATTAAAGCCTTAAGTGGCTTGCTGGATGCTCACAAGGTGCCATGTCCTCGGGTATTCACTAAGAACCCTTATTTAGTGGCCAAAAACCCATCCACTTGCTAGTGCAAGAATGATCATTTTGAAGCTGCCCTACATCTTCACTAGTCAAGTGAAAAGGCAAAAATTCCTCTTTGGGGAATGAGACTTGGTGTGCCCGTGCTGTGTAAGGGGGAGCTAGTGTCACCAAGTCTCTAACTATCCACCTTGTTTAAGTGGTTGGAGAAATCCAAGTAGGGACTCAATAGGTGGTATCTTTTCTGAGCCTAGGTTGTGCATGTTGTCTACGAGTGTCTTTATTTACATTGAAATCAAACATTCTCACACTCAAAAACAAACCAAAACAAGTGTTTGTGACTACTTTATGTGTTTTCCAAACTTCATCTCACAAAATATCATCAAAACCAGTCAAAAAAACCCATTCGTAAACCAAGTCAAAACCATCAAATTGCAAAATCAACATTCTATAAACCACAACTGATCAGATCAAGCATGCAATTGTAATTTTATGTTGCATCTATTACCAAAAAATTGCAACTAAAATTTTGAACCACAACTACTTAACACAGTGCCACAACTATTAAATGAAACTGCAACTGATCATCAAAAACTTGCAACTGGAATGACACATCTAAGAAAAACAGTGCCACAATTGCTTGATTACCAAAAATTCACAAAATCCCTGTCCAAAACAAAATTAATTCATCATAACAGTGATCTTGACTTCTAAACCAAAGACTTGCAAAGCATTATCAGTCCATTCCAACACCTTGATTTAGGATTACATTGCATTCTGGGTTGCTTTCCTCATCCTTTTGCCTTGCATAAATTAATCCTAGACCTTATTTTGCACCTCCCTTTCAAATTTTAGAAATAGGAAGATTACTAAGCCTTTGAATAGTTCATGGTTACTTATCCAACTTGTCATTGACCTTCATCTTTCATTTTAGCAACATTTTTCATTATCATCTTGGTCAATACTTGAGTCTCAAACTTGTGTCATAGTTTAGACTCACTTTGTCAAAACTGTAGATGCCAAATCTACAAATGGTTAGTATTTTAAAACCAAGCTAATAATCAAGCATCCATATGAAATAATAAATCATGTTTCTAAATGCAAACAAATTACAAGATAAACTAAAACATATAAAACATGAAATAAACCCTATTTCATATTGGATTGGTGCTTCTATGGAAAGAAGCCCTTTCCCAATCCTTGATAGATAAGCTAAATGATGAAATTCCTTGAAGATGGAGTGATGGTGGGCAAAATTAGTTCTCTTGAAGAGAGTGACTTTACATGAGTGATTTTGGAGTTGTGTAGGATTTGATAAAAGATGAAGCCTCTATTTGTAGATTCTCAAATGCTAAGAGTCCTCAAGAGGGAGCAATGTGGGACTAAAAACAAGCCAATGAGATGAAGCCACTTGTCAAATTGTGAGTGGTTGAGGAGTGTGCAAGATTTGAGAAATGTGCCCAAGAGGGGGAAATTCAAATTTGAATTTGTGATATAAATGTTGAGTTTGACTTGTGCAAGGAACATGTAAGAGCCATGTAAGAGCTCATAAATGACTTGTTGGATGTACATGTCCACTTGTTTTTGAATTCAAACTTGAGGGAATATTCCTCAAAGATGCCATGTTGAGTGAAAATGCTGATTTTATAAATGAATAAATTGATTTATTTGTGCAAGTGGGATTATCTAGAGGATGTGATGGGTGGTTAGGTTAGGCTAATTAGGATTAGATTAGCTTAATGATGATTAGGTGAGTTTGACCCCTTTGACTTGAATATTTGGATTTATTTAAATCAAAAAGGGATAGAAGGTGATTTTAGATTTAATTAAATAAAAGGCTTGATTTATTTAATTAAAAGGAGGGTGATGTTAGGATCAAGTTGATTTATTTAATTTAAACTGACGACCTTAGGAGATTGACAAATAAACTTGATTTATTTGTTGAATGTATGAATATGACCTAATCGAATGCATGATGCTAATTTTGCATGTCTACATTTTGCCCCTACCTTGTTCATCACAAAGGTTAATGACATTTGGGTTAGCTATCTTGGACCTACAATAGCTTGGTTTTCATCCTTTTTCTTAAATCTTAAGGTTCATATCGCTAGTATCATCTTGCTAGTATTATTTAGCTTCACACCATACCCTTTGACAATAGTATCACTATCATCTTATCACTCCTTAATCTTAGACTTTTCACCTTGCATCCTTATATCCCAAAAACACAAAAACATAGCTTAATTTCATCTTAACCTTAGTTTCACCATTACCCTTGATCATTAACTTGGCACCATTTAGTCTCCATATCATTATCCTTCATCATTAATTAGTCTACCTTTGGTATCCTTTGCATCCATTAGTTTCATTTAGCTTCATTTGGCTTCATCCTTTGGTCATCATTATCCTTGCATGATCACCTTGCATCCTTATAACCAAAAAATCCCAAAAACAAAGTTTAGCTTCATTATCACCTTGCATTACCTTCCAAAAGTGCAAGTCTTACATGGTGGAAACAAGGTCACAAACTAAAATAAAGGACATAGGTTCCTTAAATGACCCATTTTCTAGTCCACATCATGACACCAACTTTGGATCAAACTCAAATCAATCTACTCCGCAAAGAGAAACACCACAAAGAGACCCAACCAACACATTGGACAATCTAAGTCTAGACGAATTTAACAAGAAAATGACTCTTGAAGAGATTGAAAGAGCTTATCAAGATCCAAGGATTTTATACATGGTTGATGAGCTCGTTAGTGCTGATCCTAATATATTATTTTATGCACTAGCTAAAAAGGGTGCTAAACTTCCTCAAGGATTTGATGTCTCCACAATTGTGGAAGGAGATACTCAAAATCCATTTGCATTAGGGATGCCATATTCACAACAAATGTCAACTATACCATTTGGTACAACAACACACATGGAAACCACTACCACACATATCCCTAGTATCTCCACACTTGGAAACAAGATGAATCATGTGACAACACAAGGACAAAATTTCACATTTGGAAGCTCATCAAATTCCATGGGTAAGACCTTCATGAATCCTCTTTTTCAAAACACAAACCAAGGTCCCACATCTTTACTTCAAAATGAAAACCAAGGTCCCATGCCTACACCTCAAAACATGAATCAAGGTCCATCGTTCCAATTCCAAAGCGCACCCTCATCAAATCAAAATCAACCAAACAAATCTAGGAGAATTCATATTGTCCTACGAAGAATACCAAATCAAAACACCAACCAAGGGCCCACTCCTACATTAAAAGGACCTACATTATCAAACACTAATCAAGGACCTACCCCATCATTTTCAAATACCAATCAAGGACCTAAATTTTTAAATACAAATCAAGGACCCACACCATCTTTCCAAAACATGAATCAAGGACCAACCTTTCAAATCCAAGGAACAAATCAAGGGCCTGCACCACAATTCCAAAACACCATACCAAATACAAACATGACCTTTGGGACGAATCCAAATTCCAGTTTCCCTCCAAACCAAACCAATACAAATGCCACATTTACACATCAATATCATCAAGGTAACCAAGGTCCTATGTTGCAAAACACCAATTCAAATCCAAATCCAACATATGACCTCAACACCAATGCCCTAATGCACAATCAAATTAACACAACACCATTTCTCGCGGGCACCTTAATGCAAAAAATATAAGTTATCCAACAAAAAATTACAAACATGCAATTGAGAACCAACAAGAAAACTTATTCCATGGACCTGAATTGTGCCCCTATCCTTTCAAAAAAAAACTATACATGCCACCCTTTCCCCCTCACTTCACAACACCATCTTTACCCAAGTACAAAGGGAAAGGAGATCTAGTAAAGCACATACAAGAATTTAATACATCATGTATGGAAGTCGCATAGGATCCCACCTATTTGATGAGACTATTCCCACAAAGTCTCATGGGGCTAGCCCTAGATTGGTTCACACACCTTCCTCTAGGGATTAGAACATGGGGTGAGCTGGCAGATAAATTCATTAATCACTTTGCCTTTAACATTGAAAGTGACGTCACCCTCACAAAATTATGCACAACTAAACAAGAAGGGGAGTCACTTACCTCATTTTACCAAAGATGGCAAAGTCTAGCTAGCAAGTTCCCTTGTCACATTCCTGAGAAATAACTAGTCACCATGTTTGTAGAAAACCTTAATGGAGAAATTATTAGTGGACTTCAAATCCAATGTTGCACAACTTTTGATGAAATCTTTGAGAAAGGTGTCCTTATTGAAAAATGTCGTGTCACAAAAGGACTAGTCAAAGTACACAAAGACACTCCAAATCCAAATAATGACAAAAGCAAATATTGGTCGCAAAACAAGAATGTCACTAATGATGGGGTTGCCAATGCTAAATTGATAAACAAAGTTCCTACCATTCACCTCAAAGGTCCTTCCTCATAAAAAACATCAAATACCCAAGCACAAGGTCAAGGTCAAACATTGAACGTAGTCCAAAACAACCAATAACATAGAGGTCCTCCCCATGCCAAGAGAACATACACCCAATTGGGTGAACCCATAGAATTAGTCCTAAAGACACTCTTGCAATCCAACGTCATTGAACTACCAGACATAAAAAAATATGAACCCTCATTGATCAAACCCAACTGGTGGAAGGAAGATGAATATTGTGAATATCACCGCGAGAAAGGACATAAGACATCTAGATGTTGGACACTCAAAAATGTCATTCAAGACCTCATTGAACAAGGAATCATTTCAATAGAAAATTCACAAGCCAAGAGAAATTATTATCATACCATATTTAAAACTCCCTTGCAATATCATGACAAAGGAAAAGCCTCCAGTTTAGGGAATAACAATAGTGCCAATTACACCAGCATCAAACATGATTATAGCACTATTATCCTTAACGGAAGACCCTTTGATGATTGCATTTCCACCATTACCATAAGAAAGAAAAGTTTAAGTGTGTTGTCTCCACTCATAGAGCCAAGGTAACTCTTCTAAGACCTCCTTCTAATCCACAACCAAAAAGTTAGTAAAATCTCCTAGACCAACTAAGGAAGACTCCCGCATAGATTTCCAACCTAGAACTCCTTCGTATATCTCCTCAACACAGAGCTATCCTTGATAAAGCCTTGCAAGCCGTACCCACCAATCTAGATGTCAATGAATTTCAGGCCATGGTTGGATACCTAGCTATGCCACATCATGTCACCTTTTCTAAACAAGACTTCTTTGCACAAAAGTTTGATCATAATGATCCCTGACACTTAGAAGTCTATGTAAATAAATATAAGATTAGACGATTCCTGGTAAACAGTGGAGCAGGTTTGAAAATTTTCTCCCTAAAATTGGTAAAAGCATTGGGGTACTTTGAGAATTGCATAGATCAAACTGAGAATTTTTTTATCAAAGCCTATGATGATGTTGAACGTTCATCTGAAGGAGTCACCTTGCTTCCCATAAAAGTTGGTCCAGCTATGCAAAAAATAGTGTTTCATGTATTTGATCTAGATTTACACTACAACCTTCTCCTTGGCCACCCATGGATTCATGCCATGAAGGCTATACCAACCACATACCACCAATGCCTCAAGTTCCCACATAATGGCACTGAAATTACTATTCCTGGTGATCTCGATCCCTTTCAGTATTGCACAAACCTAAAATAAACTATTGAGCGTCAAGTTCCCATAAATCAAGAGGCCCCATCTTCCACTCCATCCCACTACATTGATCCATTTGACCTCATCAAATCATCCACTCCATTCACCCCACCATCCAAACCTAAAATCTAGATTCAAGATAAAGGATGTGGAGAATACAACATGAAGAGTCTCTTTTACACTGGAAAGCTACTCAAATCACCAAATTCTTACCGAAAACTACATCCCATACGAGCTAAAGTTATCATCCATAATCCCCCTACTACCTTCACTAAATGGTGGGAGTGAGCCAAAGAATCTTTGGATGAACATGTTTACACATGGCTATATAAAGAAGAGAAGGACATAAAACCTAAGCAATTACCAATTGAACAGTATCCAAAAGGGTTCCTATTGATGAAGCAACAAGGATATGATGGACACAACAACCTTTTTCTAAAAAAATAAGGAATGTTGGAGCCCTTATAACCTCCTAAATTACTAAAGGATCAAGGGTTAGGGTTTGTACTGGTAAAAGTGACTATTCGGGGTGTTGGGTTACCTTCGAGTGAGACTGTTAACGCTTCAAATGAAATTGAGACATCAGAGGACTATTACAGTGACTTTGATTCCAATGAATGGGAATGGGATTTGGAATCCAATATATCCATCAGTAATTATAACCTTGAGGAAACATTTAGAGAACTCGTTGATCCTACTCTTAAAGAGAGATTTAGCCAAATGTTTAAAATTGGTCCCCCATCAAGTCTCCACCAAAAGGTCCCCTTAAAAAGGAAAGCTTGGACCAAACACTTATGGGAACTCGAAGCTCGCATTGAAACCTCCTGGGAACACAATAATTCTACCTCTGTCTTTACCTTATTTGCCTACACCATGACTCTTGAAAATACCGATGATGGCTTGCCCCCCGTTTACCCACAACTAATAGATTGGGATCAACAAGAACCACCAAGTTTAGACACATTCGAGAATGACAAAGCAATTGTTGAGTTCATGGGACTTCGTGAAGGAATACTAAGTGGGGATCATAAAGTTGGATTTTTCATAAAACTCAATAGTGCAACATACTTAGGTGAGGCTTTCCTTTCCTCTAGTCCCAAAAGTGAAAATGAAAAAAATAAAAATAAAAATAATAGGTCTTCAAGTGAAAATCAAAAGGCGCCTATTGACTGTGAAAAAGTAAAAATAAAGGACGTATCCGAAGGTGAAAACCTCTTTGAGGCGCCTGAGGATGGAGGATTGGATAGTCTCCCTATTGAACGAGAGAGATCACTATTTATTAGAGAAGAAACAAAAGAAGTGAACATTGGGAAATAAGACAACTCTAGAATCATACAACTTGCAACATCTTTGACCACCAAAGAAAAGCCTGAGTTTAAAACATTCTTTTTAGAGAGACAGGTTAATTTTTCATGGTCATATGCTGATATGCCTAGATTGGATCCCAAGCTTGTCTTACATCACTTGCCACTATTACTAAATGTTAAAACATATAAACAGAAGCTAAGGAAAATGCACCCGCAAATTGCACTCCTGGTCAAGGTTGAACTAAAGAAACTCTTGGATGTTGGATTCATACACTCTATTGATTATGAAGACTATATATCAAATCTTGTTCCTATCACAAAATCGAATGGGCAAATCAAAGTATGCACGGATTTCAGAGATCTTAATAAGGCTTGTCCCAAAGATGATTTCACCTTACCAAATATTGACATCATAGTGGACCTTATTACTGGATATAAAATGCTATCACTTATGGATGGATTCTCGGGCTATAAACAAATAAGAATTGCTCCTGAAGATCAACCAAAGATAGCCTTGACATGCGCTTGGAGAAATTTCTATTGGAACATTATGCGATTTGGACTTAAAAATGCCGAAGCTACATATCAAATAGACATGACTACAATTTTTCATGATTATATGCACGTACTTATGGAGGATTATGTTGATGATCTTCTGTCAAAATCTCTAAATTGAAGATAAGATTTTCACACAAATTGAAAAGTACAAACTCAGGTTAAATCCAAAGAAATGTATTTTTGGGGTCCAATTAGGCAAACTTTTAGGATACATTGTCTACCATAGAGGAATAGAGGTTGATCTCGCAAAGGTAAAAGCTATCTTGGACATGCCACCGCCAACCAACATCAGCTAGCTAAGGAATCTACAAGGAAGACCACAATCAATCCGTAGGTTCATCACCCAGCTAGCAGACAAAATTCACCCGTTTCAACACCTATTACGAAAAGAAATTCCCTTCAATTAGATAGAAAAATTTCAAGAAGCATTTGATCAAATCAAGAATTATCTATTGACTCCACCAATCCTTACGCCTCTGATTGATAGAAGACATTTAATATTGTATGTGACAACAATTACATCAACACTAGGGGCATTGTTGGCACAAAATGATAATGATGGTAAAGAACGAGCAATCTACTACATCAGTCACACTTTGGTCGGATACGAGTTAAACTACAACCCTATTGAATGCGCATGCCTAGCAGTTGAATTTGCACCCCAAAAATTGAGACATTACATGCTAAACCATAAGACAAACTTGATCTAGCCAAAATTGATCCTTTGAAGTATCTTCTTAGCAAAGCAGCTCTGACAGGAAGATTAGCTAAGTGGGTTGTGATCCTAAGTGAGTATGACATTGAATACATTGACTGAAATGCAATAAAAGGACAAGTGGTATTTGATCAACTTGCAGATGCACTAGTGAAGGCATACCGTCCTTTGATATTCGACTTCCTAGATGAATCAATCTTTGTCATAGAAACACCAACGACATGGAAGTTGTACTTCGATGGGTCCTACACAAGTCATGGTTCAGGAGTTGGCATTTTATTCATCACACCTCAAGAGGATTCCATTCCTAAGTCATTTCGAATAGCATTTCCATGCACTAGTAACATAGTTGAGTATGAGGCACTATTAGCAAGACTCCGAATGACAATAAAATGGAAAATTAAGGATCTTCAAGTTTACGACGATTCCCAACTAGTGATCAAACAAGTTAATGATGATTATGATACCAAGGATGAGAAGCCGATGCCCTACAAGCGCATGGTTGATAGTTTTAGACTATACTTTGAAGCTATAACCTTTGAACAGATACTGAGAATCTAAAACAAGGTAGCTGATGTAATGGCAACAATTGGATCTCTCCAAGTGGCCCTCTATTTTTCTACACTTACCCAATTATAACACTATAATTATTAAATTAATAATAATATTAATATTATATATAATTTAAATATATTAAGAATAATATAATAACAATATTTTACTAATATTAATAATATTTAATATTATTTATATATTAACAGTTGCACTATGACTATACATTAGCATATATATATCTTAAATATAATCTATATGAAATACGTTGAGAAATATCATTTTGAAACATTTTTTCTTATTTTCAAATAATTTATATATATATTTAAAATATATACTAAGACATATATTTACCAGGAAAGAAATATTTTTAAAATAAATTTTAAGCAATATATCTTAAAGTGGAGATCTAAGGGACGTCAGAAAATCAAAGGGATTTGTTTGTTGGAAGTGGAGATCTAACGGACGTCAGAAAACCAATGGGATTTGTTTGCTGGAAATTAGATACCTGAAATGGAAACTTAAATTGTTAATATTTATGTGTTAACAAACTTATCCACAAATGTGCCCATGTATCAGAATGGGGGTCGCTGTGCCAACCTGGACAACTCGATACATGGGCACTACAGGGGTTCGGTGAGGTTTGAAGCTAAGGCAAGCTCTGTGTCAATCGTCCGTACCAGGATCTCTGCCGCCAAACCAAGTATGGTCGAGGTACTAAGTAGTTATTTAATGCCACACGAGGGTGCTGGAGTTGAAAAGCTAGCTAGGCACATATTGTACTGCAGAATTTCTTTGGAAAAGGTGGAAATGATACTCTCAAGAGATTGAGATCAAATGGAAGCATGAGCATGTTACACTTGGTTTGCTTCGTACGGTCCTTCGTCGAGGTGAAGAGCTGTGGTCAAGAAAGGTATAGAGGATTTTAATCGTGGTAGCTGGCTGTTAGAGTTGATGCGAATGTTTTTTAGCTATGTATGGAGCTCCTCCTGGCTTCTTCTGCACTCAAAATGGAGACTCCCATCAAGCTCAAAAATGCGAAGTCAGAAGCTGCCTTCACAGGGTTCATCTCAGACAAGAGGCTAATTTTTTTTTTTCCTGAATAGGGACATTCTATGCTTAGAGGTGGTGCGAATGGTGCTCGGTCGGAGGTTCTGTTTCTCAAACAACAAAATGAAAGCGAATTCTAACATTTCCTCTTGCTTTCTCTCTTCACTACTAGACTTAAACATACCGAAAGTGAGATGCCTAGTCCTGCCGAGAATGGTGTTTGTGGCTTTGGTGTTGGAAGAGGATGTGAACGTGGTGGAAGTAGCCAGGTCGGGTGTTGGGATCCCATTCCCAGATGATATGGTCAGGATGTTCCAGCAGGGCGTCGAGGTGGAATGGCAACCTTTCATCATGGATGTGATAGGAGAACAGCTGGAGCGACACCGACATTGGGCTAGGATTGGAGTGAAATTCCTGTGTAAGCGCTTGGGTGTGGTTGAAGTGCTGGGTCTGCAATGGCTCAGGGACTTTGTAGACTTGGTTGAAACCACAAAATTTTATGATGAAAATGAATGAAATTGTGCGAAGGGCAAGTAAGTTTTTTGGAGAGTTTTTTGTAAACGTCATGAATGTTCAGGTGGTCTAAGGGTAGTCTAATGTAAATTTTGTTTCTGTGGTTTCCCAGAGGCTGGCTTGGCCCAAAATCATGAGCATCTATTGTATTTTGTTTTCATAATCAATATATTCAATATATACAGCTGGACTGCATTTTACCGATAAAAAAAAAACAAACTTATCCACTACACATGTAAGAGATATTCTTTGGTGTTTATTTCATGCAAAATGTGACATGCTAGTCCTCATTTTGCATGACCCTGCACTCAACCCACAACAAAAAAAAGTCACTTGGAAACTTTACATTTAGGAAAAAGAATAATGTTGTAAATGAAAATAAACTTTCCTTTTCTGGGTAATCCAATAAAATGCATATAAACATTGATTAATTTTAGTTTGAGTATTGAATTAGTAATTAAATATGAAAAATATAAAAAAAATAAATTAATATATTTAATTTGGTAATTGAAAAATGTGATAAATTAGATATAGATTTGAATTTCATATGTTTTGAGATTAAAAATAATGTATGAAAGTTTAGTTAATTGTTTCAAAATCAAATAATTCTATTAATAGTATGAGAGATGAATCTATGGATCGTAGTCTAATATGGAACCACAACATTCTTTAGTTATGTCAATAATCTTGAATCATTTGTTAAAAAATTAAGTTACTGTTGTTATTCTAAAGTGAAATGTTTCTAGAATAATTATCTTCTCAATACATAAGTTTTTTATATAGTAGAGTTTTGTGGGTTCTCAGTTCTTGATTTCTTATAGTATGTTCTTAAGAAACATATAGTATTTATAACTAAAGATTGTTTCTTGTCCTAGGTCTACATTTGTCAAAGATTTGGAATCTAATGAATCCTAAAATATCTAGTGTTTGAATCTAGAGGGGATCTTGATTCGGGTTTGAGCATGAGAGTTTCCACGCATTTGAATATTTTATATACTAGCCTCTTGTAATTTTAGTTATAGACTTGTTTGTTGTTTGCAATTGTGATTATTGATGAGGAACTCAAGGAAGATGATGGACATGTGACAATGTTTGATTGATTCCTGTTGGTCCTTTGAACAAACCAATGATATCATCAAGGGGTTTTTGTGCATGCAAATTTTAAAATGACAAATGTGATGAAAAAGAGTGATGCAATGACAAGTTAATTGTAGGTAGCCAGATAATTAGTGCACCAATAGATGTAGAGCTTAAGGAGGCCTATGATGGTTGAATGAAGCGTTTGAATTGGTAGTCTTTGATTAAGTGTAGTGCGCTTCATGCTTAGGGTGCAAGTGTATTCAGGACACATGAAGTTCTTTTATTAGCTGATAGGTTACATATAATTCTCATGCCTACAAACCACTATTGAATCATCAGAAAACAAGTTTTAGTTGCCGTTTAATGATAAACCAACTGTCGTTTAATGATAAAAGCCTCCAAAAATATCAAGTGAAAGCCTCCAAAGTCTCACTTATGACATAAAACCAAGATAAATATTCATTTGCCAACTCGATAGAAACATTCTATTTCCATTTGGAGTGTTTTTTGCCAATTTGATGACAACTTTATTTTTTCATTTGTATTGTTTTATGTTTTAAATGCAAATATTTGAAAATCAGATAATACTTAATTTCTCCTTTGTAAGTTTATTTCATTCCATTATTTAATACTTATTATTAATTTTTTAACTCAACCACATACAATTGAAATTTACAGCACATGACATCCATACAGACTCATACACAAACACTACTCTCTAACATATTAGCAAACATACAGTTTTCTATGGGTGTAATCGTTGAGGTGCAAGTGCTAGTTCTAGCTGATCGGGAGCTTCACGTTTGCTAACGGGGTAAATTCAATTCTAAAATCGAAAAGGCCCACCTGATCTGGGATCCTAGTTAATCATGAATCAAAATTTTGGTGGGTGCTCAAGTCCAGAGTTCTTAAGCTTTCGCATATGAATACTTTGCAGACCCTGGCTCCCCTATTCATTTTAAGTAAGTGGTTGTTTGAGATTTGTGTGCTAGTGTTTTTCAAGTCTGACTCGGGTATTTTGTTTTCAGCTGTTTTTGTTTTGCTAAGGGGAGTTTTGCCGTGGATGCATGGCATTCTCAGAGTTATTACATTAGTTCTTTGGATCCCTCTGCAATTTAAATGTGGTGTCTACGTATGCTATGTGAATCGTGGAAACTGTGTGTATCTGGATTCCATATAGATTTGGCAAAAAATTGTTTTGAGTAACTAAATAATGTTTGACCCTGTAGACTTTCAGATGGCAAATGCCATGACATGGAGGCATGATGTCTTCAAGATCTGGTTGCGGTGACATGTTGGCTGTGGGTGTTGTGGATGAATTAGAGCTCTTGGAAACTGTGTGCTTTGTATCTTTATTTTTAATTAATTAATAAACATGGTCAAATGACTGTTTTGTATGCTGCGTAGACAATTCCCTTTTGTAAAGGGGGTGTTACTAAATTAATGAGATCCTTTTGGAAATCTAATGATAACTTAACCCTTATGTAAGAATTTGTTGAGCTGCAGGCTGTGTATCTCATAAATGAGGAGTTTTCTTCTCTATCGCTGTTGAATCAAATCCCTATAGATTTCCCTCGATTATGCAAATATAAAATCTGATTGTCTATTATTGTGCACTGGTGTGCTATGTGGGTGAGTGTCTGATTATGATGGGTGAATGTTAGATTATGATGGGGAAAGGTACTAGTAGTCATTATAGCTAATTTCACACGTCTTAAGTTTCTAAATGGTATGTCGGATGTTGACACTTATTTTTGGGTTTCTTTGTATGTGACTTAAGAGCTTATAGCTATTGTTTCGGCTTTTGGGTAGTTACAATGAACACGGGAGGATTCGTTATGTACACAAAGGTAAAAAAGTGGCCATTTCAAGGTGACATATAATACATATTCTCTATTGCTCCGATAACTGTTTTCTTTGACCACCAAAAAATTTGCACAATTGATCCAATATATATGCACAAATGCTCCAGTAGTCATTCACATATGCACAAATGCCCCAGTAGTCGTGCACTATATGTACCAATAAAGTTGCACAACTCTTCCAATTATAGACTTTTTTTTGTAACTACTAGGTATAAAGTGTACAACTATTGGTATATTTAGAAATTTTTAGTGGGTTTTAATTAGCATATATCAATGAACAATGAACGGTTATTGGAACATGGGGGTAGTTGGGGCCTTTCCCCTAATGGAGAAAAAGATTGTGTAAAAGTGTTAAGTTAGAATTGTGAAACTCTTTTTAACTTGATGGACAAACAAAAACATATATTAGATTTTTTGGAATAGATATTTGTTTTGTTTTTTCATATTTACCCTATTTTCTTTGGAACGCATGGGGGAATAAAAATGGATATAGGTTTTGGTGTCAAAAACTTCTAGCTAAAAATTGCATGGGAGTTAGGTGTGAGAATCCCAAACCTATCTTTTTTAGACAAATAATGGATATGGATGTTTTCATAAAATTTTCTTGACTTCACTTTTGATGCTGATAGACTTTTTAAATCCAAATTTGTTAAAATGAAAAAGGTATATATAAAAATTCTCAAATTCTAAAAATATAATATATGTCTAATTACAATTCACAAAATATGTGTCACATCCATTTTTTTGTCCTTTATTTATAGGTATATTTAGAAAAATAAATAAAACCATTCATACTTAGGTTGGTCTGAATGATAACTACTTCTTAGTTTTTTAGAAAATTTTAGTAACACCTCAAAAAAATATTCAATTTTCACCAAATTAATTTAAGTTTTTTTCAAAAAGAATAGTATCCCACAAAGTACATTAATTTTTTATAAAATTCATGACTACACATTTTTTAGATTTTATAGAAAACCCATTCAATTTAAAATATGAAGTTGCTTAAGTTTGTTTTTAGCCTTTTTATTACTACTTAGGGCTATTGTTTGGCTCATCATGCTATTGCACTCACTCCTATTGTTGAACTGAATTGTCACAATTTATCACATGTTCTCAGGTCCATGGAGTTGATAAAGATTATTTGTAACTTTATATATGCATGTTTCTAAGATACAACATGGGCTAGTCTTTCTAGCCACTATATGTACAAGAGTATGCCTAAGGATAGTTCTAGGGGATCAAATATTGCATGTCTAGTTTTGAGGTGATATATTCATTTGTATATTAACTTGGAGAAGGTATAGTCAAGTGATTTCCTCTCCATATTCTAGGCATCTTCTTGATGGATTGAGGTATTTTAGAGAGCCATGAGAGTATGTTGCATGGTTCCTCAAGTCACATTTTATAGTTTTTTGTCTTAGATATTTTAATAGTCTTGTATCACTATAGGCCATTGTAAGGATTTTGTAATGGGCTCTTCATTAATGCACATGAAATATCTTTAAGTTGTTGTGTATCTATATATAGATCTAGGTATATGACAAATTCTAAATTTATGCATTATATTGAAATATAAAGATGCAACATTGTTCTCATTTCAAGTTTATACAATTATTTTTATTTACTGTGCTTTCCATTGGAAAGGAATATTAGTCTTATTGATTGATGATCAAACATTTTATAAATATCTCTTTATTCTTCGTTGATGAGATTATGACCCAATAATACACACAATATCAATAATATAAACTATATCATATAATTTGCGCTCATTCTTACTTCAAATAAATTTAGAGAGCTCTATACATTGGATTTCAAGTTGGATATGTGTATGTAATGTTAAGAGGATTCATTCTTACGGAAATAAATTTGTTTATACATCTTTATTTGCATGTGGAGTATTTTATTTATCTACCTAAATTGAGGTCTTGTAGGTCATTCTTGGTAGCTATAGGGAATGGATGTTTAATGCCTAATTATGGTTGTACATTTACCTTTAATTATAATATTAGATGACTGTAGGGAACACCCTTTCATGCTTAGTAAATTCTAAAGTGTAGAGGAGATGCTATCAATTGGTCCATTTTTGTTCATTTTCTAATCATAAGTTTGAGTTCATTATCTTAGGTTGTGTTTCCCTTGGTCCACATTTTGGTCTTTTCTTTTAATTTTTTTATGAGACTTTTTTGGGAGCACAATGCTTGTTTTTACCTTTTTTGAACATTTATAGGTTGAATATTTAATTGGTGTAGAAAACCTAGAATATATCTATTGGGAAAGGTGTCTCAACCTTGAACCCTTTTTTTTTTAACTTACTAAATAATTGAAAACTAGGAAAGTATTTAATATTGGCACCCCAACTTTGTGGGATCATAAATCCTAGCCCATTTATTACGAATTAAATTTTTTAGATGCATTAGAAATAACTAAAAAATATATAAGTAGAACTACTTATAAGATTAGCCAAAGGAGGTCCAAAATTGCTTTGAAGGCCTCCAAAAATACAACAATAAAATGCATAAAATATTGACCTCGTTTTGACTATGTAAATGTCGTCTAAATTCCCCTAACCTTTGTTGAATCATAAAGAAATATTTGAATGGTTTTGAATAATGCCAAAATGAGTGCCCAAATTGAGGAGTTATATATGATAAATTGTATGACAGGTTATGACATTTGTAAGATCATCTTCAAAAAATAGCTTGGAAGACAATGAACAAATTGAAAATTAGATTTTATGTCATTGTGAGCCCATGGATTTGGTACATAATTTTGGAAATCACTCTTGGTTTGTAGTTTTATATTTTCTTATATATTGGGTACTTGGGATGGAAAATATATAGTTGATTTGTAGGCATTGTTAGGATACTATAATTCTAGAGTTATATACTAGTGATACTCCTATAGGTATAATATATCATTTAGATTGCATTGTAACCATTTTTGCTAATAATATAATTGCTTCATGTTTTAGAGTTTGGATTTTTTTTCTCTCAAAATGATTTTTCCCATATAAACCTATGTTATGGTATTCTTTATTTATACTCTCTTATGTAACTGTAGACACGTCAAATTAGCATTATGCATATGCATCCGCTCATTCATAAATCAAATTCACATTGATCCATTCAGTAGAAAAATCAAGTTCATCATCCATTTAAATTAAATAAATTAACTTTATTTGATTTAAGCCTACCATTACCTCATTTAAATACATCAAATCCTAACATTTCATTAATCCACCTTTATTTTGCATCATCCCTTTTGATTTAAATAAATCAAATATTTGAGTCAAATTGGTCAAACATCCTAATCATCATTAAACTAATCTAACCATGATTAAATGCTAATCCTAACCACTTGCATCCTCTAGATAATCCCACTTGCACAAATAAATCCATTTATTGATTTATTTAAATCAACATTTTCACTCAACATGGCACCCATGAGGAATATTCCATCAAGTTTGAATTCAAAAGGCAAGTTGAAATGTACATCCAACAAGTCATTTATAAGCTCTTACATGGCTCTTACATGTCCCCTTCCAAAGGTCAAACTCAACATTCATTGCACAAATTTGAATTTGAAACTCCCTCTCTTGGGCACATTTCCCAAATCTTGCACATCCTCAAGCCTATCACAGGATGACAAGTGGCCTCTTCCTATTGGCCTGTTTCTTAGTCCCACATTGGTCCCTCTTCAACACTTAGAATTTGAAAATCTTTAAATAGAGGCATCATTCTTTAGCAAATCCTCCACAACTTGATGCAAAGTCACTCTCTTCATTTGAGAACTGATTTTGTCCACAACTCCACAATTTCATCCACAAAGCTAATGCAAAGTCACTCTCTTAAATTGAGAACTGATTTTGTTCATCCACTCCACAATCTTAGCATTTTCATCTCCAATATCATGCAAGGTCACTCTCTTCATTTGAGAAATGATCTTGTCCATCATTATCACTAGCTTATCTATCAAGGATTGGGAAAGGGCTATTTTCAACAATAGCACCAATCCACTATGGAATGTTATTTACTTAATGATTTATTGTATGCTTGAATCATCTGGTTTATTTAATCCTTTTTGTTGTTTTGATTGCATCATTAAATCATGTTGAATCATTTCATATGGATGTTGAGGTTTTTCTTTGCTTTAAATTGAATATGCTAATGTAGGTTTTAAGGTTTAACCATTTGCAGAAATCAGCAACCACAATAACCATGATTTATTTAATTTTTGCTCATTCCTCCCCTCATATATATTAGTGTAGCAATTTTATTTTGCACTTAACTTCCTTTAATTAGGTATTAGAGATTGATCACCACATATTCTAGGTGTTAAGGACACAATTTTTCTATTCTAATCTTTGAACCAATGTAGCTTGTATAGAATATATTGTTGTCTTAAAAATGGAAAGAACATCAAGAACAAAAATAGACAATTTATCAAGGATAAAATTTGAGCTTTTGAATATCAATATGGAGGACATGTTAGCAGCTAAAGATCTATGGGTTACATTATTTAGATCTAAAACCACTACAATGTCACAAGAATATTAGGACAAAATGGATTGAAAAGTAAATAGTCCCATTAGGATATTTTTTTTAGACTTTGTATTGTTGAATGTAAATAAAGAAGACAACACTATAAATAGCTAGAATAATTTGGCTGAGATTTACTAGGATAAATCAATGGTAAATAACATTTTATTGAGAAAGAATTGGTATACCTTTAGGATGGAGGATGGTGGCTTTGTGGCTAAGAATTTGAACACTTTTAACATGATTGTTACCTATTTGTGCTTGGTTGAAATGAAGATGGAGGAGGATGATAATTGCATGCAATTTTATGTTCTTTTCAAGCCTCATGGGGTCACTTGGTGATGGAAATTGGGAGCATTTCCACCAAGTTCAAAATTGATGAGGTAGTGATATTGTTACTTTATGATGAGACATAAAGTTAAAATTTTTTGATTCAATCGAGGATAGCCTCTATATTAATGGAAGATCAAAAAGAAAATAAAAAAGAAGGAAAAAAAGAAGATAATTCTAGATACAAATCACATTGGGGATCTAAATATTCTGGTAAGAAAAAGGAAAAGTGTTGAAATGCATAAGTAGTTATGATGGTCATGCATTTTAAATTACTAGTAGAGAAAATAATGTTATGACACCAAAGGATGGGCCACACACATGAGAAGGGTCTAAAAACCCTAAAAAATAAAAAAATATTATAATTTTTTTAAATGAGTGTGGTCTTGATTTTGATTTTTGTGAACATTGTATGTATGGAAAAAGAACTTGAGTTCTCCCAAATATTTTGGAGTGTTGGATCTAATTCATTTAATACTTTTGGTCTTTTAAATGTTCCTTTGATTTAAAATTCTTTGTATAATGTATTTTCCATAGATTACTACTTTAGATGGATGTGGGTGTATTTCCTTAGTAGTAAATCTAAAGGCTTTAGTCATTTGAAAGAATTTAAGGCTCTTGCAAAAATTGAACTGGTAGAAAGATTAAGGTTTTGAGAACTATCAATGATGGTGAGTTTTGGCTTGTAGATTTTGATATACTTTTAAGGAGCATGGGATAGGGAGACATATTGAAAATCCATATACACCTTAAAAATGGAGTTAGAGAGGGGTTGAATATATGATGCTTATAGAGAAGGCTATGATTATGCTTAGTGCAATAGAATTGTTAAATTTTTTTTAGAACTCTTTACTAGGCCCATTACTTGATTAACATGTCTTCTATATTAGATCATTTGGATAAGACTCTTATGGGGGATTGGTTAAGAAAATGGTACTCATTATAAAATCTCCATTTTTTTCAAGATATATGCTCATGTACCTAGGTGGTCAAAATTGGATAACAAGGAAATTAAGTGTATTTTCATTGGATATGGTGTTAGTGTGAAAGGGTATAAGCTTTTAAATCCTATGGAAAAGAGATTTTTATAGAAGATTTATATTTAGAGAGATTAAATATTTTTCTATAATGTTGTAGCTAGAAGTTGGGAAGAAATATTTGGTTCAACAAACACCAAAGTATAAGAAGATTAAACCAAAATCTCACATGATGGAATTTAGGAGGAGAAAATTTTAAATAGTTTAGATAGTTAGACACGTAAAATATACTGATTGATATCGTGCATTGATCCTGACTTACTAACATCATTTCTTCTTGAATCATTCCTTAATCTAACAGTTTAATCAAATTTCCCTATTTGATTAAATTAATCAATATTCATCTCTTAATTAAATAAATCATTTTGTCTAATTAAGTCACTTTCTCTTGTTAATTAAATCAATCCATCTGATTTAATTATCCCTATTTAATTAAATAATCAATTTATCTGATTAAATATCTAAAGTCTATCCATTAAATTAAATAAATTAAAACCTTATTTGATTTAATCTAACACCATCCCTTTTAATTAATTAAATCAAAATCTTTATTTAATTAGCCTCTTATCATATTCCTCTCTTATTTGATTTAAATAAATCCATAAATCTAAGTCAAATAAGTCACATCATCTAATCTCTCTCATTAAATTAAGTATCCGTTGATTAATTTAATCTAATCTCATGTCACATCCTCTAGATAATGCAAGTTGCACATGAAAATAGATTTAATTCATTTATTAATCTCTATTTTCCTCACAAGGCATCTCTTGGAATATTCTCTCAATTTGAATTCAAAAATTCCAAGTCAACATGTACATCCAACAAGGCATTTATAATCTCTTACATGTCCTTTTCCTTGAGCCAAGTGGCATTTATTGCATTTTCTCTTCCCTTTTACATGTTATTTCAACAAATTTGAATTTCAAATATTGGCATTTATTGGCACAAACCCCAAATCTTGCACATCCATCATCCGTTCATAGCTTGACAAGTGGCACCATATCATTGGATGAATGTTAATTCCACATTGCTCAAATTTTGACGTTCATCCATGTTGAAATACTATATATGAAGGGCTCCTCTCTTCATTTCATCATCCACAATCCAAGCAAAGTTACCATGCTAAAATACTTATCCATTTCCATTCATCAATCTTAAGTTCTTAGCTAGGTTATTGCAGATTTTGGCTTGGAGCTCTCACCCTTCATCATCAAAAGTGGATCGAATCTCTTCATCAAGTCAACATATCGAAGCTTGCAATCATAAAAATTGGGAAAGGGCCAATTTTCACATCAAATTGGCACCAATTCCCCCATGGGATCAAGAGTTTTCTCTTCTAATTAGGATTTTATCTTGTTTTTGTCATTTTCATTGTGTTCTTCAATATTTTCTTCCTAATTTCAATATTGCAAATGGATTTCATGGGGAATCCTTGTTTTGGCTTGTAATTCCTTGTCTAACTCGTTTATTCATGTTGTTTTGCAGGTACTAGGAGAGGGGTTCACACAGATAGTTTTGAAAAAGAGTTAGAAACTCCACCTCATCTTTGAATAGGTTGAAATGACATTAAAAATAACTAGAGAGGTATAATCATCTTGATTGGAAGAGTTATTTTTCTTTGATTACTAAAATATGTGAGCCTATAATAGTGGAGTTATTGGGTATGGATGATTTTGATTCATAGAGAATGGATATGGATAATGAGATATTTTTTTTGAAGAAAAGTAACACATATGAGACTCAATACCTTTAATTTATGGTAAAAAAATCATTATTTGTAAATGTGTATTCAAAAGGAAGATCAATTTTCAAGGAAATGTTAAGAAGTACAAGGATATATTGGTCAAAAAGGGATATTCCTTGGTGGAGGGAATTGATTAAATTTTGATATTTTTTCTCCAATTGCTAAGATTACATCTATTCAGTTCTTATTTTTTAGTTCAACAAACTTTGATCTAGAGATTTAGCAAATTGATTAAGATGAAGAGATTTACATGACATAGACAAAGCATTATGTGGAAGAAGGTGAATAATATTTTGTTTGTAAGTTGAACAAGTCTTTGTATGGTTCCAAATAGTCTCCTAGGATGTGGTATTAAAATTTTAATTTTTTGTGTTAGTTTTGGAATTTTAAAGTTCTAAATAAAATCATTGCATCTATTATAAGATTAATGTTGACCAATTCCTTGTTATTTCATTGTATATTGATGATATGCTATTTTTAGTGATAATAAGGTTGTTATTTGTGAATTAAATTATTATATTTTTGGATTGTTTGAGATGGAATTAGGGGTATATATATTGGGTTTCAAGATCAAAAGAGAAGAGTGAATACAAATCTTTGGTTAGGATAGATAAAATGTGTGAGCTTAATGTTGGGGAGATTAAACATGACACCTTTACACCATTTTGTGATCCTATATTAGTTGTAAAAACTATATTTTAAAATTATTATCTATAGAGATTTTTGCCACATGTGTATGATTTCTTCCTTTGTTTTTATTGTCTTTTATTCTTACGTTGGCTTCGTAGTTCTAAGGGTCTCCCTTCCCTTTTCTCCATTTTGTCTCCAACATCGAGCTCATCCACGTGTCACATGGACACATTTTTATGAAGGTCACAAATCTCTATTCAAATCAAGGCTCATGATGGAACCACATGGTAGTTGTGCAAACTTTTGCATATCATTTACCTTTCAGGCATGGAGAATGACACATGGTTGCATCGTGGGGTTTTTGACAAGCAACTCTAAAGGAAGTTTACGAAATTCCCACCCTTTTGCCATGTGTCTTGAATGGATTTTTTGGAAGGAGTATGGAGTGTCAAAGATGGAATATCTCAGAAACACTATTAGCAGGTGAATATTTAAAGGCACTAAGAATTTCTTGAAGGTTCGTGAATGCCATCTTCTTCCATAAATCGCTCGCTCAATGTTTACAAGTGATCAAATTTGTGTCAAATGAGGTTTTTATTGCACCACATTGCTTCTGACAAGGAAAATATTTTTGTAGTAATCTAGGCTCCAACTCAACAGTTTTCACATATTTTTAATGAAGGAACCAGATTAGGTGTTTTGAGTTATGTTTAAATAGATGCTTTAGCATCTCAAACTTTATTACTCAGTGGATTAATTTGACATAAATTAGATCTTAAATAGGTTTTTGAGGTGGTGGATTTAGTGCCACTGTTTTGGTTTTGTCTTTTGTATTTTTGGCCGTGAAAAGAGCTTTATGCTTGTTTTCTTCCCTTGCTCTATAAAAGGTAATTTTTGAGCCTCTCCAAGTATGGAAGATCTATTATAGAATTGCTTGTTATTATCCCGCAATTTGTATTTTAATCAATCCTAGAGACATTGTCCAGTCTTTAACATTTGACCTTTGCATTTTGTATCATTTTCTTGAATTAAAGTAATAGAAAGGAGAAACATATTGGAATTTTCCTACTTGGAATTTATCATACGTCTCATTCTTTGTATATATATAAAATTTATGCTCTATGTCATTTATGTTTTCTAGACATGATCTAGATAATTGACCATTCTACATTTTTCAGCTTTTGTGGTATCTAACTTACATATGTAGTGGATTGAATCATGTGTTATGATGGAACCTTAATTCTTATGTCCCATCTTAAAACCTTGTTGCATTTAGGAAGGTTTTAGGATTTGTTTCCTTGAAGTCACTTGAGTGTTCTATTTTTCTATTGACTCCCTATTGCCCACTACCAGTCACTATTTTAATTTTTTTCTATTAGGCAACCAGTTCCCTCGTCATGGGTCCAGAAAGCTTTGTTATAATGATTTTGGGGTTCTTAAGTCTTTTCTATCTATTGTATCATCCTAGGAAGTCCCCTCCATTAAAATAACTTATGAGAACATGCCTAAAAGTTTTCACTTAAGTTCAATTGGCCTTATATCCTTATCACTCATCGCTAATCACTTTTGAAAGATATGTTTTAAATCATCGATGAGTGATGAGGTGATATCCCTTTGATATCACTCATCACGAATTGTTCCTTGAACTTTTGATTACAATTAGCGATGAGCGAGGTTCTTAAGGGATCATGTATTGCTAATGATTTTTCAATTCTTAGAGCTATAATAGCAATAAGTGATGATCTATCAATTTATGATCATAGTTTCATCACTCATTGCCAATATGTTACGAAGAGATTGTTTTAAATTAGTGATGAGTAAGAAGATGAGTTCCCCATTGCATCACTTCTTGTGGATTTATTTTGGGCACTAAAAGTTGATTTAGTGATGAGCGATATGGTCCCTTTTAAGGAGTTTTCTCTTGCTAACTTGATTACATCCTATTTGTGATATCTTTTGTGCCATTGATTGTTATGCTGGTGGATGTGTCAAACTATGGTGCTTACATATCTTGTCGCTAATGGAAGTTAATGTGCAAAGTTGATTTAGCGAGGAGCGATGGAGATGGATGAGATCGAAAAACCAACCTTGGATCTAAAGGGATGAGATTTTATCACATGAGGTACTTGCATCACTGATAAAGATGGACGAGGATGAATGATTGGTGACAACTACTACATGAAGAGGCAATATGGTGAAATTAGGATTTTATATAAAGCAAAAAGGAAGGTGGTGAGGTGGATCGATAACCATTGATTTGTTTTAAAGCTGAAGGATCAATGATCAAGGTTTAAAATTGAATGACTAATTTTCAGTTCGCTCATGTGAGCTTACTATCAAATATTAATGGTGACACGCTCCCCTCTTAGCTATAACATAAAGTAGATATTTGGTTTATCATGCATCCTAATTCACTGGTTGGCACAAAGAATACCAGAGGCTGAAGAATTTGCAAGGAAAGCTCCAAAAATTATCAACAACTAGAGTGACATTGCTTTCATCTGGGTAAGCAAACCTGATACTTCCTTTTAATTAAGGTAGCAAGGTGAATGCCCTTGAAAGATGATAGGAAAATTGTTGGAATGTGCAAGTTAGTCTTCTCTAGTGTTTTCAATTTGATAATTGAGCACTATCTAAATTGTGAAGAAAGGTGTCCTATTCAATAGTAGTATTTTATCCTATCATAATTGTGAAGGGTTTTATTTGGCCATAAGAAATTGTAAACCCTAGTTTCCATTGGCGTTACAAGCATGAGTGACCCAGAGCCTAGTGAATCCAATGTTAGACCAAAAAGGAAACCAAAGAAAAAAAGGGTTAAAAGACTTAAAACTTAGCATGCTTCAACTGAAATTAAGCCTAAGCCAATTACTGTGTCTAACCCTTTGCCTGGTACCCCTGCAACTTCCACGAGGTCTAGAAGTGCAAAGAAGGAAACAAAAAATTTTATGCAAGAAACTTCTGGAGGTATCAAAGAGGGAGGGTCACGAATTGGTAAAAGACCCACAAGACAAGTTGTTGTTACCACTAGGTTGATTGATAATGCTAGTGATATTGGTGAGAAACCCCAACCCCAAAGTGGATGGAAATTGTTTTGGTATGCTTTCAATAGGAAAAATTCTAGTAAGCCTGCATGCTATTTGTGGGGGTTGAACCTGGGAAAGTTAGTGGTTCCAAATGTGTTTGTGGAAGTTGATTTAATGATGGAACTAGCAAGCCATTATGACCCTACTGACAAGAAAATCAAGAGTGATAAGGGAGATATAATTCTGGAGGTGGCAAAGGACAAAACTTTGGATGTATTTGGGTTAAATCCCAATTATACTACAAAATTTAGGCTTGCTGACTTGTATGTTGAATATGAAGGGAGGAAATTTCCAAATAGAGAAACAATACTTGTACGACATAGGAGAAAGAAAAAATTCACTATTCAAGATACTAAGCCTTTTGAGTGTGAAGAATTTGAAGATGATTTCAAAAAAACTTACTATTGTTTAAACCAAGTGCTAGCTTAGGATTTTTAGGTTAGAATATCCCTTGATTTGTTAGTGATGGTGGCAGATATATAAGAATATAATCGAAACACTAGTTTTGATTATGCTAATTTTGTTGCTCAATGAATGCATGAGGATTTTCTCAATTTGAAAAAGGAAGTGCTCCCTCTTTCTTTCCCCCATTATTCCTTATTGATGCATATGTTCTTATGGGAAGGAAATTCTGAGTGGAAAAGGAAATTAAATCTGAAGATTAGGGACAATAAAAATAAGGCTATCCCTATGCAAATGTGGATATACATTTGGGATCAGGATTGCTCCAATTCTATTTACATCTTGTTTTCCAATGTTATAAGACATGGTATCTTAAAGTCATTGGGTGTAGCACCTAAATTCATAATTTCTCTAGATATCAGAAGTGTTATGCACCGAAAGGATGTACCAAGCTCTACAAAAAAACATAATTGGGCCAACTAGTTTCTACATTTTGAATATACTTTGATAAGGGTTTATGGAACTAAGGTGGCACCCCATTATTTACCCTTGTATGTCTCAAATAGACTGGCTTTCATGGAGCTCATGTGGAAAATTGATGTTATGGATTATGAAATATTTAGAAAGGACAAAAAGAGGCTCTGTAGTCAATCCCCAATGTTCTTTTGCTTATTTTAAAGTCATTGCCGTTGAAGGGTATGAAAAATTGGGCATTATGGTGAATAATCTCAAAATGCCTATCACTGAGGTTAGATTTTTTAATCCAGAAAGATTTGTGGTAGGAAAAAGAAGACAAAAGAACTTAGGCATCATACATCATGAATTCCTCTATAGAGATGATGTACTAAGGAATCTGACAAGTGATGAGGCTGTCATGGTTAGGAAAAGGGATTGGACAACTATGACAAATCTTGAGGAAAAGATTATGAAAAGGAATGCCTTCTACATCAGTCCACATAATGAAATTGCAAACCCCTTGGAGAGGGCCTTTACCATCATAAGGGACTATCAGTTTGGCGAGTTTAAGATAGAGGTAAAGGAGGCTGTAGACAAAGCCCATATCCTATTAGAGCATCAATGACAATAACAAGCTATGGATGTCCCTGAATGGCTTGAAGATGTTTAGGAGGTCAGGAAAGAACAAGTGGTAGAACATGTACCAGGAAATGAGAAAGTTGAGTAGAAATTTCCCCCTTCCTAATATTAAATATACTCATAGTTCAAATGTTCCTCCTGATAGGATTGTCTAGTGGTAGTATGACAAAGAAAATGATGATGATCCCAGAATTAGGGAGTGATGAGATTTTGGACGATGATAAATTTGTGTAGAATAAAGAATTTTAGGAGTTTATGATTCAATAGTGGAGTAAGGAAATAAAAGAGAGACTAGAATTAGCATGATTCAATGCCCAACCTTCTCACCAGGAGGAAGCTGAGAAAGCAAAGGAAGAGAAGATTAGGGCTGAAATTGTAGCTGTTACTCCTACTGAAGCTTGAAGAATTGTTAAAGATAGTGGAATCATGTTATTACTAGGATGTACTATCACAACTGCCATAGCATATGATGCAGTTAGGAGAGATCCTCAAGCTTTGATATCTAAAGATCAATTTGAGAATAAAGTATTTGGTTTTGGATGTAGTCCAAAGCTACATACCCTTGAAATTTGGTCTATGGTACCTAATACAAACAAACATGAGGTTGCTAGGCCTATTGAAGAAGTCATTGGTTCACTAGTGGTCAAAAGAGCTATTGACATAACTCCAATCCAGGAAGCTAAGTTAACTGCACATGCTGTATTGCTTAGTGTGGACATTGTACATATTTCTCAGAAGAAATATGAATCTTTGGTTAAGGAATATAATAAGGCTTTGAATGAATTGAGTTAAATGAGAGCTACCATTCAAACTTCTCAAAGAGCAATGACTCAACCTTCTTCTTCTTCTTCATTTGATATGTCAACACAAGATAGGGAGACTTTGGCCCTTAGAATTGATGATTTGAAAGAAAAGTTAACTATTGAAAACGAAAATGCTAGGCAGGCCAAATTGGAGATAGTTAGTGTGGCCAATGAAAATTTTGAGGATGTGCTTAAGTGTAGGGTGACCAAGTTGGTCCATAGGGCTAATGATGTATGGGCCATGTATAAAAACATTCATGAGGAAAATACAAAGTATCTGCAAGTACAGGAGGACTTTAGAAATGAATGGAATAATTGGATTGCTAGGGTAAGTGCTTTGAAAGAAATGATGCCAAAAATGAATGAGGATCCTAAGGCACCCACAAATATTCCTGACATCTTGAAAACTGTTGAATCAATAAATGAGGTAACTACTTTCCTTGGAAAGTTGGGTATAGAGCTCCAAAGTAAGTTGAAGATATTCAACGAGATGGAGGATTGTGGTAGCCTCAAATATTAAATTCAAAAGGTGAATTGCATCTATTTGACACCTAGAAGAAAGAATTGGGAGGATTTCTTGAAGTGGCTATGATGCATTTTTCTATCACCAATTACATCTTGCTCAATCCAAACATTGAAACAATGGTGGGAATTGAATAAAAAATGGATATATTTGTTAAGGAAGCCAATATTTTAACTAATGCAAGGTACTCCCAGTATACTACTAAGGTGCAAGATTTATTGAATGTTAAATGGCCCACTGAAGAAGAGTACAACATTTGGTTGGAAAGGTACACAAAGTGAATAAGGAAAATAATGGATAGGAGGAGAATAATACATAGCCTGAATACAGTACAAATTAGGCTTTTGATATAATATGGTAAAATATTATTCTCTCCTTAAAACCCAAAGTGATTAGCATGTGATGCTAATGTGGATTAACACATTTTGACCTTTTTCTACTTTCTTTGCCTTGCTTCGTAAGTTTTGTTGTTTTGATTTTCTTATAGTTGGCATTTTGAGCACATAGAGAATATCTTGTAAGTGCTATAACAAACTAATGATGTCTTTTAAGGTGGGACCTATTTTGCACATAGAGTTGAGGATAATTCTGCCTCATGCTTATTTTCTCCACCTAAAGACTCAAGTGTAACTAAGAAGGGAAAATTGTTGCAAGTGGTCCTATGGGATCATGACATGTGTGCTATTTGGTCTGAGGCTTGTTTTCTCCTTCATCTCTATAAGAAGGAATTTAGGACTAGTAGCACGAGAGAGTTAGAAGTTTTTTGAGTTGATACTGTTAGTTTTGTCAAGACAAATACGAAGCAGGTTATAAAGTCTTTGTTTTAAGTTTCTTTTGGAGTTCATACTTATGCATGTAATACTGATAATGGTATAACATTTATAATACAAAGTAATATTGGTTTCATGGTTATTATCTCTCCTTGTATGTATCTAGTGGGTTATTATTGAAAGTAATCAAGGATTTCTTTCACTTGTCTCTATCATTAGCTGATGGATGTTCAGTTTCATGTTTGCTTATTGGTTCAATGAATTGATGTAAATGCTTATATGAGATTGATAACTTATAAAATTTTGCTATGTGCTACGATATTTGTAAGAAGTGATAATCCTAAACATCACAAAGGAATGTTGTAATGCAATATTTCTTGGGGTTATATGCGTTATTATTTGAATTTTTATCAATTTATGTCAAAAGGTATTGAATTTGTGCTTGGGATAAAGACACTGGTTCATGCAGGGTATTAGTGTTACACTTATAGTGTTGTTTCATTAACTACTCAATTTTTTAACCATAAAATCTCGAAGGAACATTGTTGTTATTTTTTTTGGTGTCTATTCTCTCATATTTGATATATATAACATTGACATAATAAGTTTTCAACTTATTCAATGTTACTATTAAGTGGTATCATGAGAGATATATGTTATTTACAATGTATTTGATTGTAATTTTGAAAAGTCTTTAGGTATACATTGTGGGATCACCCTCACAAATTTCATAGAGCCCAAAGAGTAGGAATAGAAGTTTAGCAATCCCTATTCTTTCATTGGCCAATCCCTTTAGAATTATTGATAATTGGAAATGGAAAAATACATAGGTACTTCTGGAGATCAGTTTGGTTCTTAAAAAATAACCACTATGTTACACTTTTATTTTCTACAAAAGTTGTGTTAGGTATCATACTATTCTATTAAGTAAAGGCATCTCTGTAAAAGATTCAAAGCATTAAATAATTGTTTTGTGGTAAATAATCTTCTACCAAATTTTAGTGAGTGCTTCCCACGAAAGGATCCAAATGTTTTCTCTATGATTGCATAAGCCTTAGTAGTTCATTCTCCTCTCAACAATGAAGGGTTTGTGGCACTTTGTGTTTATTATTTCAAAATTGATATCCAAGTAGGGGTTTTGAAATGTTGTAAAACCTTTTGGTGCATCACCTTAGTTTTAGTTTTTGCATTTCTTCCTCCCTTTCCCCAAAAATAAGAATGAAGAACTAGCTTCTAAAATTATAAAGATCATTCAGTAGAATGCAATAGGTTCCCATCTACTAAATTTCCCATAAGACTATTTAGGGAAGTGTATGTTTTAATGATCAATAGTTCTTTTTTGGCATGCTCAGTGGGACCAAGATATATTTATAGCATCTAATACTCAACCTTGAAGTGACACTCATATTAGATTAATAGTGGCATTACAGACTGAACACACACATTCGTTCCTAGGATCCAAACAAGGGCAACTTCTAAAGGTAATAGTTTTGTATCACCTATTAGGAAAAATATGGTTAGAAGCACTAGCCCTACATCTAGAGGCTTATCTACTCCACCAGCTGATAGATCTTTTCAAATTAGAATACCTATTTTTCATATACATAGAGGTCTATTCCCCATGGCCCATCAACCATATAAAAACTTTGTGTCTTGGAACAACGAAAGCCTATTTATTTCTCCTACTCCCCTAGATGTATGGACTAATATTCTCATAAATTCTCTGAAAGAAGATCCAAATTTCACTAGAGAGGACTTAAATACACCATCATAACATTTTCAAGATATTGCTAATGTTTATATGGTTCATAATATTACAGATTAGAATATGGCCCTCATATTGCTAGCTACATCCTTTAAAGGAAAGGCTCAATAATGGTATACATCTTTGGCTTCCAATTCCATCAATACCTAGGATGAGCTTAGAAACAAACTCTTTGAGTGATTTTAAGAAAAAAGAGTTTGCTCACCATTACTACCACAGCTGATAATGATTAGGAGAGCACCTCAAGAGTTCATGATGGACTTTAAGACTAGGTTTTAGAAAACCTAACAAAGGATTCCTATAACAACTAAACCTTTGCTATCCATGGCATTTATGTTTTACTTGAATTTTAATTTAGACATTATGGTCATGGGGCAGTCACTCAAGGGTGACACTCTGCTAGATGCATATGATCTAGTAGTAAGAGAAGAAAATAGCTTGATAGATGTAGAGAAACTCCCATTGGGACCACTGATACCGATGTTTGTAGAAACATTTGATTGAACACAAGAAAAGGTAGCTCCTGATACATCCTCTACAACTTTTCCATCAATGTATGTGTATCCTAATATGCAAGAGAGCACTTTGAGCTCTTCCTCATTAGCTAAAGAGATGAACGACATAAAGAATATATTGAGGACTCTCTTGAATGAGATTGTTAGTTTAAGACGACATTAGGAAACACCTACAAATTCTCCCTCCTAGAATTATCAAGGAGGAAGACCACCTTTCCAACATAATAAACACCAAGGGACTCAAAAGGGAAATAATCAATCATAACCTTCAGGTCAGATGGCTTTAGTACCCACTCTACTTTAGACCGTGACATGTAGCTCAAGTAGGGACCTAGTCCCCAGCTAAAACAACCTAGTAGAGGAAAAAAATTCTTGGTGTTTCCCTTGTAATGATGCCCACATGTCTCAAACTTTTCCAAGAGTAAATATCCAACAAAAATAGTAGAACAAAGAAGCCAAGGCATCTCTCCAAATATAAGAACTTACCAATCTCTTGAGATAGAAAGCACTAGACTTAGCACTCAAATGTAGGGCTTGTCTTTAGAACAAGAGTTAGAAATTACCCTTGATCAAGTGATTTTCTCTTGGATGGAAGGAGAAGACTTTGTATTTTCAAAAAAAATTTCAACATCAGGAGCCCCTTAGGTTCTATCAAATTACAATACCCACTCAAAGTAGAGATTTACTAGGGAATTTGTACTAGAAGCTCAAAAACTATGGGAACAATAGGAAGCCACAAAGAAAGTAGACAATCTACCTATAACAACTCAAACTCTTTCGAAACCAAAGGAATCCCCCTTTCAAACCAAAATTACCACTGATCAGATCACTCAACGTAGTGGAACAATTAAAGAAATCCCCTACCAAGGTGCCATTGTGGGATCTTCTGGCAATTCCAAAGGAAAATACATTATTACAAGATATTTTAGGTAAAGAGGAGTAGGCTCCATGACTAGGCTCAACCTCGTTGCATAACCAAGATAAGGTTGAAAGGCCAATCCAGGAATGTAAGACTTTGTTTTCTATAAAATTCATGAATATCAAAGAAAAATTGGTTGACAATGAGGTATGTAAGCCAAAGCCCACCCCCTTTTTTTTCAAACTTATTTTAGGAGATAATTTGTTGCATAATGCTATGATAGAATCAAACACTTGTACCATAATTATGCCAAAGTTGGTAGCTAACACCTTGAGTTTGGATATGAATCTTTAGATAGGGGAGTTATGGAACTAGATGGTAAAAGGGTTGAAGCTATAGGTTTTATAAAAATCATTCCATTCATGACCTAGCCTAACGATCACGCAAGAGGTGGTTGTGATTGAAATTCCACCCATTTTTTGGTTGTTTTCTAAGAACCAAACTTAATCTCATCAATTTTCTATGAATTTTCCATAATTCAATGATCAACAATGATGAGGATTGACCAATGATTGGGTGAAAGCTTGCTAGGCTTTCCCTCTACACTTCAAGCTTTGCAGGACCAAGGAGGGTGATCCCTATAATTTACTTAGTGATACTCTTGTGCCATTTACCGTAAACATTACAAATAATAGATACATTCTCATAGATTACAAATTAGATGAAATCCTTCATGAATTTGGCTAATTCTTTAACAAATACTCATCTAAAGTAGAGAATGGATGACCTTCATGAAACTTTAAAAAAATTAAGGTATATGAATGATTTTATATAAGGATTTGTCCTTTGAAAGGCAGGGTTGACTAAATTACATCAAAGTTATCCAAATCAACAAAACAATGTCTTATCCATGGGCAACAAATTACAATTTGAAATAAATTGTAATACAAAAATGATTTAACTTAGCATTTACAAACCATTGTGATATTTCATTACAATTAAAAAACTCTAGATACCCCAAAATAGAAATTACTTATCAAATCCTCATACTTAATCACACAAACCTATTGATTCCATCAAAACATTTTAATTAATTCTTTGAATTAAAGCAAAGATAAAATCTTACATTCAACCAAAATAATTGAAGGCTAACAAAAGGATCCTTCATCATTTTATTAATAATTCATTTGAAAAAGTACCATAGGAGAGAAGTTTTTCCAAAATTTTCTCTATTTCATTCAAATGCCATCACTATTGTAAAACTATTATGCCTATTACAGACTCAAATTCAACCTATGACTCAACACTAGTTTTGTTTCCTTGTGCTTGAATTAAAAAAATCTTGTACATGATTTCAAAACTTCACCAACTAAATAGCCATGCAATTGACCTTGAATTCCCTTTTATAAGAACAAGGGAGCAACAAGCTTCAGGCCAAATTACATATTTCAGTCATGTTTTACATTTAACTTGCATATGAATTTCAATTTTAAAATCCTCGAGCAATTATATATGCATTTTGAGAGGGGGAATACATGTAAGAAAAAATTCCTTCCATAACACTAAGGAAGATGGTTCCTACCCTTCAAAGGGAATCTTTCATCATTGTAGTAGAACCGACCATGCACATAGCATCCTTCCACAAGAAAAAATATATTCCACGTGCATGCCAAGTCACTAGAAACTAAAACATAAAGCAATAAAAGAAGAAGAGAAGAGACCACGTCCATGTCAACACCTTGTCATCACTTCATAATTGAGAGGATATAATATTTTACAATACTTTATCAAAGGCTTAATTTGTGAAAATTTCAAGCCATGTAATATAGTCCTCCTTGATGGGCCATTGCATATCTAGTAACTCTTGGACCTTAGTGTTGTGCTGGTTGTACTTGACATCAATTAATATATGGGCCTCTTTAAAAAAAGCATCCATTCACACCATAATTCCTAACATGTTATCAATAGCTATATTAAAAATGGTGTAGTCAATGAGACTGATTACTCTCTTAGAATGTGAGAGAAGACCTCCCAATTCATCCTTCTAGGTAGCAAAATCCTCCAATTCACCTTCATCATTTAATATCTTAGGAATTTCATGCCCTTCCATGTCCCTACACATTTTTAATTGATTTTACAACTGTACTCCCAACTTGCCATGAAAAGCTAATATTCCACCCAATAGGTTAATTGCCTTCAACATATGTGGAATTTTTGTTGGGGCTTCAAGATCATCCTTCATATTAGGCATCATCTCCTTTAGGGCTACAACTCTATCACTCCATTTACTCCAGTCATTCTGGAAAGCATCTTGGACTTGCCAATACCTCTCATGGGCCTCATGGATGCTTTTGCAAGCTTCCCAAATAGTATTAGATTTGTGCATCAGCTTGAAAACTCTTTGATTCAAGACATCATCAAAAATATTGTTAGCAACCTTGGTAGTTTCCTCCTTGGCCTTTTTAACATTATCTTTCTGCACTTGCACTTCCTTCTTCAAACTATGGATTTTCAATGATAGAGTCTCCTTGTCCTGAGCTGATAATTCTAAAGAAGATGAAGAGGTGGACATAAATATATTTTTTGATTTACTTGATTGCATAGTAGCCCTCATCTTGTTACACTCATCTAGGAGAGTGTTGTAGTTATTCAACAATGTATCATATTGCATTTGTGATATTTGTGTAGTGTCAACACTCAACATGATAGAATGCACAAATAACTTTGTAGCTTGGATGGGGGTTATGTCAATGGCTCTTTTCACCACAACTAAACCAATGACCTCCTTAATTGATTTAACCACTTCAGGTTTTCTTGTATTAGGATCCATTAACCAAATTGCAAGAGTATGCAATTTGGGACTAAAACTAGAACCAAAGACATAGTTATCAAAATGATCTTTAGATGCAGAAGCATTGGGGTCCTTTATTATTACATCAAGTGCAATAGAAATAGTGAGGTTCCACCTAGGAAGCAACATTGTACCACTTTCCTTGACAAATTTTTTGGCCTCAATAGGGGTAATTGCTGCTATCTCAACCATTATCTTCTCCTCTTTTTCCTTTTCTACCTCCTCTTGTTGTGAAGAGTCCACACTAGCCTTAACCTCTTGAATTCTCTTCTTGATGTCTTGGATCTTATGCTAGATGATAAACTCTTTGAATTCCTTATTTTTCACAAAGGAATCATTAGCAAGGATTTCATCACAAGCTTTGACCCTAGGGTTATCATTAGCTTCTTCATCATACCATCATTTGACAATCCTATCCACTATAACATATGGGTAAAGAGAATCTTTTATTTGAGGAGAAGGAAACCTCCTTTCCACCTCTTGATCATCAAATGCATGATTTGTAGAATGCTCATCTCCAATTAAATTAGTAATAGTATATTGAACCAAAGGGCTTCCCCCTTCATCAATCTCCAAAGGTTTTTCTTGAATGTCCATAACTTCTTGCTGCTACTCCTTAAGTGACTGTGCCTTCTCCATGACCTCTTTGACCTTTATAGTGAACTCATCAATTTGATAATATTTTAGTTTGGTCATGGCTCTTTCATAAGGGCTCACAATCTCATCATATGGATTGAAATAAAAAACAATTTCTCTTTATTATGCCTTCCTCAATGTCACATATGATAGTCCAATCCTTTTTCCTTAAAGTAATTGCACCATCGATTGTCAAATTTATGATTACATCATCAGTGTACAAAAAATGATGGGAAAACCTAGACAAGCCTTTGCTTCTTTTCATCTCATTTAAAAAATCTTCCGGGTCATAATTTTTGACCTCATCAACTAGCATTATGATATTTCTTAACATTATTTCAAACTTTTCATAGCCTTCTTTGGCTCTAGCCTTGAAATGAGAAAAAGTACATTGTGGTGTTATCATTAAACCCTTCCTAGGAACTCTGAAATATTCCTTATCCATGAAATCGAGCTGCCACATAAGCTCAATGAAGGCTAACCTATGAGAAACATACATTGGTAGGCAATGGGGTGCAACCTTGGCTTCATAAGCTCTGATCAAAGTATAATGGGAGTGAAAAAATTAATCACCCCAATTGTGAGTCTATGTTGCTCCTTCTTTAAGCTCTTGGGGGTACAAAATCTCCCTGATAACTTTTGAAATTATACATAGAGTTGCTACACCCAAACTCTCCAAGATACCAAACCTCACAACATTGCAAAAAGTAAGATAATTTTGGTCCCAAATACAAGTCCAAATTTGGATAGGTAGATCATTTCCTTCATCATCCTTATACCTTAACTTAATTTTTTTCTTCCACTTCTCTTTCCCAATGTAAAGAATCATATGCATCAATACAGAATAATGGGGAAAAACTAATGGGGAACTACCATCCTTTAGTCCAATTAATCCCTTGTGCATATGTTCTACACTATATGGTGCATAGTCAAATCCCCCTATTAGAATTACAATTTTGAATATCAATAATCATTACCAACAAGGTATTTGGTATCCTCTCATCAAACTTGTGAGCCAATACTTGGTCGAGATAATAATAGGTGTTCTTGAATTAATTTGAAAATTCATCACAATAAAAAGGTTGTAATTCCTTAGGACTAAAACCCACCTTATCTCCTTTCTTGTGCCTAGCAAGAAATCTTTTCTATATCCATACTTGTTTTGTTCACTCATTGCATAAATCAGAAAAATTAATACTGATAGTGTAATTAGGGTTTAACTTGAACACCTCCACAATGTTGTCTCTTGTTATTTCAAGGAGTGGGGTTCCATTCTCACTTTTTATTGTTCTATCTATGGCATCATAATTCCTTGACAACTCTAGCATAAATTCCACTTCAAAAAATACATTTGGTACCACCAACCTTCCAAGGTTGAAAGCCCATAGGTGATGGCCTGAATGTTTAATATACCATCTATTGAAGGAATACAAGAATAATTCCCAACCACTTTGAGGCAATTAGACCTCACCGATTCCAACAGTATTGTCAATTAGTCTGCTAGTCATGACACTTTGCCTTGTAGGTCTTTTTCCAATTTGTGTTCCTCCTTCAACAATATCTTTGGATTCATCTTCCATGAACCTAGCTAAATCTCTCTTCTCTCCCTTAGATTTTGTAGACTTCTCTGAGACTTCTAGCTTAGGTTTAACAAACTTAGGCCTTTTCTATTTTGATTTATCCTCTACTCCTAAGGATTCACTTGGATAGCTCATGGTTTGTAGCTAGGGTTTACAAATTTTGACTTATGAATGAGGGCTTACTAGTTTTATAATCTTAATAAATCCACTTACAAAAAACAGACATAAAGCCCTCCCAAACCTTACTCAGTTCCTACCAACTTATGAATTTGCATAATATTCAAACCCTTCCAAACCCTAAGCACCTAAAGCTTTCTAAATTAATCACTAATTTTCCTTAACCAAGGTCTAATTCAAACACAATTTGCACAAAGAGGTGTAATTACTTGCTACTTAGTAGAAAAATTGTCTTTAATTCCTCCACAACTCTTCGCTTGATCTCCTCACGTATTTCTCTTCAAAATTGACTAATTATTTTGCTTCAAATGGTTGTAATTGTGAGGAAAAATGAGCAACAACCTTCTTTATGGCATATGAATGGAGAATCTTCACCATTAATGCCTGAAAGAAATATCATGAGAGCGAACTGACACTTAGCCATTTAAGTTCAAATTCTGGTTTTTGATCATTTTGATTTAAAACTCCATCCATGGCTCTGCTTTTCCCTCATGATTTCTCTTTTTTCTTTTAGCAATGTCCCCTAATACTACCACATCACCCCTTTTTGCTTTTATCACCTATCACTTTGAGGCCATCACTCATCGCTACTTCATTCTTTGCTCCTTTGAATGGATTTGTGATGCTTTAGTACCAATAATGAGGGGAATATTCCATCAAACATCCCATCACTCATTGTTGATGTATTCTTTAACCTCCATTTGTAACTATGATGGCTTGGGGAATCACGATGGGTGCAAGACTTAACTATCCATTGTGTGTCACTAATACTTCATTTTCTTTGTGCATCCCATAAGTGATATGAACAATATATGTGATAAGATCATAGTTGTTAGATCAATTTGTTCTCCTTTGAATTTATTCTTCAACCATCAGCCATCACTAATTCACATCTTAATAACTGAGTCACATCAGTGATTGAAGAAAAGTGGTGACAATTCAAGATTTGGCCACATGTCCTTTCCAGCAAGATCAAAGGTCACATAAGTGTCACTCTTAACAATACTTAGATTAGTGATGCAATAATAGAACCATAGACCTCATCACTCATTGTGGATAGGGGAAAGATAGGTGGGCAACAATTAGCGATGGGCAATGGGCTTAACACATACAGAAGACCATAGTGTTATTGTGCATTACTGAATTAGAACTTCAAGCAATTGGGTGATCAACAATACAATGGAAACTAGTAATAGTAAGGAAATCCTTCATATCATGCATTGTTGATATGAGATTGAAGGCTTAAAAACTATTCACAATGTAAAGAAAGGTAGCGATGTGAAGGAACTTAGGTCCATCGCTCATTGTGAATAAGATAATAGCGGTCACAAGGCTATTAGCAATGAGCAATATGTTGAGCAGTAAGAAAAAAATTAAGTGGGAAGAATTATGCACGTGCTCACAAGTTTTCTTAAAAGGGGGACCAACTAGGTAAGATGAGAGGTAGGGAATTAAAAAGACTTAAAACTATTTTTAACAAAGGATGTAAAGGACACAAATTCCCAATTTTTAGCTTTATAGAATATTAAACTTGGACCCAAAATGAGAAGACAATATTACGAATAGGTGAATGGGGAAACTTAGGTATACGAGGCCGGTGATCACATTGGTACAATAGACTTAATTTGTTTTAAACTGATCAGAGACCAGCCATCTCAATGCAATGAAGGATTAGATCAAAGAACGAGGATTAAGAAGAAAAGGAAATATACTAAGTAAAACCCACCAAATAGCATAAACCCTAAACCCTTGTTTCATTCCAAACCAAGAAGCCACCCAAGTAAAGACATTTAGACTAGCAAAACATGAAATTTTGAAGGTTCCACTAGTGGATCCAATTGGGGATGCATGCCTCTCACAGGCATGGTGAGATTTTAGATCTCATGGTTGAAGCAAACCAAGCAAAAAGAACCCAAAAACCAAGGACTTGCCCAAATAAGGCAAGAAGACCAGACCCAGGCAAACCTATGTACAAAATTTATAGAACTATACAATGTACATGGAGTAGAACATATTTCATGATAAATATGGCTTGAAGAACTATTCATGTACTAGCAGTTCAAGAAGTTCACCTGCTAAGCTTTGGAGAAAATATGAATCCTCACCATTTGTGTTTGACACTAGATAAGGGTCTAACCACAATTCCTAAAACTTTCCATGCTTTTCCTTATCTTGAGGTCTTGAATTCTACATCAACACCATGCTCCCTACTTTAAATTTCCTAGGAGAAGCTCTTTTATCATACAAGTACTTGACTTGCAACTACATTTTGGTTTTTTTGTCATGAGCTTCTCTTCTAGTTTCATCTAACTGTATCAAGGCATCAACCCTATGCTACATTTCATCACATATATCACCATCATAATCTTATAAAAACTTGTACATCTTTAGCAGGTTGTTCTGAGGTAGTCTAGTATCTAAACCATAAACTAGATCAAATGAAGAATGTCCTGTGACTTTCTTAATAGTAACTCTATCAGTCCATAGTGCAAGCTTCAACTTTGAATCCTAGGATTTCTTATTCTTTTTAATCACCCTTATGATGATTTTCATTAAACTCTTATTACTAGATTTTTCTTGACCATTCCCTTGAGGATGATAAGGGGAAGAATAAGAAATGTGTATTCCATGCTTATCATAGAAATCCTTGAACTCGTCAGATCTAAAACAAATAGCATTATTAGAGACAATATTTTTTGGGACCCCAAATATGATTAGGATGTTATTCATCAAGAAATCAATCACCACCTTTCTTGTTACCTTCTTGGTGGGGATTGCTTCCACCCATGTTGTAAAATAATCAGTTGCAACAAGAATCCAAGAATTCCCCCACTAGATTTTTTAGATATTTCACTAATGAAGTCTATACCCCACTATTGAAGGGGTCCTGAACTAAAATAGGTCTAATTGGAAAATTCCCTGAAAACTTTAGTTTCCTTGAGAATATCTAGTAATCATCACAAGTTTTAACAAAATTGTTGACATCTTTAAAAACCATGGGACACAAAAATCCTGCCCTCAAAATCTTGTGGGAAATAGTCTTTTCCATGTAATGGATGCCACATACTCCATTATTCATTTCTTATTAAAGTTCCAGTGTCTATTTTCCATCAACACACTTAAGTAATACACCATCTGGGATTCTCCACCAAAGCTCATTATCAATGATGACATATTTATTAGCTTGTAACTTCAAATTTCTTCTCTCATTAATGTTATCCATACCTTCAGGACACTGCATGGTTTGCAAATACTGAACGATCCTTCTATACCACCCATAGATTTGCATGTCACAAATAGGTGCAATGTCAACATATTCAACCTAATTGATCTAGTTGTCCTCAAGGTTGTTCTAAGCCATCAACTTAGCTAGACCCTACCCTCTCACCAACTTGGTAATTTGAACATCAATATTGAACTCCTAGATTCTATTGATCCATTTGCACCTCCTACCTGTGGTCTCTTGTTGAGTGAAGATATCCTTCACAATGACACTTGGAACAAAAGCTATGATTTCAGCTCCCATTAGGTATGTTCTAAAAGTTTTATAGCCTTGAATAAAGCATATGCTCACTTCTCAGTCATATCATACTTAAGTTTAGCAACTTACAAAGATTTTCTAAAGAATGTAATGGGCTATTCAAAGCCCTCATCATTTTTCTATAGTAACACAATAGCAATAGTATGAAAGGATGCAAAGGAAAAAATATGCATAGGTTTAGAAAAATCTAGAGATTCCAGCACTGAAGCCTCCTTTATAGCTTGTTTTATGCTTTTGAATGCTTGACTAGGCTCCTTTCTTTAACATCTTGGAAATAGGCTTGGTAATCTCAAAAAAGTTAGTCACAAATATTATCAAGAAATTGATTTGACCAAAAAATGATTGGATACCCTTGGCATTTTTTGGCTATGGAATTTTGTCTATGGCAGCCACTCTCTCAGGATCAATCCTTATTCCCTCTTTAGACACAATATGCCCAAGTAGCTTACCTTCCTTTACCCCAAACACACTCTTGTATTTAATGAGACCCCATACTCTAGTGCTTTCTTAAACACTTTCTCTAGATGCATACAATGATCTTCTTCCTTTTTGCTATATGCAGTTAGGTCATCTTGGTAAACAACTAAGAATATGTCTATGAAGTCAGCAAATGCCACATCCAGGGCTATCTGAAAGGTTGCCCCTAAATTTTTCAATCCAAATGGCATTCTTACATAGACATATGTATCCCATGGAGTTGTAAAAGTTGTACTATACTATTCAGATTCTTTGACTACTACTTGATTGTAGCCTAAAAATCCATCCATCATGGATAACAACTCACAGCCAATTACCTTTTGTAACATGGCTTCCATGTTTTGCAATGGGTAATTTTCCTTCAATGATGCCACATTCAAATTTCTAAAATCAACAAAGAGCCTAATGTCATTATTCTTCTTCTTGATTGGAACAAGATTTGAAACCTAGGTTGAATTCCTAATAGGCTTAATAATCCCAACATCCTCAATTTCACAAGTTCTTCCTGCATCTTAGGTTGCAGAGTGGGATTTATTGGTCTTTTCTTTTGCTTGAAGGGATTTGAATCTTGTTTTAAAGGTATCTCATGCTGAAATAGCTCTTCTATATATGCCTTTAGGTCATCATAAGACATGCAAACACATGCCTGTACTTCCTTAACAAGGAAATTAGCATTTCCTTGACTTGAGGTTTCATCTTCTTCCTAATATAAACCTTTTTTGGAGCATTCTCTATTCCAAGATTGACTTCTTCCAAACCCTCTTTGTGTGTGGAAGTTTTCTTAGCATTACTTCTATCAGGGCCATCAAAAACACTTTCCAATGCTACAAGTCCTTTAGGAATTTTATTGGTTTTTAATTGAATAATTCCATTTCCAAATATGGTCTCCTTACCATCCACTTCCTCCATAAAGGCTCCAAAATCAATTTATTTATCCTCATATTCATATATACATTGTAGGAATCTCAAGATGTCATCATCATTATTAAACACCTACCAATTCTTTATGTTATCAAGAACTGAAGGTATGACTTACACTTCAACCTTTGAAATTCCAACAAAAATAATATCATCTAGAAGGAGAGCAATATTGGCAAATAAATCTGTCACCAAATTATTACTCATGTCCAACTAGTCAATCCCAAATGCATCAAACTACTCAACTGAATCCCAGACAATATTTCTATACTACCTTAGCCTAGTATTCTTTGATGCACACTTTCCCCTAACTTGAGAAACTACAACTTCTGAATCTCCAATGACTCTTACCTTTTTAAGTCCATGTTTCTCAGCTAATCTTAACCCTAGTAGCAAGGATTCATGCTCAGCTACATTGCTTGTGCAAGCAAACAACAATGAAAATGAAAACTTAAAACTTTTACCACTAGGAGATATAAGAATCACCCTTGCACTAGTTCCTTCCTTTGAGAAAGCACCATCAAAATGCATGTTCCATAGGTCATCATTATTGGCTTGCTGCAATACTTCTTTCTCAAGAGGTGTAGGTTGTTTTTCCTCTTCTTGTAACTCTTCCACTCTAAAGTTATCCATGCTGGTATCCACAAAATGAATTCTATCTTCTTATTTTCTCTCAATTGGAAAAGTTGCAAAGAACATGTCACATTGCATGTTGCCTACCATGGAGGCACTCCACTTCCTTGAAAACAACATACTATAATTAGGTGGGATGTCCACCACAGCTATACTCATGAAAAATCCTTATCATGAAAAGCAACTATTTTATATGGGACATCTTTTATCACTCATATGACTGGGATTTCTCTTCATTCCATGGCATAGCATTTTCCATAGGTACAATTTATTTTCAATCCCATTTGCTTCATGATATCCACTGGAAATGATGTTGGATGAAGCTCCTAAATCAATCATGTAGTTCTTTAGAAGCTTACCATAAACAATGATAGTTACATAAAATGGATCAATATTGCTTGGGAAAGCTATAATAGTACTACCCAAGTAAATTTGAGGGATTTCACCAATGTGTCCCTCAATCACATCACCACTCACTTGATTTCCAGTCACTTGAGGCTGAGTAGACAACCTTTCATCTTCACAAGCCTTAGTAGCACCATTGATAAGGGCTACTACCTTTTTCTTATGTTCTTCAATTCTCATCATTTCCATCAAGGGGACTATCACCTTGATTTGAGAAAGTAGCTAAAACATATCAACTAGATTATACTTAGGAAGCTCCTAAGAAACTACACTTTGTTCTTCGACTTAGACCTTTTTTTGCTCATATTTCTTCTCGGTCTCTTTCTCATCTTGTCTGTTTTCTTAATCAACACTTGAGATTTGAGTCTTAACCTTAACAATTGAAACAACAACCTCATCAGGCTTCTTGGTTGCATTATCTCTCTTCGCCCAAATTTTAGGTCCCTCACTCTCCTTGGCTTTGACTTTTTCCTTCTTAAACTTGGCCAATTCTTTTGTTTTAGTCCCCATATTTTTAGCATTTTTCTTTTCATGAGCATACTACCTGGCTTTCCTTGATCACAATTGACAACTCTATTTCTTAAGTTATGAGTATTTCTAGCTTGCTCTACCAAGTCTATTGTCATTTCCTGATACTCCTCATTAGATGGTATTCTCAAAGACACGTTCATGTCATTAGTTTCTATAGAACAAATATTTTCCTCAATGTATTCATCTCCATCAGGGAAAATTTGCTGGTGATAAGAGTTTGATTTTTTTCTTTGACAGTCAACATCCACTTCCTATGACTCTTCTTTTGAAGAACATTCTTCATAAAAAAAATCTGATCTATGCATGAGCACATGCACTTCCACATCATTTTCCTCCATGGGCTCATAGTCATTTGACTAAGTGTGTTCTTCTTCAAACTTTCTTGCTACTTAACATGTTTGAGAGGTGTGTGTTAGCTGGTAAACAACACACCAAGGTGTCTCATCAACAAAATTAATTGAACTTTTCTACAATGGGTCAGGGGGAACTTTACTTTGTGTGTTCTTCTAATTGTTTTGAATTGGATTTCCATTATGCCAATTAGTGTTATAAGGATGGTCCTAAGGCCAAAGGGGCCTTTCACTCTTTTGAAATCTTGGCTTATCATTTGTAAGACTCTTTTCTTACCTAGAAATCCTATAGATGATATATTTCATAGAACTAGAAACTTTTTCAATCTTACCTTCCAATGAAGCTCCCTTTTCTGCAAAGTTCTTATCTTCCTTCATGGGGTTCTTCAATACATTAACATCATCTCTTCTCCCAAATTTTCTAGTTTCTCTCCTGATGTTTTCAATATGGACTTCCATCTTGAAAGCTTCTCTCAAGGTTTGAGGATTCTTATCTAATAAGAGATATCTCATCTTTGCATCAAATGCATTACAATAGTTAGCTAGGAACATATTATCATTAAGTCTCAAATCAGGAGGTAATCTATTCATGGCCTTTTGAAACCTTGTATTTAAATCAACCACTATTTCATTTGAACCTTTAGAGATGTTAAATTGATTAAGGAGGAACATTGCATCATTCTTGTCACCATACTTCTCTCTAAACACCTGCTAAAACTCTTCCCAAGAACCAATAATTTCATCTAGGATACCTCTATACCATTCTTTGGCATCCTTAGTAAGTGATTACATGAAAAGCTTCATCATCACATCCTCAACCTCCACTTCAAAATTATCCATCACATTTACAAATTATTTTAGGTGATCCTCACCACTTATGGAACTGTTACTAGTGACATTGTTACTAGAGACCTTGACTAAGGAAGGCCTAATATCCTTAGGGAATTGATTTGGATAATTAGGAATTCCAACAAAGCATAACTTTTGATACCTATCTAGCTGCATTGGCCTTCTAGTGAACCGATCTCTATGATTGTTATGAGGTTCATTAGCTTCTTGATCACCATATTTCTTATTACCTTTGCCATCTCCACCCCCACCATTATCACCACCTCCACTTCCTTCTCCATCTCTAGAATAGGTATTCTTATTTTTATGGTTTTCTCCACCTCAACCACCTAGATCTCCACCACCACTTCTACCAAGAATATGTCCATATGATTTAGTCTTGTGTGGATCAGAGTCAATATGACCAAAGCTTGAAGCTCTTGGATTAGGGATAGAAGTTTTGATGAATGAAATCTTCCTTTCTATTTCTACATTTGTAACCTCAATCTCCAATTTATTTAGTTCTTGCTACAATTTCTCATTAACCAACTACAACCTCAATATCTTATGGTTAGGAGGTGCATTTTATGGGATATATATGGTCTTAGCATCCTTGGTGGAAGTATTAGTGGATGAATTATTTTTATTTTTATTTTTACTTGTGGTTGGGATGGTTTTCTTAGGTTGACTTATGGGTTTCTTTCCATGGTCCACAGGATGAGACTTCTTAACAACAACAAAAGGATCAATGAATTTAGTTATTGTAATAGAGGTAGTGTAAGTTCTTGTAGCAGAGGTCCCCATGGGAATGGCTACCTTAAGAGGATTAGAGGTTTCCTTAGTAGCAGTTTTAGAAGGAACTTTAGGAATTGTTTCTTCCTTTAATGCTTCTTTCATTTTCTCAAATTTTTTTCTCTAGACATCTCTTTCCAACACCTTTTCCCTAATTCTATCATCTCTTTCCTTTGCTTGTCTCTCCTCCAACTCCTTGAGTTTGATTTATTCTTCTCCCAAGGCTTGCATATCCTTGTTTACATCTTCTATGACCTCCTTAGACTCACTAGGCTCAGGAGTGTAGAATGTAAGATTCTTTAGTTCTCTCTCAGGGGAACAATTTGAAACTATACTATGGGATTTATCCCTTGGTTTGAAATTATCATCATTAAAAACAAGTTACCAAAGGTTGCCCCTCTAGCTAAGAATTTATTATCCTTTTCCCAGAATTCCCAACTCTCTTCTTCCTTTAACATTTCAAGGTGACTATTAGGGACTTCATTAGTGAGAAAACCTTCCTCATTTGTACTAGGCACACCAAATTCATGTGCCTCTTCATAAGAATATTCATTACAAACATTTTTATTTAAATTAAGAGATTAACTGGCAATATTTTTAGTAAACTTACTCCATTCAACATTCTTTTCTTTCCAAGTTGGTTGTTTGTCCTTTGATGGCTTAGAATCCAGCTTCTACTCATGATGTTTCTTTATATAGCTTTTGGTTCTTCTCATGGTGTCAAACTTCTTCTTAGAGTTCTCCTTTTCCTTCCTTCCTTGATGATCTAACCTTGCAATGACACAAGAGACTTCAGAGTCACCACCCACTATATTATGAAATAGAAATTGATTAAACTTTGGAGATGCACTAACGATCTCATAGAAGAATTTGAACATATCCTAACATGAAATGGAAAAAGGAACCATAACTCAACACATAAAACTAGATGTGAGCTATAAATGATAGTTTGCATAAATTGTTCTCTAATCAATGAAGAACAATGAGAGAAACTGACTTTGACTGTACCAGATCTGACCTAGAGACATTGTACTAGCATTTTCCCTAGCAGAGGCACCAATTTGTTGGTTGTTTTTTAAGAATCAAACTTAATCTCAACAATTGTCTATGAATTTTCCATAATTCAATGATCAACAATGATGAGGATTGGCCAACAACTAAGTGAAATCTTGTTAGGCTTTCCCTCTACACTTCAAGCTTTCTAGGACCCAAGAGGGTGATCCCTACAATATACTTAGTGATACTCTTGTGCCATTTACCACAAACATTGAAAATAATAGATACATTCTTATAGATTGTAAATTAGATGAAATCCTTCAAAAATTTGGCTAATTCTTTAACAAATACTCATCTAAAACAGAAAATAGACAACCTCTCACAAAAATTTAAAACAATTTAAGGTATGTGAATGATTTTCTATAAGGATTTGTTCTTTGAAAGGCATGGCTGACTCAATTACATCAAAGTTATCCAAATCAACAACACAGTGTCTTATCCATGGGAAATGAATTCAAATTTGAAATAAAATGTAATACAACAATGATTTAACTCAAAATTTATAGACCATTGTGATATTGCATTACAATAAAGCAACTCTAAATACCCCAAAAAAAAACTACTTATCAAATCCTCATACTTAATCACACAAACCTATGATTCCATCAAAGCATTTTAATTAGTTCTTTGAATTAAAGCAAAGATAAAATCATGCATTCAACCAAAACGATTTAAGACTAACAAAAGGATCCTTGATCATTTTATTAATAATTCATATGAAAAAGTATAACATGAGAGAAATTGTTCTAGAATTTACTCTATTTCATTTAAATTCCATCACTATTGTAAAACCATTATGCTTATTATAGACTCAAATTCAACCTATGAATCAACACTAGTTTTATTTCCTTGTGCTTAAATTACAAAATTGTTGTACATGAGTTCAAAACTTCACCAACCAAATACCTATGCAATTGGCCTTGAATTCCTTTTTATAAGAACAAGTGAGCAACAAGCTTCGAGCCAAATTACACATTTGAATCACATTTTACATTTGAATTACATCTAAATTTCATTTTCTAAACATCTCTGAGTAGTTATATTTGCATTTTGAGAGGGGGAATACATATAAGATAAAATTCCTTTCATAACACTGAGGAAGAAGGTTCCCACCCTCCAAAGAGAAATTTTCATCATTGTAGTAGCACCAACCATGAGAAAAGAATCCTTCCATGAGAAAAAATGTATTCCATGTGCATGCCTTGTCAAAAAAAACTAAAACATAAAACAATAAAAGAAGAAGAGTAGAGACCGCGCCCATGTTAGCACCTTGTCATCACTTCATAACTAAAAGGATATAATATTTTAAAATACTTTACCAAAGGATTAATCTATGAACTTTTCAAGCCATGTATTATAGTCCTCCTCGGTGGGACATTGTATATCTAGAAAATCCTACACCTTAATGTTGTGCTAGTTGTACCTAACATCAATTAATATGTGGGACTCTTAAAAAAATGCATCCATTCACACCTCAATCCTTGTCATGCTATCAATAGCTGCATTCAACATGGTGTAGTCAGTGAGACTTATTGCTCTTTTAAAATGTGGGAGTGGACCTCCCAATTCATCCTTCCAAGTAGCAAATTCCTCCAGTTACCTTCATCATTTAATATTTTAGGCATTCCATGCCATTCCATGTCCCTACACATTTTTAATTTGTTCTAAAGCTATACTCCCAACTTTCCATGAAAAGATAATATTCCATCCAACAAGTCCACTGCCTTCAGCACATCTAGAATGTTTGTTGGGGCTTCAAGATCATCCTTCATATTAAGTATCATCTCCTTTAGGGCTCCAACAATAGCACTCCATTTACTCCAATCAATCTAGAAAGCATCTTGGACTTGCACATACCTCTCATGGGCCTCATGGATGCTTTTGTAAGCTTCCCAAATAGTATCAAATTTGTGCATTAGCTTGGAAACTTTGTGCTTCAAGACATCATCAAAAATATTGCCAACAACCTTGGCAGTTTCCTCCTTGGACCTTTTAACATTATCTTTCTCCACTTGAACTTCCTTCTTCAAACTCGGGATTCTCAATGATAGAGTCTCCCTATCCTAAACTAATAATTTTGAAGAAGATGAAGAGGAGGAAGGTAATTCCTTTATTGATTTAATTGCTTGCATAGTGGCCCTCATCTTGTTACACTCATCTAGGAGAGTGTTGTAGTTATTCTAAAATGTATCATATTTCTTTTGTGATATTTGTGAAGTGTCAACACTTAGCATGGAAGCATGAACAATCAACTTTGAAGCTTGGATGGGGGTTATGTTAGTGGATCCTTTCACCATGGCTGAACTAATGACCTCCTCAATTGATTTAACCACTTCAATTCTTCCTATATTAGGATCCATTGACCAAATTGCAAGAGTATGTACTTTGTTACTAAAAAAAAAACCAAAGACATGGTTATCAAAATGATCTTTAGACACAGAAGCATTGGGGTTCTTTCTTATTCCATCAAGTGCAATAGTAGTAGTGAGGTTCCACCTTAGAAGCAACATTATACCACCTTCCTTGATAGGGTCAATTAATGCTATCTTAGCCATTTTCTTCTCCTCTTCTACCTTTTTTTCCTCCTCTTATTGTGAGGATTCCACATTAGCCTTAACCTCTTCAATTATCTTCTTGATATATTGACTCTTATGTGAGATGATAAACTCTTTGAATTCCTTAGTTTGCACAAAGGAATCACGAGCAAGGAATTCATCACAAGTTTTGACCCTAGGGTCATCATCAACTTCTTCATCATATTTCCATTTGACAATCCTATCCATTGGAACATATGGGTGAAGAGAATATTTTATTTGAGGAGGTGGAAACCTCCTTTCCACCTCTTGATCATTAGGCATATGCTTTGTAGATTGCTCATCTCTAATTAACTCAGTAGCAAACTATTGAACCAAAGGGCTACCCCCTTCATCAACCTCCAAAGGTTGTTCTTGATTGTCCATAGATTCTTTGTACTACTCCTTGAGTGCCCGTGCCTTATCCACGACCTCTTTGACCTTTACATTGTTATCAAAACTTTGATAATATTTTAGTTTGGTCATAACCCTTTCATGAGGGCTCTTAATATCATCATATGGACTAACATAAAAATCATTTATCTTTATTATGGCTTCCTTAATGTCACATATGGCAATCCATTCCTTTTTCCTTGAAGTAACAATGCCATCGATTGTCAAATTTGTTATTACATCATCAATGTACAAAAAGTGATGAGAAAACCTAGACAAGCCTTTGCTTCTTTTCATCTCATTTACAAAATTTTTAGGGTCTTAATTTCTGACCTCATCAACTATAATTTTGAGATTGCTTAACATTATTCTAAACTTTTCATAGATTTCTTTAGTAGTAGCCTTGAAATGAGAAAAAAGTAGATTGTGGTGTTATCATTGAACCCTTCCTACGAACTTTGAAATTTTCCTTATCCATGAATTTGAGCTACCACATAAGCTCCATGAAGGCCAACCTATAAGAAAAATACATTGGTAGATAATGGGGTGCAACCTTGGCTCCATAAGCTCTGATCAAAGTATTACGGCAGTGCAAAAATTAGTCACCCAAATTGTGAGTTTTTGTTGGTCATTCTTTAAGCTCTTGTGGGTGAAAAATCTCCCTGATAACTTTTAAAATTTTGTATAGAGTTTCTACACCCAAACACTCCAAGTTACCAAACCTCACAACATTGCAGAAAGTAAGAGAATTTGACTATGGAAAATTTTGGTCCCAAATATGAGTTCACATGTGGATAGGAAGATCATTTCCTTCATCATCCTTCTACCTTAACTTAATCTATTTCTTCTACTTCTCTTTCCCAATGTAAAGAATCATATACATCAATAAAGAATATTGGGGAAAAACTAATTTGGAACTACCATCCTTTAGTCCAATTAACCCCTTGTGCATCTATTCTGGAATATATGTTGCATAGTCAAAACCCCTATTGGAATTGCAATTTTGAAAATTGATAATCATTACCAACAAGGTGAATGGTATCCTCTCATCAAACTTGTGAACCAATACTTGGTCTATACAATAATAGGTGTTCTTGAAGTAATTTTTAAATTCATTACAATAAAAAGGCTCTAATTCCTTAGGAATGAAACCCACCTTATCTCCTTTCTTGTGCCTAGCAAGCACATGTTTTCTATATCCATACTTGTTCTCTTCATACTCATTGAATAAATCAGAAAAATTAATACTGATAGTGTAATTAGGGTTTAACTTGAACACCTTCAAAATTCTATCTCTTGTTATGTCAAGGAGTGGGGTTCCGTTCTCACTTTTTTTTTTTTTTTTTGTGGCATCATAATGCTTTTCCAACTCCAACATCAAGTCCACTTCAACAAATATATTTGGTACCACCAACCTTCCAAGGTTGAAATGCCATAGGTGATGGGCCGAATGTTTAATATACCATCTATTGAAGGAATACAAGAATAATTCCCAACCACTTTGAGGCAATCAAACCTCACCAATTCCAATAGTATTATTAATTAGTTTGCTATTCATGACACTCTACCCTATAGGTTTTTTTCCAATTTTCATTCCTCCTTCAACAATATCTTTGGATTCACCTTCCACGAACCTAGAAAAATATCTTTTCTCTCCCTTAGATTTTGTAGACTTCTCTGAGACTTCTGGCTTAGGTTTAACAACCTCAGGCCTTTTCTATTTTGATTTACCCCCTACTCCCAAGGATTCACGAGGCTAGCTCATGGTTTATAGTTATGGTTTACAAATTTTGAATTATGATCGAGGGTTTACTAGTTTTATAATCTTAAGAAATCCACTTGCAAAACATAAACAAAAAACCCTCCCAAACCTTACTCAATTCTTACCAACTTATGTACATTTTCATAATATTCAAACCCTTCCAAACCCTAAGCACCTAAAGCTTTCTAAATTAATCACTAATTTTACTTAACAACTCAATTCAAACATAATTTTCACAAAGATGTGTAATTACTTGCTTACTTGAGAGAAAACTTGTCTTCAATGCCTTTACAACTCTTTGCCTAAGCACCTTACTTATTTCTCTTCAAAATTTAAAAATTATTCTACTTTAAACAATTGCAATTGTGAAGAAAAATGAGCCAACAACCTTCGTTATGTCCAATGAATGGAGTGTCTTCACCATTAATGTTTGAAAGAAAGCTCATATGAGAAAATTGACACTTAGTCATTTAAGTTCAAATTCTGTCCATTGATCATTTTGATTTAAAACTCCATCCATGGTTCTCCTTCATCCTCAAACTTTCCCTTTTTGCTTTTATCAATGTCCCTTGATGCTACCACATCACCCCTTTTTTCTTTTATCACCTTTCACTTTGAGGCCATCACTCATCACTACTTTTTTCTTTGTTCATTTGAATTGATCTGTGATGCTTTAGTACCTAGCAATGAGGAGAATATTCCATCAAACATCCCATCGCTCATCATTGATGTATTCTTTAGACCTCCATTTGTAACTTTAATGGCTTGAGGTAGTACGATGGGCACAAGACTTAACCGTCCATCATGTATCACTAATACTCCATTTCCTTTGTGTATCCCATCAATGATATGAACAATATATGCGATAAGATCATAGCCGTTAGATCAAGTCATTCTCCTTTGAATTTATTCTTCACCCATCATTCACTGTTGATTCACATCTTAATGACTAGATCACATCAACAATTGAAGAAAAGTGGTGATAGTTCAAGATTTGGCTACATGTCCTTTCCAACAAGATCAAAGGTCACATAGGTATCACTCTTAGAAACACTTAGATTAGTGATGTAATAATAGAACCATAGACCTCATCACTCATCGTAGATAAGGAAAAGACAAGTGAGAAAAAAATAGTGAAGGGCAATGGGCTTAGCACATACAAAGGACCGTAGTGTTATCGTGCATCACTAATTTAGAACTTGAATCATTTGGGTAATCAATGATACAAAGGCAACTAGCGATAGTAAGGAAATCCTTCATATCATGCATCACTGATGTGAGACTAAATGCTTAAAATCTATCTATGATGTAAAGCAAGGAAACAATTTGAAGGAAATTAGGTCCATCATTCATCATGGATTCAATACTAGCAGTCACAAGGCTATTAGAAATGAACAATATGCTAAACAGTAAGCAAAAAATTAATTGGGAAGAATTATGCACTACTCTCAAGTTGTCTTAAAAGGGGGATTGAGTAAATAAGATGAGAGGTAAGGACTTAAAAATACTTAATACCATTTTTAGAAAAGGATGTAAAGGGAAAACATGTCCAATTTTCAAAATTATAGAATATTAAACCTGGACCCAAAATGAGAAGACGATATTATGCAACAGGTGAATAGGAAAACCTAGGTATAAGGGGCCAGTGATCACATGGGTATAATAGACTTAAGTTGTTTTAAACTGATCGGAGATTGACCATATCAAGTCAATGAAGGATTAGATAAAAGAACATGGATTAAGAAGAAAATGAAATATGCTAAATAAAAACAAACCAAATAACATAAAACCCTAAACCCTTGTTTTATTTTAGACCAAGGATCCACCCAAGTAAAGACATTTAGGCTAGTGGAACACAAAATTTTGAAGTTTCCACCACCATCTTTGGGATATACCTATAAAGAGAATTCACTACCGAAATAGGAGGGTATTTGGATCTTGATTGGTCCCATTTTATTTTAAGGACTAATTATAGTGCAAAGATAAAAATACTATCAAAACCATAGCATGTTGAATACATTGGAGAAGATGCAGTGATGGGATTTGGAGCCACACATACATGTCCATTTGTTAAAATGAGAATTATTGTGTAGAAATGATGGAGGATGAAGAAGCTTTTGTTTAGGAATGTACGTGATATATGATGAGAACTAGATCATGCCAAATGTGAAGAATAATTAGAAGAATCCAAAGAATGACTTAGAAGATGAGCAGGGTTTTTGGACATTGCACTTTGATGGTGTTAGGTGTAGGAATGGTTTGGGAGTGAATATCTGCCTCATATCCCCTGTCGAAGTGGAAACTCTTAGAGCTTTCCATTTCTAGTTTCCATGAACAAACAATGAATTAGAAGATGAGGGCTTAGTCCATGATCTGAACTCGGTGGAACAAATGGGCATTAAAAGGATATGAGTTTTTAGAGATTCAGAACTAGTAGTTAAACAAGTTAGAGGGAAAGCAACTATGAAAACTGTGCAAATTCCATATTATTGGCATAGAGCATGGGATTTGATAGAATGATTTGAACCCTTCAATATTCAAGTGATCCTTAGATCACAAAATGATGTAACTGACAAAACGACTTTAATTGGCTCCCATTTGAGTCAATGTTTGACCTAATGGAAAACTAGCATGCACTTTGGGTTATCATCTAACCTGTTATCCTTGATAATGACTAGAATTAGCAGGTCTTTGAAAATGACACACAAATTTCCACTTTCATCTAGTAGTCAAGTGAGTTTTTGGATCAACTATAACCAAAAATTTAAGAGGCCTACAAGGGATAGATTATCCAACTAAAGAGTAACAAGCTTCTAAAGGGGATAATCACCCTAGAGAACCTATTCAATTGTGATGATGCAAAAAATAGCAAGCGGAGATTTGTAGCAAGGAAGGGAGACTATTCTAACTTAGATGTTGGAAGAGGTCGGAAGCTTAAATTAGGAAAGGATGTACCAAAAAAGGACAAGGAGAGGTTAAAGTATTGTAGAATGCTTTACCTAGACCTGCTCAAACATGGACAAACAATCAAACATTAGTCCTTAAACAAGTTTAAACCACACATTCCCCATGAAATTCATTCAAACACAAGAACAAGAAAACAATGTAAAATATCAAATAAAAGCTAATGAAATCTTATTCTAAGTGCTCAAACCAACATCCCATGGGGAAATTGGTGCTTCTTTGATGTGGAAAGAATCCCTTTCCCAATTCCTTCATAAGATTGATGATAGATGTGTGATCGTTGATGCAAAATTCCAATAACCTAGCTATGGATGATGAAATTATATGCAAACTTGGATGGAATTGTGGATGAAATCATGGATGCTTTGGATTCAAAATGACTATAATAACCTTGCATAAACTTGTGGATCCCAAATCAATAGAGAAGGCCTCTATTTATAATGAGGTTGGGAATAATGAAGAATAGGATGAATGTGGGATTAAAGAATAAACCAATGGCATTGTGCCACTTGTCAACATGCTAATGAAGGAGAGTGGAGCACATTTTGAACAATGTTTAGGTTAAATGCATGTAGATGAAATTTGAATTTGAAGAGGTGACTTGTGTAAGAGGGGATGTAAGAGGAAGTAATACCAAGTTTGCTCAAGGAGAGGATATGTAAGAGATTTTAGTGCCAAGTTGGAGGACAAGAGTCCTTTGGGAGGGAGAATTCAAATAAGTGGAATATTCCAAGAATATGCCATATTTGAATGAAAATAGGGGAAATTAATAAATCAAATAAATTGATTTACATGTGCAACTTGCAGAAGCTAGAGGAATGGAGGATTAGTGTTAGGAGTTAATTGATGATTAATTAACTTAATGAAATTTGATTTATTGTGATATTTAGTTTAAATATTTGAATTTATTTAAATCAAATGAGAAGATATTGGAACATTAATAATTTAATTAAATAAATTTGATTTATTCAATTAAATGAAGAACATTAGGATTTAATTAAATAAAGTTGATTTATTTAATCAAAGGAGGAATATTAAGATTTAATTAAATAAAGTTGATTTATTTAAATAAAGAGGAAACATTAGGATTTAATTAAATAAAGTTGATTTATTTAATTAAAGGATGAATTTTGATGAATTAATTGAATAAATATTATTCAATTAATTGGTTAGTAAAGAAATGATCAAGGTAGAATCAAAGTTAATGAATCAAAATTGAGTGCACGATATCAATTAGGATATTTTGTGTCTACATTTTTCCCCTCTTTGAAGCAATGTACTTGCTATGTTGGTTCAAAGAATAATCTTGCTAAGATCAAAAATTCAAAAAAAATATTTTTTTTTCAAATTCCCCATTGCTGCCCTAGCAAGAAGAATTACGCTGGTATATTGCTCCCTTGAGAGATAAGACAAAAAATTGGATTTTTGGGTGATTTATCGAAAAAAGATGACAAGTTGCCCGACGGGTCCAAAAAGGCTCTAGGATGCTGAAAAATACACCAAAATGTGAAAAAAAGACATGAAACAAGCTTTGGTTGGGAAAGAAAGGTGTCGGGAGTGCAAAACCCTAGTTTGATGGCTAAATTGGGGAAAAAACCCTAATTTTCATGCTTAAATAGGCTTGGAGGGGTCACTTTCCATTCATTTTTGCATTCACACCTTGAAAGTTCTAGCCATTTGAGCTCTGACCCTCTTGTAGAATGGCACAATGAGTGCTTCCCCAACACATTTCTGAGTGAGTCCACGTGTACCAGAGACCTCTAGGTGCAGGCCACCAGTATGTGACCCAAACCTGACTTTGACATTTGATTTTTTAGTGAATTTATTACACTTTAAAGAGTCTCCCAATTATCAATATATAGCAACACACCAAGTGCAAAATAAGCGATGCTAAAGCTCAAATAGTACCACTTATGTAAACTGCAATGCTAATCATGATTTGACTTTAGTGTTTCAAACTCCAAATGGTGACACTTTTGCAAAATGCAACGCTTAGCTCAATTTAGGATTAGGGTTTTCTAGTCAAACGATGATGCATGTGCACATGGTGACATTGAGGTTAATTTAGAATTTTCAAAGAGTCCAACATGTTGTTTAGAGTTTTACAAATATAAAAACCTTTGAAAATTCTGACACATTTTTGGTTTCGAGATCGAAAACTCCAAATGGGGTCAAATATTTTTGTGAATTTTGACGTCGTGGCTTTATGGGTGTAGGAGGTGATCTTGCCTATGCATTCATGTGAGCATCAACCCTCAGTCTTATGCAAATTAGGTGATTTATCAAAGTTGCAACAAGATCACCTAGGGGAGATCAGGCTTTGGTATGTCGCCTATGCACCCATTGTCTAGAATCACTTGGTGATGATGACTGCATTGGTGGAGAGGTGGCACAACGAGACTTCATCTTTTCACCTTTTGACTAGCAAGATGACTATTACTTTAGAGGATGTCTAGCACATTCTACATTTGCTGATTCATGGTGAGTGGGTGATCTATGATACATATGCTAGCAATGACGCATGAGTTGAGGTCATGAAGGTTGAGGATCTTGCACTTTCTAAGGGACAAATTGACTTGGACTATTACAAAGGTCAGGTGTCAACTTTCAGGTTGATTGTTGCTGCCATTATATGCAAGCTAGTAGCTCCAGATCGATGAGGTAGATACTTTAGTCTAGGATGTGTTGTACAATTTTTGCACAACGCTCGGCTGAAAGCAGGGACCCTCTTTTGATTTCGCTCTTAGTGTTTTAGCCCTTCAATTTTGAGGATTTACCTTGCCATGACATGAGCTTAAATTTTTTATCTTGCTTTCCTAAGTGATTCCCATAAGTTGCAATTTGAAAATCTTAAGTTCTGAATGAAGTTCAAGTTTTTACGCCAATTCAGGATTTTCTGCTCCATCCAGATTTTCCCATATTTCATTCAAAGTTTGGAAAAGTGAATTAACATTGTAGTTCAGGAAATCTAGGACTTCATGGAATTCCACCTAGACTAGATTTTTCTAAATTCTGCTCTGCCATTGGGTTTTTGAACTTCTTTAGCTTGTCTTGTTGAAAGCATTTATGGTCACTCGTATGAATTGTGAGAAATGTATTTAATCAATTTTTGGGGATTTTCTTGCAATTATGCTTTGTGATTTTCATTATATTGAGTTGGAATGTTCAATTTGGTAATGCTTGGCTGAATTTGGTGTGCTTAACTTCTGAACTATGGATTTGGTGATCTTTCTTGGACGTCATTGTAGTTGAAGCTTGCTCGGGCATTTAGATTATTGTCTGTTGTTTCCATAATAGATTTCCATTTCATCAAATGGTATGTAAACATTTCCCCTCTTTTTATTGATGAATGTGAATGGTCATTGGCATTTTGGATATGTTTAGAGTTCAAATTTCTATGTCTTCGAGCGCCTAATGCTAGGGTTGCTTGATATTGCTTTATTTATGGTCTTCCAAGTAAGTTCTGAGCTCATTCATTCATTTTACATTGTAAGGTATCTTGCTTGTGAGCCATAAATAACCTTTGTGAGAACCCAACAATTGAATTATCTAAGTCCAAGCTTGCTCTGTGTGTTAATGGCCAAAATTTAGGGTCCTCAAATTTGAGATCATTCAATCAATTTGAGTGAATGAGGTCACAAGAAAATGACGGTACTCGACATTTCAAGATCTTCACAGAATTCCCCTCCATCCAGAATTCCTTGACTTCTTGTTTTCTCTGGATTTTCTTGAAATTTTCAAATTCTTCAGAGTTTCACCTTCCCTGCGAATTTCTGTCTCATCCAGATTTTCCCGACAATCCTTTGTTCCTTTGTTTTTCCAAAATCTGTAGACTATCACTTCGTTCGCAAAAATCCATCTCATGCAGATTTTCTCAGAATTTCATGGAAAATGAAGGATTATGAAATATCATTACTTGTTAATGAATGACTATGCATTTTATGATTGATTTGAGCTATTTTGAGATCTCATATGTTGTTTCTTGGTTGATAATGATCAGATTATGTTACTAATAGAGGTCTTCATGTTTATTTCACTAGAATCCATCTGGCTCAGAATTCTCTAAAATTCCTCCTTGGCTTGGATTCTGCGGGTTGACCTGAAACCCGAACTCTGATATGATCATTCTTTGATGAGATTTAATGACACCTTGTTTATTTTGGGACTCATTTTAAGGATGAATATGCTGGTTATAACTAATTTTTTTGTGTGATCTTTACTATGGTTCCCTTTGTTGAGTGCAGGTTGAATCTGACAAGGTGACAACTGGAAGAGCTAAGAGTGATATGGAGGGGTCTTCTGTGTCTGAAGTAGAAAGAATCAAGATGGACATCAAGAGTAAGATTACCTCTACCTGGTCAGAGGTGTCTGACACAAAAATTGGACTATGGGACTATGAAGAGTTCAAAGGCAGAATGGTAGCGTAGGATCTTCCTTTGGTGGCTAAAAGAATGTTTGAATTAGGATTGGCACATGTAGCTAGATTTCCTTCTACAATGCAATGTTATGAATTGGTTCTTGAGTGTGCCAGACATTATGACAAAGATAACCAGAGAATAGTCAGTCCCCAAGGGAGGATTGTGGAAAATTTGAATCTTGTCTCCATAACCCAGACCTTTGACATGCTAGATAGATAACATGTGGTGGCATTCAATGTGGAGGCAACTAAAAAGTACTATAAGGAAGAGACTATTAAATCCTAATAGCTCATTCATTCCTAGTTGGAGAAGCCCAAGTCTCACTATTCAAAACTGCCCAAACAATTATTTAAAGCAAATTTCAAGGAGTATTATGATGCCATCACATTGTTTAACTGAGTGGTTCATACAGTTTCCCACCTTCTCCTACATAAGAATTTATGGTCATCAGAGGGCTCCATACAGGCTTCCAAGGTATCCCATAGATCATATTTTACTCCTAGAAGTCACTAGGAAAATATGTGACTTTGATGCTATTGTCAAAAGGGACAAACATAAGACTGGATTCGGTGGAGACTTCCCTTTGAGGATAGGCACTGGAGAGACATGCCCTTCCATTAATTCAGCCTAGGCTTCAGAGGAGGAGATGAGTATTCTTGGTTTATCCTTCCATTCCAAGAGGTCTATATTTGACATAACTGGTGAAGTGCAAGAGAAGGCTTGTAGGGAATATAGCCATAAGGATAATTTGGAAGACCACTGCGCCAATTGTAGTGATGAATATGAGGTTAGAAAGAAGAAGTTTTCTTGGCTTCCAATTGAATTAGTCCGATTATATAATGTGAAGGCAGCTCCAGATCAAATTTAAGATGATGGGGACTTGATTCAAGGCCATGCTTATGAGGCAGTAAAGGACAAACCAATTGGCGAAATAGATTGGTTAGAAGAAGAAAAAAAAAAGTAGGATAGTTGATGAATCCAATCATTAAGTGCACCAAGTTATGGCTGAAGCATAAGATATGGGAATTGGAAAGTGAAGGTGTACAACGCACCTATGATCTGATGGGAGATTTGGACCCTCATTCTACTTCCAAGGATTCAACTGAACAAGATCCTAAGGGGAAGGAATTTAATGCAAGGCTACATCAGAATTTGTGCTTTTTCATGCATTGGTCCGAGCTACATTGGAGATCCCAGGCCGACCTAGATGGAGTTCATGCATTTAGTACGTATTCTATTTTATTTTGAATTCCTCTTGGCTGACTTGTTTTATGGCCTTTTATTAATATTGTAAATTCTACCTAGGCCAACATGCCTTGGGGGTTTCTATTAATATGGCATTTTGCCTCATTTGTAAGGGCTAGAAAAAATAGCTAGAAAAAAGATAAATAGTTTCGAGAGAGAGTGAATTAAGCAGTAGAGAAGAAGTTAGAAGTTAGTTCATTTTAAGAAAGTGCTGTAACATAATACTGGAATTGTTGCTACTTTGGGCAATTCAATTCAATATGAGGCATTGTGCTTTTGGTGAATTCACTTGTGTTGATTTATCTTGCATGGTTCTTGTGATTCTATCTTTGGAATTGCTTAAGTTCTTTAATAAGTGTATTAGGGTTAATGTTAGATAAATTGGTAGTGTTTATGATTTAGTGCTTGAAGTGTTGCAGTGATCCTTGGTCCATACTTTTCGCAACCAATTGATTGTTAGTTGCTTTGCAAAGTTAGCATGGAATTTTATATTCATTGTGCTTAGTTCAATTGTGAAGGTTTATTCATTTCAATTTCAATAGGATTGTTTGAATGAATGTTCATGATCTAAAAATATTTAACACCTTAGAAGATTGCACTATTTCTATAAGATAGTAGATCCATCTAGGTCAAGTAGAAATTAGTTTCTGAGGGATTGGTCCATTTTGAGTGTTTGTCATTGGCATTGTTTATCTTAGGAGTAGTGTTAAATCTAGAAATCTCTTTAAAACCTTATATCTTTTGTTATTTATTTTATCATTGGGTTAGATTTAGGATTGAAGTATCATCATATTGCTAGATCTGATAAATTGAAGATTCAGTATTTGCTTATAGTAAGGTCCCATTGTGATTACCAACATTTTCACATTTATCACTAAGTTTTTTATGCATTTTCAAGACCTGACATTAGAGACCTTGGGGTTATCTCTTGAGGCTTGTTGATAGAGATTTACCTTTCAAGAGAGATAGGATATTATATTCTGTCTGAGTTGTTGCTATGCAGAAAACATCATCAATAGATTGGCGCTAGAAGAAGGTCTTGAATAAGCAAGCTGGATCAATTTTTGTTTGCCATCTCTCTTGAAAGATTCAGAAGAAGAACCAGATGTACTCTAAGAGAGGAGGAATTTCAAGAATTACCAGTCCCTACTAGGTCAAGAAGGACCAACAGAAGGGGAGAATCATCATCCACCTATCCATCTTCATCAAGTTCATCTTCATCTTAGTCTGAAAAAATTCCCATTCCACAACCTCAGCAAGTCATAAATCAACCATTACCACCCCCACCTCCGCCAATGGCTTTCCTAGCTAATAATCCATCTCCATTGAGTTTTGCAAATTACAATGTCATGCCCAAGAACCCTAAACACTTTTGTTCAAATTTCCATGTGAATGATCCCAATAGAATTGATGAGGAACACATCAGGATCTTTCAGGTAGGCCTTAAGGATAGAGGAACCAATCATGAGGATGCAGCATGTAGAGTCTTTCCTTATTCCTTGGGAGAGGATGCATTCTATTGGTACAATCATTTACCTATTGGGTCTATCCAAAATTTGACTGAGCTAGAGACTATATTCTTGTAGAAGTTTAGGATTCCCATTAGTCCCAATGAACTCTATCTTCAGTTCGCTAATGTTAAGAGAGAAGTCCATGAGCCTATAGGGTCCTTTAACAACATATTTCATCATGCCTATACCTGACTGTAGGTTCCCTATGTTGTTGATGAAGCCATTGCTTTACAAGTCTATTATGAGGGACTTGAAAGTATGACAAATACCTTCATGAAGTGGAGAAACAACCCTCCTGATACCCTACTTGATTCATACACAAAAGCTATGAAGGTTAGCACTGCTTTAAGTCAACATTTGTCTAGGACTTTACCATCATTAGGACCCACTGCTCACCCTGGACAAGTCCCAACTCTCAACTAGGCTCTCGCTAACCACACTCCTATCATGAATCCAGTACCTCAATTGCCTCTTGTCCCTCACCCAAGACCTCATGTGAGTCAAGTTTCACCGATAATCAACTACCCTCAACAACGTGTAAATCAACCTCTTCATCCACAACCTTAGGCTAGTTTTCCCATGTATATGTAGAATTCTGAAGTATTAAATCAATCATTGAATGCCAATACTACAATAGGATATCCCCAGAATAATGTGAGCCAGCCTCCATACAACAATCCTAACAAGGAAATACTAGAGGGATTTTTTGAACAAGTGAAGAATCTAAATATGGAGGTAACTTATTTAAGGAACCAGAACAGTCAGTTGCTAGCTGCTCAGAGAAATATGTAGTCTAATCATAACAGAGAAAGTTGAGAAAATCAACAAGGACAACATTTTGATAGGGGGAAACATCTTGAAAGGGGATATAACAACAAAAGAGGATATAATAATGATAGAGTGTATATCAATGACAGAGTATATAATAATGACAGAGGGTATATCAATGGCAAAGGACACAATTATGATAAAGGACAATCCTCAGGCCAAAAAATTGATAGAAGGAAAGGTGGTGGACAAGGGTTTGACTGGAGACAACTACCCAGACATAACATGATTTAGAATACAAGGTCTAATAATGGAGGAGTTCCCACCCCATTGGATCAACTAGTTAATCAAGAGAAGCCTCCAAATGGTGTATATTTGGCTGAGGCTACTTTATGAGGATGGTGTAGGCTCCATAAAATGAGTCAACATTTTGAGTTAGATTTTTAAGAGTTCCAGACAACAACTTCAATTTTTCAGTATGAAGTGGAGAATAATATAGGTAGTCAGGAAATGGTGCCATCTAATCCCTATGATTCATCAGTTTTGGTACTGAATGATGCTCCTTTTCGTCAAAGCAAGGAAAATGCACCTGAAGAAGAATCTGACCAACTAAAGGAAGAGGAAGACTAGGTGTGCAATGGGGATGAGATTACACAGTTATTTGATGAAAATCCAGTGAATGACAATGGCCCCAGGGATGAAGAAGAAGATTATGTTGAAGAGGTACAAACATTTAGAGGTATGTTAAGAAGTATGATTTGAGGGAATTTCCACATAGATGTCTGCAGGCTGGAGGCCCCTTCACCACCTCTATTCCACTGAACAACTTCACTACACCTCCAGATCCTATTTCCAACAATAATCCATCACATCCTCAGGTGTCTAGGAAATATTTATCTCAAGATCAAGGAGATATGAACTTGCCAAAAGGGAGAGGTGTTGATGCAAACAAGGACAAGGTGGTGGAATACCCAAAGGAGACCCCTACTGATCTGAGTGAGGAACAATTGGCCATGTATGTTGCAGAAGAACTCAGAAAGCTAAAGGTAAGTCTCTTTATATTTGAGTTATTGAGAGTCCCAGCCATTAGGAATGTAGTTCTAGGAGCTTATAATGCAAATTCTATATCACAAGATAAAATAGTTGGTAAAAGTGTCAACAAAGCATCTAGTTCTCAATCAATAGGAAGTAAAAATTAGACTCATAATCAAGTCCACATGCTTCCTAGAGATAAGGTAAAAGAGAAGGACAAAATTCAAGTTGCTCAAGTGGATACTTCCTTAACTCTATTTCAAGGGAAGACAAACACTCCTCCATTCCTAATCTCTATTCGTATATTTGGTAAGAACTTGCATAACTATTTGTTGGATTCAGGGGCTTCCACCAATGTAATTCCTTTTGGTGTCTATAGAGCTATGGGTATTACTCCTGCTGATTGCCAAAAGAAAGTTACAAAATTGGATAGAACTCAAGTTAATGTTGTAGGGGAGTTAACTATGATTGATATGTAGGTTGCTTCTGACCCTAGAATTCAGCAGGTTATTAATATACAAGTGGCTAATATACCTAATGCTTATGGCCTAATCTTGGGAAGAGACTTTACTAGGGCCTTGAATGGATATGTCTCAACTGATCACTCTCACATGTGGCTTCCCTGGAAGGGAGTGCCAAACCATATTAGAATTGAAAGAGAACCCAAAATGAAATACATGATCATAGAATATTAGAACACCTCCAATGAAATTCTGATAATAGAGGTGAGCATGGGAAATTATGTGCTTGCAGCCCCTTTTGAAGAGTCAGATATAGAGGAAGTCCTTATGTTCCATACTGCGTCTATTGACCTTACAATAGAATCTAGTGGTACTGAAGATTTGGTGGAACAAGTTGAAAATGATGATGATCCTGAAGATAATCAACTTAGTTTACTGGATAATTTCTAGGAATTCATTTAGAAGTGCATTGAGGATTAGATTCAGTTGGGTAGGGAAATGAATTTCAGATATTTTCTCTTGCCAAAATGGTGTAGAGTTCATAATGCAGCCCATTTGGAATTCACTTTCCACTCATGTGTGGATACTATCATTAAAGTTGGAAGGTACTTGGAGTGGAAAGAAAAGTTAGGCAAGGAATGCACTGCAGAGAGGTCAACAAATTCTAAATTTGTAGATGATGTTGTAGCTGATGTTGAGGTAGCTCTTGAAGGGACTAAGTGTAAGGAATGAAAATCTGAGGCATTAGAGTTAACAAAGGAACATTTAAGTGAAGAGTTACCTATGGAGATCAAGGAGGATGTTCTTATAGAAGTTAGTCAGATTCCTGGAAATACAGTGGAGGATGAGCTACAAGAAGAAGGAGTTACCATTCAAGTTCCTCCCATTCAGAATAAGGATCCAATATAGACTAGATATGAAGAGTTTGTTGCCAGGATTATAAAAGATGGGTCAAGCTTGAGTTATAGAATCAACCTAGAGGACTTGTTGTTACTAGCTTGGTTCAGGATACATGAGGACAAGCATTTAGAATTCACATGCTTCAAGTGTCAAGAAACCATAAAAGAGGTGGAAGAACAAATACAACTGCCACAACATGTGATGGATACACAAAAGACTCCAATGGGAGAATTCAACAAGTTGCTGATGAATTTCTTGAAAAAAATGAGGAAGCACTTAATGGAGTGGTCATCATTCCTGATGATTGTGATCAAGAGTTTGAACCAATGCCAAGAGGAATAATTCAGGGAGTTTTCTCATTTAAGCATTGAAAATTTATTTACTTTATGCATCAATGATGAGATAACTAATGTGGCTCATATTGATATGCAGGAAAATTTGAATGATGCTGAAAATAGTAATATTATAGTCATAATTGATGGGCATGATCACATAGTTGCAAGTGAAAATGTGCTTAAAGGCCAGCCTGCAATGCTTCTTCACGAGCGTCCTATTGAAAAAATTATTGTACAAGACAATGTTTCTGCATTCTCATCATTGATTCCTCATGGAAATACTTTGATAGGTGAAAGGTTCCATGTTGATAATTCTGTACTTGTTCAATCTAAATTTCACTTTGTACCATATAGTGATGCCTCCAATTGTGTATTGCATGTTTCCAACACAAGGGGATTGTTAAACATCAGTGGAGACCTTCTGATGACATAGATATCAGCTCTTCACAATTGAAGAATGATGAATACCACATCCAATCTATAACAGTACAAAATCAAGTTGTTTCTTTCTTTACTAAATTTTTTGAAGCTTATCAATTCAATTATGGAAGTTTAGGAAAGACAACTTGCATATAGATTGATCATGGTTTCAATGAGTTGCTTGAATTGCTGATTATTCCTATCAATAAGGTTAAGTTTGAATGCTGCAATTTGGTGATTTACTTTGTTGAGTATAAGGATAGGTTTGCATTCTTAAGGACTATTACTTTCACCTTATTGCTTGTTCATGCACTGAAAATTCAAGTAGGTGTAGGTTTCAGTTTATCATGTTTGGTGATGAGTTATTTTGGTGTTTCTTTGTATATAGTTTGATTTGAATAAATGTAGATTGCTCTACTCTCTTTAAGTTTTTTTTTCTACTTTGCTTTCTTTAGATTAGGTTGCATTAGTTTAGGGTTTTCCTTTGGTTTGGTTTGTTTTTCCTCTACTCTTACTTTGGAGGTCTTCTTGTTTTCTTTTGGAGGTGTTGCACCTACATGGAAAATCTTCTTTTGTTTAGGAATGTTTTGAGTATTTCCTTGATGGACTTTAGTCATGTATCTTGAATGGATGGTTGAGGTCTTTGTTATCATCAAGCAGTCTAAATGTTTGATTTAAGGAAGATGGGTCACTGGTTTTATTTGAATTTGAAGTATTCTAAAATCTTATATCTCTCATACATCTTATGAATCTTGATGTTGCGGTGGGGTCCTTGTGAGGTCTTGTCAGGTGAAAAATCTTATTTCTGCTTTAGTGCCACTGTGGTTTTTACTCCTAAGTGTGAACTTCATTGTTCACAGGTTGAAATGAAAAGTGGAAAGGAAAAGAAACATCAAAAGAAGAAAAGAGTAAATATTGAAAATCAAATGAATTCAACTTATCAAGGGTATCCAAATATCTCTATTGGGGCTATATATGCCTAGCTGGAAATAGAGCTATGTTCGAGAGAGTCACAATGATAACCTTGTCAAGGTTATAGATGTCTGATTGGCAGCGAGGCTCTATCCAGGTTGCTTTTGGAGTTAGAATCTTTACATAGCCTGGCCTGATTAAACTTGGCTTTTGCAGTAGCTTAAGGAGGGAAATGAACTCATGTGCACACACTTGGATTTTTAGTTTATGGAAGGTTTAGTCTACCTGTGGTTTTGATTCTTTAATATTGCATTTTGATTTGTTTGTCTAATGGGAAGATCGAAACCAGAGATTTTGGGTTCATGATTCTTTTTCATCATCAAATGCTCTGGAGAATTTCCCCAATAGAGTCGCCATTTATTGTGCAGTTTTCACACACACGCGCTACTGAAAGCAAGGACCCTCTTTTGCTTTTTCCCTTAGTGTTTTGACCCTTCAATTTTGAGGATTTACCTTAACTTGGCATGAGCTTAAATTTTTTATCTTGCTTGCCTAAGTGATTCCCCTAAGTTGCACTTTGAAAATCTTAAGTTCTGAATGAAGTTCAGGTTTTTTCTCCAGTTCGGGATTTTTCTCTCCATTCGAATTTTCTCAGATTTCATTCAAAGTCTGGAAAAGTGAATTAAAATTACAGTTCAAGAAATTTGGAACTTCACAAAATTCTACCTAGACTGGATTTTTCTGAATTTCGCTTTGCCATCAAGTTTATGAACTTCTTCAACATGTCTTGTCAAAAGCATTTATGGTCACTCGTACAAATTGTGAGTGATGTATTTAATCAATTTTTGGGGATTTTCTTGCCATTATGCTTTGTGATTTGCATTCTGTTGAGTTGGAGTGTTCAATCTAGTAATGCTTGGCTGAATTTGGTGTGCTTAACTTTTAAATTGTGTATTTGGTGATCGTTTCTTGGGCATCATTGTGGTTGAAGCTTGCTCAGGTGTTCAGATTGTTATCTGTTGTTGCCATAATCGATTTCCATTTCATCAAATGGTATGTACATGTTTCCCCTCTTTTTATTGATGAATATGAATGGTCATTGGCATTCTAGATATGTTTAGAGTTCAAATTTCTGTGTCTTTGAGCGCCTGATGCTAGGGTTGCTTGATATTGCTTTATTTATGGTCTCCCAAGTAAGTTTTGAGCTCGTTTTATCATTGGAATTGTAAGGTATCTTACTTGTGAGCCATAATTAACCTTTTTGAGAACCCAACAATTGAGTTATCTGAGTCCAAGCTTGCTCTGTGCGTCAATGGCCAAAATTTAGGGTCCTCAAATTTGCGATCATTCGATCAATTTGAGTGAATGAGGTCATGAGGAAACAATTGTACTCAGCATTTCAAGATCTTCTCAGAAATACCCTCCAGTTGGAATTCCTCGATTTCCTATTTTCTCCGAATTTTCCCAAAATTTCCAAGTTCTTCAAAGTTTCACTTTCCCCGCACATTTCTGTCTCATCTGGATTTTCCTAAAAATCCTTTGTTCCTTTGTTTTGTCAAAATCTGTAGACTATCGCTTCGTTTGCGAAAATCCATCTCGTGCGGATTTTCTCAGAATTAAGTTACTAATAGGGATCTTCATTTTTATTTCACTGGAATCCGTCTAGTTTAGAATTCTCTAAAATTCCTCCCTAGCTTGGATTCTGTGGGTGGACCTGAAACCTGAACTCTCATATGATCATTCTCTTATGAGATTTAATGGCAGCTTGTTTATTTTGGGACTCATTTTAAGGATGAATATGTTGTTTATAACTAATTTGTTTGTGTGATCTTTACTATGGTTCCCTTTGTTGAGTGCAGGCTGAATCTGGAAAGGGGGCAGCTGGAAGAGCTAAGAGTGATATGGAGGGGTCTTCTGTGTCTGAAGCAAAAAGAATCAAGATGGACATAAGGAGTAAGATCCCAGAGAGCAAGATTACCTCTATCTGGTCAGAGGTGACTGACACGAATGTTGGACTATGGGACTATGAAGAGTTCAAAGGCATAATGCCAGGGCAAGATCTTCCTTTGGTGGCTAAAAAATTGTTGGAATTAGGATTGGCACAAGTAGCTGGCTTTCCTTGTACAGTGCAATGTTATGAATTGGTTCTTGAGTGTGCCAGACATTATGATAGAGATACCCAGAGAATAGTCGGTCCCCCAGGGAGGATTGTGTCAATTTTGAATCCTGTCTCCATAGCCAAGACCTTTGACATGCAGATAGATCCCATGTGGTGGCATTCAACATGGAGGAAACTAAAAAGTACTATGAGGAAGAGACTATTAAATCACAACAACTCATTAATTCCTGGTTGGAGAAGCCCAAGTCTCACTATTCAAAACTGCCTAAACAATTCTTTAGAGAAAAGTTCAAGGAGTATTATGATGCCATCACATTTCTTAGCCGAGTGGTTGGTCTAAAGAGTGCAGGTATGTTTGAGGGTTGGATGTGCCATGTTATTGTGAGGATGGAACATGAAAATATCAACTATCATTGGGCATGTGTTATAAGTGTTGTGATTCATGAATAGATGTGCAATGTGCTACAGACTAAGACCTTCACCATGACTTCCTACTTAGTCTATGCACTTGCAATATTTCATCCCTATAAAGGATTAAGCACAAGAGGACTATTTGGACATGATGTAATTTATGAAGTTTATCCACAGTTGCACTTAGGGAGCTCAAGTTACAAGAGGGTGAATGATGCACTTACCATGCACATCACTAGATTGCTTCAGGGTGCAGAACATATGAGGATTTCTGATCAAGCCAAAGATTTAATCAAGAAATATGGGGCATGGTTCATACAGTTTCCCACCTTCTCCTACATAAGAATTGATGGTTTTTAGAGGGCTCCATAGAGGCTTCCAAGGTATCCCACTAATTATATTTTACTCCTGGAAGTCACTAGGAAAATATGTGACTTTGATGCTATTGTCAAAAGGGAAAAACATAAGATTGGATTATGTGGAGACTTCCCTTTGAGGATAGGCATTGGAGAGGCATTCCCTTCCATTAATTCAGCCTAGGCTTCAGACGAGGAGATGAGTATTATTGGTTTATCCTTCCATTCCAAGAGGTCTAGATTTGACATAACTGGTGAAGCGCAAAGGAAGTCCAGTAGGGAATATAGCCATAAGGATGATTTGGAAGACCACCGGGCCAATTGCAATGATGAATATGAGGTTAGAAAGAAGATGCTTTCTTGGCTTCGAGTTGAATCGGTCCAATTATATAATGTGAAGGAAGTTTCAGATCAGATTTAAGATGATGGGGACTTGATTCAAGGCCATGCTTATGAGGTAGTAAAGGATAGGCCAATTGGTGAAATAGATTGGCTGGAAGAAGAAAAAAAAAAACTAGGACAGTTGATGAATCCAGTCATTAAGTGCACCAAGTTATGGTTGAAGCATAAGATATGGGAATTGGAAAGTTAAGGTGTACATTGCACCTATGATCTAATGGGAGATTTGGACTTTCATTCTACTTTCGAGGAGTTAGCTGAACAAGATCCTAAGGGGAAGGTAGTTAATGCAAGGCTACATCAGAATTTATGCTTTCCTATTATTTTGCATGCATTGTTCCAAGCTACATTGGAGATGCCAGGCCAACCTGGATGGAGTTCATGCATTTAATTCATATTCTATTTTATTTTAAATTCCTCTTGGCCAACTTGTTTTATGGCCTTTTATTATTATTGTAAATTCTACCTAGGCCGACAGGCCTTGCGGGTTTCTATTAATATGGCATTCTGCCTCATTTGTAAGGGCTAGAAAAAATAGCTAGAAAAAAGATAGATAGTTTTGAGATAGAGGGAATTAAGCGGTAGAGCAGAAGTTAGAAGTTAGTTCATTTCAAGCAAGTGCTCTAACAAAATACTGGAATTGTTACTACTTTGGGTGATTCAATACAATTGGAGACATTCTGATTTTGGTGAATTCTCTTGTGTTGATTTATCTTGCATGGTTCTTGTGATTCTATCTTTGGAATTGCTTAAGTTATTTGATAAGTGCATTAGGGTTAATGTTAGATAAATTGGTAGTGTTTATGATTTAGTGCTTGAAGTGTTGTAGTGATCCCTGGTCCATACTTTTTGTAACCAACTAATTGTTAGTTTATTTGCAAAGTTAGTCTGGACTTTTATATTCATTGTGCTTAGTTCAATTATGTTTATTCATTTCAATTGCAATAGGATTGTTTGAATGAATGTTCATTATCTGAAAATATTTAACACCTTAGAAGATTGCACTATTTATATAAGATTGCATATCCATCTTGGTCAAATAGAAATTATTTTTTGAGGGATTGGTCTATTTCGAGTGTTTGTCATTGGCATTGTTTATCTTAGGAGTAGTGTTAGATCTAGTAATCTCTTTGAAACCTTATATATTTTGTTATTTCTTTTATCAATTGTTTAGATTAAGGATTGAAGTATCATCATATTGCTAGATCTAGTAGATTGAAAATTCAGTATTTGCTTGTAGTAAGGTCCCATTGTGATTACCAACATTTTCACATTTATCACTAAGTTGTTTATGCATTGTCAAGACTTGACATTAGAGACCTTGGGGTTATCTCTTGAGGCTTGTTGATAGAGATTTAAATTTCAAGAGAGATAGGATATTATATTCTGTCTAAGTTTTTGCTGTGTAGAAAACATCATCAATAGGATGGGGCTTGTCCTAGGAGAGGATGCTTTTTTGAAGGACATAGTATGCTTGGGGACCAGTGATGCTGGCCTCACTATACCATGATTTACATGATTTTGCATATAGTGATAGCTGAGCAATTGTCACTGGTGTGACACTGCTACAAATTTGGGCCTAGAAGCATATTGTCATGCTTTGACCAATTATCACCTTGGTTGATATAGAGCCAAACAATCCTACGATTGGGAGATATAGGGGTTGGATCAACTTGAGAAATATAGGATAGCTAGGTCTACCTCACTAGTGCCATGTCCTTGATTAGATGATAGTGTTCTACTAGCATCCCTAGTTATAGATGCCAATATGGTACAATAAGATTCAAAAACTATTTTATGCTTGGTAAATCTGACTAATGCAGGGGAGAGAGCATACTATTATAGAGCATTATCTTTCAGACGGAGTAGCTCGACAATTTGGGGAGGCTCCGGATCAACTGAATTATCAGTACACTATTATTTTTGTTAGATAATCCCAAGAGACTACATGGGGATAGAAAATTCCAACATTTGATGTTGTTGATAGCTTTCGATAGTTGGTTGCAAGGCCATGGTCCTATGCTTAAGGACTAGTGGATATAGCCATGACATGTGCATATGATGATTGGTTGAAACCTCCATGTCATTTAATAGATCCAAGAGTGGCTCTTCCATGGGGGAGACCTCAGGGGAGGAGTGCTCAGAGAGCATAGGTAGGACATGGCAGATAGGATCCTGGATCACCACCTAGAGATGGGCAACCTCCACAATAGTTAGAGCAATAGCCAGACCAATAACCACATCAGCCACATCAACTGCAATAGTTAGATCATTGAGATGGCTAGATACAGTAGCTGTAGGCATAAATACAGGGTTTACATGCACAAATATAAGCAAGTTGTTACATTAGAGAGGGATTAGGCTAGTTAGTAGGTCCAAACCCTTACTGCAGAGAGAGACCATGAGCATCATCAGAGACAGGCTACAAAGCTACAATTAGCCCAAGAGGTTGGCTAGAGACAATAGTTAGAGAGCATGGCCACCACATCACAGGGGAGGTTCATGCCAAAATGGATGTACCATGAGGCAGTTCGAGAGGTAGAGTACTATAGACTTCATTATCGATAGGCTATACTTGTAGCTATTCAGGTGCCATACTACTCCCAATAGAAAGGGGCCTGATAGAAAAATGTCTGGGCAAAGAGATAGGAAGGTGAGGGGAGTAACCACCAGGGCTAGTAGTTGTGTATATATTTTGATCAACGATTGATTTTTTTTGAGATAGACTCATAGGCTCCATTTTTGATATCCCTGTGGGCATTGTATCTTGATTGATATACATACACTTGAGTCAGACTTGTACCATGATAGTGATGATTTTTTGACATATATGTTACATATATGATTGATTTATGATGTGATGTGTTCACCTTATTTATGAATTATGGATGGATGCATTTTATTTTATATGTATATGCAATGTGATTCTATATGATGTGATATGATGTATGATTATGCAGATGTTTATGGATGTTATGGATGCATTTCCTCTTTACATTATTTCTATTCACTTTTATGGTGATGATGTATGCAATATGGATGTATGGATGCAAATGTTTATGATGTGAAAATGGTTCTAAGTTGCTTAGATTAACAAATCTATATTATGCCCCAAATGATAATGAAAAATGGATGATGTGATAGGTTATGATTATGAGACAAATAGAATGTTATGATATGCTCTTTTTTGTTTTTCAGTATCTTTTCTAAGATGAATGTATGGATGATGTGATGATGCCTATATGATTATGCAATGGATACAAATGTATGGTTTAATGAGATGCTTAGAATAACTGATCTATATTATGGTGTAATGATGGAAATGCAATGCATGTGAAATGATCAACGTTTTCCTATTATGTATGATATGGATGATATACTAACAATTTTTGGATGTAGGATGGATGAATTGGTGATGTTTGTCATGGTACCATGTTACCATGGAGAGAAGAAAGAAGAAATGAGATGATGACAAGAGGATCCAACAAGTCCATGATCTATCGAGACCTTATTAGAAATAATGATGAGAGATGATGATGTATTGCTTATCAAAGATTGGGATTTTAAAAGGGCTTACTTACCTTATGTTTGATAACAAACATAGATATGATGCATCAAGGTATAAAGAACCAGAATGGCATTGTACCTAGTGTGATGAAATTTGACTTGACAATCAGATGGGAGTATCCTTGTTCACACCTGGCATACAAAACCCTATTTAGAATGTAGTTTAGATATTTCAAACATCTCAGACCAAAACATAGAAAAGAAAGGCTTCCTATGTCATCAACAAGACCCCTAAAACATCCTCCCTACAAACCAAACAAAATATGTATGAACAAAGTTATATTACAAGAGTATCCAACAAGCATAGCAAACAAAAGATAATGATCATTTCCCCATTCCTTTCTCTCTAAATCATTTTGTTTAGACATCATCGAAAGGTCACTGGAATGAGCACAATAAGATAAGTCAACAAGATAAAGATCAAGTAAACAAACAAGCCAATGTTCTTCATACCTCTATCCAAGACTAAACTATGTTGATGCCTAATGTTGATGTCCATTGTAGGAAGGATGCATCCTAGGAAATGATGTTATCAAATGATTTGGGACAAAATGGATGATGGGCTATTAGTACCAAGGGGTTACCAACTTGTTTACCTACTAACCTAGACTTGAGACCTTGATGCTTGAGTTTTCACTTTTAAACTACTAGACTTGTTTCTGATCATTGTACCAAAGGTTGAGGATGACTATGATTTATTATGAGTGGATTTTATTTTAGGTGATTGTGAAATGAGATGGATGTATTTTTTCAAATATTTGGATTTTTTTGAGATTTTGAAATGTTTTGAGACTATTTTTGGTATTTTCAAGATGTTTTACAAATGTTTTGATTTTCTAATTTTCTAATATTTTTGTGTTTTTCTAAGATTTTGACCAAGAACCTAACCTAAAGACCTATCCTAGGGGCCTCAAGGGTTAATCAAAGATTAACCTTTCCTACATTATACATGCAAAGACCATGTAGTTCAACTGACATAGACTCATTTATTGATGAGATATGAATAATGGACTACTAGTTTATTATGATGGACCCCTAAAGGACTGACCTAGGGTGTCTCGGGGGATGATCAAAGATCAACCTTGTCTACGTTTAAAGCTTAGAGAGCCATAGTTTGACAGGACAACTCTATTTTTGACTTTTTTGTGTTTTTGACTTATTTTTGGATTTTTGACATGTTTTAGATGTTTTTGATTTTCTAATTTTCTAAATGTTTTTGGATTTTCTGATTTTAAGGAAGATTGCAAGAATATACACTAATTCAATCCAATGTAGGTATAGAAACATGCCCCCAATGTGCGATGCAATAGACTACTTCGATAAACGCAAGACAAACTAACCTTAAGAATGTGCCAAGTAGTTGTAGGAGGGATCATGATTCAAACATAGGATCAAGCTATAATGCGGATGCGGATAGGTGATGGATGGAGATATGGAAGTGTGATGGATGAATGATTTAGTACAAGCCAAAGAGATCATGGTGGATGGAAAGTGCTTATTTACATAAGGTACCTATTTTCCAGGTTTTCACCAAGGTACTTGCACAAAGTGCCACCAAAGTGGTTTTCACGAGAGGACAATTTTTTTTCTTTACTGTTTTCAATCCTTTTTTTGATTTTTATATTTTGGATTTTTTGGATTTATACCCTATAAGTTTAGGCATAAATTTTTTTGAGATGACAGATATTGATAGGCTTCTATAGAGGCTCACCTTCTAGTGTGGATAGCTAATATGCTCCTAATTTGTAGCTTGTTGTGATGATGAAGGGTCCCAAAAAATTGGGTTCAAATTTTCCCTTGCTATCTAGATTTGGTACATTCTTTTGATTCTCATTTAATACAAGATATTTGACTTGAAAGGTCCAACTCCTGATCTTCTTATTGTAGCTTCGCTTGGGATGGTTTTGGTAGACTTGAAAATAATTTAGAGCATCTATGCGCTACTCATCCAATAGTTCTAGTTCATTCAATTGTGATACTCAATATTCTTCATCAATAATGAGGTTCTGCAATTATATTCTTAAGGATGGGAGCTCGATCTCAATGGGAAGGATGGTTTTTGATCCATAGACTAGGGAGAAAGGGATTACACCTATAGGCATGCATATACTCATTCGGTAGGCCCATAGAGTAGGGTTCAACTATAAGTGCCAAATATGACTAGCTTTATTAACTATTTTCTTTAGGATTTTCAAGATGGTTTTATTGGTAGCCTTATTTTAGCTATTTCCTTGGGGGTAGTATGGAGTAGAAAAGAGATGTTGGATATTGAAATTTTAGCATAGGTCTCAAACATATTGTTTTTTGAAAGGTGTCCCGTTATCTGAGATTATGGCTTGAGGAACATCATAGCAGAAAATTAGGTAGTTTAGGGTGAATTTGGAAATTTGCTTTCCTATAATATAGGTAATGGGAATGGCCTCTACCCACTTCGTGAAGTACTCTGTTGTAGTGATAATGAGCTTGTGTCCATTGGATGAGGTGGGTGTGATTTTACTTATGAGATTGATCCCCCATTGTGAAAAGGGCTAAGGTGTAATGATTGGGTGGAGCTCCTGAGTTGGTGCATGGATGAGATCTCCATGTTGTTGAAATTGCAAGCACCTTCAAACATAGTCATGGGATTCCTTTTCATTTTAGGCCCATAGTACCCAGTCCTCAATAGTTTCTTAGCCAAGGTCATACCACTCAAATGTGACCCAAAAATGCCATTGTGTACCTTGATTAAAGAAGCTAAAGCTTCCTCAGTGTTTAGGCATTGTAATAGGGTTTCCTCGATACTCCTATAGTATAGGGTGCCACCTAAGATAAAAAAATGGGATGACTTCTTAACAAATGTTATTTTAAGGTTCAGGGTGATATCAACAAGGAGGACTCCTATTTTCAAGTAGGTGTAAATGTCATGATACCTACAGTCACTGGGACCAATGATTTCGCACACAAATTTAGACTCTAGTACCTCAAATGCTAGTATGAGAAGCTTCTCTACAAGGAATTCTTGCTTAGGGACATTGCATGGGATATCCATTAGTGATCAAATTGTTGCCATAACATATTGTTGGTGTGAATTAATGTCTTGTACCTAGCTAATTCATTCACTAGGTAATTAGGGGACATATTCACATGTTAAGTTTACTTACGATATAATATTCTTTCTAGAAGTCTTAGTTGTATTTTCTAGAATTTATCTTATCTAGCTATATTTTCCTAGGTAGTTAGTTGTCTCATGTCATAAGATTACGACATTTGTCATGATCTTGTCTAATCCTACATCTCAACCTTGCCTTAATAAGCAATTCATCTCATGTACAATTGAATCATATTTAACCAATATTGAATCTTCCATTGTGAAGCAATTTTTTTTGCCATTCTCTCTCTTGTGGATGTGGTTTTGGTCTAGCAACTATTCCTGGGGGTGTTGGGGAGTCACCATTTACTCTCACATGGTATCAAGGCTCTCCAGGTGTTGCAGATTCCTTCCTAGATATGAGGGTATTGTGTTGGCTTGAATATTTTGTTGGGTGCAGTGTGGGGTTTCATTGACTTGATGGTTGAATCCAGGGCGTTGAAGAAAGTCAGGTTTACCTTTCATTTCATCAAATTTGGATATGTTTTGCCAGATCTATGAAGGGTTTGGAAATGTGTGAAGAGAAGTTCATCAAGGAAGGCACTATTTTTTTGGAGCACTTTGGGCCTAGATTTGCATCACCATTATGCTCAGAAGGCCTCATAGATAAATTTTGACTACCAATTCATCTATTTTCAATAAAATTTATTTTTGAGGAATTTTTTTTTCCCTCGGCAGGCCGTATGGCCCCCAGGTCAATTATTTTATTTGCAAAAAAAATTATTTCAAAAATAATTTATACATGATTTATTTTGTTGGGCAAAAATTATAATATTTTGGGGAAAATTTTACTATTTAGGAATTTTTTTTGAAAAATTTAGACTATTAAAAATTCTAGGTGAAAATTTTGTTCGGTGGCATATTCACAGAGTATATTCCATGCAAATCATACCTTTTTTGCAGTTGGGTCACATTGGTCAGCTGGTATCATCAGCGGTCAACTCACAGTCATATTGGCTACGTCAGATGGTACGAAGTCCTTTATATTTTGTATATTTACTTGTATTTATTGCTTGGATCCTATTAGATCATAATATGCAGGTTGTCATGGGCTACATCAGCAGGTAATTTATAGGTTCATTAAATTTTTTTCATTGACATTTGTTTAAGATTTAAAGCTGACCTCTCCTTGTCATATCGGCTGTAGGGAGTATGCTTACATATTATAAAATTTGTATTAGCTTTTTTAAAAAATATCCACCAACTTTTTGCTCCACATTAGTCTTTAGGAGCTGAAAATTTTGCTCCTAGATAGCCCTGGCAGTGCCCTTTATTTTCCCTCAAAGTTTTCAAGTAGGCTATTTTTTTCATTTTAGCATAACTTTCTCATACGAAGGAGAAACTTTTGAAACAAAATATTTTCAAAAAGTTGAAGATCTCAAGTTTCTAGTGGTGTAGCTATTTTTTAGAAATTTTGCAGTTTAATAAAAGTTTTTTCTGTTTGAAGTCAGATATTCATTTTTGGCTTCAAAGCTCATATATTTGTTAAATGGGTTTCTTAATTACTTTGGAGAAAGGGAACTATAGACAATGGAGTAATTTAATCCTCACTCATCTTGGTGAGTGGAATATATTGTCATATTTGTTTAATAAATTTCCTTTTCCTAGCACAAATGATGAGTATTACATTTGGAAAGGCTTTAAGGCTAGAGTCTTTAGAGTTATTTTTGAAAATGTAAATGATGACATTTTGGAGACACTTATTTACTTTGAATGTATTCATGCTCTTTATACTCACATTAGAGAGGTATATGAAGACCATGATTCTTCTCCATCTCTTGAAGATCCTCTTTCCAACTCAAATGTGCTTCTTCATTCTTCAAAGTTGATAAACCATGCTTGTGATCCTTTGGAGGAGATTGCAAACACTTCAGAGGTTCATGATTCTTCATCTTCTATTGATGAGTCATTGAGTACTACTAATGATTCATTGCAATAGGTATCTGAGAGTCTTCTTGAATGGGATTCTTATTTGACAGACATTGCTTCTTTGTTTGTGGAGTCTCACATTTTAGATTTGGAGGAAAAATTTGAGGGTCTATCTCTCCTATTTGATGATACTCATGGATCAACTATTGTCACTTCATGTTCATCTTTGGAGATTGTTCAAGATCAATTTCCACTTGTTCCTAGTTCGTCACATTTTTTTGTGATTGGGCATGTACCTAATTGGATTGTGGCATCATCTTCATCATCCAAGAACTTGGCAACACATGAGCAGATTTCAGAGACACAATCTTCATACATATGGATTCCTCCTTCCAATTCCTATCCAAAATGGGAAGCATTCCTACAGTTGTACTTGGTGTATCTTCTTCCCAAGGGGAGAAACGCTGTTTGTAGGCATTGGATTATGTTTTGTCTTTAGACATTAACCATACTTGTAGGAGATCATACATCATGGGGGGATATCTTATCTCTCTATTACCCTCTAAGGGGGGGGGTCATTAATTGTACATACATGATGGATGTAGTCCTTGGGGGTATCATTGAGTCCTCCATACATCATGTTTGTTTTTCTTTTATTTTCTCTCTTCTGGAGAGGAGTTTTTTCCCATTGGGTTTTCTCCTTTTCTCTGCTTGTAAGATATTGTTTGAATTTGCATTTATAAATGGATACCTAACATAGCCTAGTAGCTGGGACCCATCCTCATAGTCTTTGCATAGTTTGCATAATAATCTTCTCCCTAATTTGCACTTAAGGGGGGGTGTTGGTGTGAATTAATGTCTTGTACATAGCTAATTCATTCACTAGGTAATTAGGGGACATATTCACATGTTAAGTTTACTTAGGATATAAGATTCTTTCTAGAAGTCTTAGTTGGCTTTTCTAGAACTTATCTTATCTAGCTATATTGCACGATTCCTAGGTAGTTAGTTGTCTCATGTCATAGGATTGTGACACTTGTCATGATCTTGTCTAATCCTACATCTCAACCTTGCCTTTATAAGCAAGTCATCTCATGTACAATTGAATCATATTCAACCAATATTGTCTCTTGCATTGTGAAGCAAATTTTCTTGCCATTCTCTCTCTTGTGGAAGTGGTTTTGGTCTAGCAACTATTCTTGGGGGTGTTGGGGAGTCACCATTTACTCCCACACATATGCTACTTTTTTGTTTTCCCTTGGTATTTGTTCAAACACGATGTCAATGAAGAATTCATTGAGGCTTTCCACCTATTAACTCCTAGAAATGCACCCTATGTAAATTTATGAAAACTGAGCTTCCTAGAGAAACATGGGATCATTTCAAGGTTCTGGGCTACCTAAAGTTGAAATGAACCTTTGGATAGGCCAGCTTCATAGCTAATAATATCACCTAAACTATTGATTTGATGGGAAAAGGGTAAGGATACAGTTGCATAAAATGAAGAATACTGAAAATGTGAAATAAATTGGGTGATACACCAAATTGACAAGAGCTATGAGACACTTTGATTACACTTGAATACTAATGATGGATATGAAACTGTACAAGTTACTATAGGTTATGCATAAGTATTTCACAAATAGGTTTAACTTGCACACACTTTCAAGAAGGAAAAATAATTTTCACAAATTAAAAGTTTATGTGCAATTCTATAAACACAATTTGTGAAATACTTATGCATAACCTACAATAACTTGTTGTGTAGTCTCATATCCATTATTAGTATTCAAGTGTAATCTGAGTGTCTCATAGCTCTTGTCAATTTGGTGTATCACAAAGTTTATTTCACATTTTTAGTATTCTTCATTTTATGCAACTGTATCCTTACCCTTTTCCCATCAAGTCAATAGTTCAGGTGATATTACCAACAAGGAAGCTAGCCTATCTAGAGGTTCATTTCAACTTTAGGTAACTGACAACATTGAAATGATCCAATGTTTCTCCAAGAAGCTCAGTTTTCATAACTTTGGATAGGGTGCATTTCTAGGAGTTAACAATTTTGGCATGCTCAGTGGGATTGTTCGAATTGGAACAGTTTAAAGTACATATTACTTCTAGTTTTTGATATGTAGCCAATAATTTTTAGGCCTTTTAGAGGTTAACATTAGCCTATCATGGCAACTTTGAGTTTGGGAAGTAGTAGAAAAGCCAGTGCATCATCAAAAAATTTAGCATACTGAAAGGTTTGGTGTCTAGGCTTTACATTGCAATGTTAAGTTATCAACAATATAGTGACTTTCCACCTCCATTCCATGAGAGTCATGTGAATATGTCCACTCATCAGCCATATTATATAGAACAACCTGTTGTTTTTATGTCAAATGACCTTGTAAAAGTAGATTACAAGTATTTTCATCATGTTTCCCACCCTCCCACTCTTGCTCAACCTTTCTATCAGCCAGTTCATGATAAAAATCAATCTTGAGAGGAGATTCTTAATTCTAATCAGCATGACTATCCACATAACTAGCCTCAAGAACATCCTTATCAGAGTGTATTGATTTTGGCTAAGTAGTTTGACCATATGTTGTGGGATTTGAGCCAAAATTTTGATTGTATGAAGATTAATGATGTTAGTAATGTGTTCTCTCACATGAGTAGAATGTTCGTAGATATCAAGAGGTAGAAAAAAATCATTATACAACAACAAGAAATGGCTGAACAAGCCTACTTTTATGATCAAGAGAGGGTGGCAAAAATAATCTAGTTTGAAAAAGGACTTGAATGGGAGATAGTTGTTAAGGAAGGGAAAATGAAGCTATTGTCTGCTTGGGTACATAGTAGCCAAGCTTAATTGGATTATCAACACCAACTAACAAAGGATTTCAAAAGAGGTAGCTTGAAGGGAGTTTTGAAAAATAGAGAGTTGTTGTGGAAGAAGAGCAACCCATTGACCTGCACAACTCACTCAATATGGAGGAGACCAGAACTCCAAATCTATTGCATTTAGCTATGGAGCACTATCAGTTAACAAAAAAAAATATTTTCAAGATGGTGAAATTGAGTCCATAGAATAGTAGATTGAGAAAGTGAAATTGATTGATGATGAAGTGCATCCTACAACTTTGAATGAGGAGTTTCCTTCATTCATTCAACATGAAGATCATGAAACTAAACCTGATATTATTATCCAAGGTATGAGCTATGATATTTTTGAACATATTATGGATGAGAAAGCTAACATGCAACTTTATGAAGAGGTATACACAAATATCATGGAACTGTTTTGTTCAAAATTGGGTGAAAAAGAATTAGAAGTTGTCACTCATGGTAAGCTAGAACAATAGGTTCACAAGATTGAAGAAGTGATGAAACAATAGGAAAAACCTCATGAATTTGATTCACAAGCTCATAATTGGTTGGATTTTTAATTCCATTGTGTAGAGGAGCTTGAAGCTACATCATTACTTTAATTTTTACCTTCTTTTTTTGAAGAAGATAAGCCTGAGTTGGAATGTAATTTTTCCAGTGATAATGAGAACTATGAGCAACTTCCTTTCTGGTGTATAAAGGAGCTATAAGTTGATGTATTGATTGAAGGTGTGTTGGAGGAAGTTATCTCATTGCTCTTCATTGAAGAAATGAGTTTTCATTTGGGAAAGCATGAGCATACTAAGGAGGTTTCTATTTTTCCACCAAGTCAATCAGTGGGGTCAGACCTTTCTAATCAACAAGGTGATAAAGTGGTAGTTAATGAGCAAGAGTTCAATAAGGAAAGTTCAAGCTTTTCCTTTACCAGAGGCTGTCCAATTAGATACTTAGCCTAGATGGAGTCTAATACAATACCAATAATCAATCATGCACTCACACATGATAATTTTTAGAATGCAAATGTCTAAGGGTTTTGTAGGAGGCATGGGTTTTTGATAACCCAAAACTCACAAGTTTTGAAATAGAGAATGGAAAACTAAAACCATTTGTTTTTTTATTTTTATGATCTGAATTTCTACTTTCAGAATGGAGCAAATATATGGTAATCATAGTAAAGATTATAGGAAAATCCAAAAATAGCTATGAGAAGAATATAGAGAAAACATAGAAGAAGAGTAAAAGAATGGTGCAAATTTTACTTAGAGATTCCAATTTATAGAACAAACTCCTAGCAAGAAGTAATCACAAAGAAAACATAGATAGCCACAACCAAAAAGGTAGCTTGCCAATGTTTATCTGGGAGAATCGACACAAAATGCAAGAAAAATTCCCTCATAGTCTAGAAATATGCCTTGAATGGAGCACTAGAGACCCTAGTCTAGTGGTGGTCAAGCTTCATCTAGAATCTTCTTTCAAAATGAAGTAAATTATAATGTTCTTTCTTTTGTTCACTTTTAGGGTTATCAACCCTAAGATGCTGATAGGAGACATTTAACCTTGATAATTTTAAATGGATTCATGTTGTTTATGAAGATTTGCATTTTAATATCCTTTGTAATAATGCTACATTCCCTTATGTTGTGCCATGATGACTAAGTCTCATGACTTAGGTAAATTCTCTTTACCAAATACGTAAACAATGTGACCATTTCTTTTAATTTTTGCATTAAAATAGAAAAATGTAAAATATATGATTTACATGATAATTTTATAAATCATTAAAATCATATATTTATTTTCATACAAAAAATATGTTACGTGCTTCTTTTATGAAGGCTTATTGAAGGAGTTATCCTTTTAGTTAAGGATTTGTTTTGATTTATGATAAAGAGATCAACAAGGGGAAGTTGATTTTCAGTTGTCAACATAAGGAGAGCATATAGGGAGTTTAGATTTAGTTTGCAAACACTTGGAGAAGAAATAGGAGCATTTATTTGCTTTGGAGACAAGATTAGAGCTTTTGAAAGGTTTTTTGTGTAGTCATCATGTTGGATGTAGTCAAGTTTGAATTTTTCCACCTTTTTGAGCATTTTTAGATGATATTTAGGGACTATATTTTAGGCCTTGTTGTTGCATCCGAATTCATGAAGTTTATAGAACCTTGTTTTGTGGGGAATTGAAGTATTGGCTACTGAGGCACACTTTGTAACTCATTATAGAGTGAGTTCTTGAGTTGTATTTTTCTATCTTGTGACTTTTACAGTCCTTTGTCAGATTTTACATATTTTGTAACTCATTTTTCTTTATTTGAATTCAAAAAAGTCCTTGGATATAAACATTTCAAGTTTTTTTTTCCTTCTTATTCTTGCAGAGTTGTGTGTTATTAGGGTCATTGATCAAATCACTTTTGAGATATTTTAACCTCCTTGTTATTTTGTCTCATTTCATGCCTTTTCTACAAAGTTATCTTTTATGCAAGTTGGAAACTGTGCTAAGGAATTGTGCTGAACTTTTAGATTATGAAAATTATCTTTCCTTTATAAAAGTTATAGTCAGTTTAAGCCTCTTTACTAAAATATTTATGCATAAAATTTACTAAAATAGGTTGTGCAATTGTTTTGTTTCATTTCTTTGAGAAGCAAGTGACCGTCCTTTGAAATTTTAGGTTTTTGCCAATTAGGTGCATCACCATAGGGAATACCATTTACTAGTCTTAGCTTTAATCATTTTCATTAGCAATCCTTCTCTTTCTTGCTTACAAAAATTGGTAGTTAGGTGATAACACATAGGAAGTTGGCCTTCTTCAAAGGTTCTTTTCCATTTTTAGGTGACCCACAATTTGGAAAAGTTCCCATATTTCTCTAAGGTATCAAGCTTCTGCAACTTGACAAGGGTGCAAACTTTATGAGATAACACCACCAATTTCTTGTATGGAGTCAATTTTTTGTCCTTCATTTGGTATTCATCATTAACCTGATTAATGATTAGATGTGAATCTCTATAGACCTTGAGTGCCATGATCTTCCATTGTACTGCTATTTTGAGTCCTATGACAAGGGCTTCATATTTTGCAATGTTTTTTGTGCAAGGAAAAGAAAGCTTATTTGAATTGGGTATGCAATCTCCTTGTGGTGTAATGAAGAAGACCCTTGTTGCTAATGCATGTTGTGTGTAGGATCCATCAAAATACATTTTTTTCAGTGATTTGCTACAATTATGTTAAAGATGGAATCATTAGGGAACTCAGATACAAGTGGATTCTCTGAATATATCGATCCTTCTACCAGTTGATCTACAATTACTTGTCCTTTAATGGCCTTTCACTCTAGATACTCAATGTCGTGTTCTGTTAGGATCATAACCCATTTAGATGTGCATCTTATGAGCATTGCTTTAGAAATTAGATACTTGAGAGGGTTTATATTGGCAATGAGTTTTATCTAATGTGCCAGCTATTGTGTGGTCTCACAACATGCCCCAAGATTGAAAAGACTTGGGGAACCAAGTGAAAAATAACTCTTATGGTAGGAACTAGTAGATTGGAAGATCACCAAAAGTAAAGAGAAAAATATTTGGTAATAAAAGTACTTCATAATGTAAGTGTTTTGGGCATCGGATATTGGGTACTAGAAACATGTGAAAGGTGAAAGGTAATACAAGTTCAAATGGAAGGCTCCAGTCCGGTATGAAGCATTCTGGTATGAAGAGTTCTGATATAACTGAGGTCTAGGAAAGTAAGTGGGTAAAGATGAATATCGGGTACTGGGTACCGGGTTGTAATGTGAAGTGAAATGCTAAAATAAGTTTATCTAATGATCCTAGTAATCTGGTATATATGTGAGGATTTATAATATGCTTGGTAGCATGTTAATTATGTGAATTTTGTACTAACTTTTGAATAATAGTTTTATTTACATTCTAGATGCTATAAATGTTTTCTTTCTTTTAAAAGGGATTTAATGTAGGGAATATGTGATTGTAGGAGATACAGATTGTGATGCAAAGTTTGGGTATGGACGAACAGGAAAATTGTATTTGCGAACAAATATAATGATGTTACCAAGTTCAACAATGCACTTTATAGGCTCATGCTAGAATAGAGTTCATTGTAAAGAAGTGCTGGATACTGAGATCTTGGGATGTTGGAGTTCAAGAATGCAACATAGAAGTGTATTCATTCCAATGGTTGTCCAATCCTAGAATGTATTTGCGAATAATAGTTTTATTTACATTCTAGATGTTATAAATGTTTTCTTTCTTTTAAAAGGGATTTAATGTAGGGAATATGTGATTGTAGGAGATACAGATTGTGATGCAAAGTTTGGGTATGGACGAACAGGAAAATTATATTTGCGAACAAATATAATGATGTTACCAAGTTCAACAATGCACTTTATAGGCTCATGCTAGAATAGAGCTCATTGTAAAGAAGTGCTAGATACTGAGATCTTGGGATGTTGGAGTTCAAGAATGCAACATAGAAGTGTATTCATTCCAATGGTTGTCCAATCCTAGATTGTTCAAATTGAGAAAGAACCTGAAATGTAGGGGCTAAACTTCCACCTGATCACTCTGATTTTATGGGAAGTGACTACATTTTGTTTGAGCAGATTTGTTTGATTCCAAAAAGAATCCTGGAAAAGATGAAAAAGTAGAACCCAAAGAGCTTCAATGTGTAATTGGAGTTGAATTCCATTCACTTCAATTAAAATTCTCCTATTGGTCACTACATTCCATGTGCCTTGACGAGATTGGTTCCTCATATTTCCTCTCATGTAGTTGTCTTATCATGTCTGAGGCTTGTGTTCTATAAAAGGCTAGAGGATCTTTATCTTTATTTTAAGTTCAAAATTTGTGGATGTTGGAGGAGCATAAAATTTTAAGTTTTTTTCTTTTTTCTTGTTTTTTGAACCATTCTGATGTAAAACTTTGTATGCACGTAGACATTGATTATCAGACCTTATTAGATAGCTTCCTATCTCAGTATCTTTTGTAACTGATTTTGTTAGTTCAACTGAACAAGATTTTATGCTGTGCCATTTAAGGGTGCATAGAGAACCTACTTTGTGTCCATAAATGAAATCCTCTCTCTTTAAAAGCTTGCACCATTTTATATGTAGCTGTAAAGCAATTTGGTTAAGAATAAAGCAATTTGCTTTGTTTTAATTGATTCTTGGGGGCATCCATGGAGAATAACTAGGAGAAACTTTTAATTTTCAATATTTTTTAATAATCTATTTTAGAATAGATGTTTAATATTTGAAAATGTTCCAAAATTTTGATGAATGGAAGAAATTTTATTGAAAATATTTGTTTTCCATAAAATTGCTGAATGCTTAATGCTAAATTTACTTAAGTGATAACAAATAATTTTTGATGCTCATGAAATGTTATTTCAAATATTTTGGTTTCATGATATTTGAATCTAATGCTTCCATTGAGAATTCAATACCTAAAATATTCAATTTACAACAGAAGTCCCTTTGAGATTAATAGGAATATCACATTAGTACCCGAGAGTGGCCCTAGTGCAACCATGACTTGGTTATTAGAGACTTGGAATTGAACAAAATCCAATCTTTTCCTTGTTAATGTAGAATACCCCTTTAGGTTGTCTTTGTTCCATATCTTTCAAGAAGGATAGACTCTTTGTGGTATTGTCTGTGAAGAATTTATTCGCCCTATTTGTTGTGAGTAAAATTATCATCAACATGAACTAGCGCGAGGAGGGCCTCTCTTTAATATTTTAGGTATCATTCCCTGGAATTGGATAATTGTGTTTCAAAACATTATTTTTGTGTTCGGTAAGGAGCTTGTAAGTAAAAATTTGAATCTAAGCTGAATTTTAGTATGGTAGTTTAAAACTTTGGAAAATATTTAAAAATTTAACCAAAAATTTTAACTTTTGAGTTTATTTATTTTTGGAAGAGCCACTGAGTGTAGAATTCATGGTACAATTGATCACAGTGAAATTGAGTGTGAATTTTTTTTAACTAGGCTAAGTCTAGCCATAAGTAAAGTAATTTTGTTAACATAGGAAGTTCTAACTGCTAAAAGAAAGGGATTGTTAACGAGAATTTTTTTTTTGCCCTAGTGGAGTTGGAAATATTAAAAAAAAAAAGATATACCAAAATAGTTGGAAAACTCATCTATTATAAAGAAAATTCTAAAATTTTGTAGGAAAATAGGAAAGAATGTCGAGGGTCAGAGATATTTCATCACAAACGAGGAAACAAAATTGGTGAATCATCATTCCTTGTATACGTGGAAAATGCAAATAACAAGAAAGAGTAAGAAAATTGAGCGAGAAACACGTGTATTTTGCTCCAAGTCAAAAATTGAAAAGCTTTAAAAATAAATTTTCTTGATTTTATACAAGATACAAAATATCAATTTTTTACCTTTTCTCTCTTTGATAGCAATATAAATAGTGATTTATCTTGGTATAACAAAATGCAAAGTGAAGACAGGGCCAAGGACAAGGAGGTTTTTAGAGGAAGAGGAAGCAAAGAAATGGATACAACCATTCATGGAAATGGACCAAGGATGGAAGAAGGTAGAGCATGTTTGCACCAAATGAAATGTGTGTAATCTATCTCTAATGAGTTCATTTTCATGCATGAGTCAAATTATTGGTAAGTACGCTTTTGAATTTATGATGTTTAAACATAGAAAATTTAAGATAATTCATTATTATAGTAGAATACTGAAAATTTTGATGAGTGAATTTAAAGACAAACCTATTGTAATTCGTACCAAAACTGTAGAAGAAATAGTCATAGAAATTGAAATAAATTACTTTATTAGGATTAATCTTTTGTCATGTTAGAGTTAGGGTAATTGGGGTTAGTTTCCTTTTTGTAGGGTTTTGTGTTCGTTTTGTTCTTTTCTTTTGTCTAGCCTTTGCATTAGCAAATTCTAATTAAACCTATCTTACACATGAGAGTTAATTCAAACATTTATAAAATTGAATTGTGAAAAGTGAAATAATAAAACCATACACAGTAAAAAAACACTTTAAAATGTACCAAAATATATATATGTGTGTGTGTGTGTGTGACGTATATACATGGGGTATCGAAAATCCTTGTTCAAAAAATAAAAAAAATGTTAAAAAGAGTGAGCAAAGTTCCAGTTGATAGTAGCCATTTAGTTGATGTGGGAAGCCTCTTCCATTAGGGCTAAATACCCTATATAGGTTAGTTCGTGGTGAACTTCAAAAACTTGGATATGGAGATTAGTAAGAAAAGGCCAAAGTGGAACCACTTCCCCATGTTCCAGGAATTGAGGAATATCATCCATGGAGGGAATCCCAATGGTCGGATGTGCAACAGATAAAATGGTATCCAAATTCTCTAGGAATTCAAGCTTCACTATCAAGTTGGTAGTAGCGTGAACATCTTCAATAGGTAGCCCAATGTCTAGAAGTGATGTTACAAAGTGGAAAGCTATATCAAAATAGAAGTGAAAGTAGCAGTTGGATGCAACATACTTTTCCTTGAGGACTAAGCATAAGCTTGGTAGAATGAAACTAGAAGTCCTAATGAAGAAAACCTTTTCAAGCCTTTGTGATGTGATGCTCCCTAAGAAAATGTTCTATCGGTGAGAACAACCTAAGCAAGTTGGAGTATCAATGACCAAGAAGGAAATGCAAATGCATAGAGCAGAATTACAAAAATAAGTAGAAAGAAAAAGAGAGAAGTGTGAAGAATTTGAGAAGAAATACATAATTTATAGTCATAAGAAAGTTGCGGTACACAGTTTCCTTGAGTAAATTATTTCTACTAGGAAACTGTAAGCAAGGTGGTAGCTGGATAATTATCTTCAGGGTTAAAGGTTAAATAAAATTAATTGTTTACACATATTTGGTGGTAAATTGCTTCAAATTTGAGCAGTACAAAGATTGTGAATCAAGCAAGTTGAAGATTTCAAAATTAGTAGTGGTAATTTCAATTCTTTTAAACAACCATATTAATTATGGAGATGCTAATGCATGTGGAATAAAAAGGGAAACGAATTTGGAAAGGAAATGCACGTCATCACCTAGGTAAGTTGAGAAGAAAATAAGTGCAAAATAAGGCGTGCAAATTTAATGCAGAATAATGTGATTGTGCTTCAAGGTAATCATGACATTTCCAATCCATTAATGAAGTGTAGGGCTGTCAAGTCAAAATAGCTAGTAGAAATTTTAGATTTTTTCATAAAATATAATCGGAAGGGTGGTAATTAATGTTTCTAAATTTAGATTTAAATTTGTTGATTAAGTTTTCTATTGCTAAATTTTAATTTATGCATATTTTTTAACCATATAGCGTGCTACAGTTAGCTAGGATTTGGCATAAATTAGTAAAATTTAGTTGGAAACACACACTTATAGGGAATCATTAAATGAGTTTTTGGGAAGTAGGGAATTGATGAAGGGATTTGCATTGAATGAAAAATCAAAAAGTAACCTTCGCTGCCACTATAATTCCCAACCTAATCACGGTGCTTTATTTCTTGCAAGTTGATAAGAGATCTATCATCAAAATATCAAAAGTGAAAAATGAGCTATCATTGCTATATATATATAAAGAAAAAAGATATCATCTCTTTAGGATATCCAAATAACTCTATTGGGGCTATGGATTCCTGATCGGGAAGTAGAGCTATGTTTGGGGGAATTACGAAGATAACCTTGTTGGGGCTATGCACGGTTGACTGGCAACAAGACTCTATCCCTGGTTAGCTTTGGAAGATCAATATATTATGTAGTTCAATGTTAATGAACTAATTATTTTTACGAAGTTCCAAAAATTGGAATTAATTAGAGCACACACAAATTTTTCTAATTGAGTTTTATTTCTTTATGCCAGAATCTAGGTAAAGGTAGAAGTTATTATTTAAAATATGCATAAGTTTTAATTTACAACAGGTGATTCAATTTCAAGTTTGGTCTAAATTTGGTTTTATTGGTTGCAACTTTTTGTGTGGTCTCACAACATGCCCCAAGTATGAAAAGACTTGGGGACCCAAGTGAAAAATAACTCTTATGGCAAGAGCTAGCAAATTGGAAGATCATTAGAAGTAAAGAGAAAAATATTTGGCAACAAAAATACTTCATAATGTAAGTGTTTCGGGCACCAGATACTGGGTACTGGAAACATGTGAAAGGTGAAAGGTAATATAAGTTCAAATGGAAGGATTCAGTATGGTATGAAGAGTTCCAGTATAATCGAGGTCTGGGAAAGTCAATGGGTAAAGTTGAATACCGGGTATCAGGTACTGGTTGTAATGTGAAGTGAAATGCTAAAATATTAAGTTTATCTAATGATCCCGGTGATCTGGTATATATGCGAGGATTTATAATATGCTTGAAAGTTTGTTAATTATGTGACTTTTGTACTAACTTTTGAATAATGGTTTTATTTACATGAGATGCTATAAATGTTTTCTTTCTTTTATAAGGGATTTAATGTATGGAATTTCTGATTGCAAGAGATGCAGATTGTGATGCAAAGTTCGGGTATGGACAATTAGGAAAATTGTATTTGTGAACAAATCTAATGATGTTACTAGGTTCAATAATGTACTTTACAAGCTCATGTTGGAATAGAGTTCGTTGTAAAGAACTACCAGATACTAGGATACTAGGATGTTGGAGTTCAAGCATGTAACACAAAAGTGTATTCTTTCCAGTGGTGGTCCATTCTTGGATTGTTCAAATCAAGCAAGAACCTGAAATATATGGGCTAAAATTCCACCTGATCACTCCATTTTTATGGGAAGTGACTACATTTTGTTTGAGCAAATTTGTTTGATTCTGAAAGTAATCCCGACAAAGATGAAAAAGTAGAACCCAAAGAGCTTCAATGTATAATTGGAGTTGACTTCCATTGACTTCAATTACAATTCTTCTATTGGTCACTACATTCCATGTGCCTTGATGAGATTGGTCCCTCAGATTTCCTCTCATGTAGTAGTCTTATCTTGTCTAAGGATTGTGTTCTATAAAAGGCCAGAGGATCTTTATTTTTATTTTAAGTTCAAAATTTGTGGATGTCAGAGGAGCATAAAATTTTAAGTTTTTCTCTTTTTTCCTATTTTTTGAACCATTCCAATGTAAAAATTTGTATGCACATAGACATTGATTAATATCAAAGCATATTAGATAGCTACCTATCTCAATATCTTTTGTAGCTGGTTTTGTTAGTTCAGTCAAACAAGATTGTATGCTGTACCATTTAAGGGTGCATACAAAACCTACTGAGTGTCCATAAATGAAACCCCCTCTCTTTAAAATCTTGCACCATTTTATATGTAGTTGTGAAGCAATCTGGTGAAGTATAAAGCGGTTTGCTCTATTTTAATTGATTCTTTGGGGCATCCATGGAGAATAACTGAGAGAAAATTTTAATTTTTAGTATTTTTTTATACTCTATTTTAGAATAGATTTTAATATTTGAAAATGTTCTAAAATTTGGATGAATGGAAGAAATTTTATTGAAAATATTTATTTTCCATAAAATTGTTGAATGCTTAATGCTAAATCTACTTAAGTGATAGCAAAGAATTTGTGATGCTCATGAAATTTTATTGCAAATCTTTTGGTTTCATGATACTTGAATCTAATGCTTCCATTGAGAATTCAATACATAAAATATTCAATTTACAACAGTAGTCCCTTTGAGATTAATACTAATATCACATTAGTACCCAAGAGCGACCCTAGTGTAACCGTGACCTAGTTATTAGAGACTTGGGATTGAATGAAAGCCAATATTTTCCCTGTTAATGTAGAATCCTCCTTTAGGTTGTCTTTTTCCCATATCTTTAAAAAAGGATAGGCTCTTTGCAGTCTTGTCTATAAAGAATTTATTCACCCTATTTTTTGTGAGTAAAATTGTCGTCAACACCAGCATATAGTGTTTGAATTTCTATGTGGCGAAAACAACTGCTAGGAAAGCCTTCTCAATGGATGTATAATTTAGCTCATGTCCTACCATGGGGTATGTGTAGGATTATCATGGAAAAATAGGCCCTTAGTTGGAAAAAAAATTAGAAAAATCAGAGTTAGGAAATTTGACGTAAAAATTTGAATAAGTTATCAATATTATTTATGTAACAATAGAATCTATAGAAAATTGAATTTAGTTTCTAAACTACTAGGTTTGTTTAAAAAAAAATCTATTTGGTGAAAATTTGAAATTTCAATGCAGTAGTACTTAAATTTCAGGGAGAAAATAAGAAGTAGGTGTCTGTCTGACAACCCTAACCACAATAAAATGATAATATTTTTTTATAAGATTTTACATATAAGTAGAGGACTCATGTACAAATGTGATGCATATTTTTTTGTAATCTTTTTCCAAGTAAACACTTAATTATGAATTTTTTATTACAACTTTTAAAAACACTGGTAGATTTTGACCCATTTTTTGACGACCGTCTGTCAGAATTTCAACGGTTGTTCGTCACTATTATTGTGTCAGAATTTTGATAACATTTGAAACATCAAAATTTTGGCTTGGCATCTCGAAATTCCAATAGACAGTCGTCGAAAAATGGGTCAAAATCTACCAGTTAAAATGTAAAAAAATTGTATGTTTTACCGCCTTAACTTGGTCAAAACTTCATGAAATTCAAATTTTCTTTTTATAATCCTATAGTATGCAAAGCATAAAATGTGACGCATGCTTTGGATTTAAAAATGTGACACCGTTTGAAAGCTATAGATGTTTTTCAATCAGTCTATCAATTAGGATTTTAGTCATAATTTGAATAGAAGATGAATAATAATTACTTATTAAATTCAAAGTAAATCATAACTTATATTGATGGAAATTTGAGAATCTCCTTTAAAAACCCTTTTCATTTTATCAATTTTAGGTAAAAAAAGCCATCAACACATACCCATCATATTGCCACTTTTTGGCTCATCATGATCCTACACATAACCCATGGTTCTATTGATGTAGTAAATAGCTCTCTTTCCCATTTTCATCATGTTGTGCTAAGAGAGCACCAAGGGCTACCATTGTTGCCGATATATACTGGATCAAGGGCTTGCTTAAAATTGATGGCATGAGAATTGGTGGTGTGAGCAAGTACTCCTTGATTTTATTAAATTCCTAATCACATTTCTCATCCCATTTGTATGCTACCCCCTTGTGGAGTAGATGAGAATATTTGATAGCCTTATCTGCTAATTGTGTTATAAACTAGTGAATGGATTGGAGTCTTCCCTGCAAACCCCTTAACTGCTTCAATGTCCTTGGTGCCTCCATCTCAAGAATTCCCCTCATACATACAATGTACCTAGGAGGTTGCCTGATTGTACACCAAAGACACACTTCTTTGGATTGAGTCTGACCTATATTCTTCTAGCTTGTTGAAGATGTAGCTTAATGCTGCTATGTGATCTCGACGCTTCTTTAATTTTTCCAATATGTCATCCACATAGTCTTCCATAGTTTTGTGAATCATGTCATGGAAGATTAACATCATAGCTCTCTGATAGGTAGCTCCTACATTTTTCAACCCAAATGGCATCATGTTTTAGCAGTATGTCCCCCATGGACAAGTGAAAGCTATTTTGTGCCTATCATCTTTGGCTATGATTATTTTATTGTACCCTAAGAATCCATCCATTAGTGTAGCATTTCATGTCCTACCATTTGATCCACAATCATGTCAATATTGGGAAGAGGGAAGTCATCTTTAGGGTATTCTTTATTTAGGTCCCTGAAGTCAGTGTAGATGTGGATGCCCCTAGTGGGTTTAGTGAATGGTACCAAGTTTGAAACCCACTCTGGATAATCAATTGGACGTATGAAGCTAACATCAAGGAGCTTTTTTAATTCAAGTTTGACCAGTAATGCTATTTGTGGATGCATCTTTCTTAGCTTTTGTCTAACTAGTTTTACTTCTAGATAGACAACCAAATGGTGAACCACAACCTTTGGATCAAGACCAGGCATGTTAGCATAGGTCCACACAAAATTTACCTTTCTTTCCCTTAGAAAAGCAGCGAGGAGTTCCTATTCTTCCATGAAGAGTGATTTTACATAGAAGGTGGTATGTGGTGCTTCCTCGGTCCCTAGATTGACTGGATTGCAATTCTCTGCTAAGACTTTTGACTTCTCCTGATGAATAGCACTAAGGGGAAGATTGAATCCCTCATCCTTTGGTGCCTCAGAGAGGTTTTCACCATTGGATGAGTCCTTTATTTTTTATTATTTTTTTGTTAGAGAGCACCACAGTGTGGTTTTCACTCAAAGACCTAGATATTATTCTTAAATTTTTACTTTTGTGATTGAGGAACTCAATTGTTTCCCCATAGTAGTTATGTGTGTCCACTTAAATTTTGAACCCAACTTTGTGATCTCCACATGGTAGAGTATCCCACAATCCCATGACTTTTGTGAGAGCCTCATCATTTTTGAATGTGTCCAAAATTGGTGGTCCTCGTTGGTCATAATTGATGAGTTGGGGATAGACTGGGTCTATGCCATGGGTTTGGTTGTTTGAATCAAAAGATAGGTTACTAATCATGAAGAGGGAGGAATCCTTGAATATCATGGGTAGTTCAGTTATAGGGTCCTCATCACACAAATTGGTTATGTCAAAGGTATATTTGTCTAAGGGAAAACTTGTGGAGACCGATAAATGAGGAGGAGCTTTGACTTTTCTAATTGGGGCACCTTTGCCAAGTATGGTTATTTTTAGAGTACATCCAAGACCAAGATTCTTATTTGCTTCTCAAGAATTATAGGTCCTAACAAGCTGTTATCATTTTTCCCAAGCTTTTCATTTTTGTTATAGCGCCATCCTTGCATTAACTATAGTCCTTTGTTGTTATTTTCCATGGGAAGATCAGGTACGAGCCTTTGATATTTATACAATAAGCTTGATATATCCCTTTCATCTACCACTTCCTAACTTAGGTTCCCCCACCTCTCGAATCTAGAGGGGTATGCTTTAAAGGTTTGGGCTTATGTGTCAATTGGTTAACCCTGAGATCAAGGAGATTGAGGTAAATATCCTATTACAAAAGCACTCTTTTTCATTTTGTAATCCCCATATCCATTGTATTGGATAATGAATTTGATATTATAGATGTTTTGAATGGTGGGTGTCTTTGTCTCAGAAGTGGAGGCAAGGGTAGATGGGTCTACATATGGAGTCGTAGGGCCTTCATCATTATTTGGGACTTGAGGGATCTTGTAGTACTTTGCTTCTAGATTTTTGCAATAATAAAATGGCTCGAGATCACCATGGATTGTGACCTCTTGATTTTGATAGGGAAACTTGACACATTGATGGAAGGTAGATGTGACATCTTGCATCCCATTTATCCATGGGTGCTCTAGGAGGATATTGCAAGGTGGTTCTAGATCAAGGAATTGACATTTAGTTTCCATAATGGCTGACCCTACTTGAATAGGGAATTTAATAGTTCCTTGATACTCTCCTTCTTGATCATCATATGCATTGATTGTAATACCTTTACCTTTTTCAATGACATCCTTAGAGAATCCTAGATTCTTTATTAGCTTGAGAGTACAAATATTCAGATGTGCACCCCTATCCAACAAGACTCTTTTTAATTTATTCTTATGGGCTAGGACTTCAAGATGGAGTGCATGGTTATGAGATGGTTGAGTTGGGTTGTCCTAATTAGAAAATTTTAGATGTGGTGTGGTAATGTGTCCAACCATAGCTTGGAACTAGTATACATCAAGATCTATCAAGATAGAGGATGTGGCTAATGCCTCTTCTACGATTTTCTTGTGTGCAAGTGAGATTTTTAGTAACTCCATGATGGAGATCTGGGCAGGGGTTCTTTTTAGCTAGTATAAGAAATTATAACCATTGGGAAGGGATTTTGGATTTGAGGCTATTGCCTTGGATGGTTGGGATGGTCTAGGAATGGTAACTCTACCACTGTGTGTGGTGACTCCACAGTCAGCTCTAGCTCCCTTGAAATTGACAATAGTGACCCATTCATCTAAGGATGCAACAACATGATAATAAACATGGTTTACATTGTTGTACTTTTCCTTTCAATTGTTTTTCCATTTATTGTAATTTGGCATGGGATTCATGTATATCTTAAGATCCCGATTTCTTGCAGGTTGTTCAACGTTCATGGTTTTGTTATCGATAAGTTCTTGGATCAAATTTTTTACTCTCATGCAACTAGCCATTGTGGGTCCCTTGATTTTATAAAAATCGTAAAGGTGGTTTTCATTAAACCATGGTGGTTTCACTTGGGGCTCTTGATAATTCTCATAAACGAGGATTTTAATGAGATTCTCTTGTATCATTTTTTCATGATAAATTCAATTGATTCCCCAAGGGGTGTACATTTTTCATCTGGGGTGATACTTGTTCTATAGGGGTGGCCCCCTGTGATTATTCATATTATTGACCACTTGATTGTTGGATTGTTGCAATTCTATGTTGGCTTGTGTGTTGTTTTGGTTATTGGTTTGTGGTTGCTGATATGGTTGTGTATTTTTCCTTGGGGAACTAATAACAACTTTAGCATCAACCACACCATCATTAGTGACATTCTTGTTCTTTTACCACGTGCGAGGCTTTTCATTATAACTACTTGATGGGAAATTGTCTTGATAAGTAGGTGTCCCCCCTTGTGTGATAAGGGCTCTTTCGATGTTGAGTGACTTGGAGATCAACTAGTCAAATGTAGTGATGCATTACATTTTTAGATGGAAGAACAAGGTTCCTTCAAGATTAGCAATGATAGTAAAGATTTGTTGTTCTTTTGGCATAGTCCACTTGCTCATGTTGGCCTTGGATCACCATCATTGTAAGAAGGATGTGAATGTTTCCCTCTTAGCTTTTTTGAGAGTAGATAGTTCTTCTAGACTTATGTCCATCCTATGTTGAATGTGTAGTTCTATATGAACGTGTCCACAATTTCTTGGAACTTTTTGATTCTGGGAGGAAGGCAAGCGAACCATTCCATTGCTGGTCCATCTAAACTCCAAGGGAATAGTTGCATTAGATAAGTGTCATCATATGAAATTTCCATATAATGTACTTGGAATTCCTTGATGTGATCTTCAGAATTACCAGTCCCATGATATTTGTCAAATATAGGTATCTTGAACCATTTTGGGAATGAAACCATCACAATGCTTTTGTTGAATGGATAAGGACACAAATTTCTTGGTGTTTTCATTGACTTCCTTGATTGGAGGTTTAGCACTTGTTGTGAGAGTAATTTTATTTGTGCAGACACATCATTTTGTGGATTAGGTGAAGGGATGAATGGGTTTTGAGGGGGTTTGATTGTTTGAATGATGGGTGAGTTGTTTTGGGTGTTTGTAGGAGGTGGTTGCAAAATTTTCTATGTAATCAATGCTTGTTGGTATGCCTATAATTGCTACTATGCCATCAACACTTGTTGTTGGTCTTTTTTTGTGCTAACAATGCTTGTTGTTGGGCTAGTAGTTGAGTTGCTTCTTGTTGTGCTTGGTATTGTTGCAATGCTTGCTGCTGAGCTACTTGTTTTTGTGCTTGTGTTTGATATTATGGTTATGCTTGAGCTTGAGCTTGTTGAGCAGCTTGGGTGGCCTGTGCAGCTTGGGTAGACTATGTAGCTTATGTTGCGTGTGCAACTTGTTGTTGTTGCAATAAAGCTTGGGCTTGGGTAGCCTGTTGTGCTTGTTGCACAACTTGATGTGTCTACACTTGTTGGGTGGCTAGCTATGCAGCTTGTGAGGCTTGTTGAGCTTGAAATTGTTGGAATGATTTCTAATAGGCTTGTTGGGAAGCTTTCAATGTGATACTATATTGATTTTCCATGTTTGGTTTCAGTGGTGGAGGTGGAGGATTTAGAATGGTGTGAGATGTTGTGGTGAGAGTTTGTTGAGGTGTCATTGGATAGATGATAGGAGGTTGTGTGATAGATTGTGCGGTTGTTATGTTGGGTCCTTGGGAGACCACATTTATAGATGGTGCAATAATTGATTATGTCATTTGGATTGGTGCCACCTGGTGTTGTGATATCAATGGCATGATTAGAGGATTTGGTATGTTGATTTGATTCATGATTGGAGGATTTCTTTGATTTAGTTAGTTGAGGATTGGTAAAGGATGTTTTCCTAAACCTAGGATTGGTGTGGATGTTAATGGTAGAGGGGGAAATGGTGGGAAGATGTGTGGTGTGTTTCCATAAGAAAGTGACGATGAGGGATCAAAGATTCCCCCTTGTCCTTGTGAATTCATGGGGAGAGAGACTTGTGTGTTGAGGGAATATGCCGATGTTGTAGAGAAATTGGATTGATTGTTAGTGTCATGAAAGATGAGTGGAATGTATGGGTGTTTTGGATATTGAGGGATGGTATTCGGTTGACCCAAGATGGTGTTTGCATCCAAGTCTTGGTTGTTTACAAGTGGATGTGTCTGAAGAGAATGAAGCAATGAACCCCCCTTGGTAACTATGGGTTGACTTGGAGCATGAGATGAGATTGGTTGTGGGATTGGTTGAATGATGCTTTGGAAGGAAGGTGTGAATGAGATAAGTGGCATAATCCTAAGAGATTTCTCCAGAATACTACTTACATCAAATTCAAAAGGGAGTTTAGCCCCTTCTTTTTCCAATTCTAACATGTATTGTGAAGGATTAAGTCTCATCATTGTGTTGACAATTTTGTGATTTTCAAGATTTTGGACTATTTCTATGATTTCGTCTTGAGTCCTAGGAGATTGTTGGTGATATTCTCCACTTGGAAACCTTCCTCTTGAAGGTCTTGTGGCAGTTGAGGAAGGTTGAGTGGGGGATTTCTAGATCCAATGGGGTTGATTTTAGGTGTGATTTGACTCAAGTCACTTGAAGTGGATGTTTCTTTGTTTATTTCCATGTTCTTATTGTGTTGAGATCTAGTTTGGACCATTAAATAAGGATCAATTTTTAGGAATGTGGGAGGTGAACCTATAACTCCTTAGATTTTTCTAAACTTTAGGTACAAAAAAGAAAGTCTAAGATGTTAAGGATCAAAGGGTGGTGATGAGATAAATGAAAGATGAATGATGTGAGTGATTGAACTCTTAAGGAACCTTGGAGGGATACTATACTTTAGGATTTTGGATTTCATTTGGATTTGATTTTGACTTGATTTGGATTTGATTTGGATATGATAATCAACTCATAAACTTCAAGAGGTTAGATGTTGTCTTGGAATAAAATTTTCCACAAGGTGATAAACTAAGTGTATGAAGAAGGATTCATCTACACACACCTAGTCAAACAAGATGATTTTGATTTGATTTAAAGGATTTTCCAAAAAGTATAGTATGAAGGATTTTTACAAGATTCTAAGAGTTGTTTGTGAGATGGGTTTTGATTGATGTTTTGAAATGGATGAAAGTGTTGATTTTGATCCTAAGTGAACTTAGAGAGACTTTCATTTACAAAACCTAGGTATTGAAGAACATGCTATACTTCCAAGAACTTGTTAAACCTATAAAGTGAGATACTCAAAATGTTGAAAGAGACTTGGATTTTGACAATAATAAAATGTAAACAAATTGGTATTGTCCTTTGATGCACACTTGTAAAAGTTATAGATAAATCTTTCTCTAACTTGATAAAGAATAGATTGACGTTTCTTGAGATTTCTTGGACTAAGACGTTTGTGATGATTGATGGAATTTGGTTTTGGGATTTTGATATTGTTGGAAATCATTTGAGAAAAAAAAATGTGTGGGGTTCAATTTTCTTTTATCTTTTCTTAATGAGTTCTTTTTACAACAAATACTTTCTTTGTTAGCTTTTCAACTAAATGTCTATGTCTCAATTTATTTTCATCCCACAAATTCAATTATGTGGAAATCAAGAGAATCAAGGAAATGTTTTCCTAATGTTGACTTTAGAGAGAAAATTGAGATATAAATCCAAATACTTAAAAGCATCTAAGGATGAAATCCCTAGGGACAAGTAGTAGCACTTGGATTTTTCAAGGTATTTTCTCCTTCTAAAGGTTTAAAATTTGATGACCTTTTTGAATGTTTGTTTTCAAGATTTTGGATCCAAGCAACGTGTTTAGATGACTCAAAGATTGCACAACCCTAGGATGGAAAATAAAATATTTTTTGAATTCCCACTTGGATAAATCTTGCTACACTTATTTAGAGCAAATGATTAGAAGCTTGACCACACTGGCTCCCCTCCACAACACTCGCTTCTATGGGTTAGCCAAGCTTTAGTTCTCATGAATCTACCTTGATGAACTTTTCATCTCTACAAAGAATCACAAATATGTGGGATGGATTTGAAGGTTTGACCTCCTGACGTCAACAAATATTAGGATTTTTGGCTACTAAACAATAGTTCATAATAAGGGAATTTTATACAAAGGAAATAATGATAAAATCCCTCAAGAGATCTCCTAACCCTTAGAACAAGGGATTTATAAATCATAAAGATACTGGGGGAGAGCTATCATGCATCACTTTGTTGATTGCAAACTTTCCTTGCAACCAAAAATTTGTATATTAGTTCAGAAGATCCTGGCTTATGCTCATTACCGCTTGGGTCATTCCCTTGGGGTGAGTACTTTTTCCCACCAAGGAAGGCCCTCTAAAGGTACACAAAAGTAAGTACATCCATAGCTTGATCAATCCTTGTTTGTGTGAACAAGGAGAGAACACACGCTAGGTATTTTCCCATAGTAGCAAGATTTGTTCAATTTTAAGAGTCCAAATTTGAAATGTGGAGGCAATATTTTAGACAACCTAATATCACCAAAATGCTTTTGATTCTCAAGATTTCCATGAAGCATGAGAGAATTGCATATGCATTTCGATGGTATTAGTTTGTAAAAAAAATTACAAAACAAGATAAGCACATGTTCATTTTAGACCTCAAAAATAGTAAATGGGTTCTTTTTATAGCACGAAAACAAGTGTTTGAATTTTTTTTTCAAATTTTTAAACCCAAAATCAAATCTGGTGAGGTTATAAGGTTCTTTTAAACCCTTTGTGTGTTCTTTTTAAATCCAAAATGAAATGTATTTGAGTCCTAAATTGAAAGATAGCAATATTTCCAAAGATTGGGTTATAGGTGTCCCTAAAGTGTTAAAAAAACTTGCTGCAAAAGTTGATCAACCTACAAAAATAGAGCCATGAAATAGGTTAATGGTCAAGAGATATCAGAACAAAAAATCACATGTTAAAATAAATTTGAAAACTAACTCTTACCCCAACTAGAGTCACAATCCAAAAAGGCGTTGTTGTTTGGCACTTCAACGCCACTTTATGGAAATCAATGTCACTCTATGGAAAAATAGAGACCGTGTTTGCATCACTATATCACCCAGTTTCTCCCTTTGAAATTTAAGCGATCCAGTCCTCAGGAAAATGAATACAACATTTCCCTTTGGTTGTAGATGCAACGTCATTGTTTGTTCTCTTCAGTGTTGCTATGTCCTAAGAAAGAAAAAAAGAGAAAAAAGAGTGGAATTGACTAAAAAAACGTGTTAATTTTGATATTTCCGCCCTCCTTCTAGTGCCAAATGTAGAATGCTTTGGCTAGACCTGCTCAAACATGGACAAAAAATCAAACATTAGTCCTTAAACAAGCTTAAACCAAACATTCCCCATGAAATTCATTAAAACAAAAGAACAAGAAAAGAATGTAAAATATCAAATAAAAGCTAATGAAATCTTATTCTAAATGCTCAAACTATCATCCCATGGGGAAATTGGTGCTTTTTTGATGTGGAAATAAGCTCTTTCCTAATTCCTTGATAAGCTTGATGATAGATGTGTAACCCTTGATGCAAAATGCCAATAACTTAGCTATGGATGATGAAATTCTATGAAAACATGGATTAAATTGTGGATGAAATCATGGATGCTTTGGATTCAAAATGACTATAATAACCTTGCATAAACTTGTGGATCCCAAATCAATAGAGAAGGCCTCTATTTATAATGAAGAAGTTGGGAAGAATGAAGAATAGGATGAATGTGGGATTAAAGAATGAACCAATGGCATTGTGCCACTTGTCAACATGCTAATAAAGGAGAGTGGAGTACATTTTGAACAATATGCATGTTAAATGCATGTAGGTGAAATTTGAATTTGAAGAGGTGACTCATGTAAGAGGGGATGTAAGAGGAATTAATGCCACGTTGGCTCAAGGAGAGGACATGTAAGGGATTTTAATGCCAAGTTGGAGGGCAAGAGTCCTTTGGGAGGGAGAATTCAAATAAGTGGAATATTCCAAGAATATGCCATATTTGAATAAAAATAGGGGAAATTAATAAATCAAATAAATTGATTTACATGTGCAACTTGCAAAAGCTAGAGGAATGGAGGATTAATGTTAGGAGTTAATTGATGATTATTTAACTTAGATAAAATTTGATTGATTGTGACATTTAATTTAAATATTTGAATTTATTTAAATCAAATGAGAATATATTGGAACATTAGTAATTAATTAAATAAATTTGATTTATTCAATTAAATGAAGAACATCAGGATTTAATTAAATAAAGTTGATTTATTTAATCAAATGAGGAATATTACACATCAGAAAAGGTATATAAAATAATAAAAAAGATTGCATCTTGCATCATCATTTAGAGAATAACATATAAATTGCATAAATCATTGAATCATCCACAAATCATAAGCATCATAAGGCATAACATTATTTTGCATCACACATAGAAATAGGAACCATCCATAAAGCATAAGATAAACATAGGAAATGGCATATAACATCAAAAATCATCATCTCATATATCATATAATCATATACTAGCATGGTACAAAAAACTTGGATCAATGTACATGTGTATGTCAATAAATAAAATCAGCCCATGGGGCTATCAAAAATGAGCCCACAAGGTTAAAAAAGAATCCCATCTCTAATCAAAATGAAGGCCTAGCCCTGCTGGCTATTGCCCTTGCCACCTCTTATGTCCCCATACCCCTCCATAGGTCTATAGCTAGTCCTTTGTGAAAAATCAGGAATGCAAGCTGCTTCGGCACAACCTGATGATAATGCATCCTATAATAGTCTACTTCGTGAATGGCATCCCTATATGCGTAGAGTGATATTGTGCTCCGAGAGGAAGAAGTAGCTATGCTCTCTAACTATTGATGAAGGCCCATCTCTGCTGCTGCGTGTAGCTCTACGACCTACCTCTACAAAATGCCTTGATCTCACTCAGCCCTAGCCTAGTCCCTCTCAGTTGTCAAAACTTGTATCTAGGCTTGAAGCTACAAAATCTACCCATCCCTAGGATTTAGTTGTGGTGGTGGCTGCGCGTGGGGCTGATCCTGCTCCCCATCCCTAGGCAGTGTTGGGAGCCTATCATGGTGCCCCAAATCCTGCTCTTACCTCTGCTCTCCCACCTGTGGATCTTGTACCAGTTGATCTTGCACTGACTGATCCTAAACCACCCAATCCTATACCTAGTGCACCGGTGGTGGCCCACAAACTCCTTGATCCTAATCATGTGCTCCTTGACCTTGCCTTGCTCCCTTGCCTCTTGCTTACTGTCGAATAGATGGTACACCTGGCACTATGAGTCGTAGGGCTAGCCAAAAGCAATCTTTGTAGGCCTAGGTCACACATGGATCTACATCCCCCTAATCATATGGCCATAGCTAGGCCACCAGTTTCTTGAAGCTCTCCACTGCCTCATGGACAGGAATGTGTCAGTCCCATGGACACCATTTCGCTATCCTCACAAAAATGGTCATGTATATGTCATTTGGCCAATCTTGAGTGATGAGGGTGCAACCTGAGACTTAGAAAATAACCCACAAACAAGAAAATAATTTTATTATCTAGAAAATGGAGCTTCTTACATGTAGAGGATTTCAAATCCCCAAGTTTTACAACACATGCAAGTTATAGAAAGCTACATAATCACCCTTTTGCAATATGTGAGCTTGTCCCCAAAAAGTTACCCAAAAATTAGAAACCCACCCATAAATAGAGCTCCTCTTTAGTTTGGAGCCAAAAAAACATTCAAATTTGAGTTTAGGCAGTTTGGCACCAAAAAATTACAAATTGAAGTTCAAATTTCAAAAGAACATTTGCAATTGTATCTTCTAGAAAGTGTGCCAACTTCCCGGGGCCATAACTTTTGATCCGGGACTCCGATTCATGAACCATTTGAACCGTTGGAAAGGTCTCGAAGTTAGTAACGCGCTTAAAATCCACTACACCAATTTTGGAAAGTTTTGGGGCTGATCTAGGAACTCTAAGTGCCTCAAATCTAACTCAGAAGATTTTCAAGTGTAAATCTGGGAAACAAAAACTGCAATATCTTTCAACCCAGGAATAGAAAATAAAAACCATAAATTGGGAATTTCATTATGACAAAAAGGGTATCCAAAAATGTAAAAACATTGAAAAACTAAGAAACTTGAAATTTAACTATTTTTGGGTGATGCAAGATTGCCCTTACACCACTGGATGCTCTTGCATCAGACACCCAGGGTAATTTGAGAAGTGACCCCGTCACGTCTCAGAGGGTGGAGGAAAACCCAAATGGTCAACCTCTGCCTTAGGAAACTAGGATGAATTTTCAATAGGCCTTCCTTTCCATTTCACCAGATATTCTTCATACTGCCTATTCCTGGTATTCCTTCCCACATGACTATCTAGGATCTCTTCAATCTCCTCCTTTTCTGAAGTAGGTGCTAGAATCCCACACTGTTCCATCATTGGTACTTCCTCCGCACCACCTTCATGATACTTTGTCAAATATGAAATGTTGAACATAGGGGAAATGTTGAATCCATCTAGCAACTCTACCTCATATGCATTCCCTAAATCATGCCTCTTCAAAATTTTACAGGGACAGAACTTCATTTTTAATTTGTTATATGTTCCCACTAGAAACCTTTCTTTCCTCAAGTGGACCATCACTTCATCACCAATCTAAAACTCTGTATACCTCCTCTTCTGATCTGCCTTAGCCTTATACTGCATATTCATCTTGTTAATATGTTCTCTTACCTTCTCATGTATATCCTTGATGTGTTCTACAAAATCTTCAGCTTCAACACTTATTTTCTCTCTTGGTCCATCTTCCACTGGAGCTGTTCTAGGGCTACCTCCATACACAATCCGGAATGGTGATCTACTAGTGCTTCTATTGATAGAATTGTTGTAAGAAAATTCTGCCTGGGGTAAGATCAAGTCCCATCCCTTGGGTTTATCTCCTACCAAACATCTCAGTAGGTTACCCAGACTCCTATTAACAACCTTTGTCTACCCATCTGTTTGTGGATGGTGTGCAGAACTGAACTTCAACTCTGTCTTCAGCTTCTTCCACAAGGTCCTCCAAAAGTACCCCACAAATTTGGTGTCATGATCTGAAACAATACTCTTTGGCAGACCATATAGTCTCACCACCTCTTTGAAGAACAAGTCAGCAATGTGGACTGCATCATGGGTCTTCTGACATGGAATGAAATGTGCCATCTTCGAAAACCTATCAACCACCACAAAGACTGAATCATTCCCTCGTTGTGTCCTTGGCAAACTAAGAACAAAGTCCATACTTATATCCTCCCATGGCCTCTCTGGTACAGGTAAGGGCTGATATAAGCCTGTATTCTGACTCACTCCTTTAGCCATCTGACATACCCTGTAGCTTTGTACAAACTTCTTCACATCCTGTGACAACTGAGGCTATAATAATGCTCACTGATAATGGCAATGGTCTTATCCCGACCAAAATATCCTGCCATTCCTCCACTATGCTTCTCCTTTATCAGGTTCTCCCTCATGAAACTCCTCAGGATACACAATTGACTTCCCTTAAATGACATGCCATCTTGGATTATGAAATCTAGCCACCTTGTCCTGTCCACTGTAATAGGTTCCTTGCAAGTTTTCCAAGCTTCTATGAAATCAGGATCTTCTGTGTATAGTGTCTTAAGTTCATTAAACCCAACCACTTCAATCTGCATCTTTTTCATCAATGTATGCCTCCTACTTAAGGCATCTACAACCCTATTTGACTTCCCACTCCTATGTTTCAAAACAAAGGTATAACTCTACAAAAACTCTACCCATTTCATATGCCTTTGATTTAATTTTCCTTGACTATTTAGGTCGCAAGGCTGATGATTAGTATATAGAACAAATTCCTTTGGCAACAAATAATGTCTCCATTTCTTTAATGCTTGAACTATTGCATAAAATTCCTGATCATATACAAAATACTTTCTCTTGGCATCATTTAAATTTTCACTAAAATAGGCAATGGGCTTACCTTCTTGGCTCAACACTACTCTAATGGCACAACCACTAGCATCACAATCCACCTAAAACACCTTGTTGAAATCTGGGAGGGCTAGAATAGGTTGCTCCGTCACCTTCTGCTTGAATAGTTCAAAAATTTTTGCCGCTCCATTTCTCCACTTGAATTCTTTTCTATCTCCTCTCATTGTTTCAGTCAGGGGTCCACAAATACTGATGAAGTTTCTAATGACTTTCTATTAAAACTATCCAAACCATGGAAAGATCTCACCTCGGTAGCAATTCTTGGGGTAGGCTATTCCAAAATAGCCTTCACCTTCTCTGGGTCCATCTTGAGACCTTCTGTTGAGATAACAAACCCCAAGTACACTAACTCCCTCTGCAAAAAACTGCACTTCTTCATATTAATAAATAGTTTCTCTTCTCTTAACTTCTCAAAGGCTCTCTAAATATGCATAAGATGCTCATCCAACATTTTAATAAAAATCAAAATATCATCTAAATACACAATAACAAAACTTCCCAGAAATTCTTTTAGTACCTTGTTCATGAGCCGCATGAATGTGCTCAGTGCATTGGTTAGCCAAAAAGGCATGACTAACCACTCATACAGGCCCTCTTTGGTCTTGAAGGCAGTCTTCCATTCATCTCCCTCTCGAATCTGGATCTAGTGATATCCACTCTTTATATTAATTTTTGTGAAGTACCGAGCTCCACTCAAATAGTCCATTAGGTCATCCATCCTTGGCAGGGGAAATCTGTACTTGATTGTTATCTTGTTTATGGCTCAAGAATCTGTACACATCCTCCACTCCCCATCCTTCTTTGGTGCTAGTACTATAGGTACTGCATGTGGACTCAAACTCTTCCGTATCAAACCCTTTCTCAATAACTCTTGAACTTGTTTGTTCAACTCCTCATTTTCTGCTAGAGTAATTCTATGAGCTACCTTATTTGGAAAACTGGCTCCAGGAATCGAGTCAATCTGATGACTGATCTTCCTTATTGGTGGTAAACCCTTAGGTACATTATCAGAAACAATATCCTGAAACTCATCCAACATCCCAAAAACTTCTTCTGGAACCTTCTCACTATCCTCCTTACTCACTCTAAGAATCAATGCATAACACACACGCTCATGCTTCATACCTTCTAAAATTTTCTTCCATCTACATAACAAATTCTAGCACTACTGCATACCTTTTCTTCAGTCTCCTTTAGGGGTTTCAACTTGTGATGAACCCCATCCTTTGTCAAGGAATAAGTGTTTGCATGGCCATCATGTATAACTCACCTATCGAACTGCCACAACCTCTCCAACAGCATGTGACATGCATCCATGGGGATGATATCACAGAGTACCTCATCATGGTAGCTCCCGATCTTGAACTTTACTAGGCACTGCTCATTGACCAAAACTTTATGGTCTTTCTGCAACTAGGCAATCCGATATGGATGCGGGTGCCTTTCCCTCTTCAGCTTCAATTTTATGACCATCTCTTTTGACACCATATTATTAGTGCTCCTTCCATCAATAATGACATCACAACATTTTCCTTCACACTTGCACCTTGTGCGAAATAGATTCTTCCTCTGTTCTGGTTCCTTTTCCTTAGTCACCAGGGCTCTCCTAATCACTAGGGCTTCTCCCCTTTTAGCATCATTTGAATGTTCAGATTGGGCCTCCTCATTTGCATGTGCAACCCTTCCACAACCCTTCTGGCCTTTTGTCTGCCCTTCCTTAATGTTGTGGATATTCATAGGCTCGATGCCCTTCTTCACCACACTGGAAATATGTTCCTTTGAAACCACCTCTTCCAGATCCTTGTCCATATCTCTCTCATCCTCTACCTCTTTGATCACCACTGTATTGATCACGAGGGCGGTAGAAGTTGTCATTCCTTTGGCTTCGGCTGGTACCCCTATCTTCACTTTTCTTTTCATCATCATTTCGGCTTCTTGAAGGTATTCCACCACCCCTTCTACTTTGACCTCCTTGTCCTTTTTGCTTGCCATCAAATCTTTTGTTTAGCTTCTCTTCCACCTTCAAAGCAAACTAATACACATCCTCAATGGTGGTCATTCTGACTAGGCTTAACTCCTCTTGAATGCTCGGTCATAACTGATTAAGATATCGGGCTACCTTCTCCTTATTGGCCTCTGTGTGGCCCATTCTGATGATTATCTTGTGAAAATATTTAGTATATTCTTTTACAGATCTGCTTCCTTGCTTCAACCCTTGCAATTTCTTCAATAGATTTAACTCGTAGTCCATTGGTATGAACTGCTTCTTCAGCTTCTCTACCATGTGATCCCATCTGGTGATCTTTCCTTTTCCTTTCTGATTTCTTTCCAACTGGACCTCTTTTCACCAAATACTGGCATGTCCCTTCAGCTTCATTTTCGCAAACTTAACCCAATTTGGGTCCTCTATTTCTTCATACTCAAAATATTCTTCTAGCTCGTTCATCCAGTCGATCAACTCTTCCGGGTTCAGATTTCTGGAATAACTAGGGAGTTCTGCTCTGGGTCTTTTCCCAATGTTTGAAATGGCCCTTATTAGCTGCATTTGGTCTTGATCAATTGCTTCTTCTTCCTTTTCTACATTTGAACCTTCTTCCTCTCCTTCATCCTCACTTTCCTCCCTCAGGTTTAACCCTCTTCTCAACTGCTCTTGTAACGTGTCAATCTATCTCTGGAGGGCTACTAGTGCATCTCTTCCACCAACATTTTTTCCACCTTGACCACCTTTGGGACCACCATGCCTACCAGGCATCACTCTTGGAGGCATCTTTCTTGACCTCGACCCACAACCACGGTCCTGGTGCAAATTGCCTCACGATCGGTGATCTGTCCACATGCTCAAGAAAACTTGCTCTGATATGAGGGCACAACCTGAGACTTAGAAAATAACCCACAAATAAGAGAATAATTATATTATCTAGAAAATGGAGCTTCTTACATGCAGATGATCTCAAATCCCCAAGTTTTACAACACATGCAAGTTACAGAAAGCTACAGAATCACCCTTTCACAATATGCGAGCTTGTCCCTAAAAAGTTACCCAAAAATTAGAAACCCGCCCATAAGTAGAGCTCCTCTTTAGTTTAGAGCCAAAAAAAAATTCAAATTTGAGTTTAGGTGGTTTGGTGCTAAAAAATTACAACTTGAAGTTCAAATTTCAAAAGAACATTTGCAATTGTATCTTCTAGAAAGTGTGCCAACTTCTCGGGGCCATAACTTTTGATTCGGGACTCTAATTTGTGAACCATTTGAACCGTTGGAAAGGTATCAAAGTCAATAATGTTCTCAAAATCTGCTATACTAGTTTTGGCAAGTTTTAGGGCCGATCCAGGAAATCTAAGTGCCTCAAATCTAACTCAAAAGATTTTTAGGTGCAAATCTAGGAAATAAAAACTGCAATATCTTTCAACCCAGAAATAGAAAATAAAAATTGTAAATTGGGAATTTCATTATGATAAAAAGGGTATCCAAAAATGTAAAAACATCTAAAAAATGAGAAACTTAAAATTTAACTATTTTTGGGTGATGCAAGATTGCCCTTACACCACTGGATGCTCCTGCATCATTGAGGCCCTACAAACTATTGTTGGACCCTCCCTGGTAGGTACATCTCTATCATTGTATGCTCTTACCCCTACATCAAGTGGTCCTAGTGAGCAAAAAATAATAGTTGTGCATCATCGAACTAGGCTTTTTGTCCAACGTAGGGTTGCCATGTGAACATGCGCATATCATTAAGGACCCTCCTCCAATGAGGAATCCCATGCTTTCTAGTGTGAGAAAAGGAAAGGCCTACCCTATAGTTCCAAACCATTGGATCATTTGACTCCATCGACACTGAAACGACTCATGGAAGAAGCATAGTTATGTGCTCCCACACCCAAATATACAAAAGTGTAACTCCTACCCCAAGTGCTCTACCTTTGAGGTGTAAATCCCTATAGAGGGAGGCTCAAAAAACTAGGCCCCAAGAAAAAAGTGTCAGTTGCCATTGGACCATGCACTTCCAAGCAAGCCCCCATCCGGGACTGAAGTATCGGCCTCACCAATTAGGAGCAACAAGACTTTAAATAATTGCAATAATCACAAGGTAGTAAGGTGAGGCCAAGGCCTTGTGGCACTCTAACTTGATCTGTCCCTCACAAAAAACAATTTGATCTATCTCTGGGACAATGTAACAAGCATCTATCCTGGCAGCCATGTCATAGATCACCTACTCGCCATGGATGGGTAACCTCAAAATCTGCCACATGTCCTCTAACGTGACTGTGGCCTCACTAGTTGGAAAATGGAAGAAAGAGGCCTCATTGTGCCACCTCTCGGCAAGAGTAGTCATCATGCCTAGATGTGTCTGCATGGGCGGTATGTGGGTAATGTACCAGAGCCCCATCTCTCCTAGGTGCTCTTGCTCCATCTTAGTTATATTGTGCAAATATTTGAAGATCTCTTGAGACATACTCATGTGAATAAATCTCTCTCACCTCCTCCTACATCAAGAAAGGTCACTGTGTTAAAATTCATCAAAAAAATATTTGACCAAACTTAGCATTCTGAAAGTTACCTCAACATCACAACTTGTGAAGGCATTGCATTTTGAAATTTGAAAACTGTGACATTGGAATATTCAAAATCTCAAACTGCACTGTGACGGTGCACTTTTCCAAAGTAGTGTAGTTTAGCCTGAAACCCTAATTTCAAAGTCCACCATGATGCCATAGTTTAAAGCATAGCAGTGCATTTCATAAAGTCGTTAGAGTTTGAAGTTTGTACTCAAACTCCAAACTCCATCACAGTAGTCCATTATGTGATGGTTGTGTAGTTTAAAAGACCGAGCGGTCCATCATGAGATGGTAGTGTAGTTTAAAAGACTGAGCGGTCCAATTTAAAATTTGAGTGGTGTAATATGGCACCACACCTAGGGACCTAACTTTAAGTGCATTAAATGAACGTGTAAAATGAAATACAAAGCTTGGGTCAAGTTGACTTATTGGTGGTCTAGTTCCAGGAAGTCTCTAGTATGTCCGAACTTGGTTAGAGATATGCATCGGGAGCTGTTGTTGCACCATCTCATCAGGGTGTTAGAGCAAAAAATCATAAAATCTCTTAAGGCTCAATGAAGAAATGAATTGGAAGTGCCCCCCCAGGGCCTATTTAAGCCTAGAAATTGGGGGTTTTTTTACCTTGTTTAGTCATCCTACTAAGGTTTTGGTCCCCCAAACCTATTTTCGCCCATCCAAGGGCTATTTTGCATCGTTTTTGCATTTTACCTTATTTTTTGACCTTCTAGAGCCTTCTTGGACCTGTCGGACACATTGTAATTTTTTTTTGCGAGATCACCCAAAAATTAGAATTTACATCTGATCTCTCGAAGGGGTAGTATATTGGCATATTTCCTTCACTGGAATAGTAGTGGGGCAAGTTTTAAATTGGAATTTTTTTGGCTTTCTGATTGAGATAGTTTATTCTTGGAATCAACGCAATGAGTACTTTGCTTCAAAGAGGGAAAAAATGTAGACATGAAAAATATACCAACATACTTGATCCTGACTACTAACACCATTTCATCTTGAATCATCCCTCAATCTAACCATTTAATCAAATACCCTTATTTGATTAAATTCATAAATTTTCCTCTCTTAATTAAATGAATCATTTAATCTAATTAATTCTTTCTCTCTCGTTAATTAAATCAATCAATCTACTCTAATTAACCCTATGTCCATTTTTAATTAAATAATTCATTTTATTTGATTAAATCTCTAAAGTCTATTAAATTAAATAAATTAAACCTTTTTTAATTTAAGCTAACATTCATCTTCTTTAGTTAAATTAAAATAAATTATTTATTTAACTAAGTCTAGAATCACATTCCTCTCATTTTTATTTAAATAAATCCTAAGATCTAAGTAAAATTTGTCACATCTCCTAAATCCCTCATTAAATTAATTAACCTTGATTAATTTAATCCCAATGCAAGTCCCATCCTCTAGCTTTTGCCACTTACACATGAAAATAGATTGAATTCATTTATTAAATCTCTATTTTCTCACAATATGGCATAATGGAGGAATATTCTCTCAAATTTGAATTCAAATCCAAGTGGACTTTTTCCTTCCAACAAGGCATTTACTTCAACTAATAAGTAATTTTGTCTTGAGCCAAGTGGAATTTAAGGCATTTCATTTCCCTCTTACATGTCATTTCACCATTTTCAAATATCACCTAATTGCATTTATGGGCACATTCTCCATCCATTCACATTTGGACAAGTGGCACCTTGCCATTGGTTGAAAGTTAGTCCCACATTGCTTTATTTTGGGCATTTCTCCAGCTTGTCATTCTATAAATAAGAGGCTTCATTCCTCATTTTAGCATCCACAATTTGAGAAAACTTACTATACTAAAATCCATACTCAAGCATTAGCATTTGTTATCAATTTCATCAAAGCATAGCTAGGTTATTGTAGGTTTTCATCATGGAGCACCATTGAAATAATCACCAAGTGGATGATCCTTCATCACTCATCATCAAATTACATCATTGGAGTTGGAAAAGAGCCAATTTTCACATCAAATTGGCACCAACTCCCCCAAGAGATTAAGAGTTTTCTTTTTATTTGAATAGGATTTAACATCTTTGGTTTATGCTTATTTATGTTCTTCATTACATTTCCTTTCCTTTACAATTCAAATGGATTTCTTGGGGAATCATGAAACTAACTTGCATTTGATCTAATATGTTGTTTGTCTCTTGTGTTTATGCAGGTTTGGGATCTTGGTTCACAATGGTGAATGGAATTAAGGAGTTACTAGGTAAACTCCTTAATGATGATCATACTTTCCTCCCAATCAATGAGATTGCTCAAATCTTTAAAGAAGCTATCATGAAGCCGGTGGAACATGAAGGATTTTCAAAGACTTCAATGCATGCCATATGTGATGTACAACTTTCTCTCAACAATCTCAAGACACATCTAGATAGATGAAAGAAAATTTTCTCATCTGTAAGAAAGTCAATCACAAGGATCCATACCATTATTGACTATAAAATTGGTCTAGATGATGTATTCATGTGAGAGATAAAGAAGAAATATGAAGAATTCCAAGCCAAGAGCAAGGAACCATGAAAAAATTCTTGTATCTCCAGAGTTAGATAGTTTATATGCTTTCTTCTATGCATTTTGTAGATAGGCTTCAACACTTTACATGTCATTTTCAAAAATGTAATTACATGTAAACAAATATGTTCTCCTATAATTATGGACAATATTTTTGAATAACTCGACAAGTTAGTTATGGTTTTCCTAGATAATCTCTCCTCTCCCATCTATAAATAAGAGAGGAATCCATTGCAATTGTTGTCTTCTATCTTTTGCAATGAAGTGTTGTGCAATTGTGCAGAAAATATTGAAACTTTGAGTTCATTTTTGTGAATATAATTTTGATCAATAAATAAGTGAAATTGAATACCAAACTTTGTGTTGGGAACCATATCTTATGATTTGATTGAAGTTTACACTACCAAGTAATTGAGATTGAAATGGATTTTGAGTAAATCGGCATAAACTTTGAGTTACACTCATTACTTAGAATTGTGATATTGTTGATACTATTGGTGAATTATCTATAAGACTTTGAAATTGTATTTATTCATGTTGTTCATGGAATTTATCGTGAAGTATATAGAAGACTTTTTGCTTCTTTTATAATGTTGGTTACTATGTTGAAGGATTCTTTATCAGAAGTTACAAAACAACCTTGTGCCTTTGTGAGATTTTCTTATTTGTTACTTATATCATTATCATGTTGGTATTCCTAGGCTTTTCTTTGAAAAGATAGGAATATTGGAATTATTGCTTAATTTTAATTTGAAGCTGTATTACATCAAAAGAGGTAAAATTGTGAAACATTGTAAAACATATTCTTTGAAAAAAGAGAGAATCATGAATGTGACACACCCCCATATCATTATGATAGTGTACATTATTGTGAATACTTAATTAGTTTTCCTTAGTTTTAATATGCAGTAAGAAGGGTGTATCCCATTTCCAAGAGGAGAGATTCTCTCTCACATAATTGTGGTTGAAATCAAGGTTTTGTAATCTATTAAAAGGGATTACAAAATTTGTACCCAACATAATTCAAGCACAAAGAAATATAGTAGAGTTGAGTCTTAGGAATGCATTCATATTTGTAATGAACATAATGGTTTTACAATAGCAATGGTGTATGAATTCCAATTACAAATTTTGGATAAAATTCTCTCCTCTATATTTTTTCTTTCGAATTATGAATAAAATGATCAAGGATCTATTTTTTGTCTTCATTCAGTCTGGTTGAATGTATGATTTTGTTTATGCTTTAGTTCAAAGAACTAATTAAAATTCTTAAATGAGATCATAGGTTTGTGAGGCAAAAATTCAAGGATTACTAAGAAGTTTCTATCTTTGGATACATCGAGTTGTGTATTGCAAAGCAATATATCAATAGTTTATAAATACATTTTTACATTGCTAATGTATTAGAGTTTATTGCAAATATGAGTCTGTCACCCATAGATAAAGTACTGGTCTATTAATTTGGTTATCCTAGATGTAAATGAGCCTTCCTGTACCTAACAAAGAACACAAATCTTAATTAAAATTTCTAACAAACCTGTAATTGTAGTAAAGAGGTAGGAAGTACCGCTCATTCCTTGCTTTAGGTAACAATTTGTTAAAGGGTTAGCCAAATCCTTCAGGAAATTTTTCTATTTACATATGATAGGAATGCATCTATTTTTTTAATGTTCATGATAAAATGGCACAAGAGTATCATATAAACATTGTTAGGATCACCCTTCTAGGTTTCACAGAGCCCGAAGTGTAGAAGTGGAGATCTAGCAATCCTTTACTTGTTTGTTGCCCAATCCTTACCTTTTCTTACCATTGAATTCTAGAAAATTCATAGGAATTTGGTGAGATTAAGTTTGGTTCTCAAAAAATAACAACTTCCTTGTGAGGGTATGTTTTCAAAATTCTTCATCAGAAAAGGTGCTCCCTTCGCAAAGGAAATTATTCATATTCTATCTTATGAATCCATGATGAAAGAAATATTCCTAGTAGAGATCCTTGTTGAAGAATGAATTTTTTTGAAAAATAAAGGATTTTCAGTGAGGGATTCATTAGCTACCAAATACACCTTTTTGAAAATCATAGTATGATGGGCCCCCCTTAGGATGGTGCATGCTAAACACAAAGACATGTGATATCTTAAGGAAAGAAAAGAAAGAGTAAAGGTGATGTGGCCTAGAAAACGTGGTGAGATGTAACCATGGTAATGTTGTCATGCACTTGAGGGATAACACATAAGCACCACAACATGAGAAAGCAAGCAAATAAAATAGAAAAATAAAGGACAAACAATGAAATAATGAACAAGAGACAAGGGGATATGATATTTCAGGGTCAAACTTACTGGGTATGTGCAGGATCATCATAGAAAAAACAAGCCCTTAAGTGGCAAAAAAATTCAGAAAAATTAGAGTTAGGCAACTTGACGTAAAAATTTGAATAAGTTATCTATATTATTTCAAAAATATGTAACAATATAATTTGTAGCAAATTGAATGTAGTTTCTAAACTACTATGTCTATTCAAAAAATTAAAAAAAAATCTATTTGGTGAAATTTGAAATTTCAATGTAGTAGCATTTAAATTTTAGGGAAAAAATAAGAATTAGGTGTTTGTCTGACCACCCTTACCACGATAAAATGATAATATTTTTTATAATATTTTAGATATAAGTAGAGGACTCATGTCCTGATGTGATGTATATTTTTTTATAATTTTTTTCTAAGTAAATAATTAATTATGAATTTTTTTATTACAACTTTAAAAAAATATAAAAACTTGTATGTCTAACCACCTTAACTTGGTCAAAAATTCATGAAATTCATTTTTTTTAATCCTATAATATGCAAAGCATATAATGTGATACTGTTTGAAAGCTATAGATGTTTTTCAATCATACTATCAATTTGGACTTTACTCATAATTCAAATAGAAAATGAATAGTAATTATTTATTAAATTCAAAGTAAAGAATAATTCATATTGGTGGAAAGCTAAGAATTTCCTTTAAAAACCCATTTCATTTCATCAATATTGGGTAAAAAAAAGTTGTCAGCCACATACCCTACACATACCCATCATATTGCCACTTTTTGACCCTGCATGAACCTACACATACCCTACTCATAAATATAAATAGATAAATATAATATAATAATATATATGAACTATCATCAACTCCCTACTATATTAGACCATCTAGAGAAAGATATGTGAAAACAAAATGAAAATAAAAGAAGGGTCAACATGGAAGAGAGCCCTAAATGCCCCCAACACTTTCCATTGTCCCTAATTTTTGAAAATCAAGGCACAAAAAAGAGAAGAATTATGTAACAAATAGAATAAGTTTAAAACACAAAAAAATCCTATATCTAAGAATCTACATGACAAGGGTCCTCCAGTAACACATAGAAAAAGAATGAGGGAGCATAACACACACAAATATCTAATCTACAGATAAAGAAGAGGTACCACCTAGTCCTCATCCACCAAGAGTTTGTCATTCTCCAAATCTAGATCATTATAAGGGGAAGGTGGAAAATCCTACAAGGGTGGGATAGCAATGGGAGCACCCTCATAACCTCTTGTGATAAGAGCCAAGGAAGAGGGCCCCTCAAGGTCTTCTTCACTCAACTTCTATGAGGTAAACACCATTGATTTTGTAAAAAATTGCTGATAGATTCAAAAAATCATCTACTGAGTTGGACATGCACTTGACAGGAGTGCCATGTTTCAACTGAGTGGGTGATGGAGGCACTCACGATCCATTGCTAAGCTCACCAAAATACTCAATGGTAGTGATAAACTTCAAGATGTCAAGGTTGCCTCTATCACTAGGATAGCACAAGCAAACATACAACCAAATTTCAAAGAAGAAAGTCCCCCCCCATTAGAAAAAGGTTCATCCTCTAACTTTCACTTCATTAGAGGATGTGAAATCCCCATAGATGAAGTAGAAGGTGAGGAGGAAGAGAAGAAAACTATAGCAGACACCATTGAGGTATTCGACATATCCATAGGTTTGGAAAAAGGTAGGATGTCCATAAGGGACATCAAGAGAGGATGCTAAACCAAAGGATAAATGAACACTTGAATCCTTTTAGGGTGAAGATAATCCACACTTGAGGGGGGAGACAAAAGAAACATTGAGGTGGAGGGAAATCAGTTAGAAGGGGTGGAAGATGAGGACATAGTAGAGGATTCCAAAATAGGAGTTACTAGCTCCCCTTCCTACTTCTACAAAGTAGCCTACTTAGTGGCTAGAGCCTTCCTTTGATGCTTATGCTCACATGCAAGGAAATTTATTCAACTCTAGGAGCTAGAGGATACAACTTGAGAAGGAGCAGAAGTCTCCTATTTTTTCATCAAGGTATCCATCACAACCATTTCCACTAGAGGGAGTGAATCCTAGGCATAAATAGGAGAAAGAGATGTAGGAGAAAAGGTAACAATAGGTAGAGAAGAAAACTCAATCACCTCAATGACGAGCCTCTTCCCATTCACTACCCTAGGGGTAGGGATAGTAGGAGGTCATGGAGGATGAGACATAGAATCAACTCCATGGGGACCCTTCACCTTAACATACAAGATGGGCTGAAGCACCATGGGTAAGACATGAAGGTTGAAAACTTGACACTTAGCCTTCTACTAAGAGGGCACCATTAGACTCCCCAAGGGACACATAGGGGTGGAAGTCAAAGGTTCCATAGTAGGATGAGAGGCAGAAATAGGTGAAATTGTAGAGGAAGAAGAAGAACCTGCCCCAGAGCATGAGTAGGCTTCCCTTCCCTTTTTGAAAGGAAGAATCCTGCCATTGTGCTACAAGGTAAGTCATTTTCAGTTGCACCTTGCCGCTGATCTTATACTTAACATAATTTTAATAGAATAGGTACATTCTTGGAGTTAGCAGACTGACCAAGGAGGGCAAAAAATGATCTAGTGAATACCCCCCACACAATACTAATGGATGATAACAATGTCATGCACGACATGCACTTTACCTTTATGAGATAATTTCAAACATTTATGATTAACAAAAGTGACTCCATTTACAGAAACTAGCCAAGGGATGCCTAGCTTCACTCTAAAAAAGTTAGATTTTGGAATGATATTAAAGGTGGTATTCATATCCCTAGGCCCCATTAGGATGAAAAGAGTTATAGAGCTAAAAGGAGCAAGGGAGAGGCCATCATGGGTGTGTATAGTGGTCTTCTTCTTCTCATATTCCTCTCTTTGTAGATAATTTATCAAAAGATTCTCCTCTGTAATAACATTCATGTGACTCATGGGGTCCACAAGGAATCCTATCATAATGTTTCCATTGATGTGAGCTAGAATATATAGAGGAGAATATTTTTTATTCATGGGTAGATCCTGTGATGTAAAAGTAATATCTGGTGAACCATTCATAGATTGAGGGGGAGAACTATGAGTAAAAGAAACCACATTTATATATGTTGAGGCCATGGGAGAAGAACGAGAAGGATCAATAATTAAATTCATAGAGTGAGATGGAAATGGTTCCATGTAAATCTAAAATTCACTATTTTCCTTAGCCATAGACTTATTCATATTCTTCTTTTTACCATCAAGTTGAATGGTACTGCCATTGATGCAGTCCTGTATCTCATGATGTAGATGCATACAACATTCAGTATCATGATCATGGACATGATGGTATTGGAATAATGCATTCCCATCATACCAATTAGAATAAGGATCTCTAAGAGGTTGAGGATCTTCCAATGTTATAACTTTATCCTTCAACAATTTCTATAGAATAGAAGTAAAAGATTCAAACAACTTTGTGAACTACCTATTTCGCTTGAGGCCTTAATCATTCGACACAACTACATTCACAATAGATTTTCCTTTTTCCTAAAATAGATACTATAGGCCTTCCTTTAGGATAGGAGTGCGAGGAAGATCCCCCAAATTGAACAACCATCTGCTAATATTCCCACAACACCATATGCATATGTGAAAAAGAAGGATACTTTATTAAGGAAAAATTCTCCTTCTAAGGTTACTACAGTTTTGAAAGAACACCTTTTGTACATTTGACTTGGGTAGTAGGTAAGAGATTTGTGAAAAGAGTGCTTGGTATCAAGGAATGAAATCAATAATATTCTCATGCTCTCCTTGCTTACATTGGATGAAATCCATGAAATTCATCTTTGGCCTAATATCAGTCTAGAACTACTCGAGAAAATGATTAACAAGTTGATCAAATGAAAATATGGGGTTGTCAGGAAAAGAATAGTACCACTCTAGTGTCATTTCCTTGAGATATTGAGGAAATAATTTTTCCATCAGAGCATCATGCTAAAATAAATTTATACACATCATGTTGAAGATTGACATGTGTGTTTGAGGATCTCCTTTACCACCACATTTCTCAAATTTAGGAATTTCAATCCCTTGAGGAATGGGAGTGTTCAAAATCATCATCGAAAAGGGACTATATGAGAAGAAAGGTTGAAAGATAGTTTGGGTAGAGGCTTGGGATAGACTTCCTAGCTAGTTCTACATTTGACCCATATTTTATAGTAGGGAATTAAAAATAGGGTCAGATAAAGACATAGGAATAGTGGAGCCACCACTAGAGTCAACACCAATAACACCACCAAAACCACCATTGGAGCCACGGCTAGGGCCATTCCCATATCTACCACTGGAGCTACCATTGTAGCCAATGTCGGAGCCACAACCATGACCACCATAGGAGCTTCCACTAGGGCCACCAAACATACCAAGAGCACCAGCCCCCATTTCATTATAAATCCCATTTCCAAGGACAAAGCTTCCCCAAAGAGGAAGAACATTGAATCCTAGGGGTATTTTTTTGTCTTTAACAGTAGAAGGTAGATTAGGAATGAAGATGTTGATCCAACGACCTATTTCAGAAAAGCATACCAATGTCTTAGGTATTGAGACAACATTTTTTTTTCATAAGTTTCAAGCACATGACCCTAGGTAATACTTGACCTAGGGTTTTAAGAAGTGACATATATTTCCATTATGTAGATAAGGCCACAAAGAAACTCTATGCATGTCTAATCCTTGTCTAGCATTAATCTAATCTCATTAACAACCCTAGCAGGCCTAGCCATGCTTTGATCTCTCCCTAAGTGATTTGTAAGATCCAATAGCCTCCTATCTAGAGAAATGAGATTCTCTACAAGAATAGGGATGGTTTCATTCTCATCCAAAGGTGAAGCTTAAGGGGAGATAAGAGGAGTAGGGGCACAAGTGGGTTCATTGAAGAAAATTGTCACTTCCATTGATACCATCTCCTTGGAGGCAAGAGTCATAGTGACCCTTGTAAATTCCATCAAGTGCCATTGCCATGTGCTCCTTCTAACTACATACCCAAAGGTTGTAGATTGAGTTGTGAAGCTCATAAAGCATCACAACGTGTAATCCCATAACCTACACAAACACGAGAGAGAGAACCTCAACACAAAGAAGAAAATATTACAAGTTTCATGTCAGGTTCACCAAAATGGATAGGAGGGGGACCAACTACATAGGACCCTAGGTCACAAGACGGTCTAGAACAATCAACTACCCTAATCTACCTTACACTAAGATATTTCTTAGGATAATTTTAATCTTTAACGGGGTGAAAAGGAAGGACAACTAATTTGTCACTTTCCTTGTGTCAACTCAAGATTTTAAGAAGTATGGTACACATATTTCTAGAATCTGGACTATAACCTAGGTAGCTCTCTGCCAAAGGACTCCAGTGAAGAAGATGAATGACAACATGACACATTGGCATTCCAATCGAGCACTGACATTCATATAGATAGAAAGTATGAAGTATAGTGAAATAAATAGAGAGAGCTTACTAACAACTTGATAAGTGCAGTTTTGCACAATGACAAAGAGAAGCACAACTAAATGACTAAAACAATAAGAAAAATACTTTAACCTGAAAGATAGATTGATTAAGTGTGAAATAACAAGCAAGGGTGGTAGAAATGCAACTTATGGTCTGTCTAGCCTCCCATAAGCTCCACACAAATGAAATAACTACACATAACAAAACAAGGAAAAATATTCAGGCTATTCCGAGGATTTCCATAGTCAAACCCCCATTTTGGTGTTTCCACCTCCAAAGACAACTAGAATAGCAATGATAGAGAAAATATGATAAAAAAAGAATTAAAAGGAAGAATACAAAACAATGCTAACAACAATATGCTATGAAATCAACACAACAATGCTAAATGAATGGATATCACCTTCCAAACAAGATGCTCTCAAGGCACATGAAGGAAGATGTGAGCTTGCAAACTTGTGAGTGCCCACATTATGAAAAAAATGGGAGGAGAAAAAAAATAGAGTATCAACTTGGAGTTTAAAAAATGGTGAAAATGTTATGAATGAAGTGAGTTTGATCAAGAGAATGTGAAGAATATCGGATGAGTGTGTAGAAGATGAATTGAATGAATGAGATAGGCTTTTGAAGATGAAATGGGAACCAAAAGAGCTGTTCAAGGTTGGTTGAAGGGGTAGAGGTGTTATTCTTTGTCACCAATGGAGAATTATAATGCCTCTATAGATTCCAGAGGGGAGAATCCTATTAGGATGGTAGCTCATCGCGTAGATATTCGTGCACCACACTAGCATGCTTGATAGATATTCCCCCACTTACACAAAAAAATAGTTTCCAAATGGATGGAGAGAAGATGAAGGAGATGGAATAGCATCATCAGGTTTGAATTTTCTAAGGTAAGGTGTAAATAGTGAATTTGCAAGGGGTGCAAATTCATGCCATTACACCTGGATTCTCCTACGTTAGTATGTATGCATGCATGTATTTATGTATATATATATGTATGTATGCATGCATACATGTACATGTATATGTATATTCAAATATGGCTTTCCTAGGTACCCCTATGTTTCATCTAGCCGAGGGTTAAGGAGAATGTTAGAGGTTGTAATAAAGTTTCTTTTGGAAATATTTTTCAAGAAAAATAAAAGAAATTATTCTATCCTTCAAGAGATTTAGAAAAGGTTGGAAGAAGGAGATAAGGAAATTGGATACTTAAAAAAAAGAAAAGGAATTAAGAATGGAATGGCTCAACCTCCCAAAAAGGGAGGAGATTTACTGGAAACAAAAATTGAGAGTTCAATGGCTAAGAGAGGGTGAAAAAATTACTAAATTCTTTCACCAATCCACCTTGAGACAAATAAAAAGGAATAGGATAAAATCCCTAGTTATGGAAGATGGTTCTATCCTCAATGAGGAAAAATACATATATGATGTTGATGTTTCCTTCTTTATAGATTCTTTGGTTGGACATAACCTAGATTTATTTAATATGGAGGATATTATTGAAATTATTCTCAATATCCTCAATGATCAAGACCTTAAAAGTTTTTGGAGAAGCCTAATTTGTATCAAGAGTTAAAAAAATGTTGTGATTTCCTTTGGTGCTTAGAAGGCCCCAAGACCCAATGGCTTTCCCTCAACATTCTTTCAAGACTTCTAGGAGGTGATTTCTACAAACCTACTTAATGTTGTGAGAGATTTTTTTAGATCGAGAAAATTGTTAAAACAATTGAACTCTTCATTCATTGTGTTGATCCCTAAGAAAGGTGATGCTATCACTATGAAATATTAGACTCATAACTCTATGTAGCACAATTTATAATATTTTCTCTAAACTCATAGTCAATAAACTGAAAGAGTTTATTCATAAAATGATTTTATCCAATTAGAAAGGATTTGTGACAGGTAGAGAAATTTTTGATGTTGCTTTGATTACTCATAATTATATCCTATAGTGGAGGAAAAATTAGTCCTTTCTCACACTTAATTAAGGAATGATTAACATTAAAATGAAACTAATATTTCCTTGATCTAGTGCTGTAATCTGTTTTACATGTTCACATTAGGAGTAGGGCCCTTTTAAGCTAAATAGACCTAATTTAGCATTAATTTAGTGTTGTAAAGTGTATTTATTTAAACCTTCACATTATGTTTTGCACCCTCTTGCATTTATGACATTTATATCATAATTAATATTCGCCTAAGACCCTTTATTATGCATCTTGAGTCTTATTTCAAATGAGATCCCAACATAATCAACAAATTCACTTAATTTTCTAACTTCCTAAAATTTCCTTAGACTAAAAGGCCATGGTGGGACCCATACATCACCTTGGGCTTATGAGTCCCACCTAGATGGGACTTATGCACCATGATGGGTGTATGAGTCCCATTTGGCCCATATTAAGGGTTTTGAGTAGGAAATCAAGTTGAATTCAAATTTTATGAATATCAACATTTTAGATCTAATAAATGGTAAATTAGATGAAGTTCCTATGTAACAAAGGTTTAAAATCATTATTTCACCTAATAAATCATAATATCAAGCTAAGAAATCAAGATTCAAGCATTTGAGTATGTGCAAGATAATCATGGAAAAAACAAGCCCTTAAGTGGTGAAAAATTTAGAAAAATTAGAGTTAGACAACTTGACGTAAAAATTTGAATAAGTTATCTATATTATTTCAAAAATATGTAAGAATACAATCTGTAGCAAATTGAATGTAGTTTCTAAACTACTAGGTTTATTTAAAAAAAAAAAAATCTATTTGGTGAAAATTTGAAATTTTAATGCAATGCTTAAATTTCAGGGAAAAAATAAGTAGGTGTCTATTTGACCACCCTAACCACAATAAAATGATAATATTTTCTTATAATATTTTATATATAAGTAGAGGACTCATTTCCTGATGTGATGCATATTTTTTTGTAGCATTTTTCTAAGTAAATAATTAATTATGATTTTTTTATTACAACTTTTAAAAAATATAAAATCTCGTATGTCAGACCACCTTAACTTGGTCAAAACTTCATGAAATTCATTTTTTAAAATCTTATAGTATGAAAAGCATATAATGTGACACATGTTTTAGATTAAAAAAAATGTGATACCGTTTGAAAGCTATAGATGTTTTTCAATCAACCTATCAATCAGGACTTTAGTCATAATACAAATAGAAAATGAATAATAATTATTCATTAAATTCAAAGTAAAGAATAATTTATATTGGTGGAAAGCTGAGAATCTCCTTCAAAAACCCTTTTCATTTCATCAATTTTGGGTAAAAAAAGAGTTGTTAGCCACATACCCTACACATACCCATCATATCACCACTTTTTTGCTCATCATGATTCTGCACATACCCATATTAAGACTTCACAAGAGAATAATAGAGTATTCAAGAGAATTTATAAGGCATTCAAGGGTAGATTTCTTCATCATTTTTTGTAGAAATTCAACATCCATCATCATGTAAAAGACATAAAGCATAAAGAATGTTGTTGAGCTAGTGTTGTGATGTAGCATCCAAGATCCAATTAAGCATTGTCTCACATCTAATTCAAGATCACGATCTACATTCTACATGGCCACTTCATGTTAGATTATTGATTTACATTTCAAGACAAAATTCAAGGTATCATTATTCATCTTTCATGTTTCATGTTCATATTTCATTGTTTCATGATAAGCTTTAATTACCTAAATGGGGTTTGACCTAGGAAAACCCCTATTCCCTAACAATCAACAAGTTTCTCTCTCTCTCTCTCTCTCTCTCTCTTTCTCTCTCTTTACATGTGTGATTGTAGATATAGGTGTTTCAAAGTTTGAACATACCTTGAAGACTAAGTTGCAAGATTGAAGTTGTCAAGTTGACACAAGGTTGTCATCTTCACAGAAATTCACCTATAGGCCAGAATTTAGGGTTTCAAACTTAGAGATTTGGTAGGAGGAAAGATACAGGAGATCAGCAAAGAATACTTGGATTTCAGCCAAACCTTAATAGTGGGACTAAATCGCTACCTTGGTCATATGATTCCTAGTACTAACTTTTTCTAGATTTCAGGAGATTTAGATTAGTCACTGAGAGATTCCAGTTTTTGCATAGAAATTCTAGTCTAGGACTAAATCATCCAAACAAGTGTATGATTCCTAATGGGCTTCAAACAACACAATTTTAGGGTTTTGGAGCATTTTTTGAGCTCATCTTTCTCCCAAGTCCACCTTTGTTAATTTTTAGTTTTCTATCCTAATTTTCAATTTCATTTACTTGGTTATCTAGTTAGGTTTTGCATGTTACATTCATTTCTTGTCTTTCCAAGACCTAGATTGGTGGTGAACTCCCTTTTAGTCTGTAATCACACCCTAGGATACCTTATTGCAGATCTCTTTCCCTCATTCCATCCTTGGATTAAGATCTCCAGGGTTTCCTTGAATGAAACTTGTAGGAAATTGGTAGTTCTATCTCCCTTAACATTAGGAACCCACCATTTTCTAGGTTTCATTTTGGTGAACCTAGCCTTTATAACACCTTCTTTTCTGATTTGGAGTGCATCATAGTAATGGATCTAGCTTGCATTAGATTTGCATTAGTTTTTTCTTTAGTTAATTTGCATCTAGGGTTTCTAAATCTTGCATTAGTGAAAGTGCATATAGGTTGTATTTTTTTCCTCTTACATCATTGAATTTTATATATTGAAATATGTAATTTCACATTATCTAGACTTCATTCAAACTAGAAAACTGAAAATTCTGTAAAAAATTACTAAAATTATTGCAAAAACCCTAATTTGGGACTCATATGCCCCTCTAGGTGATTTGGTTTCAGCGTAGGTTGTTTTACCTGATTTTTGGGAGTTTTGTGTGGACTCTTTTGTAGTACTTGAACCCCTAAAATACCTTGAACAGGACTCATACGCCCCTCTTAGAAAATTGGTCATAGATCAAACCTAAAATTGCCTTTTACAATATTAAAAAACATAATTTATAGGTTTTTGTTTGCTTCTATTAGCTATCTATTTTGGTTTGCTAAGTTTCTTTTTCATTAATTTCATTAGATCTAGCTTAATATTCTTCATTGATTGCATTGATTAAATTCAAAATGGCATTTACAACACTTTATTTTAAGATTGTTACATAGCATAATCAGTCAATTATCATGTTCCAAATTTGAAAATTGCATTTGAGCCTTGTTGCAAGCATGTTTGATTTATCATTGTTGCATTTCAAATTTATACGAAAATTATTAAATCATGTTTTCATTGAAAAAATATATGGTTATCATACTTCATGTTTTATTTTCAGATCTTTTTAAGTGATGTAAGAAATTTTTGTTATGTGCATGTGAATATATGAAGTCCTCTCCCCTCTCTTTTTGTTTTTTATTAATCCCTCTCCTAGTATCCCTTCTATGAGTGAGATTAGTCTAGTGAAAGAGAATAGAACCTTTGGTAATCATAGCAATCCTATTCATTTTTCTCCTAATTTCTCTCCTATTTATGAAGAAGAATATTTGGTGTTGGAAGAACCAATCAATGAGAGTTTTGAGAATCCTAGTTGTTTCTCTCCTCCTACCTCTCTTATTGGGAAAGAAATTGATGAAAAAGAGGACACAACCATATGTAATCATGAAAATAACATAACACAACAAGAGACCATTGAAACCTACCTACATAACACTTAACTAGTCTACATTCATCTCCCAATATTTTCCTCTCTTGTGATAATGTTGTAAATGATGAGGATACGTTGGTGTTAGATGATCAAATCTTTAAGATCTATGAAAACCCTCTCTATGTTTCTTCCCCTACCTATCCTATTTTGGAAGACATTATGGGACAAAGGAATGAAATTATGGACAATCTTGAAAATCACATATGTTCTTCTCCTAGTATCTCTCCTAGTTGTGAAGAAGATACTTTGATGTTATAAAATACAATTGATGAAAGTATTGAGAATCTTAGTTTCCTCTATTTCCCTAGGGAACGCCTTATTGAACAAGACAATCCAACCATTGATAACTCCCTTACTTGTGATGAAGTCATTTTAGAAGAACCAATCTTTGAATGTCATGAACATCTAGTTTGTCACTCTCCTAAAAAATCTCCTACTAGGGCAGATATAATGGTGGAAGAAAATGAGACAATTGACACACTTCTTTCAAACAATATTGATGTGACTTCTTTAGATGATGGAGAAAATATGACACTAGACTCCCCTTCTTTAGAAAGACATCAAACTAAAACCACTAAGGTTATGAATGCAAAAGTATTTGTTAGATCCCCCTTGATTATTGGACCTCCTAAATCCCTTATGGGGCATCATAAAAATACTCTAATTCTTTACCCACCCTGACAATGACCACAAACTCAAAAAAGCCTGAACTTATCCTTTACCCACCAAAGAATAATATTTCACATCAATCAAATTATAACACCATTGCTCATACATATAACACTAGAAATAATGTACAACCAAGACAAACACCTTCAACATCCCTCCCATTTCCTAACCTTATCTTGGCTAGTGGCCATCATTTTCCTTCACACAATGAAAAGGAGTACAATCTTGTTGAAAAACTAAAGAATAATCCTCTTAAGATATCATTGTGGGACCTTATTCAAGTCTCCCTTTATTATCATAACATGATTCAAAGTGCATTACAAGAAGTTCCTCCCCCTCTAATGTGCAATCAAATGAAGTAGCAGCCCAAATTCAAGCTATAACTTCGGTCAAATTAGACATTACTTTCCATCAAGATGAGTTACCTTCACTTGAACTACAAAGAAAAATGACGCTTTCATGATAATAGCTAACTATGATGGGTGGGGAAAAAAAGGAACCCTTGTTAACAATGGCTCCATCCTTAATGTGTGTAGCATGATCCTTTTGGATAGACTTGGTGTGGATAAATAAAAAAATCAACCTACCTCTTGTAAGTGTGGAATAAGTAATGAGTAAAATAACAAACAACACTTCTTAATAATAAATTATATCAAAGATTCAACAATATTTAAACTAATTTAATGCAAGAATCTACTAAAAGAGTCATATTGTTCTCTATCTCTAAAGATTTATTAAGTCACAAGGCTCTCAGATTTTGTAAGCATTATGAATGTTAAAATGCCAATCTAGAGAATGAGATGTTGCTAAATGCAATAATCTAATATTATATGATGATGTCTAAATGATATGATGAAGCTATTGTAATATAAATTGACATGAAACTTGATAAAAGAAGCTACAGTAAACTATGATGCAGCCATGATATTGATTCTAAAATGCTATGATTGCTATTGCTAAATGATAATGCTATTGCTAAGATTCTTGATTTCTCAATTGATGTTTTTGCAGAGTAAGATTGCACAAAGTTGGGATCCAATTCCTATGGAAAGAGGTTGTATTTATGGATTCACGGTAGCTCATTTGTGAAGGGGTAGCAAGTAAAGGTTTGGATTTGATATGAAGAATTGAATGGTGAAGGATGAAGAAGCCTAAGTTGATTATGGAGATTGTTCCTCCCTATAAAAATACTTAACCAGAAGATAGGAAGAATCATTGGAAAAAGATGAAGAGTATTTCCTATAAATTTGCCTCCAAATTTGCCTGTGAAGGTTGAGATGAATTAAATTAGACATATAATATCTAATTTGGTCGGTGGATATGATTAAATGCACAATATTTGCATAAATTTGAATATTTGGATTTGTTTCAAATTTAGGAAGAAATAACAATTATTAAAATAAACAAATGTTTTTGATATTGTTTATTTAATAAAAGAGAGATAATGATAATTAAATAAAAACTATTGAAGTTTGATTATTTAATTAAGAGAGAATAAATTAGTAGAATATAGATGTGAACTATATGAATAAATATTTCTATTTATTCAATAGTAGAAGAATTTGATTATGATAATTAAATAAAACAAAATGAAATTCATTTATTTAATTAAGACGAAATAATAGAATAAAGATTGAAGAATTTAAAAGATGAACTATATAAATAAATATTTCTATTTATTTAATAGTAGAAGAATTAAAGGTTAATTAATCAAATAAATTGTATTTAATTTATTAGATTATCCAGACCATTTTTAGATGTGTACATTTTTCCCCTATTTTAAGTGATGTGTTTATGCATTGCTTCAAAGAAAATTTTGTTGTTGTTGGCAGTAGCAACAAAAAAAAAATTCAGTATGCCCCAAATGTTGATTTTGGTGTGATGATGGATATATGCCCCCTCAGGAGATAAATTGATGAATTTTTGGTTTTTTTGGAATTTTGGAATTTTTTCAAAATTTTAGATGATTTGATGAAGATTTGATGAAGTTTTGATGTTGAAATAATTTATCTCTCGACAAACAGTTTGAAAGATGCTCCTGTGATGAATTTAAATTAAGCCTCTAGTAAATAAAATAAATTAATCCCACTAAAATCCCTTTAATTAATCTTTAAAAAGTTAAAAAGGGGTAAATTTGAACTCATTTGTACATTTGGAGTTTGAAAATTTGGAGTGAGAAATTGGAGCAAAATATCAATCCCTTACAACACTCACTGTTTCGAGCGCATTTGTTGACACAACCACCCGACTGCTTAAGGACCTCTGGTACGTACCCGTGAACCTCCTTGTTTTGTGCGTTTTTGTTTTTCACACCTTTATTTTGGTTTTTTATGTTTTTGAATTTTTCTAGTGCATGTGAGGCTTGCAATAGTGCATAGGATTTATGTTTTAGTGCATGCAATAGTTCAACACATAGATTAGGTTTTGTAGCACATTTGTAGAATAAAATAATGCATTTGATGATATTGTGCATAGGTCAAAATGTGTAGTGCATATTTAGGGAAAAGTAGTGCATTTGATATAATGATGCATTTGTCACTTGAAATGGTGAATTGACTTTATGAATTGGCACATCCGCTAGTTTAGCACATTAATTCCCTAAATTGGCGCATTTGGCTCTTGAAATGGCGCATATGATCAAATAGCACTTTGATCACCTATTTTAGTTCATAGAGGTGTTTTAATAACGCATCCAATATTGTGGTGCATAGAAACACCATTTTAGCACATTCAAATTAGAGTGATGTATTTTATCAATTTTGCCCTTGATTTTGTCACTTTCAATCATGTTAGCCATTGGTTTGATATGATTGATGATCTCAATAAAGTAAATGATGTTCAACCTCATGATAGGTGAGGTCTAATGATTGATTGATGATAATTATCCTCATGATAGGTGAGGAATAATTACAGTTTGATTGATAAACCTCATGATAGGTGAGGTAAAATTTTAGATTGATGATTGACCTCATGATAAACAAGGTACAATAATAGCTTGCTCATGAGATTTGATCAAAATATTAATAGAGATGATTAGATTTGATGGGCTGATTGATGTTGATGATTGACAAAGATTTCTAATGTTTGTCTTTTTCATGATGACATGAGTCATTTTCGAACTTACAAATTAGAGAGCAGTTTCCTAGGACTTTTGATTTGATACTACAATTAATGTAGCTGGAGACAAAAACTATTACCTTTTGTGATTTATTGTCCTTATTAGATATGCCCTAGATTGACCCTTGATAGCTTTAGCAGAGAGGTGGCATAGCGAGCATAATACCTTCCGCCTTCCTACTGGCGAGATGATAGTCACTCTTGAGGATGTTTGGCAGATTTTGAGGATTCCAGTGGTTGGTGATGTAGTTTATGATCCTTCAGAGTAGGGTAGGACTAAGGATCTATGTAGAGTATTCCAAGATGATAGGATTTGAGAATATGAGATTCCATGGCATGATATGGTGGATGCCTATGCCACCCTGCCTTTTATTCTTGTTGGTTTCATTGAAGGGTTCCTTTGTCTTGATCAAAGGTCAAAGGGACTTTCTATTGGTTGGGGCCATATACTAGAGAGCATGATTGTGCATGGTACCAGATATGCTTGGTCATATTTATCATGATTTACATTTAGTTGTCTACCTTTGAGGTTGTAGTTTGTCTTCAAGAGTTACATTATTACAAGTGTGGGTGTGTGAGCATATAGCTGTTATGCATCCAGTGATGGTGAGACAACGGCCCGCCATGAGGCCATATGTGCACATTTATGCAAATCGTGTTACTCAACCTAGATTAGGTAAGTTGGAGCATTGGAGGAGAGTGTTGGATGATGTTGAGGCTGTCACATGGCACCCCTATCTAGATTGCAAGCACTGGGATGATGATGATATCCAATTGCCATATCTCTTTTAGTCGATGTTATTGAATGGTCAGACTCATTGGGTTTTGGAGATATTTTTTTTCAAGAGGGTGCTTAGGAAGTATGGTATTGTGTAGGGTATGCCCTAGGGTATTTCCCATTATGGCTGTCATCATATAAGTTCTATAGATTAGGGACCCTATCTTTCATATGATGCCATTGTTTAGGAGTACTAGGGTCTATAGCCTTTAGTATGAGAGATTCATCCTGATATCATCGAGGCACCTATCACAATGGATTATGCAAAGTATCTGGTTCTACATCCCCTTCCATAGATTACTATTCCTAATGGGCTAGTACCACTACCGGTTAAGTACCAGGTTGTTGATGGAAGTGGTGATGAGGAGGATAGTAGTGATGATGAGGGGGATGGAGATGAGGAGGGAGACAATGATGGTGGTTATGATGGAGGAGGTGGTGGTGGAGGTGGATCAGGTGTAGGTGGGTCGAGTTTTGGTGGGTCTGGTACAACCATAGATGTGTAGGATTATATGGTACCTCTTAAGAGGTGATCATTGGTAGCTCCTATAGAGCAACATGTGTGGATTGGTGTACCCTTCGTAGTAGTAGCAAATGCAGATTGTGAGCCTATAGGTGTAGGTGTAGACTTTATAGGGGCAGTTGATATAGTCATAGGTTTATTGGTTTAGAAAAAAACCTAGATGTAGACATAGGCCCAGGCCCATGCACAAAATCTAGCTCAAGTATAGGGACAGTTGGTAGCCGCTTAGGAACAAATTTCCTCATTGACAACTAAGAGAGATGTAGCTAGACAGGTTGCAGAGTAGGAACACATTATAGTTGAGAGATTACAAAGATTAGCTGATGGTACATCTGTGGATGATTATGTGAGAGTGGTTCTCCATGTGGGTAGAGAGGTAGAGTATTATAGAGGAAAATACCATGATGTTGTCCCTTTCGAGCAGAGAGTTAGTTATGCTCAGTCTCAATCAGTCAGGAGCTAGTCCAGGACTATTAGTGCTAGTGTGACACAACCTTTATAGAGAGACCTAAGAGATCTTGGTACATATGGTGGGGGAGGTACTAGCCTAGAGATGTCTGCACCATCTGGAGCTAGCACCACATAGCTCCATGATGTTATTTTATGATATATATGAGACATGATGTATAATTCAGCTTTTTGATTGACAATCATTTTTGATGTTGTATCTCTTCATTTCAGACATCATTGTATACTTGACATTATGATTTTGAGATCTATATGATATGTGGCAGATTGATCAATCTATGTGTTCTATATGGTTTTGTGATGGATGCATTTAATTTCTTGTTCTATATGCCATGTGTTGTTTTATATGATGATGTTATGGATGCAATTTATGATCATGATAACATGCTATGATTGACATATGATGTTATACATGATAATGCTTATAATGATGATTTATGGATGCATGATAATAGATGTATGATAATGAGTATATGTAAATGATATGGTAATGTAACTACATGCATGATTTTGGATGTGTTGTTTCAATGATATATGAATAATGATGTAAATAAGATATGATGCACTTTTATTTTTGGGTATTTTAAATGCATATAGATGATATAATAAATGGATGAATGAATGATGAATATAATGGTACTTCAAATGTATGATTCATGATATGATGAATGGATGAATGAAAAATGTAAATACATAGAGATTAGTTTTTGATAGTTTTTCTTATGCAGTTAGATGATGTGATGATATGAGAAAATATGATATGATGCAAAATATATGGTGAATGTATGAATGATGAAATGAAATGTTAAATGCTTTCCAATGTATGCAATGGAGATGATTATGCAACTACATTCAATAATGATGATATTTTTGTTAATGTCAAGTATACTCAATCCATTAATGAGAAAATATAACATCATTTTTGAATCCTTCACCAGCTTTTGTAACAAATACTCTACAAATGCAAGACTAACATGAATACAATCTAATTTTATCATGAAAATATACATGCAAAAAATGGCATCTTAACAGTCCATTTATTGTGCTTTTTATCATCATGGAGCTTTTAAAATGTTGAAAGTGAGTACAAGCATCAATGGTATAATTTAGACCATGATGACCTGAGTACGACTTTCATGATTTTTGATATTGCAAGTTAACAAAAGCATCTAGGTATAATTAAACCGAGATGACCTGAGCATTTCTAGCATAAATAGACAAGAATCAATCATTTTATTATGTGAATTAGAATTTCATTAGTGATACTTTGTAGAGAGCATCTCATGATAATTCACACAATAAATAATTAATTCATAAACAAAATACAAAGAAAAATATCATTCTTCCTAGCTTCTCTAGTTCAATACATCATCAAGTTGCTCCAAAGAAATGATAATCAAGATCAAAGTACAACAATTTAACCTCTACTTAAAGTATTTCAATCATTATTCAAATTAGATCATCAATTTTGAGTTGTACTGATTGGTTTAATCTCAATTTTCTTGATGTGGATCGTTGATTTTTTGAAGTGATCCGATATTTGATGTATGTTCCATGTTGAGTTTCCCAATGATCATTTTGTATGTTGTGTTGTCATACTATTGTTTTTCTATTTGTTTAAGCTGAAGTTTATTGCCCCTAGTGAGTTTAGGTTTTTTTCCCCAAGCTAGGGTGTGACACGACCACTTTGCTAGGATATGTACATGATTTTCTCTTTTCAAATGATAGGCATAAAGATGATGGAAAAAGTGAACAACAAAGTTATGCATATAATCGATGAAAATAGCTGGTTTAAATCACAAGTAGCACCTATTTCCAGGTTTTCACTACATGTTTTTATTGTACTTTTTCAAATTTTATGATTTTTTTTTGTATATTCTCTTTTATGATTTTTTTTTGTATTTTCTGTTACCAAGATGCTTGTTTCCTAGGTTTTCATCAAGGCAACCATTTTTCCAGAACCTTGAACCGTGCACTAGGTAATTCAAGTATAGAACTTTCTAAGATGGATAATGTTGATAGGTTCATCGAATTGGCCCCCTTCAGGTGTAGACAATCGATAGGCTCTAGATCCATAGACTGATATGATTACAAAGGGACCTAGCTAGTTAGGTTCAAACTTCCTTTCTTTTGTCTATCCTATTGATTTCCAGGGTTTTCCTTTAGGACCAAGTCACCAACCTGAAAGACTTTATAATTTATCTTGTGATTGTAGCTTCTATAAATTCTCTATTGATATGCCTTCAAATGGTTCACGACTTGTTGACGACGTTCATCCAACTGTTCTAGCTCTTGAAGTCTAGACACTCTATAATCCTCATTTGGAACAATTCCTTTCTATGACACATGAAGTGATGGAATCCCAACCTCAATGGGTAGTATGGCCTTTGATTCATAGACCAAGGAATATGGTGTTGCTCATTAGGTGTTCTAATGCTTGTTTGATATGCCTAGAGAGCAGGGTTCAATTGAACATTCCAATCTCGTCCAACATCATTGACAATCTTCTCCAAGATTTTCATAATAGTTTTATTCTAGGCCTCTACTTGGCCATTTCCTTGAGGATAGTATGGTGTTGAAAAATGATGTTGGATATGAAACTTCTCACACAGTTCCTACACAGCCATTGTTTGCAAAAATGGACTGAGGAATTTCATACCTATAGATGAGGTAGTTTAGTATGAAAGAAGATATATGCTTTTGACTGATGGTTGTTAAGGGAAATACTTCTATCCATTTTGTAAAGTAATTTATTGCTATGATTATAAGTTTGTGTCAATTGGATGAAGACAGATTAATCTTTCCTACCAGGTTTAGTCCCCATTGACAAAAAGGCCATGTTGAAGTGAATGGTTGCAATTATTGTGTCAATGCATGTATTATATTACCATGTATTTGATGTTTTTCACACTTCTTAACAAACTAAAAGGAATCCTCCATATTTGGCTAGTAATACCCCAAACAGAGGAGTTTCTTTGCTAGGGTTAGTTTGCTTGAATGAGTTCCACAAATACCTTCATGAAACTCATGTAAAGTTGTCTCAGAATCATTATGTTCTAGACACCAAAGAGGAGTACCATCTAGACCTCGATGGTAAAGTATGTCAACAATTAATGTATGTCATGTGGATTGGTGAATGAAGTTGCATTTCTAGTTTTTGGAAAGATTAGGAGGAAGGGTATTGTCTTTCGGTAAGCATAAGTCTTTCCATAAATGAAGGATTCAACATCAACTAAATGACATATGGTTTGACAATCTAGATTATCATAAGTAGGGTTAGACACTTGTTCCACCATAAACTCATATACAACCTCACTTTTTTGACAATTGTAAGAGACAAGCAATCGTCACCATAGCATCAACAATTTGTTTTCTGCCCTTGGAATATGTTCAAACTTGATATCCAAAGTAATTTTTGAGATCATCTATCATCTTCTTATATGGCATCAACTTCTCATCTTTTGTTTGATATTCATCATTTACCTGATAGATGACTAGTTGTGAATCTCCATACCCCTATAGTTCTATGATCTTCCATTCAATTGCCACTTTGATTCCAATAATTAGTGCCTCATACTCAGCTACATTATTTGTACATGGAAACATGAGTCTATATGATCTTGGGATGGTATGTCCTTGAGGTGTAACAAATAAAATTCTCACACCAGACCCATGTTGTGTGTATGACCCATCAAAATAAAGTCTCCATTGTTGTGTTGTCACAGTAAGAATGTCTACATCAGGAAACTCAATGTTTATTGGACAATAATCTAGTAATGGAGCCTCAACTAACTGATCGGATATCACTTGAAATTTGATGGCTCTACTATCCACATACTAGATATCAAATTCACTCAAGATCATGACCCACTTAGCTAGTCTTCCTATTAAGGCAGTCTTACTGAGTAAATATTTTAATGGGTCAATCATTGCTATGAGTCTGACTGTGTGGGTTAACATATAATGCCACAACTACCGGGTAGCAAATACCACTGCCAAACAAGCTTTCTCGATGAAGGTGTAATTTATCTCATAACCATTCAAAGTCCTACTGATATAATAGATAGCTTGTTCCCTTCCCTCAAAATCTTCCTATGCTAATAAAGCTCCTAAAGAAATTATGTCAGTTGTTGCAATGTATAGTAATAGGGGTCTATTTTCTATAGGTAGCATCAATATGGGGGGTGGCATTAGATATTGCTTTATTTGATTGAAATTTGTTTCACACCCTTGATCCCATTTGAACAAGACATTCTTATGTAGCAAGTGATTAAATGAATGACTTTTGTCTGCTAATTGGGAGATAAATCTCTTGATTGATTGTAGCCTTCCTTGTAGAGACCGTAGTTGACTGATGTTCTTTGGTGGAAAAATTCCCATTATAGCCTTGACCTTAGCAGGATCCACTTTGATACCCTTTTCTGACACTATGTATCCTAGGAGCTTTGTGGATGTAACCCCAAACACAGATTTCTTAGGATTTAATTTGACATTGAACTTCTCTAGCTATGTAAATATTTTTCCTAGAATCTCTAGATGTCCTTCTTTGGTATATGATTTTTCTAATATATCATCCACGTAATCTTCCATAAAAGTATGCATCATGCCATGGAAAATAGTGGTCATTGGACATTGATATGTTGCACCTGCATTTTTCAACCCAAAGGGCATGGCATTCCAACAAAATGTTCCCCATGGACATGTGAATGTGGTCTTATCCTGATATTTAGGTGCTATTTTGATTTGGTTATACCTTTAGAAGCCATCCATTAGTGATAACATGTCATGTATTGTTGTTAAGTCGACAATAATATCAATGTTTGGAAAAGGAAAATCATCCTTTGGACATGCCTTCTTGAAATCTCTAAATTCGATACATATTCTGATAATATTATCCAGTTTAGAAACATGTACAATATTAGAAATCCACTAAGCATAGTCAATAGATCTGATGAATCTTGCATCTATCAAATTTTACAGCTCGACCTTTACCATCAAGGTGATATGTAGATGCATTTTCCTTAGTTTTTATTTCACAAGTTTTATCCCAAATGGTAGAGATAAATGATGCATTAAAAGATATAGATCTAAACTTGGCATATCAAAGTATGACCAAGAAAAATTAATATGTCTTTCTTCAAAGAATTTGGTGAATTCTGGCTTTTCCTGTTTAGTCATTGATGCTGCCAGATGTAGAGTCTTTTCCTTTTTTGTTGTGCCAAGATTGATAGTTTGTGTAGGCTCCACCAACACTAAGGATATTTCATGATAATGTTCTATCAAATTCCCAATCTTTCAGTGCCCTAGATAGGTTTTCACTATCATATGTGTTCTTTATTTTTACGTTTTCGAGATCTAATGGTGACATGTAATGGTTTTCACCATTACATCCAGTATTCTCATTTTCAATTTTGCAACTAGAAGATTTGGCACCCTCTTGCCTCAAAGTGTCTTTATGATATTTATGATTATAACTTGTGTCAAGTTTGTCATAATAAAGGAAATTTATGATAACATCATCATTCACAAAGATAGGTACATTGATAGGTTTAGTTGGTTCCCAGTCGATAAGTTCAGGATGCAGTAAGGGTAGAAAGTAATTGGTTTGGTTAAGGTCAGTCGTAGCAAAGTTTTTAATAGCAATGTTGTCAAAAATTTCAGTGGTAATGTCAAGGTCTATGATATTACTCTCCTCCAAGTCATCTATCTCATTTGATATTTGTCCATCTTCACTTGAGCCATCGATATTTTGTGATCTAAATACAAGTGGTCTAGTCCTTGAGATTTGTCCATCCTCATGTGTGGGCGCATACTCTTTTATAACATCAACTTGTATGTCTTTGTATGATATTTATGATAAAGAATCCCACTCATATTCATTAGAATCTATTTTGGAGCCATCCCGTATTTGAAAGATCCTTTCAACAACTTTATGAGTGATTTCTTCTTTTGTGTCCCCTGTATAACCCAGTCCTATTTTGTCTTTTGGCTGAAGTGTGAGAGGTTGGATGGGTTCTACAATGCCTTCTTTTATTTTTCCAATAGGTCCTTGTCCTTCATATCCCATTTTCTCTAATACTATTTTTCCCTTGCCATATTGATCTTCCTTTATGCTAATATTTTCCAATGTAGAGTCTTCCTCATATTTTTAGAGCCAATTGAGGATGGCCTTATCTTTGGATTCATCTTCTAAAGTAAATTCCTTTGCAAATCTATTATCAAAAACCATGGTAGGTTGTGATGATTGTCATGTTATTGTTGATGGTTGTCCATATGATCTTGGAGATGGTAGCAATTATGAAAAACATAAAGATTGCTCAATGGAGTACTCTCCCATGCCCTTGTCTTTTAACTAGATCTTGTCTTTGAATTGTTGTGATAGAGAATCTAGTTGAGCTTCATTGTTTGATGAAGTGTAATCAACAACACTTGTCTCTTTTGATTGGTCCTTTTTCTCAACCCATTTAGATATAAAATTTAGTTTCTTTTCACTGTTGGATGGACTAGACATGTTTTCTTCCCTATTATGGGGCACCAAAGTGTCTTGAGTTGTTTTAAGCATGTTACAAGTTTGGGATTATTGTAATCTGCTACAATAGTGACTTCCTATCCATTGACTAGAAAATTTAAGAACTGATGATGAGTTGAAGGTATTACTTGCATTTCATGAATCTAGGGACATCCCAAAAGTATGTTATAAGTGAGCCCTTTGTCTAATACTTGGAAAACAATATTCTTCACAAATGGTCCCACTTGAATAGGCAATACAATCAACCCCTTGGATGATCTCTCTTCTTTGTCATAGGCCTTTATTGTGATCCTCTTGGCATTAATAGCATTATCAGAATAACCTAGTGCATAAATCAATTTTAAAGTGAAAATGTTTAAACCAACTCCACCATCTATTAAGACATGTTTTACTCGGTGTTTGTGGATTAAGACTTCAATATGAAGAGAGACATTGTCCAAATGAGTAAGTGTCACATCATCTTATTTTGAAAAATGATAGGTAGTGAGGCATGGTTAAGTGTCCCATCATAGCCTAGAATTGACAAACATCCAGATTATTGGGTACTGTTGTGGCCACAAGAGCTTGATCCAAAACCTCCTTATGAGATGGTGAGATTTTAAGGAGTTCCAAAATTGGTATTTGTGCTGGTATTTTCTACAATTGGTCAATGATGTTATATTGATTTGAAGGTGTAGTAATGGTTTTAGATGAAAGTCCTTTAAATATTACCTTGGATTGTCCCCTTGTTGTTATGTTGATCAGTTGATAATCTTGATTTTCCTTGATTTTTATGACATTGATCTGATTGTCGAATGTATCCATGTTTAAGATTAGATTTATGGGTATGATGTCATTGATTTCAATGTTATCAGTTTGATTGTTAGCAACATCATTATTCTCAACTGTAGAGATATAATGAATAGTGTTGTCATAAATGTAGTTTACATTTTTACCTTTACCATTTGTAGAAGGAGATTCTCCCTTTTCATAATTTGTTAAAGGATTTTTAAATGCACCATGATCATTGTTTGTTTGAGGTCCTTCTACAGATAATTTCTTGCTATCAATCAAATGTTGTACTAGAGGTTTCAACTGCATACAATCATTTGTTTTATGTCCCTTATTTTTATGAAAGTTACAATAGCCAACATCATTCCACCAAGATGGTTTTACTTTTGGTTCCCAATTTCTTGCTTTAGGTAAGGTGATAAGTTCATTTGCAATAATTTCTCTCATTGTTTATTCTAGTGTTTGTCCCAATGGTGTGAATCTTTGTCGATTTGATGGTCTTGGATATGATTTTGGTTTAAATTCTCCATTGTTTTGGTTGTTGTTTTGACTGACATTCTGATTGATATTTTGGTCATTATGTTGATTGATCTTTGAAATAGTTGTCAAATTAAATACTGGTTTTGTAGTGCCCTTCTGCATTTGTTTCTTCATCATAGTTGTGTAGGTATGATAGGTTGATTTGAGGCTTCTTGTTGATTTCTTTGTTTAATTGATAAAATTGATATAATGTTTAGTCTTGATTAATCAATTAAATTAAATTAAATTGATAATAGAAAACATAAATTAATTTTGAATTAAAGGAAAAAAAAAACTATAATTAATTAGATTATGTTGTTTTGGGAGTTCAATGTGATTTGTAGCTTGGAATTAAATAAATTGACAAATTATAAAGTGATTTCAAAATATAAAGCTATTAATTATTAATTACTAAGTTATAAAGTATTAATAATAATCAAATTATTGACAATCGTTATTTAAGGTTGAAGATTTATTAGTAAAGCCTAAAAGATGGGATAATTAGGTGACTTTTAACAAATAAGAAAGATAAGTATTGAATTGATGTTAAAGCAAGAAAAGACAAGAAGAATCACATGCAAGTGCATGCACAACGTCAAACTGCTGTCAAACAGGAAACTTGCGTAGGTTTGTTGATTTTCCTTTTTAGTTCAAAATCTTATCTCATCAAAAAAAAGTATTATTTTCTTTAAAAGGAGAATTACTTGTCAGATAATGGGGGGGATGAATAATTTTTATGAGAATTGGGGAGATTATCAGGTTGGCTGTTCTCGGGAGTTTGAGAGAGGGCCATTGGAGTTGCAGTTTGGAAATGGAGAATGGTCACGGGGGAACTGTAGCAAATATTCATTCTTTTGTTGTTAGAAGCATTGAATTTAAGTTGGGGGAATGGAAGGGGGGGATTACTAATGAAGGTCTCCCCTAAGACATCCGCGCAACCTCTCTGTTTTGTGAGACTCTTTCATTACTGCAAAGCGCCTGTGAGATTTAATAATTTTTTGTGTTGCATGGTCGATACACTGGAATCCTCGGATCTAAAGGAAATTTCCTTAACAATCCACTAGCACCTAAGGTTTGTTATGCCTCGTCTTGCATGAAGGAACCAATAGGAAATTGATCAATTTAACTCCCAAGTATGCCGATAATCTATATTTGATCTTAGACTATGGAGTTTCTGATTAAGCTGAATTCTCTATGAAAATTTGCATGCTTGTGGGTATATTCAATTATTTACATTGGAATTACGTGAAGCTCAGTGTGTAAATGTTATCATGCCTCTTGATTCCTTTCCCAACTTATCAGCCTTATCTCATGGCTAAGAATACAATTTTATCCTCTTTTGAGATACCCGAATGCTTTCGAGGAAGAAAACTTTTCAAATTCATTTGATTCCCCTTCTGTAATCATCACCTTCCATGTCTCGGCATCCTTTTACTCCTGCCAAAGTAGTTCTTGAAGGTTCTTAAGTATTTTTAACAAATTCCGTGCTTATGCCTGGATCTAGTAGCCTTGTTGATCACACTTGATTTGGAAGTTCCTCAGTCTCATCTGCAAATTGAATCTTTTATTCTATTTTTGTCCTCTTCTGTTGTTAGCTTTCCTCCTCTAGACTCCCTTTGGCTGGCGTGGTCTCCTTTTAAAATAAAAAATAAAAATAAATAAAGAAGAAAGAGAAGTGTCAAAATTTCTAACCACTATTTCCCCAACTCGGCGCGACTTACCCCTTTTTCTTTAGTAGGCTCCAATAAATTTCTGTGACACATTTTATTGTGACATTTTTCACTTCTTCCTGATACAACGCATTAGGGATTGAGCCTATGTTTTATTTGATGCTTTTCCTGTGTTTCATGTTGATTCTGAACTTTGCATTTTTACATTTACTTTATTGTGTTTGGTAGCTGATGTATACACTCTTCTATTGGTAGTTCAATTTCCAGATGGTTTTCCATACTTGTTATTCTGATTTGATCTGGTAGAGAGTTCTTTATTAGGTAGCCCAAATTTTTATGTAAGACTCTTTATGTTTAATACTTCTCAGTCTCCTTGGATTCCTTGATATCACCAATCGATCCCCATAGTGTATTATCAATACCCCATGCCATTCAATTTAGGTATGAATTGATTGGAATTTGATATTTAAACTTAAATGTTCTCTGAGCTGTTACAGCCATCCTTAAACTTGATTGTCTGTCTTCTTATCTGATCTTTCATACTTGGAACTTTCTTCTACCTTATTATCAAATTCAAATTGTGCATGTCCCACTATCATGTCATTCTATGTGATGAGATCTCTTTGAGGCGGTCTGTAAACATTTCAAACACCTTCCCTGCGTTTCCTATATTTCTATGCATGTCGCCAGGATGATTGGGACTGCATCGTGATATATATATCTCTTTGTGTGTGTGTGTTTCATTTCGAGCCACTATTGCCCTTTGAGTAAGTTGAACCTCTATATGTACTTCCAATTCATTTATGATAGACTAAGCAATGGTATGGAATGGAGCCTGGGTCGTTCTTCATCAAATACCTTTTTGGTTCTATCTTGCATGTATTTAGCTTGTTTTGTTATGAAATGATTGAATTAAGACTACATTTCCACCTTTCTAGGTTTACGTCTGATGTATTTAGTATGAATTTGATGAATGTATATATATAAATAGAATGCTCTTTATCACCGATTATTGTTCACATTCTTTTATTTTGGTATTGAAACAAATGCTGCATTTTACTTTTGTTATATAGAAAATGTAGAAAATAGGTTAAAGATAACAAGCAATTCAATGATTGTCTCTGCAAGGAAAACCTACAATGATCAAGCTAATAAAGTAGAGAAATTTAGCCTTTTCTACCGTAGTCTCTTCTTTTTTTAAAACACTTCTATTTTTTTTTCATTTTGAAAAAATAAAAAATAAAATAAAATCCAGACAGCTAAATTCGCCACGCCAATCCCTCTAACTCATATTTAATGGATGCTCGTTACCTTCGTAATTTATTGTTTTGTCCAATACTTTTCTTGATTTCAGCTTTAGTATCTTTCTGTGCCTTCTTAAGTTTTAAGTTCATGAAAGCTAAGTTTCTTCTTGCTTAAAGCCTAAAGACTAGGAATTAAAGTAGAAAATTTCTTTAAAGAAATACTTCTGGATTGTAAATAAGGTAAGGAGGTTAAGAGAATATTCCACCTTTTTAAGATGTTTTTCTTTTACGTTCTCTTTTAAGGGAATATTTTTTTAGGAAAAATTAATATGTGGGAATTATATTTATATATTCTTTTATTGTCATTATTTAGAAAATTATTGTGTTGTTGCCTTTGGGGTTCGCACGATGGGGCGTTACAGGTTTTGCATTTTGTGTGTCATTTGTAGCATCATTGTTTCTAGTATTTCTATTCTTTTTCCAAAACTCAGTTTTATCATTAGTGCCATAGTGATTTGAAGAATTTGTATTATTTGATCCTTCATTGTAATGTTTTATCACCCCTCTTTTGACTAAGGCTTCTTCGATCTTGAGCCCATTTTCAATCACTTTCTCAAATATTGGTGGACATTGTAGTTCAAGCCTATAGCTAATGTCATCAATTAGGTTTTCAATGAATATTTCCATCTTTTCTTCTTCTGGTATAGAATGAGGATATCTAGCAAAAAACCTTCGTGATCATTGTAGAAATGAGAGGAATGTTTCACCTTTATTTTGTTTCATGTTGTAAAGGTCTTTTATTTTTACCTCATGTTGAATATTAAAGGAAAATTGTGAGATAAACTTGTTGACTAGTTCCTCAAAAGTTTGAATCCTTGGTTGTAGTTTAGAAAACCATTCCATACATTGACATCCTAAGTTCCTTGGAAATAACCTCATTAGATAAGTGTCTGCTTGTGAAAATTATAAACTTATGGTTCTAAATTCCCTCACATTATCGATTGAGTCTATTTTACCATTGTACTTGTCATATTTTGGGAATTTGCAATGTATAGGAAATTGTACCATGTCCACACTTGGATGAAAAGGATAAGGACAAATGTCCTATAATGAGTACCTCTTTGTAGTTCCTTTTTGTATATCTTGAAGTTGTTGCAAGTTTTGTATTTGATGTGTTAGGTCAACCACTTGATCTATGTTTTGTGCGTTTTGTGGTTTAGTTTCAGTTGTTCTAGTTGCTTCTTTAAGTTGATTGATGTTGAATTCGTTTGGAAGTTTTGCACCTAGTTCAACTAGGATCAAAAGGTATTTTTCCATATCTTGTTCTAAATTTTTTTCCATAAATGAATGGAAATTGGGATCTTCTTGTGTTGTTTGGATATCCTCTTGATTTATTTCATTTGGATCATTTTGGTGGAATTTGTGAAAGGGATTTTCTTCAGCCATGTTGTTTGGTGTTTCAATTTCCTTTTTTCTAAGTTTTTGTCTTTGTAACCTCATCAGAATTGGCATACAAGTGTTTGTTATTCTCACGAAACTTTGATATTTTTGGATGAGTGTGAAGGATTTTAACTTAATTCAAATAGAATGATAAATTCTATTGTTGTGAATAAGTTAAAAATCTGATTATTTTGTATCATTTCGTGATTGTAGGATGACAAAATCTTGATTAACAAACTCAGCATAATAATCCAGAATTTTGTGTTTGATGATTTAAACACTTTATGGTTGTAAGATCTTGGTTTAATTTGATAATTTTTGAATTGCAAAATACTATTTATTTTGAGTTATGAGACATTGTTTGGACTGATAAAATGTTTCTATTTTGACAAAGATCCAAGTTTTGATGTCAAAAGTCTAATAGTAGTTTCAAATAGCTCTCTATTTTCTAGTTTTGTGGATGCACTATTACAAAAGGTAGACGTGTTGAAACAAACTATGAATGTGCTAAAAGATATGGTGAATGCATTTTTAGATAGGATATATGCACTAAAATAGATTGTGGATGCACCAAGATACTGGTAAATTCTGACACTAGTAAGTTTTGGTGACAGACTACAGATGTGTTGAAACAGTGTTTGGATGTGGTATCTGGACAAAAGATGTGCTAAAATACTGGTTGTATGTACTAAAATAGATTGTGTATGCACTATTATGGGATTGTTCATAGTGTTGTCTAGATTTTCTCAGTAAAAGGATGATTTCTAGGTGTAATTTCTGAATCATGGATATTTTGATAGGGTATCCTACTAGTAAATCTCTGATTTTGATGACCTAAATGGATGATACCTTCAAAGTGACCTTTCACGCATGAAAGAAAGTTTTAAAAATGATGGTTTTCTACAAAAATCCTAATGTTTCCAAGTTTTTCTCTATTGTAACAATTGATTTGGGTTGTTGGAATATTGTATTGTTGGTTGTGGAATGAAAGATTGACGAATGGGTTGATTATGATTATGCTTTTGAGAAAGATCTCTTCATGGGAAATAAGCTTGTGAATATAAAGGCTCTAAAGCAAAATCATTAGCATGTCCTCTAGCAAAGTCATGATATCTATGGACAAAATTTTGATGTTCAAGTAAGATTTTTCTATTTTGATATAAGAAGCATCTCCTTTCCAAAAGTTTTCTATATCTAAGTTGCTTCTTTGGTTTCTTGATTCTTTTTGTAAGGGGCTTCTTGACAAATGTTGTTGATTTCCAATCCCAAGTAACATAAATTTTTACAGGTTGATTTTTCAAACTCTTTGTGTTTTTTTGGATGATCTTTATCTGAATTAATGATTTGAAAATACATCGAGCAATTGTAAAACAATTGTTTTAAGTCCTAGAATCTAAACAATAAGTGTATGTTTAGGAATCAAACATGATCCTCCTTGATTTCCATTGGTATTTCAAAAAGGTCATCATAATACTCAACAACTCACATATTAAAATCACATCAACTCACACAACCGTGTCACCCCTAGAGGGTGTCTATGTTTTTGTCTTTTCCAAGAATGTACTCAAAGTTATATTTCTTGATCCCTTGAGAAAATGGTCCTTGGAAATTATATGGTGAGTGCTTTGGGGGCATATTCTTCCCCCCTTGCACCGTGAGTATTACAATGTTTGGAAACTGAATTCAGTTGGATTCTACACTAAAGTTTGTAGATAGGGTATCTATTCGGAGCAACGAATGATAAACTACCTCAAGAGACCTCCCAATCTTTAAAACAAATATTTTGGGGATCGTTATCTTGCACACTTCTGGTAAATGTGGGTTTCCCCATATTTACTTTTATTTTATAGTGGGTTGGAAAACCTGGCTTTGGCTGTTCCCACTCAGGTCATTCCCGTAGGGTGAGTACTTTTTCCCACTACAACAGGTTTTCTAAAGGATTTAAAAAAGCATAAAGTGCATAAAATGAAAAGACGAGTTTGGCATTTTGATCACCCAATTAAGGGGAGAGCATAGGCCTATCACTGTACAATCACAATAGACAATATTCAATTTGTAAAGCCCAAATGACAATTTACTATTCTGTGTGAAGATATTGCTTCACAAAAGATATGATGTTTATTTTAACCGAAATAGCAATGTATGATGACTACCCCAGGATTGGTGCATTTTAATCCAAATGACAACCCTAGGATTGGTTCATTTTAATCCAAAAGTTGTAATGAAACCATTGGCCATGGTTGCGTTAGATCCAAACAAAAAAATTACAAATGCGCTAGAACAAAGGTCATATGTGCTACATAATTGGTCATATGTGCTACAAAATCAATTAGATGCCCTAAAAAATAATCAAATGTGCTACAAAATCAATCTGATGTGCTACAAAATCAATCAGATACACTAAAATAGAGTGAGCCTAGGGAATAGTCCATTGGAAGTTCAGTCAAATGCGCTAGAATAGTCTTTGTATGCATTGGAGTTTTTGAAGGATGCATCGAAACAGTCATCAGATGCAATAAAGTATCTGGTGGATGTGCTATAAAATCTCTCAATCACACTAAAAGAAACATGTTAGAAGACTGCACAAACACTTTCAGGAAAAGATGTTAAATATGGGGTTAAGGGCCCCACGATGGGCACCAAAATGTAAGTGTGGAATAAGTAATGAGTAAAATAACAAACAACACCTCTTAATAAGACATTATATCAAAGATTCAACAATATTTAAACTAATTTAAAGCAAGAATCTATTGAAAGCATCATATTGTTCTCTATCTCTAAAGATTTATTAAGTTATAGGGCTCTTAGATTTTGTAAGCATTGTGACCGTTAAAATGCCAATCTAGAGAATGAGATGTTGCTAAATGCAATAATTTAATCTTATATGATGATGTCTAAATGATATGATGAATCTATTGCAATCTAAATTGACATGAAACTTGATAAAAGAAGCCACAGTAAACTATGATGCAACCATGATATTGATTCTAAAATTCTATGATTATTATTGCTAAATGATAATGCTATTGCTAAGATGCCTGATTGCTCAATTGATATTTCTGCAGAGCAAGATTGCATAAAGTTGGGATCCATTTCATGTGGAAAGAGGCTATATTTATAGATTCATGACAACACATTTGTGAAGGGGTAGCAAGTAAAGGTCTGGATTTGATCTGAAGAATTGCATGGCGAAGGATGAAGAATCCTAAGCTGATTATGGAGATTGTTCCTCTCTAGAAAAACACATAGCTAGAAGATAGGAAGAATCATTGGAAAAAGATGAAGAGGATTGGCTACAAATTTGTCTCCAAATTTACTCGTGAAGGTTGAGATGAATTAAATTAGACATATAACATCTAATTTGGTAGGTGGATATGATTAGTTGTAGAATATGTGCATAAATTTGAATATTTAGATTTGTTTCAAATTTAGGAAGAAATAAAATTATTAAAATAAACAAATGTTTTTGATATTATTTATTTAATAAAAGAGAGATAATGTTAATTAAATAAAAACTATTGAAGTTTGATTATTTAATTAAGAGAGAATAAATTAGTAGAATATAGATGTGAACTATATGAATAAATATTTCTATTTATTCAATAGGAGAAGAATTTGATTATGATAACTAAATAAAACAAAATAAAATTCTTTTATTTAATTAAGAAAAAATAATAGAATAAAGATTGAAGAATTTAAAAGATGAACTATATAAATAAATATTTCTATTTATTTAATAGTAGAAGAATTAAAGGTTGATTAATTAAATAAATCGTATTTAATTAATTAGATTATCTAGACCATTTTTAGGTGTATACACCTCTTTATCTACTAGTGGGTTTGATAACATGGGAAAATGACCACTTGGTGTGATCACATTACCTAGTATAGTTGAAGAAGCTACATTACAAACCGCTATCCATGTTATGTCTCATGACCTTTCATATAATCTTCTTTTAGGAAGACCATGGATCCATGCAATGAATGGAGTGCCTTTAATTCTTCATCATATAATGAAGTATTCCTATAATAACAAAGTGGGTATAATCAAAGTTAATCTTGAACCAAATAGTTGTTTGAACAATGAGAAAGGAAAGGAAAATCCTTTGGCAACATTAACACCAAGTACAAAAGTGGGACCTATGCAAGAAAAACATATTGAGGAAGACATAAAACTATTGGAGTATGATTGTGGTTCCTTAGATTTCACAAGATTTATGGGTGAATACAAGATCATGAACAAAGAATGTAGAAAAAGGAAAAGTAAAAGCGATAATGTCAACAAAAAATTCAAAAGACCCTTTGAAAGCATCCACATCAACCACTTTAGTAGAAGAAGAAAATTATACAACAAGCTTTGACAAAACTAACTATAAAACAAGGTTATGAAATTATGAAACAACTTGGATATAGTGGAAAAGGATGTGTTGCTAGAGAAAAAGGTATTTGTGTCTATATATAGCCTAACACACAAGGAATGACTAATGGTCTTGGTTATTGTCCCTCAAAAGAAACAAGCAAGCCTTCAATAATGTCAACATTCTTACAAAAGATTCTTCTAAGCTGACTTTAACATTAGTGCATCTTGAATTGGTAGACGCTAGTGGTCTTGATTATTACCCTTTTAAAGAAACCAAAAAATAGAGAAATCCTCACTTGATATAAATGTCATCACGCAAAACACTAACTATTGGAGTTCATTAGATTTTACACCTTCCTTTAAAGGATAGTACAAAATATCGCACTCTAAAGAGTCTTGTGTAAGTATGACACCTTGTAATAAGCAAGAGATATCTTTTTCATAAAATAAAGGAACATCTTCTATTGATCAAGGGAGTATCTTGTCGAGACTCCTCCAAGATCATTTGATATCCCTCTTTCCAAGAACATGTGAAATAAATTTTACTACAATAATTCAATTTGTGCTATTCCTTGTGTTGAAGCACCCTATTCCTCTAATTGATACTATTTTTATTTTATTATGTTTCTCATCAATCATCTTGGATCATCCTTGTCTTGCACTAAGTGGGGGTAGGGGGTTAGGTTAGCCTTGTCCCCGTATGTCACTTGTTGTTGTCTCTTTTGGCTTGTTGACTGCCTTCCATGTATATATAAGAGCAAGCTTGGCATTTGGATGACATACCTTAAGTTGGATTGCATGTTTCATACTGAGTTTTTTGGGTAGCCCCTTATTCATGGTGTAGTTTTATTCGAGAACATATGACTTGGCATAGCACTTTTCGAATAACCTCTCATGTATTCTTCTACTTAAAAGTAATTGATCACAACAATGGTGTTAAAAACTACTTTAAAGTGGAGGTATACATTGACACTCATGTTCCACTATGCGATTTTATGTATTCTAGCAATGCATCCTTTTCTTGGTGGTGTCATTAGGTTTTATTTCCTCCAACAGTGTGATACTTCTTTAACTTGTCCACTCTTTGAGACATTAGGCATGCTGTTCCCTAAGAAGAGACCTTACATGAACTATAGAAAAATCCATTTGAACGTACTTTACACTACTTTTTCATTTACAACATCTGTTGTATGGCTACCTTGTATAACACACTTTGCTTTCCTATGGAGCCACCTTGTTTTTTCATGGGTGTCAAGCATATGAAGTTTTGCTTGCCTCATGAAGCTCAAAGTTCATTGTTGTGTGGTGCCTTATTAAAGCTATCATGAGGTATAACTTTGGTATGGTTGCATGTATGGGAGCTAGAATTAGGCATGACCTTCCTATAGCCACTTGCTTGTTTGTGTGAGAGCATACCAGCCACATGCATATGTGTCTTGTTGGGGGCTCACCTAGTGGATGGCCTATGGTTCCATTATCCCATATGAGCATGTGTTGGTTTGCATAGTGGACATCATGTTCCACTCATAAACATTCTTGGACAAATAGTTGAGATTTGATCCACAACATGTGGGACAAACAATTGAAGCTTGATCCACCTCTTTTTATTTTTTCTTGTTTTTATTTTTCTTTCTTTTAGTCATTGACATTATATGTTTGTGTATCTTGATACATATCATACACCTTATGTGTGTCCCTTTGTTCTTATGTTGGTTTGATGTAATATTTTGGATCTTGGGGGCTTCGTTACCTCTTTGATCTTTGTTATCCTAGACCATCCACATTTGTACACTTAGACCCCTCTTGAATGTTTACTTTAGTGTGAGTTGAAGCAAGTTCCTCCTCTCACTAAAGTGGGGGCTAAATGTAGTGTAGGAAAAAGTAGTCCCTTTTCACACTTAATTTGGGAATGGTTAACATTAAAATGAAACTAATGTTGCCTTGATCTAGTGTTGTAATGTGTTTTACACATTCACATTAGGTTTAGGGCCCTTTTAAGCTAAATAGACCTAATTTTTCTTTAATTTAGTGTTGTAAAGTGTATTTATTTGCACCTTCATATCATCATTAATAGGACCCTAAGACCCTTTTTTATGTATCCTAAGGCTTATTTCAATGGAGATCCTAACATAATTAACAAATACACTTAATTTTCTAACTTCCTGACATTTCCTCAGTCTAAAAATTCCTGGTGGGACCCATACGCCATCTTGGAAAAATGAGTCTCTTTTGGCCCCTTTTAAAGGTTTTGAGTGGGAAATTAGGGTTTTAAATTCAAATTTTATGAATGTTGACATTTGGGATCTGATAAGTTATAAGTTAGATGAACTTCCTATATAAACAAGGTTTCAAATCATCATTTCACCTAAGAAATCATAATATCAAGCTAAGCAATCAAGAGTCAAGCATCTTAATACTTCACAAGAGTATCATAGAGTATTCAAGAGCATTTCTAAGGTATTCAAGGGTAGATTTCTTTATCATTTGTTGCAAAAATTCAAGATCCATCATTATGTCAAAGGCATAAAGCATCAAACAAGTTGTTGAGCTAGTCTTGTGATGTAGCATCCAAGATCCAAGTTAAGAATTTTCTCATATCCAATTCAAGATCATGATCTACATTCTACATGGCCACTTCATGTTATATTGTTTATTTACATTTCAAGACAACATTCAAGGTATCATTGTTCATGTTCTATGTTTCATTGTTTCATCATAAGGTTTAATTATCTAACTAGGATTTGACCTAGGCAAACCCCTATTCCCTAACAATTAACAAGTTTTTCTCTCTCTCTCTCTCTCTACATGCGTGATTGTAGATCTAGGTGTTTTGATGTTTGAAGATCCCTTGAAGAGTAAGTTGCAAGATTGAACAAGTTGTTAAGTTGACACAAGGTTTTCATCTTCATGGAAAGTCACCTATCGGTTGGAATTCAGTGTTTCAGACTCAAAAAATTGGTAGGAGGAAAGCTATAGGAGATCACTAGAGAATACCAAGATTTTAGCCAAACCCTAATATTGGGACTAACTCACCACCTTGGGTGTATGAGTCCCAGTACTAAATTTTTCTAGATTTTAGGAGATTCAAATCAGTCATGTTAAGAGATTCTAGTTATTGCATAGATACCCTAGTCTAGGAATAAATCACCCAGACTGGCGTTTGACTACTAGTGAGCTTCAAATAGTAGAATTTTAGGGTTTTGGAGCTTGTTTTGACCTCATCTTTCTTCCAGGTTCACCTCTATTCATTATCAATTTGCTATCCTAAATTTTAGTTTCATTTCCCAGGTTATCTAGTTAGGTTTTACATGTTACATTCATTTCTTGTCTTCCCAAGCCCCAACTTGGTGATAAACCCTCTTTTAGTCTTTAATCACACCCTATGATACCCTATTTCAAATCTCTTTCCCTCATTCCATCCTTGGATTGAGATCTCTAGGGTTTCCTTGAATGAAACTTGTAGGAAATTGGTTTTTCTATCTCCCTTAACATTAGGAAACCAACATTTTCTAGGTTTCATATCCATTCTATGGAATACATTAAGAAGCTTAGTATGGCCCTAAAATTAGACATTCCCAAGGCATATGATAAAGTTTATTAGTAGTTTCTAATGGTTATCCTGTAGAAGTATGCATTCAAAGGAAGGATTCTGAATCTAATTAAATCTTGTGTCACAACACCTAAATTTTTTTCTCTTGTATATATATGCATATGCATACATATAAATATATATGTATACACATATGTATATGTACACATATACATACATACATATATATATATCATAGTGTAGAAAAATATACTCCTTTATATTTTCACATATATATACACACATCACTCTACCTTTTCCAAATATGTCAGAACTTTGTTGTTTCTATTTTTGTTATACTTTAAATTTATGTTTCAAGTTTGAATGGGTATAATTGAGTTGATTTAATATTTTTAATTTTTCTCTCAAAAATGCTATTTAGGCTAATACCCCCATCCTCAATCATAAGGAAATCAATAGATTCCCTCATTGAGTTGACTCACCTAAGGGTTGTAAGTCGATTCTTTGTGTGGATCTCATTTCCTAATGAAATAAAAGAAAATAGGCCCATTTGTATCACACACCTCATACATTATTGATTTTCACACATTTTGGGTGGAACAACACTCCAATATCCTTTTTTTCATAGTTGTGTGTGTGTGTGTATGCACATATGCATATATCTATACATGCATAAGTATATGTATGAATGTATGTATATAGATATATAATTGTATAAATGTATGTCTATATATATATAATAAAATATAATTTAAAATTAACCCTCCTATAAATAAAAAATATTGAACATTATATAAAATCAATTGAAAGAAAATGAATATATAATATTATTCAATTATTAAATTTTGCTAAGAAAATCACTTTAACTAGGTAACCATATATTTCAAGAAACATATTCAATTATGCTTCAAAAAATCCTTTCACTAGGCCAACCACATGTTTCAAGACATCTATTTAAGTATTAACTTCAATTTTTTTTAAAATATTTTATTAGGTGACCACATGTTTCAAGAAACCTATTCAATTATTAGCTTCCATAATGTTGCAATGTGCTATATAAATGCATAGATGTAGACATCTATGTAATCTAAATTACTTTCAATAGATGACCACATATTTGAACAAACTCATTACAAATGATTTCTTTAGCTTATTATGTGTTTGATGGTTACATAATATATAGATAACATCCACGTAAAAATATTAGTTTCTATAAGTGATAACAAATTAGACACATGCTTTTAATATTTTCTCTTTTAAAGAAAGGATGAATAATTTTCATTCTTTTAAAAAAAGGATAAATAATTTTCATTTTTGTATGCATATGAAATAATATTATGCCTGATAAGGTCTAATCTTTGAAAGATGAGGTCTATCAAAAACTTCAAGAAGCCTATTAAAATATATTTAAGGAACTCCTTATATATTTATTAAGTTAGGAAAAATATATTAAATTTATAATAAAATTTTCAAAATTTCATTTAAGTTCACTTTAGAGTTAGAGTCCTATAAATCTAATCTATTTAATTTACATATATTCATTATATTCATTGAAAATAACAAAATATAAACTTAATATTGCTAAAATCTAATTTAAAATTAACATAACTACAAAATACTAGATGACCACATTTTTTAAGAAACCTATTCAATCATTATCTTCCTCCTAAAAAAAAGTGCTTAGAAAGAATTTCTTTCACACAATAACCACATATTTCAACAAAGCTATTAACTTCCACTTTAAAAAATTGCTTTCAATTCAATTATTAACTTCCACTTTAAAAAGTGCTTCCTCTTTTAAAAATTGTTCTCAACAGAAAACCAATTATTAACTTCCACTTTAAAAAATTGCTTTCAAATCAATTATTTATGTCTATTTAAAAAAAATCACTTTTACAAAGTGATCATATATTTTGATGGTTTTTTTTATTGAACAATACAAAAGAGGTAATACAATGAATATGGAGAGTCGAAAGATTGTCAAGAAAACATTCATAAGAAACTCGAACATCAAAACAAAAATACAAAGGACGGAGACACTACATGACAATAAAAACAATCATAATCACCTATCAACAGCAAAACAAGACTTAAAAAGAGGAGACAAAACATTTTAATAACAACACAACTAGAACTTCTAATAAAAGGATTGTTTACAATAAATAGCCGACATTTGACT
>VDFB02353493.1:296044296-296065457 GCA_007258455.2 Sequoia sempervirens
GAGAGTGGAGCACATTTTGAACAATATGCATGTTAAATGCATGTAGGTGAAATTTGAATTTGAAGAGGTGACTCGTGTAAGAGGGGATGTAAGAGGAATTAATGCCAAGTTGGCTCAAGGAGAGGACATGTAAGAGATTTTAATGCCAAGTTGGAGGGAAAGAGTCCTTTGGGAGGGAGAATTCAAATAAGTGGAATATTCCAAGAATATGCCATATTTGAATAAAAATAGGGGAAATTAATAAATCAAATAAATTGATTACATGTGCAACTTGTAGAAGCTAGAGGAATGGAGGATTAGTGTTAGGAGTTAATTGATGATTAATTAACTTAGATGAAATTTGATTTATTGTGATATTTAGTTTAAATATTTGAATTTATTTAAATCAAATGAGAAGATATTGGAACATTAATAATTTAATTAAATAAATTTGATTTATTCAATTAAATGAAGAACATTAGGATTTAATTAAATAAAGTTGATTTATTTAATCAAAGGAGGAATATTAGGATTTAATTAAATAAAGTTGATTTATTTAAATAAAGAGGAAAAATTCAGATTTAATTAAATAAAGTTGATTTATTTAATTAAAGGATGAATTTTGATGAATTAATTGAATAAAGATTATTCAATTAATTGGTTAGTAAAGAAATGATCAAGGTAGAATCAAAGTTAATGAATCAAAATTGAGTGCACGATATCAATTAGGATATTTTGTGTCTACATTTTCCCCCTCTTTGAAGCAATGTACTTGCTATGTTGGTTCAAAGAATAATCTTGCTGAGATCAAAAATTCAAAAAAATTCTTATTTTTTCAAATTCCCCATTGCTTCCCTAACAAGAAGAATTACGCTTGTATACTGCTCCCTTGAGAGATAAGACAAAAAATTGGATTTTTGGGTGATTTCTTGAAAAAAGATGACAAGTTGCCCGACGGGTCCAGAAAGGCTCTAGGATGCTAAAAAATATGCCAAAATGTGAAAAAAAGACATGAAACAAGCTTTGGTTGAGAAAGAAAGGTGCCAGGAGTGCAAAACCCTAGTTTGATGGCTAAATTGGGGAAAAAACCCTAATTTTCATGCTTAAATAGGCTTGGAGGGGTCACTTTCCATTCATTTTTGCATTCACACCTTGAAAGTTTTAGCCATTTGAGCTTTGACCCTCTTGTAGAATGGCACAATTAGTGCTTCCCCAACACATTTCTGAGTGAGTCTGCATGTACCAGAGACCTCTAGGTGCAGGCCACCAGTATGTGACCCAAACCTGACTTTGACATTTAATTTTTTAGGGAATTTATTACACTTTAAAGAGTCTCCCAATCTTCGCTATATAGCAATGCACCAAGTGAAAAATAAGTGATGCTAAAGCCAAATAGTACCACTTATGTAAATTGCAATGCTGATCATGATTTGAATTTAGGTTTTCAAACTCCAAATGGTGACACTTTTGCAAAATGCAATGCTTAGCTCGATTTAGGATTAGGGTTTTCTAGTCAAATGATGATGCATGTGCACATGGCAACATTGAGGTTAATTTAGAATTTTCAAAGAGTCCAACATGTTGTTTAGAGTTTTACAAATAGAAAAACCTTCAAAAATTGTGACACATTTTTGGTTTCGAAATCGAAAACTCCAAATGGGGTCAAATATTTTTGGAAATTTTGACATCGTGGCTTTATGGGTGTAGGAGGTGATCTTGCCTATGCATTCATGTGAGCATCAACCCTTAGTCTTATGCAAATTAGGTGATTTATCAAAGTTGCAACAAGAGCACCTAGGGGAGATCAGTCTTTGGTACATCGCCTATGCACCCATTGTCCAGAATCACCTGGCGATGATGACTGCATCGGTGGAGAGGTGGCACAACGAGACCTCATCTTCTCACCTTTTGACTAGCAAGATGACTATTACTTTGGAGGATGTCGAGCACATTCTATGTTTTCTGATTCATGGTGAGTGGGTGATCTATGATACATATGCTGGCAGTGACGCATGAGTTGAGGTCATGAAGGTTGAGGAGCTTGCACTTTCTAAGGGCCAAATTGACTTGGACTATTATAGAGGTTAGGTGTTGACTTTTAGGTTGATTGTTGCTGCCATTATATGCAAGCTAGTAGCTCTAGATCGATGAGGTAGATACTTTAGTCTAGGATGTGTTGTACAATTTTTGCACACACGCTCTGCTGAAAGCAGGGACCCTCTTTTGATTTCACTCTTAGTGTTTTGGCCCTTCAATTTTGAGGATTTACCTTGCCATGGCATGAGCTTAAAATGTTTATCTTGCTTGCCTAAGTGATTCCCCTAAGTTGCAATTTGAAAATCTTAAGTTTTGAATGAAGTTCAGGTTTTTACACCAATTCGGGATTTTCCGCTCCATCCAGATTTTCTCAGATTTCATTCAGAGTCTATAAAAGTGAATTAACATTGTAGTTCAGGAAATCTGGGACTTCGTGGAATTCCACCTAGACTGGATTTTTCTGAATTCCGCTTTGCCATCGGGTTTCTGAACTTCTTTAGCTTGTCTTGTGAAAAGCATTTATGGTCACTCGTATGAATTGTGAGCAATGTATTTAATCAATTTTTGGGGATTTTCTTGCCATTATGCTTTGGGATTTGCATTATGTTGAGTTGGAATGTTCAATTTGGTAATGCTTGGCTGAATTTGGTGTGCTTAACTTCTGAACTGTGGATTTGGTGATCGTTTCTTAGGCATCCTTGTAGTTGAAGCTTGCTCAGGCATTCAAATTGCTATCTGTTGTTGCCATAATCAATTTCCATTTCATCAAATGGTATGTAAATATTTCCCCTCTTTTGATTGATGAATGTGAATGGTCATTGGTGTTCTGGATATGTTTAGAGTTCAAATTTCTATGTCTTTGAGCGCCTGATGCTAGGGTTGCTTGATATTGCTTTATTTATGGTCTCCCAAGTAAGTTCTGAGCTCGTTCATTCATTTGCATTGTAAGGTATCTTGCTTGTGAGCCGTAAGTAACCTTTGTGAGAACCAAAAAGTTGAGTTATCTGAGTCCAAGCTTGCTCTGTGCGTTAATGGCCAAAATTTAGGGTCCTCAAATTTGAGATCATTCGATCAATTTGAGTGAATGAGGTCATGAGAAAATGATGGTAATCGGCATTTCAAGATCTTCACAAAATTCCCCTCTGTCCAGAATTCCTCGACTTCTTGTTTTCTCTAGATTTTCCTGAAATTCACAAATTCTTCAGAGTTTCACCTTCCTTGCAAATTTCTATCTCATCCAGATTTCCCTGACAATCCTTTGTTCCTTTTTTTTTCCAAAATCTACAGACTATCACTTTGTTCGCAAAAATCTGTCTCGTGCAGATTTTCTCAGAATTTGGTGGAAAATGAAGGATTATGAAATTACATGACTTGTTAACGAATGACTATGCATTTTATGATTGATTTGAGCTATTTTGAGATCTCATATGCTATTTCTTGGTTGATAATGATCGGATTAAGTTACTAATAGGGGTCTTCATGTTTATTTCACTAGAATCCATCTGGCTCAGAATTCTCTAAAATTCCTCCCTGGCTCAGATTCCGTGGGTTGACCTAAAACCTGAACTCTGATATGATCATTCTTTGATGAGATTTAATGACACCTTGTTTATTTTGGGACTCATTTTAAGGATGAATATGCTAGTTATAACTAATTTTTTTGTGTGATCTTTACTATGGTTCCCTTTGTTGAGTGCAGGTTGAATCTGACAAGGTGGCAGCTGGAAGAGCTAAGAGTGATATGGAGGGGTCTTCTGTGTCTGAAGCAGAAAGAATCAAGATGGACATCAGGAGTAAGATTATCTCTATCTGGTCAAAGGTGACTGACACGAACATTGGACTATGGGACTATGAAGAGTTCAAAGGAAAAATGGTAGCGTAGGATCTTCCTTTGGTGGCTAAAAGAATGTTTGAATTAGAATTGGAACATGCAACTGGATTTCTTTCTACAATGCAATGTTTTGAATTGGTTATTGAGTGTGCCAGACATTATGACAAAGATAACCAGAGAATAGTCAGTCCCCAAGGGAGGATTGTGGAAAATTTGAATCTTGTCTCCATAGCCCAGACCTTTGACATGCCAAATAGATCCCATGTGGTGGCATTCAACATGGAGGCAGCTAAAAAGTACTATGAGGAAGAGACTATTAAATCCCAATAGCTCATTCATTCCTGGTTGGAGAAGCCCAAGTCTCACTATTCAAAACTGCCCAAACAATTATTTATTGCAAAGTTCAAGGAGTATTATGATGCCATCACATTGCTTAGCTGAGTGGTTCATACAGTTTCCCACCTTCTCCTACATAAGAATTGATGGTTGTTAGAGGGATCCATATAGGCTTCCAAGGTATCCCACTGATCATATTTGACTCCTAGAAGTCACTAGGAAAATATGTGACTTTGATGCTATTGTCAAAAGGGACAAACATAAGACTGGATTCAGTGGAGACTTCCCTTTGAGGATAGGCACTGGAGCGACATGCCCTTCCATTAATTCAACCTAGGATTTAGAGGAGGAGATGAGTATTCTTGGTTTATCCTTCCATTCCAAGAGGTCTATATTTGACATAACTGGTGAAGTGCAAGAGAAGGCTTGTAGGGAATATAGCCATAAGGATAATTTGGAAGACCACTGAGCCAATTGCAGTGATGAATATGAGGTTAGAAAGAAGAAGTTTCCTTGTCTTCCAATTGAATCAGTTCGATTATATAATGTGAAGGCAACTCTAGATCAGATTTAAGATGATGGGGACTTGATTCAAGGCCATGCTTATGAGGCAGTAAAGGATAGACCAATTGGTGAAATAGATTGGTTAGAAGAAGAAAAAACAAAAGTAGGATAGTTAATGAATCCAATCATTAAGTGCACCAAGTTATGGCTGAAGCATAAGATATGGGAATTGGAAAGTGAAGGTGTACAATGCACCTATGATCTGATGAGAGATTTGGACCCTTATTCTACTTCCAAGGATTCAACTAAACAAGATCCTAAGGGGAAGGAATTTAATGCAAGGATACATCAGAATTTGTGCTTCCCTATTATTTTGCATGCATTGGTCTGAGCTACATTGGAGATCCTAGGTGGACCTAGATGGAGTTCATGCATTTAGTATGTATTCTATTTTATTTTGAATTCCTCTTGGCCAAATTGTTTTATGGCCTTTTATTATTATTGTAAATTCTACCTAGGCCGACATGCCTTGAGGGTTTGTATTAATATGACACTCTGCCTCATTTGTAAGGGCTAGAAAAAAAAGCTAGAAAAAAGATAGATAGTTTTGAGATAGAGTGAATTAAGTAGTAGAGAAGAAGTTAGAAGTTAGTTCATTTCAAGAAAGTGCTATAACAGAATACTGGAATTGTTGCTACTTTGGGCGATTCAATTCAATATGAGGCATTATGCTTTTGGTGAATTCACTTGTGTTGATTTATCTAGCATGGTTCTTGTGATTCTATCTTTGGAATTGCTTAAGTTATTTGATAAGTGTATTAGGGTTAATGTTAGATAAATTGGTAGTGTTTATGATTTAGTGCTTGAAGTGTTGCAGTGATCCTTGGTCCATACTTTTTGCATCCAACTGATTGTTAGTTGCTTTGCAAAGTTAGCATGGAATTTTATATTCATTGTGCTTAGTTCAATTGTGAAGGTTTATTCATTTCAATTGCAATAGGATTGTTTTAATGAATGTTCATGATCTAAAAATATTTAACACCTTAGAAGATTGCACTATTTCTATAAGATTGCAGATCCATCTGGATCAAGTAGAAATCAGTTTCTGAGGCATTGGTCCATTTTGAGTGTTTGTCATTGGCATTGTTTATCTTAGGAGTAGTGTTAAATCTAGAAATCTCTTTGAAACCTTATATCTTTTGTTATTTATTTTATCATTGGGTTAGATTTAGGATTGAAGTATCATCATATTGCTATATCTGATAAATTGAAGATTCAATATTTACTTATAGTAAGGTCCCATTGTGATTACCAACATTTTCACATTTATCACTGAGTTGTTTATGCATTGTCAAGACCCGACATTAGAGACCTTGGGGTTATCTCTTGAGGCTTGCTGATAGAGATTTACCTTTCAAGAGAGATGGGATATTATATTCTATCTGAGTTGCTGCTATGCAGAAAACATCATCAATAGATTGGCACTAGAAGGAGGTCTTGAATAAGCAAGCTAGATCAATTTTTGTCTGCCATCTCTCTTGAAAGATTCAGAAGAAGAACCAGATGTACTCTAGGAGAGGAAGAATTTCAAGAATTACTAGTCCCTACTAGGTCAAGAAGGACCAACAAAAGGGGAGAATCATCATCCACCTAGCCATCTCCATCATCCCCATCTTCATCAAGTTCATCTTCATCTTAGTCCAAGAAAATTCCCATTCCACAACCTCAGCCAGTCATAAATCAACCATTACCACCCCCACCTCCGCCAATGGCTTTCCTAGCTAATAATCCATCTCCATTGAGTTTCGATAATTACAATGTCATGCCCAAGAACCCTAAAAACTTTTGTTCAAATTTTCATGTGAATGATCCCAATAGAATTATTGAGGAACACATCAGGATCTTTTAGGTAGGCCTTAACAATAGAGGAACCAATTATGAGGATGTAGCATGTAGATTCTTTCCTTATTCCTTGGGAGAGGACACATTCTATTAGTACAATCATTTACCTGCTAGGTCTATCCAAAATTTGACTGAGTTAGAGACTATATTCTTGTAGAAGTTTAAGATTCCCATTAGTCCTAATGAACTCTATCTTCAGTTCACTAATGTTAAGAGAGAAGTCCATGAGCCTATAGGGTCCTTTAACAACATATTTCATCATGCCTGTACCTGATTGTAGGCTTCCTATGTTGTTGATGAAGCCACTACTTTACAAGTCTATTATGAGGGACTTGAAAGTATGACAAATACCTTCATGAAGTGGAGAAACAACCCTCTTGATACCCTACTTGATGCATATGCAAAAGCTATGAAGGTTAGCACTGCTTTAAGTCAACATTTGTCTAGGACTTTACCATCATTAGGACCCACTGCTCACCCTGGACAAGTCCCAACTCTCAACTAGGCTCTCGCTAACCACACTCCTATCATGAATCTAGTACCTCAATTGCCTCTTGTCCCTCACCCAAGACCTCCTGTGAGTCAGGTTTCACCCATAATCAACTACCCTCAACAATGTGTAAATCAACCTCTTCATCCACAACCTCAGACTAGTTTTCCCATGTATCTGTAGAATTCTGAAGTATTAAATCAATCACCGAATGCCAATACTACAATAGGATATCCCTAGAATAAAGTGAACCAACCTCCATACAACAATCCTAACAAGGAAAGACTAGAGGAATTTTGTGAACAAGTAAAGAATCTAAATATGGAGGTAACTTATTTAAGGAACCAAAACAGTCAGTTGCTAGCTGCTTAGAGAAATATGTAGTCTAATCATAACAGAGAAAGTTGAGAAAATCAACAAAGACAACATTTTGATAGGGGGAAACATATCAAAAAGGGATATAACAACAAAAGAGGATATAATAATTATAGAGGGTATATCAATGACAGAGGATATAATAATGACAGAGGGTATATCAATGACAAATGACACAATTATGATAAAGGACAATCCTCAGGCCAAAAAATTGATAGAGGGAAAGGTGGTGGACAAGGGTTTGACTAGAGACAACCACCTAGATAGAACATGATTTAGAATATAAGGCCTAACAATGGAGGAGTTCCCACCCCATTGGATCAACCAGTTAATCAAGAGAAGCCTCCAAATGGTGTATATTTGGCTGAGGCTACTTTATCAGGATGGTGTAGGCTCCATAAAATGAGTCAACATTCTGAGTTATATTTTTAAGAGTTCTAGACAATAGCTTCAATTTTTCAGTATGAAGTGGAGAATAATACAGGTAGTCAGGAAATGGTGCCATCTAATCCCTCTGATTCATCAGTGTTGGTACTGAATCATGCTCCTTTTCCCCAAAGCAAGGAAAATGTACCTGAAGAAGAATCTGACCAACTAAAGGAAGAGGTAGACCAGGTGTGCAATGGGGATGAGATTACACAGTTATTTGATGAAAATCCAGTGAATGACAATGGCCCCAGGGATGAAGAAGAAGATTATGTTGAAGAGGTACAAACATTTAGAGGTCTATTAAGAAGTATGATTTGAGGGAATTGCCACATAGATGTCTACAGGCTGGAGGCCCCTTCACCACCTCTATTCCACTGAACAACTTCACTATGCCTCCAGATCCTAATTCTAGCAATAATCTGTCACATCCTCAGGTGTCTAGGAAATATTTATCTCAAGATCAAGGAGATATGAACTTGCCAAAAGGGAGAGGTATTGATGCAAACAAGGACAAGGTGGTGGAATACCCAAAGGAGACCCCTACTGATCTGAGTGAGGAACAATTGGCCATGTATGTTGCAGAAGAACTCAGAAAGCTAAAGGTAAGTCTCTCTACATTTGAGTTATTGAGAGTCCCAACCATTAGGAATGTAGTTCTAGGAGCTTATAATGCAAATTCTATATCACAAGATAAAACAGTTAGTGAAAGTGTCAACAAAGCATCTAGTTCTCAATCAATAGGAAGGAAAAATTAGACTCATAATCAAGTCCACATGCTTCCTAGAGATAAGGTAAAAGAGAAGGACAAAACTCAAGTTGCTCAAGTGGATACTTCCTTAACTCTGTTTCAAGGGAAGACAAACACTCCTCCATTCTTGATCTCTATTCGTATATTTGGTAAGAACTTGCATAACTATTTGTTGGATTCAGGGGCTTCCACAATGTAATGCCTTTTGGTGTCTATAGAGCTATGGGTATTACTCCTGCTGATTCCCAAAAGAAAGTTACAAAATTGGATAGAACTGAAGTTAATGTTGTAGGGGAGTTAAATATGATTCATATGTAGGTTGCTTCTGACCGTAGAATTCAGCAAGTTATTAATATACAAGTGGCTGATATACCTGATGCTTATGGCCTAAACTTAGGAAGAGACTTTACCAGGACCTTGAATGGATATGTCTCAAATGATCACTCTCACACGTGGCTTCCCTGGAAGGGAGTACCAAAGCATATTAGAATTGAAAGATAACCCAAAATGAAATACATGATCACAGAATATCACAAGACCTTCAATGAAATTCAGATAACAGAGGTGAGCATGGGAAATTATGTGCTTGTAGCCCCTTTTGAAGAGTCAGATATAGAGGAAGTCCTTATGTTCCATACTGCGTCTATTAACCTTACAACATAATCTAGTGGTATTGAAGATTTGGTGGAACCAATTGAAAATGATGATGATCCTGAAGATAATCAACTTAGTTTACTGGATAATTTCTAGGAATTCATTCAGAAGTGCATTGAGGATCAGATTCAGTTGGGTAGGGAAATGAATTTCAGATATTTTCTCTTGCCAAAATGGTGCAGAGTTCATAATGCAGCCCATTCAGAATTCACTTTCCGCTCATGTGTGGATACTATCATTAAAGTTGGAAGATACTTGGAGTGGAAAGAAAAGTTAGGCAAGGAATGCATTGCAGAGAGGTCAACAAATTCTAAATTTGGAGATGATGTTGTAGCTGATGTTGAGGTATCTCTTGAAGGGACTAAGTGTAAGGAATGAAAATCTGAGGCATTAGAGTTAACAAAGGAATATTTAAGTGAAGAGTTACCTATGGAGATCAAGGAGGATTTTCTTATAGAATTTAGTCAAATTCTTGGAAATATAGTGGAGGATGAGCTACAACAAGAAGGAGTTACCATGCAAGTTCCTCCCATTCAGAATAAGGATCCAATATAGACTAGAAATGAAGAGTTTGTTGCCAAGATTATAAAAGATTGGTCAAGCTTGAGTTATAGAATCAACCTAGAGTACTTGTTGTTACTAGCTTGGTTCAGGATACATGAGGATGAGCATTTAGAATTCACATGCTTCCAGTGTCAAGCAACCATAAAAGAGGTGGAAGAACAAATACAACTACCACAACATGCGATGGATATACAAAAGGCTCCAATGGGAGAATTCAACAAGTTGCTGATGAATGTCTTGAAAAACATGAGGAAGCACTTAATGGAGTGGTCAACATTCTTGATGACTGTGATCAAGAGTTTGAACCAATGCCAATAGAGGAATAATTTAGGGAGTTTTCTCATTTAAGCATTGAAAATTTATAGAATTTATGCATCAATGATGAGATAACTAATGTGGCTCATATTGATATGTAGGAAAATTTGAATGATGCTGAAAATAATAATATTACAGTCATAATTGATGGGCATGATCACATAGTTGCAAGTGAAAATGTGCTTAAAGGCTAGCCTACAATGCTTCTTCACGAGCGTCCTATTGAAAAATTTATTGTACAAGACAATGTTTTTGCATTCTCATCATTGATTCCTCATGGAAATACTTTGATAGGAAAAATGTTCCATGTTGATAATTCTGGACTTGTTCAATCTAAATTTCACTTTGTACTGTATAGTGATGCCTCCAGTTGTGTATTGCATGTTTCCAACACAAGGGGATTGTTGTAACATCAGTGGAGACCTCCTGATGACATAGATATCAACTCTTCACAATTGAAGAATGATGAATACCACATCCGGTCTATAACAGTACAAAATCAGGTTGTTTCTTTCTTTACTAAAAATTCTGAAGATTATCAATTCAATTATGGAAGTTTAGGAAAGATAACTTGCATACAGATTGATCATGGTTTCAATGAGTTGCCTTAATTGTTGATTATTCCTATCAATAAGGTTAAGTTTGAATGCTGCAATTTGGTGATTTACTTTGTTGAGTATAAGGATAGGTTTGCATTCTTAAGGACTATTACTTTCACCTTATTGCTTGTTCATGCACTAAAAATTCAAGTAGGTGTAGGTCTCAGTTTATCATGTCTCGTGATGAGTCATTTTGGTGTTTCTTTGTATATAGTTTGATTTGAATAAATGCAGATTGCTCTACTCTCTTTAAGTTTTTTTTTTCTGCTCTTGCTTTCTTTAGATTAGGTTGCATTAGTTTAGGTTTGCTTTTGGTTTGGTGTTTTTTGCTCTACTCTTGCTTTGGAGGTCTTCTTGTTTTCTTCTGGATGTGTTGCACCTGCATGGCAATCATATTATTTAACTGGGACTGTTCTGAGTATTTTCTTGATGGACTTTAGTCATGTTTCTTGAAAGGATGGTTGAGGTCTTTGTTATCGTCAAGCAATCTAAATGTTTGATTTAAGGAAGATGGGTCACTGGTTTGATTTTAATTTGAAGTATTTTGAAATCTTATATCTCTTGTACATCTTAAGAATCTTGAGGTTGCGATAGGGTCCTTGTGAGGTCTTGTCAGGTGAAAAATCTTATTTATGCTTTTTAGTGCTGCTTCGCACTTTCCACAAAAAGGATATGAATATCCTGATGAAACTCACAGGAATTGGACATTCAAACATGTGACCTAATATCTTTACGTGGGCGTTCATTTACTTGTCAAACCCGGGGACGTAGACTTTAAATGGCACAGCAAAATATATGCACGAGGAATTTGTTTTAGTCAAATCTTAGCAAAAATACATACTGAAAAGAAATTCTATCTAAGCTACAGAATGGTAATGCAGAATTCTTTAACTCAACTATGCTTGATTAAAATAGAAACCGTAACAGCTACGACTAAGGCACAAACCATGAACTAGCCTTATGCTGTAGGAACAGTCACAGGGATGGACTCTCTATGCTGCAGGAGCAGTATAAGACTGAGTTTGTATAAAAACTTCAAAGATGAAAGCTAATTGGATATCAGCAGAAAGGAACATCTAACTAATTAGCTATAGATACTTACTAAGTGGGCCCCCTTAGCAAGCATCTACTGATTACACAGATGCTGAACTCAGAACTTCATCGATCTTCATTCATGAAAATAGAATGAAATACATTGTCTTGTTGGTGTGAAAACTAACAACAAGAAGCTACCTTCTAGTCAGCTTGATTACATCTTTTATTATCATCTTGATTCTTACATGATCTCTGCTACTCACATTGTTTCTATCTTACCTAAAAATTATCTATTACTTATTCTATTTCTCTTCTATCACTACCTCGCGTAGGAGGAGTATCTTATTTTTAAATTAGAAGAACAACTAACTAACTAACTTCATCAAAGAAAGACGTGGAAGTAAAGTATATCCCTGAATCAAGGAACAAACTTCATAAATGAATTTATGTGTTCAACCCGATTCAGAGAGAATCTAGCGCTCCACTCTCTCCAGATTGACTTTCCATTAAAAATCTTTCCAAATCGGTTTCGGTCAAAGAGTCTTTGGCGGAACTTCCTCAAAGTCGTGCAGGAAATGGGCTTTACTGCAAGGCCGAGATCGGCTGCGCTTGACTCGATCATTCTTCAACAACCTGTGAAACAAAAGGTAACAGACACGCAAGAAAAGGCATATGGTACATATACGATATCTATTCATTAATCACACATTTTAAATCTACTTCACCATTCAAAAGCGTATCACGATATACGATACATTTTTGAGTCCAGCGGGGCAATAAATGCAATCAAGTCAACACAATAGAGGTACGCGAGGGAATATAAAAGTGTCTTACTCTGAGGATAATATCCCCATAAAAGGTTTCAACAAAGTTTAAAACAACCATGAAATATAGCAAAATGAAGTTATTTAAAAGTTTATCATAACATCAGGTATGAGCATATTTTAGGCTCATCAACTACTTAGCCCAATCTTTGGTCCTCGGCGTGCTTAACTCTGGTGGTTTCTCTGAGAGTGATGAGTAGTTTGCATGACTCTGGAATGGATGTCAAACTGTAATAAGTCTGCTTTGAAATCCACGACACCTTTCATATGTCTGGTCTTCTAATTCACTAATGAGATTTGTAGCTTTGATGGGGATCACGGGGGCCACAGTCTTACCAGAATTTTGAATGTCGATTAGCAGCTAATTTAAATCTTGTTTGAAGTCCCAATTGAATATATCTGCTGGTTCATTTGAGTGCAGCTGTAAAGTTTAAGGGACCATGTGGTTCTGACTTTCTTAACCCAACAGTCAATTTTTCCCATCTTTTCTCAGTTCTGGTATATGCTAATCTTCAAAATGAATATTGTTGTGCCTAGAATTCATCATATACTTGCTTTCTGATGTCAAATATTTTTGCTCTGGCTGAAACATTATTAATACCATATGTCAATGCAAACCAATCTTTCAGCATTGCATGTGGGTTTGAACTTTGAGAGCGTAATGGGACAGGCTCTGTTTTCTCAATTTCCTCATACGTTTCCCACTGTCTACCATAATTCACCTCACTTGCTGCCCACGACATGAATGCTCTCAAATGAATATCACCAATGTATGGAAGAGGATTCCATTCTGTTTCAAGTGGTATTAAAAATCCATGCAAATAGAATTCACACAGAGAATTCCTTAACCAGTTAGGGGCTGCTTGATATGTTTCATAAAACTTTTTGGCAGAATGAATTATGGGGTCTTGGTTTCTGAAAATTCTCATCAATTGAAACCATAAAAACTGTTCTTTGAGGCACAGAGCATAAACTTTGGGTGGCGGTCTGCATTCCATGATTTGACCAGTTACCTTTAGCATTTCGTCCATTTTTGCCTTCAATTCAGCAATTTCCTGTTTCTGATTTTCAATTTTCTTTTTCAATTTCTTTTTTTCTATTTGCCATAGACTTTGTTGCATATCAGTCTGAGCAATGTGTCAAAAAGTCACAGTTTGCAGTGTAACTGTTTCCCAATTATTTTTAACAAATTCTAGAAATTCAATTAAAAAGGTCCTCCTATACACAACAATGGCTTTACACATTGCAGGATGAAATATAACTTCATTAGGTACATTTAGTTGTTCAGCCTGTTCTTGTTCTTGCTGCAGGATAAATTCTTCTTGTTGCTGCGGTGAAGAAGTCTGAGCTTCCTCCGAGAATTGCATAGCAGCATTAACCAGATCATCAAGACTTGGCAACTCATGCCCATTATGCCCTGCTTCTTTTGTTTCTACTTGTTCCTCTTCAGGAACGACCGAACTCTGAGCAGCATTCTTAGATTCATTCCGAGAAACATTAAATTTAGATTCAATAGACCCTTCTGAAATTACAATTACCTCAGGTTTGATTGAAGCGAGGTCTAGTGTTTCCTTGTGGAAACCCTTCTTGAAGTATTGATATTGAGCTGCGGGGTGTTCGATTAGATTTTCTTTTCTTGTTTATTCGAGGGGCTCGCCCTACTAGAGAGGATGATGGTGGTAGTAATATCAGCATTCTTTGTAGAATGCTACGAGGGGAAGGTGCTACGGAGAGGAGCATTGCCTTTTAAAGAGCGGTCGGGGTCAGGGACCCTTACGCCTGATTTTCCTTTCTCCCTCTAGCGGAGACCCTGGTTGTACCCTAGCGAGAGGATTTAGGCATGACAACTCTGAGGATGAGATTACTCACGGGGAGTGAATGACCATTCCACTAGTAGATGCAATTTCTTTCTTCTTTCTTTGAAGTGGGAATTAGCAATTACCCTAGGGGGTTGTGGAGGTTGCAAACTCTTTGGGCAACAAATTGTTGCCAGGAGAGAGGTGAGACATCTCTCAAAGAGCGCTCAATCAGTAATTTAATAAAGCCATGATGAGTGACAGAGTTATCTTTCCCTTGTTGAGTTCCATGGGCACTTTGCTCTAAAAATTTTAACAAAATTGAAGACATTCCTGACCAGCCCGTACCTTATATGGCAATAATTTAAAATGATGCGAATGCAAATAAGAAAAACGGCCTTCACAGGTTAAATACCTCATTATATAAGTGGCATACTCTGAATATGGAAGAGGTAGTGACACTCGCTTGCATCCTTGCTTGGAGATGTCCAGCGGTCCATCAGCAGGCATCGAAAATTCAGCCCTTACAGCTGCAGCATCTGAAGAAAAGTTTTCTCCAACGGCTGGGATCCCGGTTACCTCAACAATTCTGTCTTCGGTTGCAACAACTGTTAGTCCCCATACGGTGGCTTCCCCTTCAGAAAGTGTTCTCAAAAATTCTGTCGCAGCCTCCTCATCAAAATCATTTAAACTCAGAAAATAATTTAACCATCCACAGAGGCTAAATGCTTGGGCTGTCTGCGGGTTTTGCAACAACAATTCATGAGCTACAGGCTCATGTCGTACCAACTGACCACCCATGTCTGCAGTTTTTCTAGCTGAACTCAATTTCTTGCTGAAGATTCAAATTCTTTATTTCCTTTTCTGCTCTGGTTTTTCTCCGTCAGACCGCCACATTTCTTTTCTTTTTTTCCAAAAATGAACTTTCTTAAACAAGCAGTCTTAATCATAGTTTGCAAGAAAAAGATGCATTAAAGAAGGTCATGCAATCACGTTTGGAAAGTACCATAAATATATTAAAGAAAGATTATTTTGCAGTTATGGCAGCGGCGAAAAGACAGGCTTCAAACGATGAATTACCCCGCCCCCTACTTAAAAGATGACATGTGTCCTCACATGTACTAAAAAATAGGTAGAGATTCGGGTGATAATGACTGGTACATGCATAGCAGTAATTGAATGGAATGAAATAAATCAAATATGCGATATGAAAAGATATGGCATACCTTTAGTAATTGCACGTACGTGTGAAGAAAGATGATGGCGCTGCATGAATTGACAAGTTGGAAAGATATCTGAATTAAGGTTGATGCAGACGGATGAAGTGGACGGGTGATGTGGGCGGATGAAATGTACGAATGAAATGGATGGATGGGATGGATGGATGGAAGATAAAAAAGTGAGGTGGGAGCGGTAAATGAAAATGGAGAAAAGGGGTTTTCTTAAAAAGAAAACCTTTATTATTATCGGAGCAGCTTTTAAAATTACAAGAGCGCTGTAGGAAGGCTAGGAGCGCCCGGTTTCTTGAGAGGAAGAGTAGCGGGAGGAATCTGAATGAACTGCTTCATGAAGTCTTCCTTGGAAACTGGCTTATGGTACAATCGGAGTTGGTGGCCATTGATGAGCAATTTGAAACAGACTGGATCAATTGTGACCAGCTGCACAGCTCCATTGTCAAACACATTTTCAACCTCATAGGGGCCAAGCTAGCGTGTTGTGAGTTTACCCTAGTTTTCTTGGTACCTGGAATCATATAACAAAGCCCAATCTCCAGCAGAAAATTTTCTGGTTTTGATGTGCTGATCATGCCATCTCTTTCTCTACTGTTGGATTACTTCTGTATGCTGCAGGGCAGCTTTTCTCATTTCATCCAAAGCATTTAGCTGTAGGGGACGGTCCTTCTGTGTTTCAGATAAGTCCATGTTGAGTTCAAGAGCTGTCCTCAAAGTTTTATGTTCAAAATTCAATGGGTAGCATGCATTTGTTTTTCCACGTAGAGCAACTCAAAAGGTGTAAACCCGGTTGTTGTTTTCCATGTAGTTGTAAGCCCAAAACTACTTGAAGTCTATTACTCGAGGAGTCTTTCTTATGAATCTGCATTGTCTTTGTGAGGATAAACTTCAATTTCTCATTTGTTATCCGCTGACCATTGGCTTGAGGGATGATAGAGAGTTTGGACTTCACATGTTTGATCTTATAGTCATTCATAAGTGTAGTAATCAGGTTGGCGCAAAGGCGGAGCTCCTTGATCCAGTTACAAGCTCACAGGAACTCAAATCTGTGGTGAAAATTTATTCTACAAAAAATTCGGCAACTTTGTTATCTCGGGCATTTGTCATAGCTTTTACCTCGACCCATTTTGTGACATAATCCATGCAAACGAGAATATATGACTTTCCATTTGATGGTGGATCAATTGGCCCCACAAAATCCATCCCCCATTTATCAAAAGGGGTGACTATTACCTGCGGATATAGTGGCATTTCATCTGACTTAGTTGGTCTTCCCATACGCTGGCATCTGTCACACTTCTTTGTATAGGCCACAGCATCCTTATGTAATGTTGGCCAGTAATACCCTGTTGTAAGAATTTTCATTGCTGTTCTTTTTGCTGCAAAATGCCCTCCACATGGTTCATCATGGCAGGCATGCAAGATATCATAAGTCTCATCTTCTCTTACACATCTTCGCATTACTTGATCAGGGCCAGTATAAAACAGACAATTGACAATCTAGGTAAAGTTGAAACTTTTTTCTGTCAACAACTTCTTTTCTTTTGGGGAAAAATGAGCTGGTATTCTGTTTGCTGCCAGATAATTAGCAATATCTGCATACCAGGGTGTATGTGCAGCAATGGAAAACAAGTGTTCATCTGGAAATCTATCATCAATGACCTCTTGTTCCTTAAATGCAGCTGATTGAAGTCTTGATAAAAATTTAGCTACAACATTAGCTCTTCCTAGTTTGTCAATGATTGTGATATCAAATTCTCGTAACAACAGGAGCCATCTTGCCAATCTACCAGAAATGGCAGGTTTGTTTATCAAGTACTTGATTGCTGCATGGTCAGTGTGGACAAATATCTGATAACCTGTGACAATGCCTAAATTTATTCAAAGCATATACTACTGCAAGCAATTCCTTTTCTGTAACAGTATAGTTGAGCTTAGGACCTTGAAGGTTTTTGCTGATAAAGTAGATAGCATGCTCAATTGAATTTTCTTTTTGACTTAAAACTGCTCCTATATCAAAATCAGACACATCAGCATGTATGTGAAAAGGCAGGTTCCATTTGGACCTTGAAGAACAGGGGCTTTGGTAAGCAAGTCCTTTAGTTGCAGGAAGGATTTTTCGTAGGCCTCGGTCCACTCAAATTGGAAATCCTTTGTTAACAAAGCATAAAGTGGACTGACAATTTTACTAAAGTCTTTTATAAACCTTCTATAATACCCTGCATGACCAAGAAAACTTCTAACATCTTTTTGTTTTGCAGGAGTTTGTAAATTTTGAATAACTTCAATTTTAGCAGGGTCAACCTGAATTCCATTCTTTGAAATATGATGACCTAGAACAATACCTTCTTCCATCATTAGAAAGCACTTTTCACTGTTTAGAGACAAATTTTTCTCTCTACACCTTTTTAATACTTTTTCTAAATTCACCAGTGCTTCTTCAAATGTGACTCCATATGTAGTGAAATCATCCATATAAATCTCCATACATTCATGAGATATATCAACAAATATACTAATTACTGCTCTCTGAAATGTTGCTGGTGCATTGCATAAGCCAAAAGGCAAGACCGAATAAGCAAATGTTCCCCATGGATAGGTAAAAGTGGTCTTGTCTTGATCTTCAGGGGTAATTTTTATCTGATTATACCCACTGTAACCATCTAAGAAGGAAAAATATCTTTTACCAGACAGTGAATCTAGTACTTGGTCTACAAAAGGTAATGGAAAATGATTTTTCTTAGTGGCATTGTTCAAATCTCTGTAATCTACACATACTCTCCATTTTCCTCCTTTCTTGGGGATAATGACTAATGGAGAAACCCATTGGCTGTCAGAAATTGGGTAAATAAAACCAGCATCAAGCAACTTTTGAAGTTCATTTTTCACTATTTCTCTAAGTACTGGATTTACTCTTCTCTGAGGTTGTCTAACTGGTGAACAATCTTCTTTGATATATATCCTATGAGTACAGACTCGAGGATCTATTCCCTGCATGTCCCCATATTCCCATGCAAAAGCTTTATGCTATTCTTGTAGCATTTTTAATAAGTCATCCTCTTGAGACTGAGACAACTTACTATTAACATTCAAACAATGATCTGGAGACAATTCTATCTGCTTAATGAGATTACTCATAGAATCAACAGGTAATGTTTGTACATCTTGTGGAAGCAAGTTATGAAAAATTGTCAGAAGTTTAGGCAATGAACTCTCAGAATCTAGCTGCTGTAGGAAACATTGATGCTGACTGTCACTTGGATCAGATAAACTATCTGCATCAAGATTGAATTGCAGAATTTGAAAAAGCAAAGCATCTTCACTTTGAAGTTGAGAGAATGGATCATTTTGAAGCATCATCAATTGAGTCAAAGAATTGGCTTCTTCAGTTTCTTCTCCCACATCTGGCCAAACAGGTTGGGACAAATCTGGTTGAGGTTTAGCAGGTGGATACAAAGCCAATTTCTTTGTGGACTGCCCATTAGAAATTGTCATATCTCTAGAATGACATCCTATAAAAGCATCGGGGAGTTGCTAACCATGGCCTACCAAGGATAAGCTGGATACCCTCCTAAAGTTGCCTTAACTGATAATACTGTAAAATCAGCAGGATACTCCCAAGATTCAAGAGTGACAATTACATCTTCTATCATCCCATCAGGTTTGACTATGGAGCTATCTGCAAGCTGCAGAACTGTGGGTGTAGACCTAATGTTTTAAATATTCAAGGAGTCCATAGTATGCTTTGTCATTACATTAATGGTAGCTCCTAAATCAATCAAAACATTTTTTACAACTTGGCCATTTATATGTATCTATACTACAGGTCTTCCAGGGTCAATATAATTTGGAATGACTACATTTCCCAATATTATATCGGCCAATTTCCTTAAAGACATATGAATTGTTTGGGGATCCTTTTTCTTTCATCCAGGCTTCTTCAAACAGGCTTCTTTAATAGCTTTTCCAAAAATGGGAACATCTTTAATAGCCTGAAACAAAGGGATTTGAATTTGCACATTCTTGAGCTGATCTAGTATATCAAAAGTGGGTTCTTCCATGAGTTTAGATTCAGTACTTTGTAACCTCTGAGGAAAAGGTCGTTTATCTTGTCTCTGCAGAACAGGTTCCATAGAAACTATATCGGGTATAGGCATGTGTTCAATGGAAACAATAGGTGCATTAGATTCTTCAAAGGGTGAATCAGATATTTCTGTAATCAGAGGTGGTTTGGGAGCAGGTAAAGTAGTTCCAGACCTCAGATGGATGTCATTAACATTTAAGGCATAAGCTTGATATTGGTTGGCCTCAGAAATATACATAGGCTGTTGAGGCTGCTGCTGTTGCTTATTATTGGGATTAGGCAACGGCTGGGCAGGCATAGGCATTTGCTGCTTTGGAAGTCTGAAGTTTGTGGTGGATTCTTTGCGGGGAGTGACATATGGGGAACTCGATTGTTGTGGGTACGTGGAAGTGCGGGAACCGAGGGGGAAATTTTAGTTTTGCCATTGTTGAGGACCTCTCCATTGAGGATTTTGTTACCAATTTCACGAGCATTAGAGTCCATTGACGCTATTGTCTTTGCCAACCTCATGAGGAGATTGCCCTTTATTAGGGGTTTGATAATTAGGCCAACTTGGTTGGCGGATTCCATGGTGGTGGTGGTCCATATGCTTGTTGCCATTGGTTATTATGGCTAGAATAGGGATTACCAAAAGTTAAAGGGTCTTGAGGCATACCTTGCCTTTGGGCCCATGGTCTCCTTTGTGCAACAAAGAACACTTGATCATCATCACCCTCCACTGGTTTGAAATCAGTAGGCAGTTGTCTGGCTTCCAGATTAGCCACCATCTTGCATCTGCAATCACACTTCTTTTGTCTACAGTAGGGACAGAACTCAACCAAAGCTACCTCAGCTTCTGCATTTTTTTTTCGAGCTTGCATAGTATCCAACTGTGTAGCCATGTTGTTGATGATATCTTGCTTGAAATTAGATAGAAAATGTGTGATCTCCATCTGTGAAACTCCATTTGTAGAAGACTTTCCCATTGTGGCTTGATGACCTCTACCTTTCTTAGCTATTTAGCACCGAGAGTAGTTAAAGGCATATCTTGTATATCATCCCAAGGCAGTTGAGTTATATCACCTCCTCCCATTAGGTCCAGGGCATCAATACAGGCATCACTGATTCCCCTTAGAAAGAGTAGTTTCTGAGAGTCCTCGTTAAGAGTATGGTTTGAGTTTCTTTTTAATGAAAATAAAAACCTTGAAATATAGTCTTCTAGACTTTCATCCCCCTTCTGCTGAATTAGGAATATGTCATCACCTTTGCTGGCACTCTTACAATATTCCTCATATTTTTCAAGAAATTTCGTCTGCATGGCTGCCCAACTATTTACAAGCGGCTCTTCGGACTCATGAACCATCGAGATCCTCAGCCTTCAAAGTGGAAGGAAATAGCTTGATTTATGAGTGTGGCCGGTGTTGTAGTCATAAGCGTAATGAAGACAT
>VDFB02353493.1:296065557-296137965 GCA_007258455.2 Sequoia sempervirens
CCGATTGTAATTGAAACATGAGATATTAGATCAGATCTTAGAATAGATACAGTAGATTAGGAATGGACACAGTATAATAAAGTTCTCATTCTAGAGACTATGTTGCATGTTTTCAAATGGCAATTTCAATGAAATTCAGCTAGTGTGGTAGTTTATTCCTGGTATCAATTGTCTGTTGAGTTTACTGAAAATTATTGCTAAGTTGTCTCCAAGTTGATTCTTTCTGGTTGTTTAAAATTGATATAACAAGCTTATTTTCAGTTTATCAGTGCACATTTGTTGTATCTATGTGATAAATTGATTGGTTCTTTCAAGGAGAGATTAAATCCTCTTAGTTGATCACAGTAATCAGGGAGATTCATCTGGATTAGTAAAGTAGAGCTTAGTAGTCATAATCCTGCATGTTTATACAAGTTGTAAATAGAACATATGCCAGCAATTTGATTTTCTGCTAGAATAAGTTGCCCACTTCGCTTATTTGACTCCACATACCCAATAAGGCACCGGCTCCTTGCACTTCATCATTTGAACTCATTTAATTTCTTTATATCTATTAATTAAGCATTTTAGGATTTAGATCAAAAGATTGCTATTGCTATCAAGTTTGATTTCATTTGTTCACTTCCATCTACCATTGACGACAAATCACTGAATGAAAGATAATCATAAGTACATAAAGTCTGCTTCATTCAGAAAGGTACACCTGCCTAAGTTTAGCAGCACCTGAAGAGTAGAAGGTTGAGTTCACTTGACCTTGTCTGTTACCCTGAAACGTATCAAGAGATTGGCAGCCTCTTGAGGCATCTTGCCTACGTTTTTGAGAGCTACCGAGTTTGAAGAGTGCAAGTATGTTCAAGGGTTGGATGTGCCATGTTATTGTGAGGATGGAACAGGAAAATATCAACTATCATTGGGTAGGTGTTATAAGTGTTGTGATTCATGAACAAATGTGCAATGTGCTACAGACTAAGACCTTCACCATGACTTCCTACTTAGTCTATGCACTTGCAAGATTTCATCCCTATAAAGGATTAAGCACAAGAGGAGTATTTGGACAGGATGTAATTTATGAAGTTTATCCTTGGTTGCGCTTAGGGAGCTCAAGTTACAGGAGGGTGAATGATGCATTCACCATACACATCACTAGATTGCTTTAGGGTGGAGAACATATGAGGATTTCTGATCAAGCCAAAGAGTTAATCAAGATATATGGGGCATGGTTCATATAGTATCCCACCTTCTCCTACAAAAGAATTGATGGTTGTTAGAGGGCTCTATATAGGCTTCCAAGGTATCCCACTGATCATATTTTACTCCTGGAATTCACTAGGAAAATATGTGACTTTGATGCTATTGTCAAAAGGGACAAACATAAGACTGGATTCGGTGGAGACTTCCCTTTGAGGATAGGCACTGGAGAGGCATGCCCTTCCATTAATTCAGCCTAGGCTTCAGAGGAGGAGATGAGTATTCTTGGTTTATCCTTCCATTCTAAGAGGTCTAGATTTGACATAACTGGTGAAGCACAAAAGAAGGCCAGTAGGGAATATAGCCATAAGGATGATTTGGAAGACCACTGGGCCAATTGTAGTGATGAATATGAGGTTAGAAAGAAGAAGTTTTCTCAGCTTCTAGTTGAATCAGTCCTATTATATAATGTGAAGGAAGTTGTAGATCAGATTGAAGATAATGGGGACTTGATTCAAGGCCATGCTTATGAGGCAGTAAAGGATAGACCAATTGGCGAAATAGATTGGCTGGAAGAAGAAAAAACAAAACTAGGATAGTTGATGAATCCAGTCATTAAGTGCAACAAGTTATGGCTGAAGCATAAGATATTGGAAGTGGAAAGTGAAGGTGTACAACACACCTATGATCTGATGGGAGATTTGGACCCTCATTCTACTTTTGAGGAGTCAGCTGAACAAGATCCTAAGGGGAAGGCAGTTAATGCAAGGCTACATCAAAATTTGTGCTTCCTTATTATTTTACATGCATTGGTCTGAGCTACATTGGAGATCCTAGGCCGACCTGGATGGAGTTCATGCATTTAATTCATATTCTATTTTATTTTGAATTCTTCTTGGATGACTTTTTTTATGGCCTTTTATTATTATTGTAAATTCTACCTAGGCTGACATGCCTTGGGGGTTTCTATTAATATGGCATTCTGCCTCATTTGTATGGGCTAGAAAAAATAGCTAGAAAAAAGATAGATAGTTTTGAGATAGAGCGAATTGAGTAGTGGAGCAGAAGTTAGAAGTTAGTTCATTTCAAGCAAGCGTTGTAACAGAATACTGGAATTGTTGCTACTTTGGGTGATTCAATACAATTGGAGACATTGTGCTTTTGGTGAATTCTCTTGTGTTGATTTATCTTGCATGGTTCTTGTGATTCTATCTTTTGAATTGCTTAAGTTATTTGATAAGTGCATTAGGGTTAATGTTAAATAAATTGGTAGTGTTTATGATTTAGTGCTTGAAGTGTTGCAGCGATCCCTGGTCCATACTTTTCGCAACCAACTGATTGTTAGTTTCTTTGCAAAGTTAGCCCGGACTTTTATATTCATTGTGCTTAGTTCAATTGTGAAGGTTTATTCATTTCAATTGCAATAGGATTGTTTGAATGAATGTTCATGATCCGGTCATCAATATTCCCTTAACACCTTAGAAGATTGCTCTATTTCTATAAGATTGCAGATCCATCTGGGTCAAGTAGTAATCAGTTTATGAGGGATTGGTCCATTTCGAATGTTTGTCATTTGCATTGTTAATCTTAGGAGTAGTGTTAAATCTAGAAATCTCTTTGAAACCTTATATCTTTTGTTATTTCTTTTATCATTGGGTTAGATTTAGGGTTGAAGTATCATCATATTGCTAGATTCAAAATTAAATTGAAGATTTGGTATTTGCCGAAAAGGTCCTTAAATAGATTACCAACATTTTCACATTTATCACTGAAGAAAGCTATAATATCCAGACCTAACATTAGAGACCTTAGGGTTATTTCTTAATTATTGCCATAGAGATTTACCCTTCAAGAGAGAGATAGATATTATATTCTATCTAAGCTGTTGCCTGCAAAAGTAAAACATCATCAATAGATTGGCGCTAGAAGAAGGTCTTGAATAAGCAAGCTGGATCAATTTTTGTTTGCCATCTCTCTTGAAAGATTCAGAAGAAGAACCAGATGTACTCTAAGAGAGGAGGAATTTCAAGAATTACCAGTCCCTACTAGGTCAAGAAGGACCAACAGAAGGGGAGAATCATCATCCACCTATCCATCTTCATCAAGTTCATCTTCATCTTAGTCTGAAAAAATTCCCATTCCACAACCTCAGCAAGTCATAAATCAACCATTACCACCCCCACCTCCGCCAATGGCTTTCCTAGCTAATAATCCATCTCCATTGAGTTTTGCAAATTACAATGTCATGCCCAAGAACCCTAAACACTTTTGTTCAAATTTCCATGTGAATGATCCCAATAGAATTGATGAGGAACACATCAGGATCTTTCAGGTAGGCCTTAAGGATAGAGGAACCAATCATGAGGATGCAGCATGTAGAGTCTTTCCTTATTCCTTGGGAGAGGATGCATTCTATTGGTACAATCATTTACCTATTGGGTCTATCCAAAATTTGACTGAGCTAGAGACTATATTCTTGTAGAAGTTTAGGATTCCCATTAGTCCCAATGAACTCTATCTTCAGTTCGCTAATGTTAAGAGAGAAGTCCATGAGCCTATAGGGTCCTTTAACAACATATTTCATCATGCCTATACCTGACTGTAGGTTCCCTATTTAAAGCCACTACTTTAGAAGTCTATTCGAGGGACTTTGATAGTCTAGTAGCTACCTTCATGAAGTGGAGAAACAACCTCCCGGGATACCCTACTTGATGCATACACAAAAGTTGTGAAGGTTATCACTCATTTAAGGCAACATTTTTCTCAGCCTTTACCATCATTAGGACCTCGCTTACTTCACCCCTAGACAAGTCCCGGCCTCAACCGTGCTCTCGCTAATCCACACTCCTATCATGAATCTAGTACCTCAATTTCCTTTTGGTCCTCACCCGTGACCTCCCCGGACAAGATTCACTCGAATCGCCTACCTCGCAACGTAGAATCAACCTTCATTCACAACTCCCGTTTTCCACGATCTACAAAATTCAAGTATTAAATCAATCATCAATGCCAATACTACAAGATATCCCTAGAATAACGCGTAACTTCAAATTGCACAACAATCCCGACAAGGAAAGATTGATGAATTGTCCTAAACAAGTGAAGAAGCTGAATATGGAGGCAAACTTCCTTATTTACAAACCTTAATAGTCAACAGGTTACCGAAATATGTAGTCTAATCATAGCAGATAAAGCTGGAGAAAATCACCGTAAGGACAACATTTTGATAGGGGAAACATCCTCAAGGGGATATAACAACAAAAGAGGATATAATAATTATAGAGGGTATATCAATGACAGAGGATATAATAATGACAGAGGGTATATCAATGACAAATGACACAATTATGATAAAGGACAATCCTCAGGCCAAAAAATTGATAGAGGGAAAGGTGGTGGACAAGGGTTTGACTAGAGACAACCACCTAGATAGAACATGATTTAGAATATAAGGCCTAACAATGGAGGAGTTCCCACCCCATTGGATCAACCAGTTAATCAAGAGAAGCCTCCAAATGGTGTATATTTGGCTGAGGCTACTTTATCAGGATGGTGTAGGCTCCATAAAATGAGTCAACATTCTGAGTTATATTTTTAAGAGTTCTAGACAATAGCTTCAATTTTTCAGTATGAAGTGGAGAATAATACAGGTAGTCAGGAAATGGTGCCATCTAATCCCTCTGATTCATCAGTGTTGGTACTGAATCATGCTCCTTTTCCCCAAAGCAAGGAAAATGTACCTGAAGAAGAATCTGACCAACTAAAGGAAGAGGTAGACCAGGTGTGCAATGGGGATGAGATTACACAGTTATTTGATGAAAATCCAGTGAATGACAATGGCCCCAGGGATGAAGAAGAAGATTATGTTGAAGAGGTACAAACATTTAGAGGTCTATTAAGAAGTATGATTTGAGGGAATTGCCACATAGATGTCTACAGGCTGGAGGCCCCTTCACCACCTCTATTCCACTGAACAACTTCACTATGCCTCCAGATCCTAATTCTAGCAATAATCTGTCACATCCTCAGGTGTCTAGGAAATATTTATCTCAAGATCAAGGAGATATGAACTTGCCAAAAGGGAGAGGTATTGATGCAAACAAGGACAAGGTGGTGGAATACCCAAAGGAGACCCCTACTGATCTGAGTGAGGAACAATTGGCCATGTATGTTGCAGAAGAACTCAGAAAGCTAAAGGTAAGTCTCTCTACATTTGAGTTATTGAGAGTCCCAACCATTAGGAATGTAGTTCTAGGAGCTTATAATGCAAATTCTATATCACAAGATAAAACAGTTAGTGAAAGTGTCAACAAAGCATCTAGTTCTCAATCAATAGGAAGGAAAAATTAGACTCATAATCAAGTCCACATGCTTCCTAGAGATAAGGTAAAAGAGAAGGACAAAACTCAAGTTGCTCAAGTGGATACTTCCTTAACTCTGTTTCAAGGGAAGACAAACACTCCTCCATTCTTGATCTCTATTCGTATATTTGGTAAGAACTTGCATAACTATTTGTTGGATTCAGGGGCTTCCACAATGTAATGCCTTTTGGTGTCTATAGAGCTATGGGTATTACTCCTGCTGATTCCCAAAAGAAAGTTACAAAATTGGATAGAACTGAAGTTAATGTTGTAGGGGAGTTAAATATGATTCATATGTAGGTTGCTTCTGACCGTAGAATTCAGCAAGTTATTAATATACAAGTGGCTGATATACCTGATGCTTATGGCCTAAACTTAGGAAGAGACTTTACCAGGACCTTGAATGGATATGTCTCAAATGATCACTCTCACACGTGGCTTCCCTGGAAGGGAGTACCAAAGCATATTAGAATTGAAAGATAACCCAAAATGAAATACATGATCACAGAATATCACAAGACCTTCAATGAAATTCAGATAACAGAGGTGAGCATGGGAAATTATGTGCTTGTAGCCCCTTTTGAAGAGTCAGATATAGAGGAAGTCCTTATGTTCCATACTGCGTCTATTAACCTTACAACATAATCTAGTGGTATTGAAGATTTGGTGGAACCAATTGAAAATGATGATGATCCTGAAGATAATCAACTTAGTTTACTGGATAATTTCTAGGAATTCATTCAGAAGTGCATTGAGGATCAGATTCAGTTGGGTAGGGAAATGAATTTCAGATATTTTCTCTTGCCAAAATGGTGCAGAGTTCATAATGCAGCCCATTCAGAATTCACTTTCCGCTCATGTGTGGATACTATCATTAAAGTTGGAAGATACTTGGAGTGGAAAGAAAAGTTAGGCAAGGAATGCATTGCAGAGAGGTCAACAAATTCTAAATTTGGAGATGATGTTGTAGCTGATGTTGAGGTATCTCTTGAAGGGACTAAGTGTAAGGAATGAAAATCTGAGGCATTAGAGTTAACAAAGGAATATTTAAGTGAAGAGTTACCTATGGAGATCAAGGAGGATTTTCTTATAGAATTTAGTCAAATTCTTGGAAATATAGTGGAGGATGAGCTACAACAAGAAGGAGTTACCATGCAAGTTCCTCCCATTCAGAATAAGGATCCAATATAGACTAGAAATGAAGAGTTTGTTGCCAAGATTATAAAAGATTGGTCAAGCTTGAGTTATAGAATCAACCTAGAGTACTTGTTGTTACTAGCTTGGTTCAGGATACATGAGGATGAGCATTTAGAATTCACATGCTTCCAGTGTCAAGCAACCATAAAAGAGGTGGAAGAACAAATACAACTACCACAACATGCGATGGATATACAAAAGGCTCCAATGGGAGAATTCAACAAGTTGCTGATGAATGTCTTGAAAAACATGAGGAAGCACTTAATGGAGTGGTCAACATTCTTGATGACTGTGATCAAGAGTTTGAACCAATGCCAATAGAGGAATAATTTAGGGAGTTTTCTCATTTAAGCATTGAAAATTTATAGAATTTATGCATCAATGATGAGATAACTAATGTGGCTCATATTGATATGTAGGAAAATTTGAATGATGCTGAAAATAATAATATTACAGTCATAATTGATGGGCATGATCACATAGTTGCAAGTGAAAATGTGCTTAAAGGCTAGCCTACAATGCTTCTTCACGAGCGTCCTATTGAAAAATTTATTGTACAAGACAATGTTTTTGCATTCTCATCATTGATTCCTCATGGAAATACTTTGATAGGAAAAATGTTCCATGTTGATAATTCTGGACTTGTTCAATCTAAATTTCACTTTGTACTGTATAGTGATGCCTCCAGTTGTGTATTGCATGTTTCCAACACAAGGGGATTGTTGTAACATCAGTGGAGACCTCCTGATGACATAGATATCAACTCTTCACAATTGAAGAATGATGAATACCACATCCGGTCTATAACAGTACAAAATCAGGTTGTTTCTTTCTTTACTAAAAATTCTGAAGATTATCAATTCAATTATGGAAGTTTAGGAAAGATAACTTGCATACAGATTGATCATGGTTTCAATGAGTTGCCTTAATTGTTGATTATTCCTATCAATAAGGTTAAGTTTGAATGCTGCAATTTGGTGATTTACTTTGTTGAGTATAAGGATAGGTTTGCATTCTTAAGGACTATTACTTTCACCTTATTGCTTGTTCATGCACTAAAAATTCAAGTAGGTGTAGGTCTCAGTTTATCATGTCTCGTGATGAGTCATTTTGGTGTTTCTTTGTATATAGTTTGATTTGAATAAATGCAGATTGCTCTACTCTCTTTAAGTTTTTTTTTTCTGCTCTTGCTTTCTTTAGATTAGGTTGCATTAGTTTAGGGTTTTCCTTTGGTTTGGTTTGTTTTTTCTCTACTCTTGCTTTGGAGGTCTTCTTGTTTTCTTCTAGAGGTGTTGCACCTACATGGAAAATCTTCTTTTGTTTTAGAATGTTTTGAGTATTTCCTTGATGGACTTTAGTCATGTATCTTGAATGGATGGTTGAGGTCTTTGTTATCATCAAGCAGTCTAAATGTTTGATTTATGGAAGATAGGTCACTAGTTTTATTTGAATTTGAAGTATTCTAAAATCTTATATCTCTCATACATCTTACGAATCCTGATGTTGCAATGGGGTCCTTGTGAGGTCTTGTCAGGTGAAAAATCTTATTTCTGCTTCAGTGCCAATGTGGTTTTTACTCCTAAGTGTGAAATTCATTGTTCACAGGTTGAAATGAAAAGTGGAAAGGAAAAGAAACATCAAAAGAAGAAAAGAGTAAATATTGAAAATCAAATGAATTCAACTTATTAGGGGTATCCAAATATCTCTATCGGGGCTATAGATGCCTAGCTGGAAATAGAGCTATGTTCGAGAGAGTCACAACGATAACCTTGTCAGGGCTATAGATGCCTGATTAGTAGCGAGGCTCTATCCAGGTTGCTTTTGGAGTTAGAATCTTTATGTAGCCTGACCTGATTAAACTTGGCTTTTGTAGTAGCTTAAGGAGGGAAATGAACTCATGTGCACACACTTGGATTTTAGTTTATGGAAGGTTTAGTCTACTTGTGGTTTTGATTCTTTAATCTTGCATTTTGATTTGTTTGTCTAATGGGAAGATCAAAACCAGAGATTCTGGGTTCATGATTTTTTTTATCATCAAATGCTCTGGAGCATTTCCCTAGCAGACTCGCCATTTATTGTGCAGTTTTCGCACACACGCGCTACTAAAAGCAAGGACCCTCTTTTGCTTTCACTCTTAGTGTTTTGACCCTTCAATTTTGAGGATTTACCTTAACTTGACATGGGATTAAAGTTTTTATCTTGCTTGCCTAAGTGATTCCCCTAAGTTGCACTTTGAAAATCTTAAGTTCTGAACGAAGTTCAGGTTTTTTCTCTAGTTCGGGATTTTTCTCTCCATTTGGATTTTCTTGGATTTCATTCAAAGTCTAGAAAAGTGAATTAACACTGTAGTTTGGGAAATCTAGAACTTCATAGAATTCTGCCTGGACCGGATTTTTTCGAATTCCACTTTGCCATCGGGTTTCTGAACTTCTTCAACTTGTCTTGTCGAAAGCATTTATGGTCACTCGTACGAATTGTGAGTGATGTATTTAATCAATTTTTGGGGATTTTCTTGCCATTATTCTTTGTGATTTGCATTCTGTTGAGTTGGAGTGTTCAATCTAGTAATGCTTGGCTGAATTTGCTGTGCTTAACTTCTGAATTATGTATTTGGTGATCATTTCTTGGGCGACATTGTGGTTGAAGCTTGCTCAGGTGTTCAGATTGTTATCTGTTGTTTCCATAATCAATTTCCATTTCATCAAATGGTATGTAAACATTTCCCCTCTTTTTATTGATGAATGTGAATGGTCATTGGCATTCTAGATATGTTTAGAGTTCAAATTTGTGTGTCTTTGAGTTCTTGATGCTAGGGTTGCTTGATATTGCTTTATTTATGGTCTCCCAAGTAAGTTTTGAGCTCGTTTGATCATTGGAATTGTAAGGTATCTTTCTTGTGAGCCATAAGTAACCTTTTTGAGAACCCAACAATCGAGTTATCTGAGTCCAAGCTTGCTCTGTGCATTAATGGCCAAAATTTAGGGTCCTCAAATTTGAGATCATTCGATCAATTTGAGTGAATGAGGTCACGAGGAAATGATGGTACTCGACATTTCAAGATCTTCTCAGAATTCCCCTCCGGTTGGAATTCCCCGACTTCCTATTTTCTCTGGATTTTCCCAAAATTCACAAGTTCTTCAGAGTTTCACTTTCCCTGCATATTTTGGTCTCATCCGGATTTTCCCAAAAATCCTTTGTTCCTTTGTTTTGTCAAAATCTGCAGACTATCACTTCGTTCGTGAAAATCCATCTCGTACGAATTTTCTCAGAATTAAGTTACTAATAGGGGTCTTAATTTTATTTCACTGCAATCCATCTGGCTCATAATTCTCTAAAATTCCTCCCTGGCTTGGATTCCGTGGGTGGACCTGAAACCTGAACTCTCATATGATCATTCTCTTATGAGATTTAATGGCAGCTTGTTTATTTTGGGACTCATTTTAAGGATGAATATGTTATTTATAACTAATTTTTTTGTGTGATCTTTACTATGGTTCCCTTTGTTGAGTGCAGGCTGAATTTGGCAAGGTGGCAACTGGAAGAGCTAAGAGTGATATGGAGGGGTCTTCTGTGTTTGAAGTAGAAAGAATCAAGATGGACATAAGGAGTAAGATCCTGAAGAGCAAGATTACCTCTATCTGGTCAGAGGTGACTGACACGAATGTTGGACTATGGGAATATGAAGAGTTCAAAGGCATAATGCCAGTGCAAGATCTTCCTTTGGTGGCTAAAAAAATGTTGGAATCAAGATTGGCACAAGTAGCTGGATTTCCTTGTATAGTGCAATGTTATGAATTAGTTCTTGAGTGTGCCAGACATTATGACAGAGATACCTAGAGAATAGTTGGTCCCCAAGGGAGGATTGTGTCAATTTTGAATCCTGTCTCCGTAGCCAAGACCTTTGACATGCTAGATAGATCCCATGTGGTGGCATTCAACATGGAGGAAACTAAAAAGTACTATGAGGAAGAGACTATTAAATCACAACAACTCATTAATTCCTTGTCGGAGAAGCCCAAGTGTCACTATTCAAACCTGCCCAAACAATTATTTAGAGAAAAGTTCAAGAAGGAGTATTATGATGCCATCACATTTCTTAGCTGGGTGGTTAGTCTAAAGAGTGCAGGTATGTTCGAGGGTTGGATGTGCCATGTTATTGTGAGGATGGAACATGAAAAGATAAACTATCATTGGGCATGTGTTCTAAGTGTTGTGATTCATGAATTGATTTGCAATGTGCTACAGATTAAGACCTTCACCATGACTTCCTACTTAGTCTATGCACTTTCAATATTTCATCCCTATAAAGGATTAAGCACAAGAGGAATATTTGGATAGGATGTAATTTATGAAGTTTATCTTCAGTTGCACTTAGGGAGCTCAAGTTACAGGAGGGTGAATGATGCATTCACCATGCACATCACTAGATTGCTTCAGGGTGCAGAACATATGAGGATTTTTGATCAAGCCAAAGAGTTAATCAAGAAATATGGGGCATGGTTCATACAGTTTCCCACCTTCTCCTACATAAGAATTGATGGTTTTTAGAGGGATCCATATAGGCTTTCAAGGTATCCCACTAATCATATTTTACTCCTGGAAGTCACTAGGAAAATATGTGACTTTGATGCTATTGTCAAAAGGGAAAACATAAGACTAGATTCCGTGGAGACTTCCCTTTGAGGATAGGCACTGGAGAGGCATTCCCTTCCATTAATTCATCCTAGGCTTCAGAGGAGAGATGAGTATTCTTGGTTTATTCTTCCATTCCAAGAGGTCTAGATTTGACATAACTGGTGAAGTGCAAAGGAAGGCTAGTAGGGAATATAGCCATAAGGATGATCTGGAAGACCACTAGGCCAATTGCAATGATAAATATGAGGTTAGAAAGAAGATGTTTTCCTAGCTTCTAGTTGAATCGGTCTGATTATATAATGTGAAGGAAGTTTCAGATCAGATTTAAGATGATGGGGACTTGATTCAAGGCCATGCTTATGAGGTAGTAAAGGACAGACCAATTGGTGAAATAGATTGGCTGGAAGAAGAAAAAATAAAACTAGGATAGTTGATGAATCCAGTCATTAAGTGCACCAAGTTATGGCTGAAGCATAAGATATGGGAATTGGAAAGTTAAGGTGTACATCGCACCTATGATTTGATGGGAGATTTGGACCTTCATTCTACTTTCGAGGAGTTAGTTGAACAAGATCCTAAGGGGAAGGTAGTTAATGCAAGGTTACATCATAATTTGTGCTTTCCTATTATTTTGCATGCATTTTTCCAAGCTACATTGGAGATTGCAAGCCGACTTGGATGGAGTTCATGCATTTAATGCATATTCTATTTTATTTTAAATTCCTCTTGGCCAACTTGTTTTATGGCCTTTTATTATTATTGTAAATTCTACCTAGGCTGACATGCCTTGGGGGTTTCTATTAATATGGCATTCTGCCTCATTTGTAAGGGCTAGAAAAAATAGCTAGAAAAAAGACAGATAGTTTTGAGATAGAGCGAATTAAGCAGTAGAGCAGAAGTTAGAAGTTAGTTCATTTCAAGCAAGTCCTGTAACAGAATACTGGAATTTTTGCTACTTTGGGTGATTCAATACAATTGGAGACATTCTAATTTTGGTGAATTCTCTTGTGTTGATTTATCTTGCATGGTTCTTGTGATTGTATCTTTGGAATTGCTTAAGTTATTTGATAAGTGCATTAGGGTTAATGTTAGATAAATTGGTAGTGTTTATGATTTAGTGCTTGAAGTGTTGCAGCGATCCCTGGTCCATACTTTTTGCAACCAACTGATTGTTAGTTTATTTGCAAAGTTAGCTTGGACTTTTATATTCATTGTGCTTAGTTCAATTGTGTTTATTCATTTCAATTGCAATAGGATTGTTTGAATGAATGTTCATGATCTGAAAATATTTAACACCTTAGAAGATTGCACTATTTCTATAAGATTGCATATCCATCTTGGTCAAGTAGAAATTATTTTTTGAGGGATTGGTCTATTTCAAGTGTTTGTCATTGGCATTTTTTTTTATCTTAGGATTAGTGTTAGATCTAGTAATCTCTTTTAAACCTTATATATTTTGTTATTTCTTTTATCAATCGGTTAGATTAAGGATTGAAGTATCATCATATTGCTAGATCTGGTAGATTGAAGATTCACTATTTGCTTGTAGTAAGGTCCCATTGTGATTACCAACATTTTCACATTTATCACTGAGTTGTTTATGCATTGTCAAGACCCGACATTAGAGACCTTGGGGTTATCTCTTGAGGCTTGTTGATAGAGATTTACCTTTCAAGAGAGATAGGATATTATATTCTATCTAAGTTGTTACTGTGTAGAAAACATCATCAACAAGATGGGGCTTGTCCTAGGAGAGGATGCTTTTTTGAAGGACATAGTATGCTTGGGGACTAGTGATGCTGGCCTCACTATACCATGATTTTCATGATTTTTCATATAGTGATAGTCGAGCAATTGTCACTGGTGGGACCTAGGAGCATATTGTCATGCTCTAACCAATTATCACCTTGGTTGATATAGAGCCAAACGATCATACGATTGGGAGATATAGGGGTACAATCACTCTGAGACATATAGGATAGCTAGGTCTACCTCACTAGTGCCACGTCCTTGATTAGATGATAGTGTTCTACTAGCATCCCTGGTTATAGATGCCAACATGGTACAATGAGATTCAAAAACTATTTTATGCTTGGTAGATCTGACTAATGCAAGGGAGAGAGCATACTATTATAGAGCTTTATCTTTCAGACAAAGTAGCTCGACAGTTTGGGGAGGCTCCAGATCAACCAAATTATAAGTACACTATTATTTTTGTAAGATCATCCCAAGAGACTACATGGGGATAGACAATTCCAACATTCGATGTTGTTGATAGCTTTCGATAGTTGGTTGCAAGGCCATGGTCCTATGCTCAAGGACTAGTGGATACAGCCATGGCATTTGCATATGATGATTGGTTCAAACCTCCATGTCAGTTAATAGATCTAGGAGTGGCTCTTCCATGGGGGAGACCTCAGGGGAGGAGTGCTCAGAGAGCATAGGTATGACATGGTAGATAGGATCCTGGATCACCATCTAGAGATGGGCAACCTCCATAGTAGCTAGAGCAATAGCCAGACCAACAACCACATTAGCCACATCAACCACAATAGTTAGATCATTGAGATGGATAGATATAGTAGCTGTAGGCACAAATACAAGGTTTACATGCACAACTATAAGCAAGTTGTTACATTAGAGAGAGATTAGGCTAGTTAGTAGGTCTAGAACCTTACTACAGAGAGAGACCATGAGCATCATCAAAGACAGGCTACAAAGCTACAATTAGCCCAAGAGGTTGGCTAGAGACAATAGTTAGAGAGCATGGCCACCACATCACAGGGGAGGTTCATGCCAAAATGGATGTACCATGAGGCAGTTCGAGAGGTAGAGTACTATAGACTTCATTATTGATAGGCTATACCCACAGCTATTCAAGTTATATACTACTCCCAATAGAAAGGGGCCTGATAGACAAATGACTGGGTAGAGAAATAGGAAGGTGAGGGGAGTAACCACCAGGGCTAGCAGTTGTGTGTAGATTTTGATCAACGATTGATTTTTTTTGAGATAGACTCATAGGCTCCATTTTTGATAGCCCTGTGGGCATTGTATCTTGATTGATATACATACACTTGAGTCAGACTTGTACCATGATAGTGATGATTTTTTGATATATATGTTACATATATGATTGATTTATGATGTGATGTGTTCACCTTATTTATGACTTATGGATGGATGCATTTGATTTTATATGTATATGCAATGTGATTCTATATGATGTATGATTATGCAGATGTTTATGGTTGTTATGGATGCATTTCCCCTTTGCATTATTTCTATTCACTTTTATGGTGATGATGTATGCAATATGGATGTATGGATGCAAATGTTTATGGTATGAAAATGGTTCTAAGGTGCTTAGATTAACAAATCTATATTATGCCCCAAATGATAATGCAAAATGGATGATGTGATAGGTTATGATTATGAAACAAATAGAATGTTATGATGTGCTCTTTTTTCTTTTTCAGTATCTTTTCTATGATGAATGTATGGATGATGTGATGATGCCTATATGATTATGCAATGGATACAAATGTATGGTTTAATGAGATGCTTAGAATAACCAATCTATATTATGGTGTAATGATGGAAATGTAATGCATGTGAAATGATCAATGTTTTCCTATTATGTATGATATGGATGATATACTGGTGATTTTTGGATGCAGGATGGATGCATTGGTGATGTTTGTCATGGTACCATGTTAGCATGGAGAGAAGAAAGAATAAATGAGATGATGACAAGAGGATCCAATAAGTCCATGATATGTCGAGACCTTATTAGAAATAATGATGAGAGATGATGATGTATTGCTTATCAAAGATTAGGATTTTAAAAGGGCTTACTTACCTTATATTTGATAACAAACATAGATATGATGCATCAAGGTATAAAGAACCAGGATGGCATTGTACCTAGTGTGATGAAATTTGACTTGACAATTAGATGGGAGTATCCTTGTTCACACTTGGCATACAGAACCCTATTTAGATGTAGTTTAGATATTTCAAACATATTAGACCAAAACATAGAAAAGAAAGCCTTCCTATGTGGTCAACAAGACCCCTAAAACATCCTCCCTACAAACCAAACAAAATATGTATGAACAAATTTATATTACAAGAGTATCCAACAAGCATAGCAAACAAAAGATAATGATCGTTTCCCCATTCCTTTCTCTCTAAATCATTTTGTTTAGACATCATCAAAAGGTCATTGGAATGAGTGCAATAAGATAAGTCAACAAGACAAAGATCAAGTAAACAAACAAGCCAATGCTCTTCATACCTCTATCCAAGACTAAACTATGCTGATGCCTAATGTTGATGCCCATTGTAGGAAGGATGCATCCTAGGAAATGATGTTATCAAATGATTTGGGACAAAATGGATGATGGGCTATTAGTACCAAGGGGTTACCAACTTGTTTACCTACCAACCTAGACTTGAGACCTTGATGCTTGAGTTTTCACTTTTAAACTACTAGACTTGTTTCTGATCTTTGTACCAAAGGTTGAGGATGACTATGATTTATTATGAGTGGATTTTATTTCGGGTGATTGTGAAATGAGATGGATGTATTTTTTCAAATATTTGGATTTTTTTGAGATTTTGAAATGTTTTGAGACTATTTTTGGTATTTTCAAGATGTTTTACAAATGTTTTTATTTTCCAATTTTCTAATATTTTTGTGTTTTTCTAAGATTTTGACCAAGAACCTAACCTAAAGACCTATCCTAGGGGCCTCAAGTGTTGATCAAAGATTAATCTTTCCTACGTTATATATGCAGAGACCATGTAGTTCAACTAAAATAGACTCATTTATTGATGAGATATGAACAATGGACTACTAGTTTATTATGATGGACCCCTAAAGGACTGATCTAGGGTGTCTTGAGGGATGATTAAAGATCAACCCTATCTATGTTTAAAGCTTAGAGAGCCATAGTTTGACAAGACAACTCTATTTTTGACTTTTTTGTGTTTTTAACTTATTTTTCGATTTTTGACATGTTTTAGATGTTTTTGATTTTCTAATTTTCTAAATGTTTTTGGATTTTCTAATTTTAAGGAAGATTGCAAGAATATACACTAATTCAATCCAATGTAGGTATAGAAACATGCCCCTAATGTGTGATGCGATAGACTACTTCGATAAAGGCAAGACAAACTAACCTTAAGAATGTGCCAAGTAGTTGTAGGAGGAATCATGATACTAACATAGGATCAAGCTATAATGCGAACGTGGATAGGTGATGGATGGAGATATGGAAGTGTGATGGATGAATGATTTAGAACAAGCCAAAGAGATCATGGTGGATGGAAAGTGCTTATTTACATAAGGTGCCTGTTTTCTAGGTTTTCACCAAGGTACTTGCCCAAAGTGCCACCAAAGTGGTTTTCACTAGAGGATGATTTTTTTCTTTACTGTTTTCAATCCTTTTTTTGATTTTTATATTTTGGAATTTTTGGATTTATACCCTATAAGTTTAGGCATAAAAGTTTTTGAGATGGGAGATATTGATAGGCTTCTACAGAGGCTCACCTTCTGGTGTGGATAGCTAATATGCTTCTAATTTGTAGCTTGTTGTGATGATGAAGGGTCCCAACAAATTGGGTTCAAATTTTCCCTTGCTATCTAGATTTGGTACATTCTTTTGATTCTCGTTTAATACAAGATATTTGACTTGAAAGGTCCAACTCCTGATCTTCTTTTTGTAGCTTCGCTTGGGATGGTTTTGGTAGACTTAAATAATTTAGAGCATCTATGTGCTACTCATCCAATAGTTCTAGCTCATTCAATTGTGACACTCGATATTCTTCATCAATAATGAGGTTCTGTAATGATATTCTTAAGGATGGGAGCTCGATCTCAATGGGAAGGATGGTTTTTGATCCATAGACTAGGGAGAAAGGGATTGCACCTATAGGCATGCAGATACTCGTTCGATAGCCCCATAGGGTAGGGTTCAACTATAAGTGCTAGATATGACTAGCTTTATTAACTATTTTCTTTAGGATTTTCAAGATGGTTTTATTGGTAGCCTTAGCTTAGCTATTTCCTTGGGGGTAGTATGGAGTAGAAAAGAGATGTTGGATATTGAACTTTTGGCATAGGTCTCAAACATATTGGTTTTTGAAAGGTGTCCTGTTATCTGAGATTATGGCTTGAGGAACACCATAGCAAAAAATTAGGTAGTTTAGGATGAACTTGGAAATCTACTTTCCTATAATATGGGTAATGGGAATGGCCTCTACCCACTTCATGAAGTACTCTGTTGCAGTGATAATGAGCTTGTGTCCATTGAATGAGGTGGGTGTGATTTTACTGATAAGATTGAGCCCCCATTGTGAAAAGGGCCAAGGTGTAATGATTGGGTGGAGCTCTTGAGTTGGTGCATGGATGAGATCTCCATGTTGTTGAAATTGCAAGCACCTTCAAACATAGTCATGGGCTTCCTTTTCATTTTAGGCCCATAGTACCCAGTCCTCAATAGTTTCTTAGCCAAGGTCATACCACTCAAATGTGACCCAAAAATGCCATTGTGTACCTTGATTAAAGAAGCTAAAGCTTCCTTAGTGTTTAGGCATTGTAATAGGGTTTCCTCGATACTCCTATAGTATAGGGTGCCACCTAAGATAACAAAACGGGATGACTTATTAACAAATGTTATTTTAAGGTTCAGGGTGATATCAGCAAGAAGGACTCCTATTCTCAAGTAGGTGTAAATGTCATGATACCAAGGGTCACTAGGACCAACAATTTCACACACAAATTCAGACTCTAGTACCTCAAATGCTGGTATGAGAAGCTTCTCTACAAGGAATTCTTGCTTAGGGACGTTGCGTGGGATATCCAATAGTGATCCAATTGTTTCCATAACATATTGTTAGTGTGAATTAATGTCTTGTACCTAGCTAATTCATTCACTAGGTAATTAGGGGACATATTCACATGTTAAGTTTACTTAGGATATAATATTCTTTCTATAAGTCTTAGTTGGATTTTCTAGAATTTATCTTATCTAGCTATATTTTCCTAGGTAGTTAGTTGTCTCATGTCATAAGATTATGACATTTGTCATGATCTTGTCTAATCCTACATCTCAACCTTGCCTTAATAAGAAATTCATCTTATGTACAATTGAATCATATTTAACCAATATTGAATCTTGCATTGTGAAGCAAGTTTTCTTGCCATTCTCTCTCTTGTGGATGTGGTTTTGGTCTAGCAACTATTCCTGGGGGTGTTGGGGAGTCACCATTTTCTCTCACATGGTATCAAATCTCTCCAGGTGTTGAAGATTCCTTCCTAGATCTGAGGGTATTGTGTTGGCTTGAAGATTTTGTTGGGTATAGATTGGGGTTTCATTGACTTCATGGTTGAATCCAGGGCATTGAAGAAAGTCAGGTTTACCTTTCATTTCATCAAATTTGGATATGTTTTGCCGGATCTATGAAGGGTTTGGAAAAGTGTGAAGAGAAGTTCATCAAGGAAGTCACTATTTTTTTGGAGCACTTTGGGCCCAGATTTTCATCACCATTATGCTCAGAAGGCCTCATAGATAAATTTTGACTACCAATTCATCCATTTTCAATAAAACTTATTTTTGAGCAATTTTTTTCCCTAGGCAGGCCGTACGGCCCCCAGGTAATTATTCTATTTGCAAAAAAAATTATTTCAAAAATAATTTATACATGATTTATTTTGTTGGGCAAAAATTATAATATTTTGGGGAAAATTTTACTATTTAGGCAATTTTTTTGAAAAATTTAGACTATTAAAAATTATGGGCGAAAATTTTGTTTGGTGGCATATTCACAGAGTATATTCCATACAAATCATACATTTTTTGTAGTCGGGTCACATTGGTCAGCTGGTATCATCAGCGGTCAACTCACAGTCATATTGGCTACGTCAGATGGTACAAAGTCCTTTATATTTTGCATATTTACTTGTATTTATTGCTTGGATCCTATCAGATCATAATATGCAAGTTGTCATGGGCTACATTGGCGGGTAATTTATAGGTTCATTAAAGTTTTTTCATTGACTTTTGTTTAAGATTTAAAGCTGACCTCTCCTTGTCATATCGACTGTAGGGAGTATGGTTCCATTAAAAACTCTATTTAAAGTTTGTATTATTTGTTAAAAAAGGGTGACGAGTTTCTTTTATCAAAGCTTTTTCTAAAGTTTTGTAAATGCTTACATATTATAAACTTTGTATTAGCCTTTTTTAAAAATATCCACCAACTTTTTGCTCCACATTAGTCTTTAGGAGCCAAAATTTTTGCTCCTAGATAGCCTTGGTAGTGCCCTTTATTTTCCCTCAAAGTTTTCAAGTGGGCTATTTTTTTCATTTTATCATAACTTTCTCATACGAAGGAGAAACTTTTGAAACAAAATATTTTCAGAAAATTGAAGATCTCAAGTTTCTAGTGGTGTAGCTATTTTTTAGAAATTTTGCAGTTTAATAATTTTTTTTTGTTTGAAGTCAGATATTCATTTTTGGCTTCAAAGCTCATATATTTGTTAAATGGGTTTCTTAATTACTTTGGAGAAAGGGAACTATAGACAATGGAGTAATTTAATCCTCACTCATCTTGGTGAGTGGAATATATTGTCATATTTGTTTAATAAAGTTCCTTTTCCTAGCACAAATGATGAGTATTACATTTGGAAAGGCTTTAAGGCTAGAGTCTTTAGAGTTATTTTTGAAAATGTAAATGATGACATTTTGGAGTCACTTATTCACTTTGAATGTATTCATACTCTTTATAATCATATTAGAGAGGTATATGAAGACCATGATTCTCCTCCATCTCTTGAAGATCCTCTTTCCAACTCAAATGTTCTTCTTCATTCTTCAGAGTTGATAAACCATGCTTGTGATCCTTTGGAGGAGATTGTAGACACTTCAGAGGTTCATGATTCTTCATCTTCTATTGATGAGTCATTGAGTACTACTAGTGATTCATTGCAATAGGTATCTGAGAGTCTTCTTGATTGGGATTCTTATTTGACAGACATTGCTTCTTTGTTTGTGGAGTCTCACATTTTAGATTTGGAGGAAAAATTTGCGGGTCTATCTCTCCTATTTGATGATACTCATGGATCAACTATTGTCACTTCATGTTCATCTTTGGAGCTTGTTCAAGATCAATTCCCACTTGTTCCTGGTTCATCACAATTTTTTGTGATTGGGCATGTACCTGATTGGATTGTGGCATCATCTTCATCATCTAAGAACTTGGAAACACATGAGCAGATTTTAGAGACACAATCTTCATACATATGGATTCCTCCTTCCAATTCCTATCCAAAATGGGAAGCATTCCTACAATTTTACTTGGTGTATCTTCTTCCCAAGGGGAGAAACGTTGTTTGTAGGCATTGGATTATGTTTTGTCTTCAGACATTAACCATACTTGTAGGAGATCATACATCATGGGGGGATATCTTATCTCTCTATTACCCTCTAATGGGGGGGGGTCATTAATTGTACATACATGATGGATGTAGTCCTTGGGGGTATCATTGAGTCCTCCATACATCATGTTTGTTTTTCTTTTATTTTCTCTCTTTTGGAGAGGAGTTTTGTCCCATTGGGTTTTCTCCTTTTCTTTGCTTGTGAGATATTGTTTGAATTTGCATTTGTAAATGGGTACCTAACATAGCCTAGTAGCTGGGACCCATCCTCATAGTCTTTGCATAGTTTGCATAATAATCTTCTCCCTAAGTTGCACTTAAGGGGGGGTGTTGGTGTGAATTAATGTCTTGTACATAGCTAATTCATTCACTAGGTAATTAGGGGACATATTCACATGTTAAGTTTACTTAGGATATAAGATTATTTCTAGAAGTCTTAGTTGGATTTTCTAGAACTTATCTTATCTAGCTATATTGCATGATTCCTAGGTAGTTAGTTGTCTCATGTCATAGGATTGTGACACTTGTCATGATTTTGTCTAATCCTACATCTCAACCTTGCCTTTATAAGCAAGTCATCTCATGTACAATTGAATCATATTCAACCAATATTGTCTCTTGCATTGTGAAGCAAGTTTTCTTGCCATTCTCTCTCTTGTGGAAGTGGTTTTGGTCTAGCAAATATTCTTGGGGGTGTTGGGGAGTCACCATTTACTCCCACACATATGCATCTTTTTTGTTTTCCCTTGGTATTTGTTCAAAAGCGATGTCAATAAAGAATTCATTGAGGCTTTCCACCTGTTAACTCCTAGAAATGCACCCTATGCAAAATTATGAAAACTGAGCTTCATGGAGAAACATGGGATCATTTCAAGGTTCTGGGCTACCTAAATTTGAAATGAACCTTTGGATAGGCCAGCTTCATAGCTAGTAATATCACCTAAACTATTGACTTGATGGGAAAAGGGTAAGGATACAGTTGCATAAAATGAAGAATACTGAAAATGTGAAATAAATTGGGTGATACACCAAATTGACAAGAGCTATGAGACACTTTGATTACACTTGAATACTAATGATGGATATGAGACTGTACAACAAGTTACTATAGGTTATGCATAAGTATTTCACAAATAGGTTTAACTTGCACACACTTTCAAGAAGGAAAAATAATTTTCACAAATTAAAAGTTCATGTGCAATTCCGTAAACACAATTTGTGAATTACTTATGCATAACCTACAATAACTTGTTGTGTAGTCTCATATCCATTATTAGTATTCAAGTGTAATATGAGTGTCTCATAGCTCTTGTCAATTTGGTGTATCACCTAGTTTATCTCACATTTTTAGTATTCTTCATTTTATGCAATCGTATCCTTACCCTTTTCCCATCAAGTCAATAGTTTAGGTGATATTACCAACTAGGAAGCTAGCCTATCTAGAGGTTCATTTCAACTTTAGGTAACTGAAAACCTTGAAATGATCCCATGTTTCTCCAAGAAGCTCAGTTTTCATAACTTTGGATAGGGTGAAATTCTAGGAGTTAACAATTTTGGTATGCTCGGTGGGATTGGTCAAATTGGAACAGTTTAAAGAAGTACATATTACTTATAGTTTTTGATATGTAGCCAGTAAGTTTTAGGCCTTTCAAAGGTTAACATTAGCCTATCATGGCAACTTTGAGTTTGGGAAGTAGTAGAAAAGCTAGTGCATCATTGAAAAATTCAGCATACTGAAAGGTTTGTTGTCTAGGATTTACATTGAAATGTTAAGTTATCAACAATATAGTGACTTTCCACCTCCATTCCATGAGAGTCATGTGAATATGTCCACTCATCAGCCATATTATACAAAACAACCTATTGTTTTTATGTTAAATGACTCTGTAAAAGTAGATTACAAGTATTTTCATCATGTTTCCCACCCTCCCACTCTTGCTCAACCTTTCTATCAGCCAGTTCATGATCAAAATCAATCTCGAGAGGAGGTTCTTAATTCTAATCAGCATGACTATCCACATAACCAGCCTCAAGAACATCCTTATTAGAGTGTATTGATTTTGGCTAAGTAGTTTGACCATATGTTGTGGGATTTGAGCCAAAATTTTGATTGTATGAAGATTAATGATGTTAGTAATGTGTTCTCTCACATGAGTAGAATGTTTGTAGATATCAAGAGGCAGAAAAAATTCATTATACAACAACAAGAAATGGCTAAACAAGCCTACTTTTATGATCAAGAGAGGGTGGCAAAAATAATCTAGTTTGAAAAAGGCCTTGAATGGGAGATAGCTGTTAAGGAAGGGAAAATGAAGCTATTGTTTTCTTGGGTACATAGTAGCCAAGCTTACTTGGATTATCAACACCAACTAACAGAGGATTTTGAAAGAGGTAGCTTGAAGGGAGTTTTGAAAAATAGAGAGTTGTTGTGGAAGAAGAGAAACCCATTGACCTGCACAACTCACTCAATATGGAGGAGACTAGAACTCCAAATCTATTGCATTTAGCTATGGATCATTATCAGTTAACACAAAAAAATATTTTCAAGATGGTGAAATTGAGTCCATAGAACAATAGATTGAGAAAGTGAAATTGATTGATGATGAAGTGCATCCTACAACTTTGAATGAGGAGTTTCCTTCATTCATTCAACATGAAGATCATGAAACTGAACCTAATATCATTCTCCAAGGTATGAGATATGATATTTTTGAACATATTATGGATGAGAAAGCTAACATGCAACTTTATGAAGAGGTATACACAAATATCATGGAACAGTTTTGTTCAAAATTGGGTGAAAAAGAATCAGAAGTTGTCACTCATGGTAAGCTAGAACAACAAGTTCACAAGATTGAAGAAGTGATGAAACAATAGGAAAAACCTCACGAGTCTGATTCACAAGCTCATAATTGGTTGGAGTTTTAATTCCATTGTGTAGAGGAGCTTGAAGCTACATCATTACTTGAATTTTTACCTTCTTTTTTTGAAGAAGATAAGCCTGAGTTGGAATGTAATTTTTCCAGTGATAATGAGAACTATGAGCAACTTCCTTTTTGGTGTATAAAGGAGCTAGAAGTTGATGTATTGATTGAAGGTGTATTGGAGGAATTTATCTCTTTGCTCTCCATTGAAGAAATGAGTTTTCATTTGGGAAAGCGTGAGCATACTAAGGAGGTTTCTATTTTTCCACCAAGTCAATCACTGGGGTCAGACCTTTCTAATCAATAAGGTGATAAAGTGGTAGTTAATGAGAAAGAGTTCAATAAGGAAAGTTCAAGATTTTCCTTTACCAGAGGCTGTCCAATTAGATACCTAGCCCAGATGGAGTCCAATACAACACCAATGATCAATCATGCACTCACACATGATAAATTTTAGAATGCAAATGTCTAAGGGTTTTGTAGGAGGCATGGGTTTTTGATAACCCAAAACTCACAAGTTTTGAAATAGAGAATGGAAAACTAAAACCATTTGTTTTTTTTATTTTTATGATTTGAATTTCTACTTTTAGAATGGAGCAAATATATGGTAATCATAGAAAAGATTATAGGAAAAGCCGAAAATAGCTATGAGAAGAATATAGAGAAAATATAGAAGAAGAGTAAAAGAATGGTGCAAATTTTACTTAGAGATTCCAATTTATAGAACAAACTCCTAGCAGGAAGTAATCACAAAGAAAACATAAATAGCCGCAACTAGAAAGGTAGCTTGCCAATGTTTATCTAGGAGAATCGACACAAAATGCAAGAAAAATTCCCTCACAGTCTAGAAAATATGCCTTGAATGGAGCTCTAGAGACCCTAGTCTAGTGGTGGTCGAGCTTAATCTAGAAGCTTCTTTCAAAATGAAGTAAATTATAATGTTCTTTCTTTTGTTCACTTTTAGGGTTATCAACCCTAAGATGCTGATAGGAGACATTTAACCTTGATAATTTTAAATGGCTTCATGTTGTTTATGAAAATTTTCATTTTAATATCCTTTGTAATAATGCTACATTCCCTTATGTTGCCATGATGACTAAGTCTCATGACTTAGGTAAATTCTCTTTACCAAATACGTAAACAATGTGACCATTTCTTTTAAAATAGAAAAATGTAAAATATATGATTTACATGATAATTTTATAAATCATTAAAATCATATATTTATTTTCATGCAAAAAATATGTTACGTGCTTCTTTTCTGAAGGCTTATTCAAGGAGTTATCCTTTTAGTTAAGGATTTGTTTTGATTTATGATAAAGAGATCAACAAGGGGAAGTTGATTTTCAGTTGTCAACATAAGGAGAGCATATAGGGAGTTTAGATAAAGTTTACAAACAATTGGAGAAGAAATAGGAGCATTTACTTGCTTTGGAGACAAGATTGGAGCTTTTGAAGGGTTTTTTGTGTAGTCATCATGTTGGATGTAGTCAAGTTTGACTTTTTCCAACTTTTTGAGCATTTTTAGATGATATTTAGGGACTATACTTTAGGCCTTATTGTTGCATCCGAATTCATGAAGTTTATAGAACATTATTTTGTGGGGAATTGAAGTATTGGCTACTGAGGCACACTTTGTAACTCATTATAGAGTGAGTTCTTGAGTTGTATTTTTCTATCTTGTGACTTTTACAGTCCTTTGTCAGATTTTACATATTTTGTAACTCATTTTTCTTTAATTGAATTCAAAAAAGTTCTTGGATATAAACATTTGAAGTATTTTTTCCTTCTTATTCTTGCAGAGTTGTGTGTTATTAGGGTAATTGATCAAATCACTTGTGATATATTTTAACCTCGTTATTTTTTCTCATTTCATGCCATTTCTACAAAGTTATCTTTTATGCAGGTTAGAAACTATGCTAAGGAATTGTGCTTAACTTTTAGATTGTGAAAATTATCTTTCCTTTATAAAAGTTATAGTCAGTTTAAGCCTCTTTATTGAAATATTTATGCATAAAATTTACTAAAATAGGTTGTGCAATTTTTTTGTTTCATTTCTTTGAGAAGCAAGTGACTGTCCTTTGAAATTTTAGGTTTTTACCAATTAGGTGCATCACCATTGTAATACTCCCATGTTTGCTAAGTCATTAGATACTCTTGATACTTTTGATATTGTGGATACTCTGTGATACTCTATGTGGTGGTTTATATTTGATCATGTGTGGTTCTTAGTTATTTTCTTACTGCTCTTTATATTTTGTGTGACAGTTGATGATACATTATTCATTTATGATTTGATTCATTATGCAATGGTGTCCTTTAAATTTATATGCGATAATGTAATTTCATGATGACTTGTTTAGTATATTATGGTGGAAGGACGGAGTAGTACCACTCGCTTGCGAGTGCCTTACTACCTCGCTATTTCCTTTCACAGTGTATTTTTTAGTGGAGATTATATGTTACTTGACGTTTATCTGGTTGTAGGAATTGCAGGATTAAAAGTCTCGATTCCACCTGCTTCAGCAGGACAGGGCGAGCACAAATTAAAACCAACGGGTATGATGTTGTTAAAAGGAGTTGTTAAGGAAGAATTCCTGACCCAAGTCCGTCATTTCGTATGAGGTTGTTGAGTCAGGTGTTGATCTAATTTTTTTGTCTTGATATCTCGATTGTTTTGGAGTTAAATGATTTATTTAATTTTTTTATGGTTGGTGATAGTTAATTTAATTATTTTGGAGTTAAAAGATTGAATTAAAGTTATTTTATTAATTAAGATTTAATAAGTATTGAGGTTTAATTATATTTAATTAAAAGTTAATTGTTTATAAAAGTTTGTTTTAATTAAAATTTAGAATTTAGTGGTGGTAATTAAAAAAATAAGTAAATAATAATAATAAATAACTAAAGTTGGAGATTCTTGTGGGAGTTATTTTGGAGAATAAAATTAGTTATTTTTGAAATCTTCTCACGGGAGAGGAAGAGGAAGAGTGGGGGGCTGTTGAAATGGGATTCCGTATTCTTTTAAAAGGAGGAGGAAGAAGGTAGACAAATTTTTTTTTTTGGGGAGGTTTGTTTGAGAATTGGTTTTGGAAAAAGAAGCTGCAGGAAAAAGGGCCAGTGTGTGAAGGAGGAGAAAAGCATCTGTGGGGATTTCTTCTATAGCCGTAGGACGCCAAGTGCCTTTTATAATACCTTTCTGGTTATTCAAATTAAACTAAGTACTTCTGGCTGTTTTGTTTAAAGAGTTTAATTTGTATGTGTGTTGTTGTATCTCTGTGCAAAATTGTGGAGGTTGAAATTAAATCTGTATGTATAGGAGTTTCCTTTGTTTTAAAATCTAGTTATTCTGGGTAGATTTGCACCCCATTTATTTATATGATTTAATGAAATACCATCTGTTTAAATCTGTTAAATCTTTGGTTCAAGGATAAAATCTATAGTCTTAAAAACAAAATCAGAATGATATCAAATGTGGGTCATATTATTATGTTTTTGTTCATAGATATATTTATTATATTCATATATTCGTTAAATTTGGAATTCTGGTGCGAATTTATTAGAGGGGTGTTAACCCGTTTATCCATATTTACATTTATATTTCGTATCCGTTAAATTTTTGGGACTGGAAGGGTGTGTATTCACAGGAATGATGTTATTGCCGTGCCCTGTGTTCGGGCGAATTGCCTTTCTAGGTGTTTTATTTTATATATATATTTATAGTTACGTTGCCCTCTACTTTCAGAAATTGGTAGTCCTTGATCCAACAAAGGTTATTATTATAATAGTATGTGCGTTTAGTGCCGTATGAACTTACAGTGTAGGGTGAGATTATTATTATGCTGTAGCATATTTTTCTTGGAAGCCCGTTCCTTCTTTCGTTCAAATGTTGACCTTTTTTTACACTTTAAGTTTCTTATAAACTCTTGTTTTGTTATGTGGGGCGGATGGACGGCCAGGCCGTACCTCCCACAATCCTTACTTGGCTAGGCACGCATGTCTCTGGTTCCCTATTATACTGTGTATCTGTGTGATTTCATCTGTCAGATTGAAATGAACTTGCCGCACAATGCTATCTGTGTCGATGTAATTACTTGTTTGATTTCATAATATCCAAGGCCGCGCCCCATGTATTATTGGCACATTTACAAATTTCATTTTGAAATACAAAAAACCCGGTTCGGTTTATTTCGGATTCAATAATGTATGCATATATTATTAAGCATAATGCTGGGACTCGTAATATTGGTCTAATCACTGTTTGGTCAGTATTTCTCGCGCCCTTTTGGTTTTGCCTTGTAATAAATGTTCTGAGTAATTGTGAAGGGTGTGGCTGGCAATGGTTACATCACCCTGACCCAAAGGCAATGTGTTGTACATCCTTCTTCCCCGTCCTCCTTTTCTGGCAGTTGCGAGCATAGACTCCTCTGTTCTTTCCCAGAATGGAGTGCTGTATTTAGGGATGACTGTCCGTTATTCGCTGTTGTGCTTACTGTGTAGTGCATTCATCGTTTGGTATTCGCCGTTTGATAATTTTTGAAAGTTACTTCTTCATTCTGCGCCTCACAACTTTTCGGGTATTAATATACATATATGATCAGTTTCAGACTGTGTACAAACCAGTTGGTAGAATTTCGCATTTAAGGAAATATGTATGGTATATAGTTTAATACTAATTTGAACGCCATGTTTATGTAATTTTGTATTTTATGAATGTATATGTATATGTGTGTTAACATTAATGTTAATATAAATTAACATATATATATTTTTATTTTTATATTTATAATTGTTTATTTATTTTTATTGGAATTTAATAGTAGGGTAATTTGCTAATTTTATTATAAAGTTATAGAGATAATTCATTATATATGTTATTTTCTTAATATAAGTGTATTTATACATGTATACATTGGAAAGTATTTATACACATAAATTTGTATAAAATTTAATTGGCTGAGAATACCAATCATAGTGTGTTTGTGAAAACGAAGATAAATCTTTTATGCTATATTATTAGATGGAGCTCTCTAGATTTAACAATTGAGGAAATTACTATGCTTAAAAGATTTTCTTGAATGAAGTTATTCTGTGATTTGTTCATTTCAATGATCTATTTTAGTGGTGAAAATTATTGCGTTCCTTATGGTTTTGTTTTGTTTTAAGAATTCTTTTTATTGATTGAATTCTGGTCTTGTTAATTGGGTTTTATTCTATTGTGGAGGTAACCTGAGATTATCAATCCTGTTTAGGAACCCAAGTGATTCCAGAGGTGGGGTATTGTGGTTACTTTTGATCTTGTTTTGATTTTGGAAATTGTGATGTTTATGGGTTGGCTACACATTGGATTGTACCAGATTGTGGTTGTATTTCCTTGTGGTTGGTGAGAAGGTCATGCCTCACTTTTGATTGTCATTTGATTCAGTTCTTTATGCGGTACAATCCTTGGTGTTATTGTCTTGTGGTAGAGTGTTTAGAGGGAGTGGCTCTAAGTGGGTGGTCAGCGCACAAAGGGGCACCAGGATAGCCCTTGTTAGAGTGAAATTAATAAGTGATAATTTAATAATTAACTAAGGGATGGGTAGTAACACACTAAAAAGATAATTGTTGCCTCATCCACCTTTTAGTGCTACCACAAACTAAAGGGGATTGAGAAGGCCGTGGTTGGCATGTTCGTTGCCTTGTCTTCACGAAAGGTAACGGATCCTCATGAGCAACCCTATGGGGTGGTTCCTTGAGATAGGTAGCCTGGATAACCATAGATGGAAGCGGCTCCTGGCGCTTGGTTGTCTAGATAATCCGTTAGTAGATGGAGGCGGCACCTTGCAATAGGTAGTCTAGAGAATCCATGTTAAGCCATGCAATGACACTCTCCTCTAACATTCTAATTTATGTGTATCTTGGAAATCCTTTGGAATTGGTCACTTGTTTTGTATTGGTGATTTTTGTTGTTGTTTGGAGTTGAGTGGTCTCATGTGTTGCGTAATTTTCTTTTGTTGGTTGCGAGTCTTTGACTTGTCGGTCTTGGTCGGGAACCCTTCCTTAGCAACTCCTAGCACAGGGGTGGTCAGGTGGATCGTGTTTCATACCCCGTTTGGATTCTCTCTTTTATGCAAGTTCATCTTTCAGTGTTGAGTTGCAGTATCAGTGGATTCTTTTCTTGTGGGTTCCAAATTTATGAACTTATGTGATTCTTATATCGATGTATCATACCCACCGAGTTGGGGAAAGTCTTGTATATTATTGCACATGGTGCTATTGTAATGTAATCTTATGATGATGCATGGTACTCTTAATGTAACTTGGTTATGAGAAGAATTTCGCAATGATGTTATAACTTTGGATATTATTCTATCTTATTTTTCTATTGTTGTAATTATAATTATGGCTGTATGAATGTAAGTCTTATGAAATGGTTAGGTGAATGTATATAATGTTAAGAGTTAGTTCTCATGTAATGAACTCATGTTCCTCAAAGGATTAAGTTATGTAATGTGATTAATGGTTATGTTATGTTATTTACTATTCTCTGCTATGTTTTAAAAAAAAATTGGTTGCATTTTACTTAATTCCTTTGGGGTTGCGTGGCGGGGCTTTACAACTTGGTATCAGAGCCAAGGTTGCTAACACTGGGTTCTCTAGGTAGTTGGTGTCCGTTAGGAAACCTTTCTGTTAACTTTGATCTTACATACTATAACTGTGTGCAGGATCATGCCTCGAGGTAGAGGTCATGGCCATGGAAGAGGCCGAGGTGGTGGTCGAGCAGTCAGTCATCATAGTCCATCCCCACCGAGTTTCCATGGTTCTGAGCATGAGGAGAATACAAATCCTCAAAGTAATCCACTAGTTGGTGACCAGAATCCAGGACAGCCTAGTTTGGATGGTTAGTTGCAACGTCTTTTAGGAGAACTCCTCGATCGTTTGGGATCTAGGCCTCAGGAAGAGTCACGGATGGAAAGAGAGAGAGAAAGGTCTCCAAGGCATAGGGATGCTCCCGCAGATTAGGATGCAGTAATAGCAAGGCATATGAGGGATTTGCTGAGAGCTCACCCTCCCACCTTCGATGGCTTAGGAGGAGGCTTGGAAGTAGAAACCTAGTTGATAGATTTGGATCGTTGCTTCTCCATGCACCCATTCAGTAGCAATACCAAGGCTCGGTGTGTAGTAATGCATTTGTGGGGTTTCACCTCTACTTGGTGGAGGTTGGAAGAACAGAAGTTGCACCTGGATATCAGTGTGGTTACATGGGAGTTGTTCTTGGATAGGTTCAGGGCTCAGTTTCTCTCTGATCATTGGAGGCAGCGCAGAGCCGATGAGTTCCATGATCTTAAGCAGATGTCTATGTCCGTTGAGCAGTATGAGCGGTGGTTCTATGAACTCAAGCAATATGTTGGGATTAATCATGATGAGAGGTTACTTGTTCAACATTTTTTTTGGGGTCTAAATGCCCGTATCAGTGGTGAAGTGAGAGTCTTCGAGCCGAAGGCAATGGAGGTGGCAATGGAGAAGGCTTGGTTGGTAGAGGAAAACTTGGCTATGGCTCTTGGAGGGCATGTTGGTGTTCAGATCGGCAGTGCTCCGGCATCAGGTACAGGTTCTAGAGGTGGAAAGTCTCAGGCTGTAGGGCCTTCTAGGAACTTTTAGACACCATCTAAGGGTGGATCACACCAGTAGCAGTCTCAACCCAAGCAGAATAAATTTCAGTCTTAGCAGAAGGATAGGTTTCAGGGTAGGAAGTTCCGAAGTTGGCAGCGAGATAATATTATCATTATGTGTAACCTGCACAAAGTGCACAATCGACACCATCTCGTGGTAGCTTTCAGCAGTCAAATGCACCATCTAGGGTTAGAGGCTTGGGGAGAGGTACAGGTTGCTTCTTGTGTGGGCAGCAAGGGCATATTGCTAGACAGTGTCCACAGAAGACTACTTCGGAATTTAGTCAGAGGCCAGCTGTTTCAGAGCCTATAGTTGGTGATGCGGGTAGAGCTCATCGAGTTTTTGCAATAGTGGACAATCAGCAAGCTGAGCATTAGGGTACTGTGATCAAAACATCAGGTGTGTTGAAGGGTACTAAAGTCTCCATACTTTTTGATTCTGGTGCTTCTGATTCGTTTATATCTCCTTCCGTTGTGGAGCGATGTGGTTTGGTGGCATCTAGGCAAGGCATAACTTGGTAGGTTGAACTAGCCTCTGGGTCAAAAGTTCTTGTAGAAGAGTTTGTTCAGGGTTGTAAGTTAGATTTGGGAGCTTTTTCAACTCAGGTGGACCTTCAGATCTTACCCCTGGGCTCATATGATGTATTCTTGGGAATTGATTGGTTGTGTTCACATCGTGCTTTGTTGGATTATTGTCGTAAAGCAGTGTGGTGTACCTATGATTCTGGAAGAGAGGTAGAGATCGTGGGCACTCAGAGGCCTATTTCTTTGCAGATGATGTCTGCCATGCAATTAAAAAGGTTGTTCCACCAGGGTTGTTAGCTTTTTCCGGTAGCAGTGAATGATCTCAAGACTGATGATAGTCGAGAGAAATCATTGGATAATTATCCTCTTCTTAAGGGGTTCGCCGATGTGTTTCCGAGTGTGATACCTGGAATGCCGCCTAAGCGGGATATAGATTTTTGGATAGACTTAGTACCTGGAGCTGAGCCTATCTCTCGGGCTTTGTATCGAATGACCACACAAGAACTTTAGGAACTCTGTCTTTAGTTGGAGGAATTGATAACAAAATGGTTTATCCGTCCGAGTGTCTCTCCATGGGGAGCACCCGTGATTTTCGTGAAGAAGAAGGATGGTTCTCTCTGCCTATGCATTGATTATAGATAGTTGAATAAGGTAATAGTGAAGAATCATTATCCCCTGCCCAAAATAGATGATCTCTTTGATCAGATAAGAGGGGAAAAGATATTTTCCAAGATTGATCTGAAGTCCGAATATCACCAGTTGAGGATTGCAGAGCAGGATATTCATAAAACTGCATTTCACACTTGATACGGACATTACGAGTTCACAGTGATGCCGTTTGGGTTGACGAATGCACCTTCAGTATTCATGAGTTTGATGAATGGGGTGTTCAGGACCTTTTTGGATAGATTTGTTCTTGTGTTCCTCGATGATATTTTGATCTATTCTAGGTCTATAGAGGAACATGAGGAACATCTTAAACAGGTATTGTAGTGTTTGAGGGAAAACCAGTTATATGCCAATTTGGTAAAGTGTGACTTTTACAAGACTGAAGTTCAGTATCTTGGCCACGTCATCTCAGGTGAAGGAATCTCTGTGGACCCTGCAAAGATTTAGGCTATTGTGGATTGGCTCATACCTACTAATGTCTCAGAAGTTCACAGTTTCATGGGACTTGTAGGTTATTACCAGCGGTTTGTACAAGGCTTTTCTAGGATTGCGCATCCTATTACTTCTCTCTAGAGGAAAAGGAATAAATTTTTGTGGTCAGATAAATGTCAGTAGGCTTTTTAGACTCTTAAGGAGAAGTTGACTAGTGCACCTATCTTGGCCATACCAGATCCTGTAGGAGAGTTTGTTGTGTGTACTGATGCCTCCTTGGAAGGCCTAGGAGCTGTTTTGATGCAGGAAGGGCGTGTGATTGCATACGAATCCTGGAAACTTAAAGATCATGAATTGAACTATCCTACACATGATCTTGAGTTGGCCGCAGTGGTTCATGCTCTGGTTAGATGGAGACATTTTCTCTTGGGGCATAAATTCGAGTTGCATACTGATCATCGCAGTCTACAATACATATTTACATAGCCGAATTTGAATGCTAGACAGAGGAGATGGATGGAATTTTTATGCGAGTATGATTTTGAAGTAAAATATATTCAGGGTAAGGAGAATGTGGTGGTTGATGCTTTGAGCAGGTGTAGGGATGAGATTTCTACTTTGATTCTTGGGATTGATTTGAGGAGTCAAATCCTCAGTGCTCTCTCTTTAGACAGTTGGTATTCTAAGGTGAAGTCTAAGCTTGAGTCAGGCCGGTCTCTAGAAGGGAAATTTGCTGGGTATTCTTTGGATTCTAATGGTGCTTTGCATTATTCAAGACGTATGTATGTACCTCCTACAGAGGGTCTTCGTACTCTAATTTTGACTAAAGCCCATAGGGCACCCTATTCGACACATCCAAGAGTTAAGAAAATGTATGCGGACCTGCATTCTTTATATTTTTGGTCAGGAATGAAGCGGGATATTGCCAATTTTGTAGCTCGATGTCTGGAGTGTCAGAGGGTTAAGGCAGAACATCATCATCTGGCAAGATTACTACAACCTAACCTTGTTCCTGAGTGGAAATGGGATATCATTTCTATGGATTTTATCGTTGGTCTGCCCATGTCTTCTAGGCAACATGATGCAATCATGGTCACGGTGGACAGGTTAACTAAAGTAGCTCATTTCTCTCCGATCAGATCATCTTATACTGCATCTGTAGTAGCGAGGATTTTTATGGAGGACATAGTTCGATTACATGGTATACCACGGAGGATCATATCTGACAGAGATCCAGTGTTTACATCGGCACTATGAACTTCCTTGCAGCGGTCTCTAGGGACTCAGTTGAATTTTAGCTCTGCCTATCATCCTGAGACTGATGGACAGACGGAGAGAGTCAATCAGGTGCTAGAGGACATGCTCCGCATGTACGTCATGGATCAACAATCTCGTTGGGAGGAGTATTTGCATTTGGTTGAGTTTTCCTACAATAATGGTTATCATAGCTCCATTGGCATGGCACCTTTTCAGGCGTTGTATGGTCATCCTTGCCGCACCCCTTTGAGTTGGGATCGGTTAGAGGACAGGGTTCTTCTTGGACTTGACATGCTTTCAGATATGGAGCAACAGGTGACTCGTATGAGAGAGCACCTTATTGCAGCACAAGATAGACTGAAAAAGTATGCAGATACACATCGTGTTGATCGGCAGTTTGTAGTTGGGGATTGTGTGTTTCTCCGAGTGCATCCACGAAAGAGTCCTATCCGTTATGGAAAGGGTTCTAAGTTGGCACCCCGTTTTGTTGGTCCTTTTGAGGTGTTAGAGAGAATCGGACTAGTTGCCTACCGCCTAGCTTTGCCACCTAGCCTATCACGGATTCACGATGTTTTTCATGTTTCTGTTCTGAGACCTTATTTTCCTTATGCTACTCATGTGCTGTATTGGAATGCTTTGCAATTCGAGGACAGGCAACTGGCTCTAAAGCCCGTGGCCGTGCTTCAGTATCGGAGTCTCACCCTCAGGGGCAGAGATATTGAGTAGGTGCGGGTCCAATGGGATTCGAATGATGAGACTTCGATGACTTGGGAGGATGCATCTCTCATTAGAGGGGCTTACCCTTATTTGTTCTCTGGCTTCCAGGAGTAAGCCATGTTCTAGGGGGGAGGATGTAATACTCCCATGTTTGTTGAGTCATTAGATACTCTTAATACTTTTGATATTGTGGATACTCTGTGATACTCTATGTGGTGGTTTATATTTGATCATGTGTGGTTCTTAGTTATTTTCTTACTACTCTTTATATTTTGTGTGACAGTTGATGATACATTATTCATTGATGATTTGATTCGTTATGCAATGGTGTCCATTAAATTTATATGCGATAATGTAATTTGATGATGACTTGTTCAGTATATTATGGTGGAAGGACAGAGTAGTACCACTCGCTTGCGAGTGCCCTACTACCCTACTATTTCCTTTCACAGTGTGTTTTTCAGTGGAGATTATATGTTACTTGACGTTTATCTAGTTGTAGGAATTGCAAGATTAAAAGTCTCGATTCCACCTACTTCGGCAGGACAGGGCAAGCACAAATTAAAACCAACAGGTACGATGTTGTTAAAAGGAGTTGTTAAGGAAGAATTCCCGACCCAAGTCTGTCATTTCGTATGAGGTTGTTGAGTCATGTGTTGATCTGATTTTTTGTCTTGATATCTCGATTGTTTTTGAGTTAAATGATTTATTTAATTTTTTTTATGGTTGGTGATAGTTAATTTAATTATTTTGGAGTTAAAAGATTGAATTAAAGTTATTTTATTAATTAAGAGTTAATAAGTATTGAGGTTTAATTATATTTAATTAAAAGTTAATTGTTTATAAAAGTTTGTTTTAATTAAAATTTAGAATTTAGTGGTGGTAATTAAAAAAATAAGTAAATAATAATAATATATAACTAAAGTTGGAGATTCTTGTGGGAGTTATTTTGGAGAATAAAATTAGTTATTTTCGAAATATTTTCACGGGAGAGGAAGAGGAAGAGTGGGGGGGGGCTGTTGAAATGGGATTCGGTATTCTTTTAAAACGAGGAGGAAGAAGGTAGACAATTTTTTTTTTTTGGGAGGTTTGTCTGAGAATTGGTTTCAGAAAAAGAAGCTGCAGGAAAAAGGGCCAGTGTGTGAAGGAGGAGAAAAGCATCTGTGGGGATTTCTTCTACAGCTGCAGGATGCCAGGTTCCTCTTATAATACTTTTATGGTTATTCAAATTAAACTAAGTACTTCTGGCTGTTTTGTTTAAAGAGTTTAATTTGTATGTGTGTTGTTGTATCTCTGTGCGAAATTGTGGAGGTTGAAATTAAATCTGTATGTATAGGAGTTTCCTCTTTTTTGAAATCTGGTTATTCTGGGTAGATTTGCACCCCATTTATTTATATGATTTAATGAAATACCATCTGTTTAAATATGTTAAATCTCTGGTTCAAGGATAAAATCTAGTCTTAAAAACAAAATCAGAATGATATCAAATGTGGGTCATATTATTATGTTTCTGTTCATAGATATATTTATTATATTCATATATTCGTTAAATTTGGAATTCTGGTGTGAATTTATTAGAGGGGTGTTAACCCGTTTATCCATATTTACATTTATATTTTGTATCTGTTAAATTTTCGAGACTAGAAGGGTGTGTATTCACAGGAATGATGTTGTTATTGCCATGCCCTGTGTTTGGGCGAATTGCCTTTCTAGGTGTTTTATTTTATATATATATTTATAGTTACATTGCCCTCTACTTTTGGAAATTGGTAGTCCTTGATCCAACGAAGGTTATTATTATAATAGTATGTGCGTTTAGTGCCGTGTGAACTTACAGTGTAGGGTGAGATTATTATTATGCTATAGCATATTTTTCTTGGAAGCCCGTTCCTTCTTTTGTTCGAATGTTGAATGTTCTTTACACTTTAAGTTTCTTATAAACTCTTGTTTTGTTATGTGGGGTGGATGGACGACCAGGCCATACCTCCCACAATCCTTACTTGGCTGGGCGCGCATGTCTCTGGTTCCCTGTTATACCGTGTATCTATGTGATTTCGTCTGTCAAATTGAAATGAACTTGCTGCACAATGCTGTCTGTGTCGATGTAATTACTTGTCTGATTTCATAATCTCCAAGGCCGTGCCCCATGTATTAATGGCACATTTACAAATTTCATTTTGAAATACGTAAAACCTGGTTCGGTTTATTTCGGATTCAATAACATGCGTATATTATTAAGCATAATGCTGGGACTCGTAATATTGGTCTAATCACTGTTTGGTCAGTATTTCTCGCGCCCTTTTGGTTCTGCCCTATAATAAATGTTTTGAGTAATTGTGAAGGGTGTGGCTAGTAGCGGTTACATCACCCTGACCCAAAGGCAATGTGTTGTACGTCCTTCTTCCGTGTCCTCCTTTTCTGGCGGTTACGAGCATAGACTCCTTTGTTCTTTCTCAGAACAGAGTGCTATATTCAGGGACGACTGTCCATTATTCGCTGTTGTGCTTATTGTGTAGAGCATTTGCCATTTTGTATTCGCCGTTTGATAATTGTTGAAAGTTACTTGTTCATTCTGTGCCTCACAATTTTTTGGGTATTAATATACATATATGATCAGTTTCGGACTGTGTACAAACCAGTTGGTAGAATTTCACATTTAAGGAAATATGTATGGTATATAGTTTAATACTAATTCGAACACCATGTTTATGTAATTTTGTATTTTATGAATGTATATGTATATGTGTGTTAACATTAATGTTAATATAAATTAACATATATATATTTTTATTTTTATATTTATAATTGTTTATTTATTTTTATTGGTATTTAATAGTAGGGTAATTTGTTGATTTTATTATAAAGTTATAGAGATAATTCATTATATATGTTATTTTCTTAATATAAGTGTATTTATACATGTATACATTGGAAAGTATTTATACACATAAATTTGTATAAAATTTAATTGGCTGAGAATACCAATCATAGTGTGTTTGTGAAAACGAAGATAAATCTTTTATGCTATATTATTAGATGGAGCTCTCTAGATTTAACAATTGAGGAAATTACTGTGTCTTAAAATATTTTCTTTAATGAAGTTATTCTGCGATTTGTTCATTTCAATGATCTGTTTCAGTGGTGAAAATTATTGCGTTCCTTATGGTTTTGTTTTGTTTTAAGAATTCTTTTTATTGATTGAATTCTAGTCTTGTTAATTGGGTTTTATTCTATTGTGGAGGTAACTTGAGATTATCAATCCTGTTTAGGAACCCAAGTGATTCCAGAGGTGGGGTATTGTGGTTACTTTTGATCTTGTTTTGATTTTGGAAATTGTGATGTTTATGGGTCGGCTACACATTGGATTGTACCAGATTGTGGTTGTGTTTCCTTGTGGGTTGTGAGAAGGTCATGCCTCACTTTTGATTGTCATTTGATTCAGTTCTTTATGTGGTACAATCCTTGGTGTTATTGTCTTGTGGTAGAGTGTTTAGAGGGAGTGGCTCTAAGTGGGTGGTCGGTGCACAAAGGGGCGCTAGGATAGCCCTCATTAGAGTGAAATTAATAAGTGATAATTTAATAATTAACTAAGGGATGGGTAGTAACACACTAAAAAGATAATTGTTGCCTCATCCGCCTTTTAGTGCTACCATAGACTAAAGGGGATTGAGAAGGCCGTGGTTGGCATGTTCGTTGCCTTGTCTTTGCGAAAGGTAACGGATCTACATGAGCAACCCTATGGGGAAGTTCCTTGAGATAGGTAGCCTGGATAACCATAGATGGAGGCGGCTCCTGGCGCTTGGTTGTCTGGATAATCCATCAATAGATGGAGGCGGCACCTTGCAATAGGTAGTCTGGAGAATCCATGTTAAGCCATGCGATGACACTCTCCTCTAACATTCTAATTTATGTGTATCTTGGAAATCCTCTGGAATTGGTCACTTGTTTTGTATTGGTGATTTTTGTTGTTGTTTGGAGTTGAGTGGTCTCATGTGTTGCGTAATTTTCTTTAGTTGGTTGCAAGTCTTTGACTTGTCGGTCTTGGTCGGGAACCCTTCCTTAGCAACTCCTAGCACGAGGGTGGTCAGGTGGATCGTGTTTCGTACCCCGTTGGGATTCTCTCTTTTATGTAGGTTCATCTTTCAGTGTTGAGTTGTAGTATCAGTGGATTCTTTGCTCGTGGGTTCCAGATTTATGAACTTATGTGATTCTTATATCGATGTATCATACCCACCTAGTTGGGGAAAGTCTTGTATATTATTGCACATGGTGCTATTATAATGTAATCTTATGATGATGCACGGTACTCTTAATGTAACTTGGTTATGAGAAGAATTTCGTAATGATGTTATAACTTTGGATATTATTCTATCTTATTTTTCTATTGTTGTAATTATAATTATGGCTGTATGAATGTAAGTTTTATGAAATGGTTAGGTGAATGTATATAATGTTAAGAGTTAGTTCTCATGTAATGACCTCGTGTTCCTCAAAGGATTAAGTTATGCAATGTGATTAATGGTTATGTTATGTTATTTGCTATTCTCTCCTATGTTTAAAAAAAAAAATTGGTTACATTTTACTTAATTCCTTTGGGGTTGCGTGGCGGGGCGTTACAACCATAGGGAATGCCATTTACTAGTCTTAGCTTTAATCATTTTCATTAGCAAATCCTTCTCTTTTTTCCTTAAAAAAATTTGTAGTTAGGTGATAACACATAGGAAGCCGACCTTCTCCGAAGGTTCTTTTCCATCTTTAGGTGACGCACAATTTGGAAAAGTTCCCATATTTCTCTAAGGTATGAAGTTTCTGCAACTTGATAAGGGTGCAAACTTTATGAGATAACACCACCAATTTCTTGTATGGAGTCAATTTTTTGTCCTTCATTTGGTATTCATCATTTACCTGATTAATGATTAGATGTGAATCTCTGTAGACCTTTAGTGCCATGATCTTCCATTGTACTGCTATTTTGAGTCATATGACAAGGGCTTCATATTTTGCAATGTTTTTTGTGCAAGGAAAGGAAAGCTTATATGAATTGGGTATGCAATCTCCTTGTGGTGTAATGAAGAAGACCCTTGCTCCTAACACATGTTGTGTGTAGGATCCATCAAAATACATTTTTTTTAGTGATTTTCTACAATTATGTTAAAGATGGAATCATCGGGGAACTCAGATACAAGTGGATTCTTTGAATACATTGATCCTTCTACCAATTGATCTACAATTACTTGTCCTTTAATGGCCTTTCACTCTAGATACTCAATGTCATGTTCTGTTAGGATCATAACCCATTTAGCTATGCATCTTATGAGCATTGCTTTAGAAAGTAGATAATTGAGAGGGTTTATATTGGCAATGAGTTTTATCTAATGTGCTAGCTGTTGTGTGGTCTCACAACATGCCCCAAGATTGAAAATAAAAGTACTTCATAATGTAAGTGTTTTGGGCACTGGATATTGGGTACTAGAAACATGTGAAAGGTGAAACGTAATACAAGTTCAAATGGAAGGCTCCGGTCTAGTATGAAGCATTCCGGTATGAAGAGTTCTGATATAACCGAGGTTTGAGAAAGTAAGTGTGTAAAGATGACTATCGGGTACTAGGTACCAGGTTGTAATGTGAAGTGAAATGCTAAAATAAGTTTATCTAATGATCCTAGTGATCTGGTATATATGTGAGGATCTATAATATGCTTGGAAGCATGTTAATTATGTGAATTTTGTACTAACTTTTGAATAATAGTTTTATTTACATTCTAGATGCTATAAATGTTTTCTTTCTTTTAAAAGGGATTTAATCTAGGGAATCTGTGATTGTAGGAGATACAGATTGTGATGCAAAGTTTGGGTATGGAAAAATAGGAAAATTGTATTTGCGAACAAATATAATGATGTTATCAGGTTCAACAATGCACTTTATAGGCTCATGCTAGAATAGAGTTCATTGTAAAGAAGTGCCAGATACCAAGATCTTGGGATGTTGTAGTTCAAGCATGCAACATAGAAGTGTATTCATTCCAAGGGTTGTCCAATCCTGGATTATTCAAATTGAGAAAGAACTTGAAATGTAGGGGCTAAACTTCCACCTGATCACTATGATTTTATGGGAAGTGACTACATTTTGTTTGAGCAGATTTGTTTGATTCCAAAAGGAATCCTGGCAAAGATGAAAAAGTAGAACCTGAAGAGCTTCAATGTGTAATTGGAGTTGAATTCCATTGACTTCAATTAAAGTTCTCCTATTGGTCACTACATTCCATGTGCCTTGACGAGATTGGTCCCTCAAATTTCCTCTCATGTAGTTGTTTTATCATGTCTGAGGCTTGTGTTCTATAAAAGGCTAGAGGATCTTTATCTTTATTTTAAGTTCAAAATTTGTGGATGTTGGAGGAGCATAAAATTTTAAGTTTTTTTCTTTTTTCTTGTTTTTTGAACCATTCTGATGTAAAACTTTGTATGCACGTAGACATTGATTAATATCAGACCTTATTAGATAGCTTCCTATCTCAGTATCTTTTGTAGTCGATTTTGTTAGTTCAACCAAACAAGATTTTATGCTGCACCATTTAAGGGTGCATAGAGAACCTACTTAGTGTCCAAAAATGAAACCCTCTCTCTTTAAAAGCTTGGACCATTTTATATGTAGCTATAAAGCAATCTAGTTAAGAATAAAGCAGTTTGCTTTGTTTTAATTGATTCTTGGGGGCATCCATGGAGAATAACTAGGAGAAACTTTTAATTTTCAATATTTTTTAATAATCTATTTTAGAATAGATGTTTAATATTTGAAAATGTTCCAAAATTTTGATGAATGGAAGAAATTTTATTGAAAATCTTTGTTTTCCATAAAATTGCTGAATGCTTAATGCTAAATTTACTTAAGTGATAACAAATAATTTTTGATGCTCATGAAATGTTATTTCAAATATTTTGGTTTCATGATATTTGAATCTAATGCTTCCATTGAGAATTCAATACCTAAAATATTCAATTTACAACAGTAGTCCCTTTGTGATTAATAGTAATATCACATTAGTACCCGAGAGTGACCCTAGTGCAACCATGACTTGGTTATTAGAGACTTGGGATTGAACAAAATCCAATCTTTTCCCTATTAATGTAGAATCCCCCTTTAGGTTGTCTTTGTTCCATATCTTTCAAGAAGGATAGACTTTTTGCGGTCTTGTCTGTGAAGAATTTATTCGCCCTATTTGTTGTGAGTAAAATTGTCATCAACATGAACTAGCGCGAGGAGGGCCTCTCTTTAATATTTTAGGTATCATTCCTTGGAATTGGATAATTGTGTTTCAAAACATTATTTTTGTGTTCGGTAAGGAGCTTGTAAGTAAAAATTCGAATCCAAACTGAATTTTAGTATGGAAGTTTAAAACTTTGAAAAATATTTAAATATTTAACCAAAAATTTTATCTTTTGAGTTTATTTATTTTTGGAAGAGCCATTGAGTGTAGAATTCATGATACAACTGATCACAGTGAACTTGAGTGTGATTTTTTTTTAACTAGGCTAAGTCTAGCCATAAGTAAAGTAATTTTGTTAACATAGGAAGTTCTAACTGCTAAAAGAAAGGGATTGTTAACGAGAATTTTTTTTGCCCTAGTGGAGTTGCAAATATTAAAAAAATAATAGATATACCAAAATAGTTGGAAAACTCATCTATTATAAAGAAAATTCTAAAGTTTTGTAGGAAAATAGGCAAGAATGTCGAGGGTCAGAGATATTTCATCACAAACGAGGAAATGAAATTGGTGAATCATCATTCCTTGTATACGTGGAAAATGAAAATAACAAGAAAGAGTAGGAAAATTGAGCGGGAAACACGTGTATTTTGCTCCAAGGTAAAAATTGAAAATCTATAAAAATAAATTTTCCTGATTTTATACAAGATACAAAATATAAATGTTTTACCTTTCCTTTCTCTGATAGCAATATAAATAGTGATTTATCTTGGTCTAACAAAATGCAAAGTGAAGATAGGGCCAAGGACAATTAGGTTTTTAGAGGAAGAGGAAGCAGAGAAATGGATACAACCATTCATGGAAATGGACCAGGGCTAGAATAAGGTAGAGCATGGTTGCACCAAATGAAATATGTGTAATCGATCTCTAATGAGTTCATTTTCATGCATGAGTCAAATTATTGGTAAGTACGCTTTTGAATTTATGATGTTTAAACATAGAAAATTTAAGATAATTCATTATTATGGTAGAATACTGAAAATTTTGATGAGTGAATTTAAAGACAAACGTATTGTAATTCGTACCAAAACTATAGAAGAAATAGTCATAGAAATTGAAATAAATTACTTTATTAGGATTAATCTTTTGTCATGTTAGAGTTAGGGTAATTGGGGTTAGTTTTCTTTTTGTAGGGTTTTGTGTTCGTTTTGTTCTTTTCTTTTGTCTAGCCTCTGCATTAGAAAATTCTAATTAAACCTATCTTACACATGAGAGTTAATTCAAACATTTATAAAATTGAATTGTGAAAAGTGAAATAATAAAACCATACATAGTAAAACACGCTTTAAAATGTACCAAAAGATATATGTGTGTGTGTGTGTGTGTGTGTGTGACGTATATACATGGGGTATCGAAAATCCTTGTTCAAAAAATAAAAAATGTTAAAAAGAGTGAGAAAAGTTGCAGTTGATAGTAGCCATTTAGTTCATGTGGGAAGCCTCTTCCATTAGGGCTAAATACCCTATATAGGTTAGTTCGTGGTGAACTTCAAAAACTTGGATATGGAGATTAGTAAGAAAAGGCCAAAGTGGAACCACTTCCCCATGTTCCAGGAACTGAGGAATATCATCCATGGAGGGAATCCCAATGGTCGGATGTGCAACAGATAAAATGGTATCCAAATTCTCTAGGAATTCAAGCTTCACTATCAAGTTGGTAGTAGCGTGAACATATTCAATAGGCAGCCCAATGTCTAGAAGTGATGTTACAAAATGGAAAGCTATATCAGAATAGAAGTGAAAGTAGCAGTTGGATGCAACATACTTTTCCCCGAGGACTAAGCATAAGTTTGGTAGAATGAAACTAGAAGTTCTAATGAAGAAAACCTTTTCAAGCCTTTGTGATGTGATGCTCCCTAAGAAAATGTTCTGTCGGTGAGAACAACCTAAGCAAGTTGGAGTATCAATGACCAAGAAGCAAATGCAAATGCATAGAGTAGAATTACAAAAATAAGTAGAAAGAAAAAGAGAGAAGTGTGAAGAATTTGAGAAGAAATACATAATTTATAGAGTCGTACGAAAGTTGTGGTACATAGTTTCTTTGAGTAAATTATTTCTTCTGGGAAACTGTAAGCGAGGTGGCAGCTGGGTAATTATCTTCAGGGTTAAAGGTTAAATAAAATTAATTGTTTACACATATCTGGTGGTAAATTGCTTCAAATTTGAGCAGTACAAAGATTGTGAATCAAGCAAGTTGAAGATTTCAAAATTAGTAGTGGTCATTTCAATTCTTTTAAACAACCATATTAATTATGGAGATGCTAATGCACGTGGAATAAAAAGGGAAATGAATCTGGAAAGGAAATGCACATCATCACTTAGGTAAGTTGAGAAGAAAATAAGTGCAGAATAAGCATGCAAATTTAATGCAGAATAATATGATTGTGCTTCAAGGTAATCATGACATTTCCAATCCATTAATGAAGTGTAGGGCCGTCAAGTCAAAATAGCTAGTAGAAATTTTAAATTTTTTCATAAAATATAATCGGAAGGGTGGTAACTAATGTTTCTAAATTTAGATTTAAATTTGGTGATTAAGTTTTCTATTGCTAAATTTTAATTTATGCATATTTTTTAACCATATAGTGTGCTATAGTTAGCTAGGATTTGGCATAAATTAGTAAAATTTAGTTGGAAACACACACTTACAGGGAATCATTAAATGAGTTTTTGGGAAGTAGTGAATTGATGAAGGGATTTGCATTGAATGAAAAATCAAAAAGTAACCTTCGTTGCCACTATAATTCCTAACCTAATCGCGGTGCTTCATTTCTTGCAAGTTGATAAGAGAGCTATCATCGAAATATCAAAAGTGAAAAATGAGCTATCATTGCTATATATATATATATATATAAAGAAAAAATATATCATCTCTTTAGGATATCCAAATAACTCTATTGGGGCTATGGATTCCTGATCGGAATTAGAGCTATGTTTGGGGGAATTACGAAGATAACCTTGTTGGGGCTATGCATGGTTGACTGGCAACAAGACTCTATCCCTGGTTAGCTTTGGAAGATTAATATATTATGTAGTTCAATGTTAATGAACTAATTATTTTTACTAAGTTCCAAAAATTGGAATTAATTAGAGCACGGACAAATATTTCTAATTGAGTTTTATTTCTTTATGCCATAATCAAGGTAAAGGTAGAAGTTATTATTTAAAATATGCATAAGTTTTAATTTACAACTGGTGATTTAATTTCAAGTTTGGTCTAAATTTGGTTTTATTGGTTGCAACTTTTTGTGTGGTCTCACAACATGCCCCAAGTATGAAAAGACTTGGGGACCCAAGTGAAAAATAATTCTTATGGCAAGAGCTAGCAAATTGGAAGATCATCAGAAGTAAAGAGAAAAATATTTGGTAATAAAAATACTTCATAATGTAAGTGTTTCGGGTACTAGATACTGGGTACTGGAAACATGTGAAAGGTGAAAGGTAATATAAGTTCAAATGGAAGGATTCGATATGGTATGAAGTGTTCTGGTATGAAGAGTTCCAGTATAACCGAGGTCTGGGAAAGTCAATGGGTAAAGTTGAATGCTGGGTATCAGGTATTGGGTTGTAATGTGAAGTGAAATGCTAAAATATTAAGTTTATCTAATGATCCCAGTGGTCTAGTATATATGTGAGGATTTATAATATGCTTGAAAGTTTGTTAATTATGTGACTTTTGTACTAACTCTTGAATAATGGTTTTATTTACATGAGATGCTATAAATGTTTTCTTTCTTTTAAAAGGGATTTAATGTATGGAATTTGTGATTGCAGTAGATGCAGATTGTGATGCAAAGTTCGGGTATGGACAGTTAGGAAAATTGTATTTGTGAAAAAATATGATGATATTACTAGGTTCAACAATGTACTTTACAAGCTCATGTTGGAATGGAGTTCGTTGTAAAGAACTACCAAATACCAGGATACTAGGATGTTGGAGTTCAAGCATGTAACATAGAAGTGTATTCATTCCAGTGGTGGTCCATTCTTGGATTGTTCAAATCAAGCAAGAACCTAAAATGTAGGGGCTAAAATTCCACCTGATCACTCCATTTTTACGGGAAGTGACTACATTTTGTTTGAGCAAATTTGTTTGATTCTGAAAGTAATCCTGGCAAAGATGAAAAAGTAGAACCCAAAGAGCTTCAATGTATAATTGGAGTTGACTTCCAATGACTTCAATTACAATTCTTCTATTGGTCACTACATTCCATGTGCCTTCATGAGATTGGTCCCTCAGATTTCCTCTCATGTAGTAGTCTTATCTTGTCTAAGGCTTGTGTTCTATAAAAGGCTAGAGGATCTTTATTTTTATTTTAAGTTCAAAATTTGTGGATGTCAGAGGAGCATAAACTTTTAAGTTTTGCTCTTTTTTCCTTTTTTTTGAACCATTCCAATGTAAAAATTTGTATGCATGTAGACATTGATTAATATCAAAGTGTATTAGATAGCTACCTATCTCAATATCTTTTGGAGCTGGTTTTGTTAGTTCAACCGAACAAGATTGTATGCTGCGCCATTTAAGGGTGCATACAAAACCTACTGAGTGTCCAGAAATGAAACCCCCTCTCTTTAAAATCTTGCACCATTTTATATGTAGCTGTGAAGCAATCTGGTGAAGTATAAAGCATTTTGCTCTATTTTAATTGATTCTTTGGGGCATCCATGAAGAATAATTGAGAGTAAATTTTAATTTTTAGTATTTTTTTATACTCTATTTTAGAATAGATATTAATATTTGAAAATGTTCTAAAATTTGGATGAATGGAAGAAATTTTATTGAAAATATTTGTTTTCCATAAAATTGTTGAATGCTTAATGCTAAATCTACTTAAGTGATAGCAAATAATTTGTGATGCTCATGAAATTTTATTGCAAATCTTTTGGTTTCATGATACTTGAATCGAATGCTTCCATTGAGAATTCAATACCTAAAATATTCAATTTACAATAGTAGTCCCTTTGAGATTAATACTAATATCACATTAGTACCCAAGAACAACCCTAGTGTAACCATGACCTAGTTATCAAAGACTTGGGATTGAATGAAAGCCAATATTTTCCTTGTTAATGTAGAATCCCACTTTAGGTTGTCTTTTTTCCATATCTTTAAAGAAGGATAGGCTCTTTGCAGTCTTGTCTATGAAGAATTTATTCACTCTATTTGTTGTGAGTAAAATTGTTGTCAACACTAGCATATAGTGTTTGAATTTCTGTGTGGCAAACACAACTGCTAGAAATCCTTCTCAATGGATGTATAATTTAGCTCATGTCCTACCATGGGGTATGTGTAGGATCATCGTGGAAAAATAGGCCCTTAGTTGGCAAAAATTTTAGAAAAATCAGAGCTAGGAAACTTGATGTAAAAATTTGAATAAGTTATCAATATTATTTATGTAACAATAGAATCTATAGCAAAATTGAATTTAGTTTCTAAACTACTAGGTTTGTTTAAAAAAAAAATCTATTTGGTGAAAATTTGAAATTTCAATGCAGTAGTACTTAAATTTCAGTGAATAAATAAGAAGTAGGTGTATGTCTGACAACCCTAACCACAATAAAATGATAATATTTTTTTATAAGATTTTAGATATAAGTAGAGGACTCATGTACAAATGTGATGCATATTTTTTTTGTAATCTTTTTCCAAGTAAACAATTAATTATGAATTTTTTATTACAAATTTTAAAAACACGGTAGATGTTGACCCATTTTTTGATGACCGTCCATTGGAATTTCGATGGCTGTTCATCGCTATTATTGCGTCAAAATTTTGACAACATTTGAAACATCAAAATTCTGCTCGACATCTCGAAATTCCAATGGACGGTTGTCGAAAAATGGGTCAAAATCTACCAGTTAAAATGTAAAAAAATCGTATGTTTGACCACCTTAACTTGGTCAAAATTTCATGAAATTCAAATTTTCTTTTATAATCCAATAGTATGCAAAGCATAAAATGTGATGCATGTTTTGGATTTAAAAAATGTGATCTTGTTTGAAAGCTATAGATGTTTTTCAATCAGTCTATCAATCAGGACTTTAGTCATAATTTGAATAGAAGATGAATAATAATTACTTATTAAATTCAAAGTAAATCATAATTTATATTGATGGAAATTTGAGAATCTCTTTTAAAAACCCTTTTCATTTCATCAATTTTAGGTAAAAAAAGTCATCAACCACATACCCATCATATTGCCACTTTTTGGCTCATCATGATCCTACACATAACCCATGGTTCTATTGATGTAGTAAATAGCTCTCTTTCCCATTTTCATCATGCTGTGCTAAGAGAGCAGCAAGGGCTACCATTGTTGCCGATATATACTGGATCAAGGGCTTGCTTAAAATTGATGGCATGAGAATTGGTGGTGTGAGCAAGTACTCCTTGATTTTATTAAATTTCTAATCACATTTCTCATCCAATTTGTATGCTACCCCCTTGTGGAGTAGATGAGAATATGGGATAGCCTTATCTGCTAATTGTGTTATAAACTAGTGAATGGATTGGAGTCTTCCCTGCAAACCCCTTAACTACTTCAATGTCCTTGGTGCCTCCATCTCAAGAATTCCCCTCATAGATACAATGTACCTAGGAGGTTGCCTGATTGTACACCAAAGACACACTTCTTTGGATTGAGTCTGACCTGTATTCTTCTATCTTGTTGAAGATGTAGCTTAATGCTACTATGTGATCTTGACGCTTCTTTAATTTTTCCAATATGTCATCCACATAGTCTTCCATAGTTTTGTGAATCATGTCATGAAAGATTAACATAATAGCTCTCTGATAGGTAGCTCCTGCATTTTTCAACCCAAATGGCATCATGTTTTAGTAGTATGTCCCCCATGGACAAGTGAAAGCTATTTTGTGCCGATCATCTTTGGCTACCATTATTTGATTGTACCCTAAGAATCCATCCATTAGTGTAGCATTTCATGTCCTACCATTTGATCCACAATCATGTCAATATTGGGAAGAGGGAAGTCATCTTTAGGGTATGCTTTATTTAGGTCCCTGAAGTCAGTGTAGATGTGGATGCCCCTAGTGGGTTTAGTGACTGGTACCAAGTTTGAAACCCACTCTGGATAATCAATTGGACATATGAAGCTAACATCAAGGAGCTTTTTTAATTCAAGTTTGACTAGTAATGCTATTTGTGGATGCATCTTTCTCAGCTTTTTTCTTACTAGTTTTGCTTCTAGATAGACAACCAAATGGTGAACCACAACCTTTGGATCAAGACTAGGCATGTTAGCATAGGTCCACACAAAATTTACCTTTCTTTCCCTTAGAAAAGTAGCTAGGAGTTCCTATTCTTCCATCAAGAGTGATTTTACATAGAAGGTGGTATGTGGTGCTTCCTCGATCCCTAGATTGATTGGATTACAATTCTTTGCTAAGACTTTTGACTTCTCCTAATGAATAGCACTAAGGGGAAGATTGAATCCCTCATCCTTTAGTTCCTCAGAGATGTTTTCACCATTGGATGAGTCTTTTATTTTTTATTATTTTTGTGTCAGAGAGTGCCACAATGTGGTTTTCACTCTTCTTAAATTTTCACTTTTGTGATTGAGGGACTCAATTGTTTCCCCATAGTAGTTATGTGTGTCCACTTAAATTTTGAACCCAACTTTGTGATCTCCACATGGTAGAGTATCCCACAATCCCATGACTTTTGAGAGAGCCTCATCATTTTTGAATGTGTCCAAAATTGGTGGTCCTCGTTGGTCATAATTGATGAGTTGGGGATAGACTGAGTCTATGTCATGGGTTTGGTTGTTTGACTCAAAAAATAGGGTACTAATCATGAAGAGGGAGGAATCCTTGAATATCATGGGTAGTTCAGCTATAGGGTCCTCATCACATAAATTGGTTATGTCAAAGGTATATTTGTCTAAGGGAAAACTTGTGGAGACCGATAAATGAGGAGGGGCTTTGACTTTTCTAATCGGGGCACCTTTGCCAAGTATGGTTATTTTTAGAGTACTTCCAAGACCAAGATTCTTTATTTTCTTCTCAAGAATTATAGGTCCTAACAAGCCGTTATCATTTTTCCCAAGCTTTTCATTTTTGTTATAGCCCCATCCTTGCATTAACTATAGTCCTTTTTTGTTATTTTCCATGGTAAGATTAGGTACGAGCCTTTGATATTTACACAATAAGCTTGATATATCCCTTTCATCTACCACTTCCTGACTTAGGTCCCCCCACCTCTTGAATCTGGAGGGGTCTACTTTGAAGGTTTGGGCTGATGTGTCAATTGGTTAACCCTGAGATCAAGGAGATTGAGGTAAATCTCCTATTACAAAAGCACTCTTTTTCATTTTGTAATCCCCATATCCATTGTATTGGATAATGAATTTGATATTAGAGATGTTTGGAATGGTGGGTGTCTTTGTCTCAGAAGTGGAGGCGAGGGTAGATGGGTCTACATATGGAGTCATAGGGCCTTGATCATTCTTTGGGACTTGAGGGATCTTGTAGTACTTTGCTTCTAGATTCTCGCAATAATAAAATGGCTCAGGATCACCATGTATTGTGACCTCTTGATTTTGATAGGGAAACTTGACACATTGATGGAAGGTAGATGCGACATCTTGCATCCCATTTATCCATGGGTGCTCTAGGAGGATATTGTAAGGTAGTTCTAGATCAAGGAATTGACATGTAGTTTACATAATGGCTGACCCTACTTGAATAGGGAATTTAATAGTTCCTCGATACTCTCCTTCTTGATCATCATATGCCTTGATTGTAATACCTTTACCTTTTTCAATGACATCCTTAGAGAATCCTAGATTCTTTATTAGCTTGAGAGTACAAATATTCAGATGTGCACCCCTATCCAACAAGACTCTTTTGAATTTATTCTTATGGACTAGGACTTCAAGATGGAATGCATGGTTATGAGATGGTTGAGTTGGGTTGTCCTAATTAGAAAATTTTAGATGTGGTGTGGTGATGTGTCCAACCATAGCTTGGAACTAGTCTACATCAAGATATGTCAGGATAGAGGATGTGGCTAATGCCTCTTCTAGGATTTTCTTGTGTGCAAGTGAGATTTTTAGTAACTCCATGATGGAGATCTGGGCAGGGGTTCTTTTTAGCTGGTCTAAGAAATTATAACCATTGGGAAGGGATTTTGGATTTGAGGCTAGTGCCTTGGATGGTTGGGATGGTCTAGGAATGGTAACTCTACCACTGTGTGTGGTGACTCCACAGTCGGCTCTAGCTCCCTTGACATTGACAATAGTGACCCATTCATCTAAGGATGCAACAACATGATAATAAACATGGTTTACATTGTTGTACTTTTCCTTTCCATTGTTTTTCCATTTATTGTGATTTGGCATGGGATTCATGTATATCTTAAGATCTTGATTTCATGCAGGTTGTTCAACGTTTATGGTTTGGTTATCGATAAGTTCTTGGAACAAATTTTTTACTCTCATGCAACTAGCCATTGTGGGTCCCTTGATTTTATAAAAATAGCAAAGGTGGTTTTCATTAAACCATGGTGGTTTCACTTGGGGCTCTTGATAATTCTCATAAACGAGGATTTTAATGAGATTCTCTTGTACCAATTTTTTCATGACAAATTCAATTGATTCCCCAAGGGGTGTGCATTTTTCCTCTGGGGTGAAACTTGTTCTGTGGGGGTGGCCCCCCTTGATTATTCATATTATTGACCACTTGATTGTTGGATTGTTGCGATTCTGTATTGGCTTGTGTGTTGTTTCAGTTATTGGTTTGTGGTTGCTGATATGGTTGTGTATTTTTCCTTGGGGAACTGATAACAACTTTGGCATCAACCACACCATCATTAGTGACATTCTTGTTCTTTTACCATGTGCGAGGATTTTCATTATAACTACTTGATGGGAAATTGTCTTGATAAGTAGGTGTTCCCCCTTGTGTGATAAGGGCTCTTTCGATGTTGAGTGCCTTGGAGATCAACTAATCAAATGTAGTGATGCATTACATTTTTAGATGGAAGAACAAGGTTCCTTCGAGATTAGGAATGATAGTAAATATTTGTTGTTCTTTTGGCATAGTCCACTTGCTCCTATTGGCCTTAGATCACCATCATTGTAAGAAGGATGTGAATGTTTCCCTCTTAGCTTTTTTGAGAGTAGATAGTTCTTCTAGACTTATGTCCATCCTATGTTGAATGTGTCCACAATTTCTTGGAAATTTTTGATTCTAGGAGGAAGGAAAGAGAACCATTCCATTGTTGGTCCATCCAAACTCCAAGGGAATAGTTTCATTAGATAAGTGTCATCATATGAAACTTCCACACAATGTACTTGGAATTCCTTGATGTGATCTTCAAAATTACCAGTCCCACGATATTTGTCAAATATAGGTATCTCAAACCCTTTTGGGAATGAAACCATCACAATACTTTTGTTGAATGGATAAGGACACAAATTTCTTGGTGTTTTCATTGACTTCCTTGATTGGAGGTTTAGCACTTGTTGTGAGAGTAATTTTATTTGTCTAGAAACATCATTTTGTGGATTAGGTGAAGGGATGAATGGGTTTTGAGGGGGTTTGATTGTTTGAATGATGGGTGAGTTGTTTTGGGTGTTCGTAGGAGGTGGTTGCAAAATTTTCTATGTGATCAATGCTTGTTGGTATGCCTATAATTGCTACTATTCCATCAACACTTGTTGTTGGTCCTTTTTTTGTGCCAAGAATGCTTGTTGTTGGGCTAGTAGTTGAGTTGCTTCTTGTTGTGCTTGGTATTGTTGCAATGCTTGCTACTGAGCTGCTTGTTGCTGTGCTTGAGTTTGATATTATGGTTGTGCCTAAGCTTGAGCTTGTTGAGCAGCTTGGGCGGCCTGTGCAGCTTGGGTAGACTATGTAGCTTATGTTGCATGTGCAACTTGTTGTTGTTGCAATAAAGCTTGGGCTTGGGTAGCCTATTGTGCTTATTGCACAACTTGATGTGTCTACACTTGTTGGCTGGCTAGCTATGCAACTTGTGAGGCTTGTTGAGCTTGAAATTGTTGGAATGATTTCTAATAGGCTTGTTGGAAAGCTTTCAATGTGATACTATACTGATTTTCCATGTTTGGTTTCAGTGGTGGAGGTGGAGGATTTAGAATGGTGTGAGATGTTGTGGTGAGAGTTTGTTGAGGTGTCATTGGATAGATGATAGGAGGTTGTGTGATAGATTGTGCAGTTGTTATGTTGGGTCCTTGGGAGACCACATTTATAGATGGTGCAATAATTGATTATGTCATTTGGATTGGTGCCACTTTGTGTTGCGATATCAATGGCATGATTAGAGGATTTGGTATGTTGATTTGATTCATGATTGGAGGATTTCTTTGATTTAGTTAGTTGAGGATTGGTAAAGGAGGTTTCCCTAAACCCAGGATTGGTGTGGATGTTAATGGTAGAGGGGGAAATGATGGGAAGATGTGTGGTGTGTTTCCCTAAGAAAGTGACGATGAGGGATCAAAGATTCCCCCTTGTCCTTGTGATTTCATGGGGAGAGAGACTTGTGTGTTGAGGGAATATGTCGATGTTGCAGAGAAAGTGGATTGATTGTTAGTGTCATGAAAGATGAGTGGAATGTATGGGTGTTTTGGATATTGAGGGATGGTATTCAGTTGACCCAAGATGGTGTTTGCATCCAAGTCTTGGTTGTTTACAAGTGGATGTGTCTGAAGAGAATGAAGCAATGAACCCCCCTTGGTAACTATGGGTTGACTTGGAGCATGAGATGAGATTGGTTATGGGATTGGTTGAATGATGCTTTGGAAGGAAGGTGTGAATGAGATCAGTGGCATAATCCTAAGAGATTTCTCCACAATACTGCTTACATCATATTCAAAAGGGAGTTTAGCCCCTTCTTTTTCCAATTCTAACATGTATTGTGAAGGATTAAGTCTCATCATTGTGTTGACAATTTTGTGATTTTCAAGATTTTGGATTATTTCTATGATTTCGTCTTGAGTCCTAGGAGATTGTTAGTGATATCCTCCACTTGGAAACCTCCCTCTTGAAGGTCTTGTGGCAGTTGAGGAAGGTCGAGTGGGGGATTTCTAGATCCAATGAGGTTGATTTCAGGCATGATTTGACTCAAGTCACTTGAAGTGGATGTTTCTTTGTTTGTTTCCATGTTCTTATTGTGTTGAGATCTAGTTTGAACCATTAAATAAGGATCAATTTTTAGGAATGTGGGAGGTGAACCTATAAATCCTTAGATTTTTATAAACTTTAGGTACAAAAAAGAAAGTCTAAGATGTTAAGGATCAAAGGGTGGTGATGAGATAAATGAAAGATGAATGATGTGAGTGATTGAACTCTTAAGGAACCTTGGAGGGATACTAGACTTTAGGATTTTGGATTTCATTTGGATTTGATTTTGACTTGATTTGGATTTTATTTGGATATGATAATGAAATCATAAACTCCAAGAGGTTAGATGTTGTCTTGGAATAAACTTTTCCACAAGGTGATAATTTAACTAAGTTTATGAAGAAGGATTCATCTACACACACCTGGTCAAACAAGATGATTTTGATTTGATTTAAAGGATTTTCCAAAAGTATAGTATGAAGGATTTTTCCAAGATTCTAAGAGTTGTTTGTGAGATGGGTTTTGATTGATGTTTTGAAATGGATGAAAGTGTTGATTTTGATCCTAAGAGAACTTAGAGAGACTTTCATTTACAAGACCTAGGTATTGAAGAACATGCTATACTTCCAAGAACTTGTTAAACCTACAAAGTGAGATACTCAAAACATTGAAAGAGACTTGCATTTTGACAATAATAGAATGAAAACAAACTAGGATTGTCCTTTGATGCACACTTGTAAAAGTTATAGATAAATATTTCTATAACTTGATAAAGAATAGATTGACGTTTCTTGAGATTGCTTGGACTAAGACATTTGTGATGATTGATGGAATTTGGTTTTGGGATTTTGATCTTGTTGGAAATCATTTGAGAAAAAACATGTGTGGGGTTCAATTTTCATTTATCTTTTCTTAATGAGTTCTTTTTACAACAAATACTTTCTTTGTTAGCTTTTCAACTAAATGTCTATGTCTCAACTTATTTTCATCCCACAAATTCCATTATGTGGAAATCAAGAGAATCAAGGAAATGTTTTCCTAATGTTGAATTTAGAGAGAAAATTGAGATATAAATCCAAATACTTAAAAGCATCTAAGGATGAGATCCCTAGGGACAAGTAGTAGCACTTGGATTTTTCAAGGTATTTTCTCCTTCTAAAGGTTTAAAATTTGATGACATTTTTGAATGTTTGTTTTCAAGATTTTGGATCCAAGTAACGTGTTTAGATGAATCAAAGATTGCACAACCCTAGGATGGAAAATAAAATATTTTTTTTAATTCCCACTTGGATAAATCTATCTACACTTATTCAGAGCAAATGATTAGAAGCTTGACCACACTGGCTCCCCTCCACAACACTCACTTCTATGGGTCAGCCAAGATTTAGTTCTCATGAATCTCCCCTGATGAACTTTGCATCTCTACAAAGAATGAAAAATATGTGGGATGAATTTGAAGGTCTGACCTCCTGACGCCAACAAATATTATGATTTTTGGCTACTAAACAAAAGTTCATAATAAGGGCATTTTATACAAAGGAAACAATGATAAACTCCCTCAAGAGATCTCCTAACCCTTAGAACAAGGGATTTATGAATCATAAAGATACTAGGGGAGAGCTATCATGCATCACTTTGTTGATTGTAAACTTTCCTTGCAACCAAAAATTTGTATATCAGTTCGGAAGATCCTGGCTTATGCTCATTACCGCTTGGGTCGTTCCCTTGGGGTGAGCACTTTTTCCCACCAAGGAAGGCCCTCTAAAGGTACACAAAAGTAAGTACATCCATAGCTTGATCAATCCTTGTTTGTGTGAACAAGGAGAGAACACACGCTAGGTATTTTCCCACAGTAGCAAGATTTGTTCAATTTTAAGAGCCCAAATTTGAAATGTGGAGGAAATATTTTAGACAACCTAATATCACCAAAATGCTTTTGATTCTCAAGATTTTCATGAAGCACAAGAGAATTGCATATGCATTTTGATGGTATTAGTTTGTAAAAAAATTTACAAAACAAGATAAGCACATGTTCATTTTAGACCTCAAAAATAGTAAATGGGTTCTTTTTATAGCACCAAAACAAGTGTTTGAAGTTGTTTTTTCAATTTTTAAACCCAAAATAAAATTTGGTGAGGTTATAAGGTTCTTTTAAACCCTTTGTGTGTTCTTTTTAAAGCTGAAATGAAATGTATTTGAGTCCTAAATTGAAAGATAGCAATATTTCCAAAGATTGGGTTATAGGTGTCCCTAAAGTGTTAAAAAAACTTGCTGCAAAAGTTGATCAATCTACAAAAATAGAGCCATGAAATAGGTTAATGGTCAAGAGATATCAGAATAAAGAATCACATGTTAAAATAAATTTGAAAACTAACTCTTAACCCAACTAGAGTCACAATCCAAAAAGGTGTTGTTGTTTGGAGCTTCAACGTCACTTTATGGACATCAACATCGCTCTATGGAAAAATAGAGACCGTGTTTGCGTCACTATATCACCCAGTTTCTTCCTTTGAAATTTAAGCGATCCAGTCCTCAGGAAAATGAATACAACATTTCCCTTTGGTTGTAGATGCAACGTCACTGTTTGTCCTCTTCAGTGTTGCTATGTCTTGAGAAAGCAAAAAAGAGAAAAAAGAGTGGAATTGACCAAAAAAACATGTTAATTTTGATATTTCTGCCCTCCTTCTAGTGCCAAATGTAGAATGCTTTGGCTAGACCTGCTCAAACATGGAAAAAAAATCAAACATTAGTCCTTAAACAAGCTTAAACCAAACATTCCCCATGAAATTCATTAAAACAAAAGAACAAGAAAACAATGTAAAATATCAAATAAAAGCTAATGAAATCTTATTCTAAATGCTCAAACTATCATCCCATGGGGGAATTGGTGCTTTTTTGATGTGGAAATAAGCTCTTTCCCAATTCCTTGATAAGCTTGATGATAGATGTGTAACCCTTGATGCAAAATGCCAATAACCTAGCTATGGATGATGAAATTCTATGAAAACATGGATGAAATTGTGGATGAAATCATGGATGCTTTGGATTCAAAATGACTATAATAACCTTGCATAAACTTGTGGATCCCAAATCAATAGAGAAGGCCTCTATTTATAATGAAGAATTTGGGAAGAATGAAGAATAGGATGAATGTGGGATTAAAGAATGAACCAATGGCATTGTGCCACTTGTCAACATGCTAATAAAGGAGAGTGGAGTACATTTTGAACAATATGAATGTTAAATGCATGTAGGTGAAATTTGAATTTGAAGAGGTGACTCGTGTAAGAGGGGATGTAAGAGGAATTAATGCCAAGTTGGCTCAAGGAGAGGACATGTAAGGGATTTTAATGCCAAGTTGGAAGGCAAGAGTCCTTTGGGAGGGAGAATTCAAATAAGTGGAATATTCCAAGAATATGCTGTATTTGAATAAAAATAGGGGAAATTAATAAATCAAATAAATTTATTTACATGTGCAACTTTCAAAAGCTAGAGGAATGGAGGATTAATGTTAGGAGTTAATTGATGATTATTTAACTTAGATGAAATTTGATTGATTGTGACATTTAATTTAAATATTTGAATTTATTTAAATCAAATGGGAATATATTGGAACATTAGTAATTAATTAAATAAATTTGATTTATTCAATTAAATGAAGAACATTAGGATTTAATTAAATAAAGTTGATTTATTTAATCAAATGAGGAATATTACACATCAAAAAAGGTATATAAAATAATAAAAAAGATTGCATCCTGCATCATCATATAGAGAATCACATATAAATTGCATAAATCATTGAATCATCCACAAATCATAAGCATCATAAGGCATAACATCATTTTGCATCACACATAGAAATAGGAACCATCCATAAAGCATAAGATAAACATAGGAAATGGCATATAACATCAAAAATCATCATCTCATATATCATATAATCATATACTATCATGGTACAAAAAACTTGGATCAATGTACATGTGTATGTCAATAAATAAAATTGGCCCACAGGGCTATCAAAAATGAGCCCACGAGGTTCAAAAAGATTCCCATCTCTAATAAAAATGAAGGCCTAGCCCTACTGGCTGTTGCCCTTGCCACCTCTTATGTCCCCATACCCCTCCACAGGTCTATAGCTAGTCCTTTGTGAAAAATTAGGAACACAAGCTGCTCTCGACACAACTTGATGATAATGCATTATGTAATAGTCCGCCTCCTGAATGGCATCCCTATATGCCTAGAGTGATATTGTGCTCTGAGAGGAAGAAGCAGCTATGCTCTCTAACTATTGATGGAGGCCCATCTCTGTTGCTACCTATAGCTCTGTGGCCTACCTCTACAAAATTCCTTGATCTCGCTTGACCCTAGCATAGTCCCTCTCAGTTGTCAAAAATTGTATCTAGGCTTGAAGCTACAAAATCTACCCATCCCTAGGATTTGGTTGTGGTGGTGGGTGTGCGTGGGGCTAATCCTGCTCCCCATCCCTAGGCAGTGTTGGGACCCTACATGGTGCCCCAGATCCTACTCTTACCTCTACTCTCCCACCTGTGGTTCCTGTACCAGTTGATCTTGCACCGACTGATCCTAAACTACCCAATCCTATACCTGGTGCACCAGTGGTGGCCCACAACCTCCCTGATCCTAATCATGTGCTCCCTAACCTCGCCTTGCTCCCCTGCCTCTTGCTTACTATTGAATAGATGGTACACCTGGCACTATGAGTTGTAGGGTTGGCCAAAACCAATCTTTGTAGGCCTGGGCCACACATGGATCTACATCCCCCTAATCATATGGCCATAGCTAGGCCACCAGCTTCTTGAAGCTCTCCACTGCCTCATGGATAGGAATGTGTCCATCCCATGCACCCCATTTCACTATCCTCACAAAAATGGTCATGTATATGTCATCTGGCCTATCTTGAGGCCCTACAAACTGTTGCTGGACCCTCCCTGGTAGGTACATCTCTATCATTGTATGCTCTTACCCCTACATTAGGTGGTCCTGGTGAGCAAAAAAAATAGTTGTGCATCATCAAACTAGGCTTTTTTTCCAACGTAGGGTTGCCATGTGAACACGCGCATATCATTAAGGACCCTCCTCCAATGAGGAATCCCATGCTTTCTAGTGTGAGAAAAGGAAAGTCCTACCCTATAGTTCCAAACCATTGGATCATTTGACTCCATCGACACTGAAATGACTCATGGAAGAAGCATAGTTATGTGCTCCCACACCCAAATATACAAAAGTGTAACTCCTACCCCAAGTGCTCTGCCTTCGAGGTATGCAAACTCATGTAAATCCCTATAGAGGGAGGCTCACAAAACTAGGCCCCAAGAAAAAAGTGTCAGTCACCATTGGACCATGCACTTCCAAGCAAGCCCCCATCTGGGACTGAAGTATCAGCCTCGCCAATTAGGGGCAACAAGACCTAAAATAATTACAACAATCACAAGGTAGTAAGGTGAGGCCATGGCCTTGTGGCACTCTAACTTGATCTGTCCCTCACAAAAAAAAAATTGATCTATCTTTGGGACAACATAACAAGCATCTATCCTGGCAGCCATGTCATAGATCATCTGCTTGCCATGGATGGGTAGCCTCAAAATCTACCACATGTCCTCTAATGTGACTGTGGCCTCACCAGTTGGAAAATGAAAAAAAGAGGCCTCATTGTGCCACCTCTTGGCAAGAGTAGTCATCATGCCTAGGTGTGTTCGCATGGGCTATGTGTGGGAAATGTACCAGAGCCCCATCTCTCCTAGGTACTCGTGCTCCCTCTTGGTTATATCGTGCAAATATTTGAAGATCTCTTGAGACATGTGCTCATTCAAATAAATATCTCTCACCTCCTCCTACATCAGGAAAGGTCACTGTGTTAAAATTCATCAAAAAAAAATTTGACCAAACTTAGCATTCTGAAAGTTACCTCAACATCACAACCTGTGAAGGCATTGTATTTTGAAATTTGAAAACTGTGACACTAGAATATTCAAAATCTCAAACTGCACCGTGATGGTGCACTTTCCAAAGCAGTGCAGTTTAGCCTGAAACCCTAATTTCAAAGTCCACCATGATACCATAGTTTAAAGCGTAGCAGTGCATTTCATAAAGGTGTTAGAGTTTGAAGTTTGTACTCAAACTCCAAACTCCATTGCGGTGGTCCATCATGTGATGGTAGTGTAGTTTAAAAGACCAAGCAGTCCATCATGCGATGGTAGTGTAGTTTAAAAGACCGAGCGGTCCAATTTAAAATTTGAGTGGTGCAATGTGGCACCGCACCTAGGGACCTAACTTTAAGTGCATTAAATGAACGTGTAAAATGAAATACGAAGCTTGGGTCAAGTTGACTTATTGGTGGTCTAGTTCCAGGAAGTCTCTAGTATGTCTGAACTTGGTCGAAGTTATGCATTGGGAGCTATTGTTGCACCATCTCATCAGGGTTTTAGAGCACAAAATCATAAAATCTCTTAAGGCTAAATGAAGAAATGAATTGGAAGTGCCTGCCCAGGGCCTATTTAAGCCTAGAAATTAGGGTTTTTTTGACCTTGTTTAGTTGTCCTACTAAGGTTTTGGTCCCCCGAACCTATTTCCGCCCATCCAAAGGCTGTTTTGAATCATTTTTTGCATTTTACCTTATTTTTTGACCTTCTAGAGCCTTCTTGGACCTGTTGGACACATTGTACTTTTTTTTGGTGAGATCACCCAAAAATTAGAATTTACATCCGATCTCTCGAGGGGGTAGTATATTGGCATATTTCCTTCACTGGAATAGTAGTGGGGCAAGTTTGAAATTGGAATTTTTTTGGCTTTTTAATCAAGATAGTTTATTCTTGGAATCAACGCAATGAGTACTTTGCTTCAAAGAGGGGAAAAATGTAGACATGAAAAATATACCAACATACTTGATCCTGACTACTAACAGCATTTCATCCTGAATCATCCCTCAGTCTAACCATTTAATCAAATACCTTTATTTGATTAAATTCATCAATTTTCCTCTCTTAATTAAATGAATCATTTAATCTAATTAATTCTTTCTCTCTTGTTAATTAAATCAATCTATCTGCTCTAATTAACCCTATGTCCATATTTAATTAAATAATTCATTTTATTTGATTAAATCTCTAAAGTCAATTAAATTAAATTAATTAAATCTTTTTTAATTTAAGATAACATTCATCTTCTTTAGTTAAATTAAAACAAATTATTTATTTAACTAAGTCTAGAATCACATTCATCTCATTTTTATTTAAATAAATCCTAAGATCTAAGTAAAATTTGTCACATCTCCTAAATCCCTCATTAAATTAATTAACCTTGATTAATTTAATCCCAATGCAAGTCCCATCCTCTAGCTTTTGCCACTTACACATGAAAATAGATTGAATTCATTTATTAAATCTCTATTTTCTCACAATATGGCATAATGGAGGAATATTCTCTCAAATTTGAATTCAAATCCAAGTGGAATTTTTCCTTCCAACAAGGCATTTACTTCACCTAATAAATACTTTTGGCTTGAGCCAAGTGGAATTTAAGGCATTTCATTTCCCTCTTACATGTCATTTCACCATTTTCAAATATCACCTAATTGCATTTATGGGCACATTCTCCATCCATTCAAATTTGGACAAGTGGCACCTTGCCATTGGTTGAAAGTTAGTCCCACATTGCTTCATTTTGGGCATTTCTCCAACTTTTCATTCTATAAATAAGAGGCTTCATTCCTCATTTTAGCATCCACAATTTGAGAAAACTTACTATACTAAAATCCATACTCAAGCATTAGCATTTGTTATCAATTTCATTAAAGCATAGCTAGGTTATTGCAGGTTTTCATCATGGAGCACCATTGAAGTAATCACCAAGTGGATCATCCTTCATCACTCATCATCAAATTACACCATTGGAGTTGGAAAAGAGCCAATTTTTACATCAAATTGGCACCAACTCCCCCAAGAGATTAAGAGTTTTCTTTTTATTTGAATAGGATTTAACATCTTTGGTTTATGCTTATTTATGTTCTTTATTACATTTCCTTTCCTTTACAATTCAAATGGATTTCTTGGGGAATCATGAAACTAAATTGCATTTTATCTAATATGTTGTTTGTCTCTTGTGTTTATGTAGGTTTGGGATCTTGGTTCACAATGGTGAATGGAATTAAGGAGTTACCGGGTAAACTCCTTAATGATGATCATACTTTCCTCCCAGTCAATGAGATTGCTCAAATCTTTAAAGAAGCTATCATGAAGCTGGTGGAACATGGAGGATTTTCAAAAACTTCAATGCATACCATATGTGATGTACAACTTTCTCTTGACAATCTCAAGACACATCTAGATAGATGAAAGAAAAATTTCTAATTTGCAAGAAAGTCAATCACAAGGATCCATACCATTATTGACAATACAATTGGTCCAGATGATGTATTCATGTGAGAGATAAAGAAGAAATATGAAGAATTCCAAGCCAAGAGCAAGGAACCATGAAAAAAGTCTTGTATCTCTAGAGTTAGATAGTTTATATGCTTTCTTCTATGCATTTTGTAGATAGGCTTCAACACTTTACATGTCATTTTCAAAAATGTAATTACATGTAAACAAATATGTTCTCCTATAATTATGGACAATATTTTTGAATAACTTGACAAGTTAGTTAGGGTTTTCCTAGATAATCTCTCCTCTCCCATCTATAAATAAGAGAGGATTCCATTGCAATTGTTTTCTTTTATCTTTTGCAATGACGTGTTGTGCAATTGTGAAGAAAATATTGAAACTTTGAGTTCATTTTTGTGAATCTAATTTTGATCAATAAAGAAGTGAAATTGAATACCAAACTTTGTGTTGGGAACCATATCTTATGATTTTATTGAAGTTTACACTACCAAGTAATTGAGATTGACATGGATTTTGAGGAAATCGATGTAAACTTTGAGTTACACTCATTACTTAGAATTGTGATATTGTTGATACTATTGGTGAATTATCTATAAGACTTTGGGATTGTATTTATTCATGTTGTTCATGGAATTTATCGTGAAGTATATAGAAGACTTTTTGCTTCTTTTATAATGTTGGTTACTATGTTGAAGGATTCTTTATCGGAAGTTACGAAACAACCTTGTGCCTTCATGAGATTTTCTTATTTGTTACTTATATCATTATCATGTTGGTATTCCTAAGCTTTTCTTTGAAAAGATAGGAATATTGGAATTATTGCTTAATTTTACTCTGAAGCTGTATTACATCAAAAGAGGTAAAATTGTGAAACATTGTAAAACATATTCTTTGAAAAAAGAGAGAATCATGAATGTGACACACCCCCATATCATTATTATAGTGTACATTATTTTGAATACTTAATTAGTTTTCCTTAGTTTAAATATGCAGTAAGAAGGGTGTATCGCCTTTCCAAGAGGAGAGATTCTCTCTCACATAACTGTGGTTGAAATCAAGGTTTTGTAATCTATTAAAAGGGATTAGAAAATTTGCACCCAACATAATTCAAGCACAAAGAAATATAGTAGAGTTGAGTCTTATGAATGCATTAATATTTGTAATGAACATAATGGTTTTACAATAGCAATGGTGTATGAATTCCAATTACAAATTTTGGATAAAATTCTCCCCTCTGTATTTTGTCTTTCGAATTATGAATAAAATGATCAAGGATCTATTTTTTGTCTTCATTCAGTCTAGTTGAATGTATGATTTTGTTTATGCTTTAGTTCCAAGAACTAATTAAAATTCTTAAATGAGATCATAGGTTTGTGAGGCAAAAATTCAAGGATTACTAAGAAGTTTCTATCTCTGGATACATCGAGTTGTGTATTGCAAAGCAATATATCAATAGTCTATAAATACATTTTTATGTTGCTAATGTATTATAGTTTATTGCAAATATGAGTCTGTCACCTATAGATAAAGCACTGATCTATTAATTTGGTTATCCTAGATGTAAATGAGCCTTCCTATACCTAACAAAGAACACAAATCTTAATTAAAATTTCTAACAAACCTGTAATTGTAGTAAAGTGGTAGGAAGTACCGCTCATTCCTTGCTTTAGGTAACAAGTTGTTAAAAGGTTAGCCAAATCCTTCTGGAAATTTTCCTATTTACATATGATAGGAATGCATCTATTTTTTTTAATGTTCATGATAAAATGGCACAAGAGTATCATATAAACATTGTTAGGATCACCCTTCTAGGTTTCATAGAGCCCGAAGTGTAGAAGTGGAGATCTAGCAATCCTTTACTTGTTTGTTGGCCAATCCTTACCTTTTCTTACCATTGAATTCTAGAAAATTCATAGGCATTTGGTGAGATTAAGTTTGGTTCTCAAAAAATAACAACTTCCTTGTGAGGGTATGTTTTCAAAATTCTTCATCAGAAAAGGTGCTCCCTTCGCAAAGGAAATTATTCATATTCTATCTCATGAATCCATGATGAAAGAAATATTCCTGGTAGAGATCCTTGTTGAAGAATGCAATTTTTTGAAAAATAAAGGATTTTCAGTGAGGGATTCATTAGCCACCAAATACACCCTTTTGAAAATTATAGTATGATGCCCCCCCCTTAGGATGGTGCATGCTAAACACAAAGGCATGTGATATCTTAAGGAAAGAAAAGAAAGAGTAAAAGTGATGTGGCCTAGAAAACATGGTGAGATGCAACCATGGTAATGTTGTCATGCACTCGAGGGATAACACATAAGCACCACAACATGAGAAAGCAAGCAAAGAAAATAGAAAAACAAAGGACAAACAATGAAATAATGAACAAGAGACAAGGGGATATGATATTTCAGGGTCAAACTTACTGGGTATGTGCAGGATCATCATAGAAAAAACAAGCCCTTAAGTGGCAAAAAAATTCAGAAAAATTAGAGTTAGGCAACTTGACGTAAAAATTTGAATAAGTTATCTATATTATTTCAAAAATATGTAACAATATAATTTGTAGCAAATTGAATGTAGTTTCTAAACTACTATGTTTATTCAAAAAATTAAAAAAAAAATCTATTTGGTGAAAATTTGAAATTTCAATGTAGTAGCATTTAAATTTTAGGGAAAAAATAAGAAGTACGTGTTTGTCTGACCACCTAACCACAATAAAATGATAATATTTTTATAATATTTTAGATATAAGTAGAGGACTCATGTCGATGTGATGTATATTTTTTTTTGTAATTTTTTTCTAAGTAAATAATTAATTATGAATTTTTTTATTACAACTTTAAAAAAATATAAAAACTTGTATGTCTAACCACCTTAACTTGGTCAAAAATTCATGAAATTCATTTTTTTTTTTAATCCTATAGTATGCAAAGCATATAATGTGATACTGTTTGAAAGCTATAGATGTTTTTCAATCATACTACAATTGGACTTTACTCATAATTCAAATAGAAAATGAATAATAATTATTTATTAAATTCAAAGTAAAGAATAATTCATATTGGTGGAAAGCTAAGAATTTCCTTTAAAAACCCATTTCATTTCATCAATATTGGGTAAAAAAAAGTTGTCAGCCACATACCCTACACATACCCATCATATTGCCACTTTTTGGCCCTGCATGAACCTACACATACCCTACTCATAAATATAAATAGATAAATATAATATAATAATATATATGAACTATCATCAACTCCCTACTATATTAGACCATCTAGAGAAAGGTAAGTGAAAACAAAATGAAAATAAAAGAAGGGTCAACATGGAAGAGAGCCCTAAATGCCCCCAACACTTTCCATTGTCCCTAATTTTTGAAAATCAAGGCACAAAAAAGAGAAGAATTATGTAACAAATAGAATAAGTTTAAAACACAAAAAAATCCTATATCTAAGAATCTACATGACAAGGGTCCTCCAGTAACACATAGAAAAAGAATGAGGGAGCATAACACACACAAATATCTAATCTACAGATAAAGAAGAGGTACCACCTAGTCCTCATCCACCAAGAGTTTGTCATTCTCCAAATCTAGATCATTATAAGGGGAAGGTGGAAAATCCTACAAGGGTGGGATAGCAATGGGAGCACCCTCATAACCTCTTGTGATAAGAGCCAAGGAAGAGGGCCCCTCAAGGTCTTCTTCACTCAACTTCTATGAGGTAAACACCATTGATTTTGTAAAAAATTGCTGATAGATTCAAAAAATCATCTACTGAGTTGGACATGCACTTGACAGGAGTGCCATGTTTCAACTGAGTGGGTGATGGAGGCACTCACGATCCATTGCTAAGCTCACCAAAATACTCAATGGTAGTGATAAACTTCAAGATGTCAAGGTTGCCTCTATCACTAGGATAGCACAAGCAAACATACAACCAAATTTCAAAGAAGAAAGTCTCCCCCATTAGAAGAAGGTTCATCCTCTAACTTTCACTTCATTAGAGGATGTGAAATCCCCACAGATGAAGTAGAAGGTGAGGAGGAAGAGAAGCAAACTATAGTAGACACCATCGAGGTATTCGACATATCCATAGGTTTGGATAAAGGTAGGAGGTCCATAAGGGACATCAAGAGAGGAGGCTAAACCAAAGGATAAATGAACACTTGAATCCTTTTAAGGTGAAGATAATCCACACTTGAGGGGGGAGCCAAAAGAAACATTGAGGTGGAGGGAACTCAGTTAGAAGGGGTGGAAGATGAGGACATAGTAGAGGATTCCAAAATAGGAGTTACTAGCTCCCCTTCCTACTACAAAGTAGCCTACTTAGTGGCTAGAGCCTTCCTCTGATGCTTATGCTCACATGCAAGGAAATTTATTCAACTCTAGGAGCTAGAGGCTACAACTTGAGAAGGAGCAGGAGGCTCCTATTTTTTCATCAAGGTATCCATCACAATCGTTTCCAGCAGAGGGAGTGAATCCTAGACATAAATAGGAGAAAGAGATGTAGGAGAAAAGGTAACAACAGGTAGAGAAGAAAACTCAATCACCTCAATGACGAGCCTCTTCCCATTCACTACCCTAGGGGTAGGGATAGTAGGAGGTCATGGAGGATGAGACATAGAATCGACTCCATGGGGACCCTTCACCTTAACATACAAGATGGGCTGAAGCAACATGGGCAAGACATGAAGGTCAAAAACTTGACACTTAGCCTTCTACCAAGAGGGCACCCTTAGACTCCCCAAGGAACACATAGGGGTGGAAGTCAAAGGTGCCATAGTAGGATGAGAGGCATAAATAGGTGAAATTGTAGAGGAAGAAGAAGAACCTTCCCCAGAGCATGAGTAGGCTTCCCTTCCCTTTTTGAAAGGAAGAATCCTGCTATTGTGCTACAAGGTAAGTCATTTTCAGTTGCACCTTGCCATTGATCTTATACTTAACATAATTTTAATAGAATAGGTGCATTCTTGGAGTTAGCAGACCGATCGAGGAGGGCAAAAAATGATCTAGTGAATACCCCCCACACAATACTAATGGTTGATATCAATGTCATGCATGACATGCACTTTACCTTTATGAGATAATTTCAAACATTTATGATTAACAAAAGTGACTCCATTTACAAAAACTAGCCAAGGGATGCCTAGCTTCACCCTAAAAAAGGTCAGATTTTGGAATGACATTAAAGGTGGTATTTTCATAGCCCTAGGCCCCATTAGGATGAAAAGAGTTATAGAGCCAAAAGGAGCAAGGGAGAGGCCATCATGGGTGTGTATAGTGGTCTTCTTCTTCTCATATTCCTCTCTTTGTAGATAATTTATCAAAAGATTCTCCTCTATAATAACATTCACATGACTCACGAGGTCCACAAGGACTCCTATCATAATGTTTCCATTGATGTGAGCTAGAATATATAGAGGAGAATATTTTTTATTCACGGGTAGATCCTGTGATGTAAAATTAATATCTGGTGAACTATTCACATATTGAGGGGGAGAACTATGAGTAAAAGAAACCACATTTATATATGTTGAGGCCATGGGAGAAGAATGAGAAGGATCAATAATTAAATTCATAGAGTGAGACGGAAATGGTTCCATGTAAATCTAAAATTCACTATTTTCCTTAGCCATAGACTTATTCATATTCTTCTTTTTACCATCAAGTTGAATGGTACTACCATTGATGCAGTCCTATATCTCATGATGCAGATGCATACAACATTTAGTATCATGATCGTGGACATGATGGTATTGGAATAATGCATTCCCGTCATACCAATTAGAATAAGGATCTCTAAGAGGTTGAGGATCTTCCAATGTTATAACTTTATCCTTCAACAATTTCTATAGAATAGAAGTAAAAGATTCAAACAACTTTGTGAACTACCTATTTCGCTTGAGGCCTTAATCATTCGACACAACAACTACATTCACAATAGATTTTCCTTTTTCCTAAAATAGATACTAGAGGCCTTCCTTTAGGATAGGAGTACGAGGAAGATCCCCCAAATTGAACAACCATCTGCTAATATTCCCACAACACCATATGCATATGTGAAAAAGAAGGATACTTTATTAAGGAAAAATTCTCCTTCTAAGTTTACTACAGGTTTGAAAGAACATCTTTTGTACATTTGACTTGGGTAGTAGGTAAGATATTTGTGAAAAGAGTGCTTGGTATCGAGGAATGAAATCAATAATATTCTCATGCTCTCCTTGCTTACATTGGATGAGATCCACAAAATTCATCTTTGGCCTAATATCAGTCTAGAACTACTAGAGAAAATGATTAACAAGTTGATCAAATGAAAATATGGGGTTGTCAGGAAAAGAATAGTACCACTCTAGTGTCATTTCCTTGAGATATTGAGGAAATAATTTTTCCATCAGAGCATCATGCTAAAATAAATTTATATACATCATGTTGAAGATTGACATGTGTGTTTGAGGATCTCCTTTACCACCACATTTCTCAAATTTAGGAATTTAGATCCCTTGAGGGATGGGAGTGTTCAAAATCATCATCGAAAAGGGACTATATGAGAAGAAAGGTTGAAAGATAGTTTGGGTAGAGGCTTGGGATAGAATTCCTAGCTAGTTCTACATTTGACCCATATTTTATATTAGGGAATTAAAAATAGGGTCAGATAAAGACATAGGAACAGTGGAGCCACCACTAGAGTCACCACCAATAACACCACCAAAACCACCATTGGAGCCACCGCTAGGGCCATTTCCATATCTACCACCTGAGCTACCATTGTAGCCAATGTCGAAGCCACAACCATGACCACCACTGAGCTTCCACCAAGGCCACCAAACATACCAAGAGCACCAGCCCCCATTTCATTATAAATCCAATTTCCAAGGACAAAGCTTCCCCAAAGAGGAAGAACATTGAATCCTAGGGGTATTTTTTTGGCTTTAACAATAGAAGGTAGATTAGGAATGAAGATGTTGATCCAACGGCTTGTTTCAGACAAGTATACCAATGTCTTAGGCATTGAGACAACATTTTTTTTCATAAGTTTCAAGCACACAACCTTAGGTAATACTTGACCTAGGGTTGTAAGAAGGGACATATATTTCCATTATGTAGATAAGGCCACAAAGAAACTCTATGCATGTCTAATCCTTGTCTAGCATTAATCTAATCTCATTAACAACCCTAGCAGGCCTAGCCATGCTTTGATATCTCCCTAAGTGATTTGTAAGATCCAATAGTCTCCTATCTAGAGAAATGAGATGCTCTACAAGAATAGGGATGGATTCATTCTCATCCAAAGGTGAAGCTTAAGGGGAGATAAGAGGAGTAGGGGCACAAGTGGGTTCATTGAAGAAAATTGTCACTTCCATTGATACCATCTCCTTGGAGGAAAGAGTCATAGTGACCCTTGTAAATTCCATCACTAAGTTCCATTTCCATGTGTTCCTTCTAACTACGTACCAAAAGGTTGTAAATTGAGTTGTGAAGCTTATAAAGCATCACAACGTGTAAGCCCATAACCTACACAAACACGAGAGAGAGAACCTCAACACAAAGAAGAAAATATTACAAGTTTCATGTCCGGTTCACCAAAATGGATAGGAGGGGGACCAACTACTTAGGACCCTAAGTCACGAGACGGTCTAGAACAATCAACTACCCTAATCTACCTTACACTAAGATATTTCTTAGGATAATTTTAATCTTTAAGGTGGTGAAAAGGAAGGACAACTAATTTGTCACTTTCCTTATGTCAACTCAAGATTTTAAGAAGTATGGTACACATATTTCTAGAGTATAGACTATAACCTAGGTAGCTCTCTGCCAAAGGACTCCAGTGAAGAAGATGAATGACAACATGACACATTGGCATTCCAATCGGGCACTGACATTTGTATAGATAGAAAGTATGAAGTATAGTGAAAAAAATAGAGAGAGCTTACTAACAACTTGATAAGTGCAGTTTTGCACAATGACAAAGAGAAACACAACTAAATGACTAAAACAATAAGAAAAATACTTTAACTTGAAAGATAGATTGATTAAGTATGAAATAACAAGCAAGGGTGGTAGAAATGCAACTTACGGTCGGTCTAGCCTCCCATAAGCTCCACACAAATGAAATACCTACACATAACAAAACATGGAAAAATATTTGGGCTATTCTGGGGATTTCCATAGTCAAACCCCCATTTCGGTGTTTCCACCTCCAAAGACAACTAGAATAGCAATGATAGAGAAAATATGATAAAAAAAGCACTAAAAGGAAGAATGCAAAACAATGCTAACAACAATATGCTATGAAGTAAACACAACAATGCTAAATGAATGGATAAAACCTTCCAAACAAGATGCTCTCAAGGAACATGAAGGAAGATGTGAGCTTGCAAACTTGTGAGTGCCCACATTACGAAAAAAATGGGAGAAAAAAAATAGAGTATCAACTTGGAGTTTCAAAAATGGTGAAAATGTTATGAATGAAGTGAGTTTGATCAATAGAATGTGAAGAATATCGGATGAGTGTGTAGAAGATGAATTGAATGAATGAGATAGGATTTTGAAGATGAAATGGGAACCAAAAGAGCTGTTCAAGGTTGGTCGAAGGGGTAGAGGTGTTATGCTTTGTCACCAATGGAGAATTGTAACTCCTCTGTAGATTCCAGAGGGGAGAATCCTATTAGGATGGTAGCTCATCGTGTAGATATTCGTGCACCATGCTAGCATGCTTGATAGATATTCCCCCACTGACATTAAAAATAGTTTCCAAATGGATGGAGAGAAGATGAAGGACATGGAATAGCATCATCAGGTTTGAATTTTCTAAGGTAAGGTGTAAATGGTGAATTTACAAGGGGTGCAAATTCATGCCATTACACCTGGATTCTCCTACGTTAGTATGTATGCATGCATACATGTACATGTATATGTATATTCAAATATGGCTGTCTTGGGTACCCCTATGTTTCATCTAGCCGAGGGTTAAGGAGAATGTTATAGGTTGTAATAAAGTTTCTTTTGGAAATATTTTTCAAGAAAAATAAAAGAAATTATTCTATCCTTCAAGAGATTTAGAAAAGGTTGGAAGAAGGAGATAAGGAAATTGGATACTTAAAAAAAAGAAAAGGAATTAAGAATGGAATGGCTCAACCTCTCAAAAAGGGAGGAGATTTACTGGAAACAAAAATTGAGAGTTCAATGGCTAAGAGAGGGTGAAAAAATTACTAAATTCTTTCACCAATCCACCATGAGACAAATAAAAAGGAATAGGATAAAATCCCTAGTTATGGAAGATGGTTCTATCCTCAATGAGGAAAAATACATAGATGATGTTGATGTTTCCTTCTTTATAGATTATTTGGTTGGACATAACCTAGATTTATTTAATATGGAGGATATTATTGACATTATTCTCAATATCCTCAATGATCAAGACCTTAAAAGTTTTTGGGGAAGCCTAATTTGTATCAAGAGTTAGAAAAATGTTGTGATTTCCTTTGGTGCTTAGAAGGCCCCAAGACCCAATGGCTTTCCCTCAACATTCTTTCAAGACTTCTAGGAGGTGATTTCTACAAACCTACTCAATGTTGTGAGGGAATTTTTTAGATTGAGAAAATTGTTAAAACAATTGAACTCTTCATTCATTGTGTTG
>VDFB02353493.1:296138065-296352031 GCA_007258455.2 Sequoia sempervirens
GAAAAATTAGTCCTTTCTCACACTTAATTAAGGAATGATTAACATTAAAATGAAACTAATATTTCCTTGATCTAGTGCTGTAATCTGTTTTACATGTTCACATTAGGAGTAGGGCCCTTTTAAGCTAAATAGACCTAATTTAGCATTAATTTAGTGTTGTAAAGTGTATTTATTTAAACCTTCACATTATGTTTTGCACCCTCTTGCATTTATGACATTTATATCATAATTAATATTCGCCTAAGACCCTTTATTATGCATCTTGAGTCTTATTTCAAATGAGATCCCAACATAATCAACAAATTCACTTAATTTTCTAACTTCCTAAAATTTCCTTAGACTAAAAGGCCATGGTGGGACCCATACATCACCTTGGGCTTATGAGTCCCACCTAGATGGGACTTATGCACCATGATGGGTGTATGAGTCCCATTTGGCCCATATTAAGGGTTTTGAGTAGGAAATCAAGTTGAATTCAAATTTTATGAATATCAACATTTTAGATCTAATAAATGGTAAATTAGATGAAGTTCCTATGTAACAAAGGTTTAAAATCATTATTTCACCTAATAAATCATAATATCAAGCTAAGAAATCAAGATTCAAGCATTTGAGTATGTGCAAGATAATCATGGAAAAAACAAGCCCTTAAGTGGTGAAAAATTTAGAAAAATTAGAGTTAGACAACTTGACGTAAAAATTTGAATAAGTTATCTATATTATTTCAAAAATATGTAAGAATACAATCTGTAGCAAATTGAATGTAGTTTCTAAACTACTAGGTTTATTTAAAAAAAAAAAAATCTATTTGGTGAAAATTTGAAATTTTAATGCAATGCTTAAATTTCAGGGAAAAAATAAGTAGGTGTCTATTTGACCACCCTAACCACAATAAAATGATAATATTTTCTTATAATATTTTATATATAAGTAGAGGACTCATTTCCTGATGTGATGCATATTTTTTTGTAGCATTTTTCTAAGTAAATAATTAATTATGATTTTTTTATTACAACTTTTAAAAAATATAAAATCTCGTATGTCAGACCACCTTAACTTGGTCAAAACTTCATGAAATTCATTTTTTAAAATCTTATAGTATGAAAAGCATATAATGTGACACATGTTTTAGATTAAAAAAAATGTGATACCGTTTGAAAGCTATAGATGTTTTTCAATCAACCTATCAATCAGGACTTTAGTCATAATACAAATAGAAAATGAATAATAATTATTCATTAAATTCAAAGTAAAGAATAATTTATATTGGTGGAAAGCTGAGAATCTCCTTCAAAAACCCTTTTCATTTCATCAATTTTGGGTAAAAAAAGAGTTGTTAGCCACATACCCTACACATACCCATCATATCACCACTTTTTTGCTCATCATGATTCTGCACATACCCATATTAAGACTTCACAAGAGAATAATAGAGTATTCAAGAGAATTTATAAGGCATTCAAGGGTAGATTTCTTCATCATTTTTTGTAGAAATTCAACATCCATCATCATGTAAAAGACATAAAGCATAAAGAATGTTGTTGAGCTAGTGTTGTGATGTAGCATCCAAGATCCAATTAAGCATTGTCTCACATCTAATTCAAGATCACGATCTACATTCTACATGGCCACTTCATGTTAGATTATTGATTTACATTTCAAGACAAAATTCAAGGTATCATTATTCATCTTTCATGTTTCATGTTCATATTTCATTGTTTCATGATAAGCTTTAATTACCTAAATGGGGTTTGACCTAGGAAAACCCCTATTCCCTAACAATCAACAAGTTTCTCTCTCTCTCTCTCTCTCTCTCTCTTTCTCTCTCTTTACATGTGTGATTGTAGATATAGGTGTTTCAAAGTTTGAACATACCTTGAAGACTAAGTTGCAAGATTGAAGTTGTCAAGTTGACACAAGGTTGTCATCTTCACAGAAATTCACCTATAGGCCAGAATTTAGGGTTTCAAACTTAGAGATTTGGTAGGAGGAAAGATACAGGAGATCAGCAAAGAATACTTGGATTTCAGCCAAACCTTAATAGTGGGACTAAATCGCTACCTTGGTCATATGATTCCTAGTACTAACTTTTTCTAGATTTCAGGAGATTTAGATTAGTCACTGAGAGATTCCAGTTTTTGCATAGAAATTCTAGTCTAGGACTAAATCATCCAAACAAGTGTATGATTCCTAATGGGCTTCAAACAACACAATTTTAGGGTTTTGGAGCATTTTTTGAGCTCATCTTTCTCCCAAGTCCACCTTTGTTAATTTTTAGTTTTCTATCCTAATTTTCAATTTCATTTACTTGGTTATCTAGTTAGGTTTTGCATGTTACATTCATTTCTTGTCTTTCCAAGACCTAGATTGGTGGTGAACTCCCTTTTAGTCTGTAATCACACCCTAGGATACCTTATTGCAGATCTCTTTCCCTCATTCCATCCTTGGATTAAGATCTCCAGGGTTTCCTTGAATGAAACTTGTAGGAAATTGGTAGTTCTATCTCCCTTAACATTAGGAACCCACCATTTTCTAGGTTTCATTTTGGTGAACCTAGCCTTTATAACACCTTCTTTTCTGATTTGGAGTGCATCATAGTAATGGATCTAGCTTGCATTAGATTTGCATTAGTTTTTTCTTTAGTTAATTTGCATCTAGGGTTTCTAAATCTTGCATTAGTGAAAAGTGCATATAGGTTGTATTTTTTTCCTCTTACATCATTGAATTTTATATATTGAAATATGTAATTTCACATTATCTAGACTTCATTCAAACTAGAAAACTGAAAATTCTGTAAAAAATTACTAAAATTATTGCAAAAACCCTAATTTGGGACTCATATGCCCCTCTAGGTGATTTGGTTTCAGCGTAGGTTGTTTTACCTGATTTTTGGGAGTTTTGTGTGGACTCTTTTGTAGTACTTGAACCCCTAAAATACCTTGAACAGGACTCATACGCCCCTCTTAGAAAATTGGTCATAGATCAAACCTAAAATTGCCTTTTACAATATTAAAAAACATAATTTATAGGTTTTTGTTTGCTTCTATTAGCTATCTATTTTGGTTTGCTAAGTTTCTTTTTCATTAATTTCATTAGATCTAGCTTAATATTCTTCATTGATTGCATTGATTAAATTCAAAATGGCATTTACAACACTTTATTTTAAGATTGTTACATAGCATAATCAGTCAATTATCATGTTCCAAATTTGAAAATTGCATTTGAGCCTTGTTGCAAGCATGTTTGATTTATCATTGTTGCATTTCAAATTTATACGAAAATTATTAAATCATGTTTTCATTGAAAAAATATATGGTTATCATACTTCATGTTTTATTTTCAGATCTTTTTAAGTGATGTAAGAAATTTTTGTTATGTGCATGTGAATATATGAAGTCCTCTCCCCTCTCTTTTTGTTTTTTATTAATCCCTCTCCTAGTATCCCTTCTATGAGTGAGATTAGTCTAGTGAAAGAGAATAGAACCTTTGGTAATCATAGCAATCCTATTCATTTTTCTCCTAATTTCTCTCCTATTTATGAAGAAGAATATTTGGTGTTGGAAGAACCAATCAATGAGAGTTTTGAGAATCCTAGTTGTTTCTCTCCTCCTACCTCTCTTATTGGGAAAGAAATTGATGAAAAAGAGGACACAACCATATGTAATCATGAAAATAACATAACACAACAAGAGACCATTGAAACCTACCTACATAACACTTAACTAGTCTACATTCATCTCCCAATATTTTCCTCTCTTGTGATAATGTTGTAAATGATGAGGATACGTTGGTGTTAGATGATCAAATCTTTAAGATCTATGAAAACCCTCTCTATGTTTCTTCCCCTACCTATCCTATTTTGGAAGACATTATGGGACAAAGGAATGAAATTATGGACAATCTTGAAAATCACATATGTTCTTCTCCTAGTATCTCTCCTAGTTGTGAAGAAGATACTTTGATGTTATAAAATACAATTGATGAAAGTATTGAGAATCTTAGTTTCCTCTATTTCCCTAGGGAACGCCTTATTGAACAAGACAATCCAACCATTGATAACTCCCTTACTTGTGATGAAGTCATTTTAGAAGAACCAATCTTTGAATGTCATGAACATCTAGTTTGTCACTCTCCTAAAAAATCTCCTACTAGGGCAGATATAATGGTGGAAGAAAATGAGACAATTGACACACTTCTTTCAAACAATATTGATGTGACTTCTTTAGATGATGGAGAAAATATGACACTAGACTCCCCTTCTTTAGAAAGACATCAAACTAAAACCACTAAGGTTATGAATGCAAAAGTATTTGTTAGATCCCCCTTGATTATTGGACCTCCTAAATCCCTTATGGGGCATCATAAAAATACTCTAATTCTTTACCCACCCTGACAATGACCACAAACTCAAAAAAGCCTGAACTTATCCTTTACCCACCAAAGAATAATATTTCACATCAATCAAATTATAACACCATTGCTCATACATATAACACTAGAAATAATGTACAACCAAGACAAACACCTTCAACATCCCTCCCATTTCCTAACCTTATCTTGGCTAGTGGCCATCATTTTCCTTCACACAATGAAAAGGAGTACAATCTTGTTGAAAAACTAAAGAATAATCCTCTTAAGATATCATTGTGGGACCTTATTCAAGTCTCCCTTTATTATCATAACATGATTCAAAGTGCATTACAAGAAGTTCCTCCCCCTCTAATGTGCAATCAAATGAAGTAGCAGCCCAAATTCAAGCTATAACTTCGGTCAAATTAGACATTACTTTCCATCAAGATGAGTTACCTTCACTTGAACTACAAAGAAAAATGACGCTTTCATGATAATAGCTAACTATGATGGGTGGGGAAAAAAAGGAACCCTTGTTAACAATGGCTCCATCCTTAATGTGTGTAGCATGATCCTTTTGGATAGACTTGGTGTGGATAAATAAAAAAATCAACCTACCTCTTGTAAGTGTGGAATAAGTAATGAGTAAAATAACAAACAACACTTCTTAATAATAAATTATATCAAAGATTCAACAATATTTAAACTAATTTAATGCAAGAATCTACTAAAAGAGTCATATTGTTCTCTATCTCTAAAGATTTATTAAGTCACAAGGCTCTCAGATTTTGTAAGCATTATGAATGTTAAAATGCCAATCTAGAGAATGAGATGTTGCTAAATGCAATAATCTAATATTATATGATGATGTCTAAATGATATGATGAAGCTATTGTAATATAAATTGACATGAAACTTGATAAAAGAAGCTACAGTAAACTATGATGCAGCCATGATATTGATTCTAAAATGCTATGATTGCTATTGCTAAATGATAATGCTATTGCTAAGATTCTTGATTTCTCAATTGATGTTTTTGCAGAGTAAGATTGCACAAAGTTGGGATCCAATTCCTATGGAAAGAGGTTGTATTTATGGATTCACGGTAGCTCATTTGTGAAGGGGTAGCAAGTAAAGGTTTGGATTTGATATGAAGAATTGAATGGTGAAGGATGAAGAAGCCTAAGTTGATTATGGAGATTGTTCCTCCCTATAAAAATACTTAACCAGAAGATAGGAAGAATCATTGGAAAAAGATGAAGAGTATTTCCTATAAATTTGCCTCCAAATTTGCCTGTGAAGGTTGAGATGAATTAAATTAGACATATAATATCTAATTTGGTCGGTGGATATGATTAAATGCACAATATTTGCATAAATTTGAATATTTGGATTTGTTTCAAATTTAGGAAGAAATAACAATTATTAAAATAAACAAATGTTTTTGATATTGTTTATTTAATAAAAGAGAGATAATGATAATTAAATAAAAACTATTGAAGTTTGATTATTTAATTAAGAGAGAATAAATTAGTAGAATATAGATGTGAACTATATGAATAAATATTTCTATTTATTCAATAGTAGAAGAATTTGATTATGATAATTAAATAAAACAAAATGAAATTCATTTATTTAATTAAGACGAAATAATAGAATAAAGATTGAAGAATTTAAAAGATGAACTATATAAATAAATATTTCTATTTATTTAATAGTAGAAGAATTAAAGGTTAATTAATCAAATAAATTGTATTTAATTTATTAGATTATCCAGACCATTTTTAGATGTGTACATTTTTCCCCTATTTTAAGTGATGTGTTTATGCATTGCTTCAAAGAAAATTTTGTTGTTGTTGGCAGTAGCAACAAAAAAAAAATTCAGTATGCCCCAAATGTTGATTTTGGTGTGATGATGGATATATGCCCCCTCAGGAGATAAATTGATGAATTTTTGGTTTTTTTGGAATTTTGGAATTTTTTCAAAATTTTAGATGATTTGATGAAGATTTGATGAAGTTTTGATGTTGAAATAATTTATCTCTCGACAAACAGTTTGAAAGATGCTCCTGTGATGAATTTAAATTAAGCCTCTAGTAAATAAAATAAATTAATCCCACTAAAATCCCTTTAATTAATCTTTAAAAAGTTAAAAAGGGGTAAATTTGAACTCATTTGTACATTTGGAGTTTGAAAATTTGGAGTGAGAAATTGGAGCAAAATATCAATCCCTTACAACACTCACTGTTTCGAGCGCATTTGTTGACACAACCACCCGACTGCTTAAGGACCTCTGGTACGTACCCGTGAACCTCCTTGTTTTGTGCGTTTTTGTTTTTCACACCTTTATTTTGGTTTTTTATGTTTTTGAATTTTTCTAGTGCATGTGAGGCTTGCAATAGTGCATAGGATTTATGTTTTAGTGCATGCAATAGTTCAACACATAGATTAGGTTTTGTAGCACATTTGTAGAATAAAATAATGCATTTGATGATATTGTGCATAGGTCAAAATGTGTAGTGCATATTTAGGGAAAAGTAGTGCATTTGATATAATGATGCATTTGTCACTTGAAATGGTGAATTGACTTTATGAATTGGCACATCCGCTAGTTTAGCACATTAATTCCCTAAATTGGCGCATTTGGCTCTTGAAATGGCGCATATGATCAAATAGCACTTTGATCACCTATTTTAGTTCATAGAGGTGTTTTAATAACGCATCCAATATTGTGGTGCATAGAAACACCATTTTAGCACATTCAAATTAGAGTGATGTATTTTATCAATTTTGCCCTTGATTTTGTCACTTTCAATCATGTTAGCCATTGGTTTGATATGATTGATGATCTCAATAAAGTAAATGATGTTCAACCTCATGATAGGTGAGGTCTAATGATTGATTGATGATAATTATCCTCATGATAGGTGAGGAATAATTACAGTTTGATTGATAAACCTCATGATAGGTGAGGTAAAATTTTAGATTGATGATTGACCTCATGATAAACAAGGTACAATAATAGCTTGCTCATGAGATTTGATCAAAATATTAATAGAGATGATTAGATTTGATGGGCTGATTGATGTTGATGATTGACAAAGATTTCTAATGTTTGTCTTTTTCATGATGACATGAGTCATTTTCGAACTTACAAATTAGAGAGCAGTTTCCTAGGACTTTTGATTTGATACTACAATTAATGTAGCTGGAGACAAAAACTATTACCTTTTGTGATTTATTGTCCTTATTAGATATGCCCTAGATTGACCCTTGATAGCTTTAGCAGAGAGGTGGCATAGCGAGCATAATACCTTCCGCCTTCCTACTGGCGAGATGATAGTCACTCTTGAGGATGTTTGGCAGATTTTGAGGATTCCAGTGGTTGGTGATGTAGTTTATGATCCTTCAGAGTAGGGTAGGACTAAGGATCTATGTAGAGTATTCCAAGATGATAGGATTTGAGAATATGAGATTCCATGGCATGATATGGTGGATGCCTATGCCACCCTGCCTTTTATTCTTGTTGGTTTCATTGAAGGGTTCCTTTGTCTTGATCAAAGGTCAAAGGGACTTTCTATTGGTTGGGGCCATATACTAGAGAGCATGATTGTGCATGGTACCAGATATGCTTGGTCATATTTATCATGATTTACATTTAGTTGTCTACCTTTGAGGTTGTAGTTTGTCTTCAAGAGTTACATTATTACAAGTGTGGGTGTGTGAGCATATAGCTGTTATGCATCCAGTGATGGTGAGACAACGGCCCGCCATGAGGCCATATGTGCACATTTATGCAAATCGTGTTACTCAACCTAGATTAGGTAAGTTGGAGCATTGGAGGAGAGTGTTGGATGATGTTGAGGCTGTCACATGGCACCCCTATCTAGATTGCAAGCACTGGGATGATGATGATATCCAATTGCCATATCTCTTTTAGTCGATGTTATTGAATGGTCAGACTCATTGGGTTTTGGAGATATTTTTTTTCAAGAGGGTGCTTAGGAAGTATGGTATTGTGTAGGGTATGCCCTAGGGTATTTCCCATTATGGCTGTCATCATATAAGTTCTATAGATTAGGGACCCTATCTTTCATATGATGCCATTGTTTAGGAGTACTAGGGTCTATAGCCTTTAGTATGAGAGATTCATCCTGATATCATCGAGGCACCTATCACAATGGATTATGCAAAGTATCTGGTTCTACATCCCCTTCCATAGATTACTATTCCTAATGGGCTAGTACCACTACCGGTTAAGTACCAGGTTGTTGATGGAAGTGGTGATGAGGAGGATAGTAGTGATGATGAGGGGGATGGAGATGAGGAGGGAGACAATGATGGTGGTTATGATGGAGGAGGTGGTGGTGGAGGTGGATCAGGTGTAGGTGGGTCGAGTTTTGGTGGGTCTGGTACAACCATAGATGTGTAGGATTATATGGTACCTCTTAAGAGGTGATCATTGGTAGCTCCTATAGAGCAACATGTGTGGATTGGTGTACCCTTCGTAGTAGTAGCAAATGCAGATTGTGAGCCTATAGGTGTAGGTGTAGACTTTATAGGGGCAGTTGATATAGTCATAGGTTTATTGGTTTAGAAAAAAACCTAGATGTAGACATAGGCCCAGGCCCATGCACAAAATCTAGCTCAAGTATAGGGACAGTTGGTAGCCGCTTAGGAACAAATTTCCTCATTGACAACTAAGAGAGATGTAGCTAGACAGGTTGCAGAGTAGGAACACATTATAGTTGAGAGATTACAAAGATTAGCTGATGGTACATCTGTGGATGATTATGTGAGAGTGGTTCTCCATGTGGGTAGAGAGGTAGAGTATTATAGAGGAAAATACCATGATGTTGTCCCTTTCGAGCAGAGAGTTAGTTATGCTCAGTCTCAATCAGTCAGGAGCTAGTCCAGGACTATTAGTGCTAGTGTGACACAACCTTTATAGAGAGACCTAAGAGATCTTGGTACATATGGTGGGGGAGGTACTAGCCTAGAGATGTCTGCACCATCTGGAGCTAGCACCACATAGCTCCATGATGTTATTTTATGATATATATGAGACATGATGTATAATTCAGCTTTTTGATTGACAATCATTTTTGATGTTGTATCTCTTCATTTCAGACATCATTGTATACTTGACATTATGATTTTGAGATCTATATGATATGTGGCAGATTGATCAATCTATGTGTTCTATATGGTTTTGTGATGGATGCATTTAATTTCTTGTTCTATATGCCATGTGTTGTTTTATATGATGATGTTATGGATGCAATTTATGATCATGATAACATGCTATGATTGGCATATGATGTTATACATGATAATGCTTATAATGATGATTTATGGATGCATGATAATAGATGTATGATAATGAGTATATGTAAATGATATGGTAATGTAACTACATGCATGATTTTGGATGTGTTGTTTTAATGATATATGAATAATGATGTAAATAAGATATGATGCACTTTTATTTTTGGGTATTTTAAATGCATATAGATGATATAATAAATGGATGAATGAATGATGAATATAATGGTACTTCAAATGTATGATTCATGATATGATGAATGGATGAAAGAAAAATGTAAATACATAGAGATTAGTTTTTGATAGTTTTTCTTATGCAGTTAGATGATGTGATGATATGAGAAAATATAATATGATGCAAAATATATGGTGAATGTATGAATGATGAAATGAAATGTTAAATGCTTTCCAATGTATGCAATGGAGATGATTATACAACTACATTCAATAATGATGATATTTTTGTTAATGTCAAGTATACTCAATCCATTAATGAGAAAATATAACATCATTTTTGAATCCTTCACCAGCTTTTGTAACAAATACTCTACAGATGCAAGAATAATATGAATATAATCTAATTTTATCATGAAAATATACATGCAAAAAATGGCATCTTAACAGTTCATTTATTGTGCTTTTTATCATCATGGAGCTTTTAAAATGTTGAAAGTGAGTACAAGCATCAATGGTATAATTTAGACCATGATGACCTGAGTACGACTTTCATGATTTTTGATATTGCAAGTTAACAAAAGCATCTAGGTATAATTAAACCGAGATGACCTGAGCATTTCTAGCATAAATAGACAAGAATCAATCATTTTATTATGTGAATTAGAATTTCATTAGTGATACTTTGTAGAGAGCATCTCATGATAATTCACACAATAAATAATTAATTCATAAACAAAATACAAAGAAAAATATCATTCTTCCTAGCTTCTCTAGTTCAATACATCATCAAGTTGCTCCAAAGAAATGATAATCAAGATCAAAGTACAACAATTTAACCTCTACTTAAAGTATTTCAATCATTATTCAAATTAGATCATCAATTTTGAGTTGTACTGATTGGTTTAATCTCAATTTTCTTGATGTGGATCGTTGATTTTTTGAAGTGATCCGATATTTGATGTATGTTCCATGTTGAGTTTCCCAATGATCATTTTGTATGTTGTGTTGTCATACTATTGTTTTTCTATTTGTTTAAGCTGAAGTTTATTGCCCCTAGTGAGTTTAGGTTTTTTTCCCCAAGCTAGGGTGTGACACGACCACTTTGCTAGGATATGTACATGATTTTCTCTTTTCAAATGATAGGCATAAAGATGATGGAAAAAGTGAACAACAAAGTTATGCATATAATCGATGAAAATAGCTGGTTTAAATCACAAGTAGCACCTATTTCCAGGTTTTCACTACATGTTTTTATTGTACTTTTTCAAATTTTATGATTTTTTTTTGTATATTCTCTTTTATGATTTTTTTTTGTATTTTCTGTTACCAAGATGCTTGTTTCCTAGGTTTTCATCAAGGCAACCATTTTTCCAGAACCTTGAACCGTGCACTAGGTAATTCAAGTATAGAACTTTCTAAGATGGATAATGTTGATAGGTTCATCGAATTGGCCCCCTTCAGGTGTAGACAATCGATAGGCTCTAGATCCATAGACTGATATGATTACAAAGGGACCTAGCTAGTTAGGTTCAAACTTCCTTTCTTTTGTCTATCCTATTGATTTCCAGGGTTTTCCTTTAGGACCAAGTCACCAACCTGAAAGACTTTATAATTTATCTTGTGATTGTAGCTTCTATAAATTCTCTATTGATATGCCTTCAAATGGTTCACGACTTGTTGACGACGTTCATCCAACTGTTCTAGCTCTTGAAGTCTAGACACTCTATAATCCTCATTTGGAACAATTCCTTTCTATGACACATGAAGTGATGGAATCCCAACCTCAATGGGTAGTATGGCCTTTGATTCATAGACCAAGGAATATGGTGTTGCTCATTAGGTGTTCTAATGCTTGTTTGATATGCCTAGAGAGCAGGGTTCAATTGAACATTCCAATCTCGTCCAACATCATTGACAATCTTCTCCAAGATTTTCATAATAGTTTTATTCTAGGCCTCTACTTGGCCATTTCCTTGAGGATAGTATGGTGTTGAAAAATGATGTTGGATATGAAACTTCTCACACAGTTCCTACACAGCCATTGTTTGCAAAAATGGACTGAGGAATTTCATACCTATAGATGAGGTAGTTTAGTATGAAAGAAGATATATGCTTTTGACTGATGGTTGTTAAGGGAAATACTTCTATCCATTTTGTAAAGTAATTTATTGCTATGATTATAAGTTTGTGTCAATTGGATGAAGACAGATTAATCTTTCCTACCAGGTTTAGTCCCCATTGACAAAAAGGCCATGTTGAAGTGAATGGTTGCAATTATTGTGTCAATGCATGTATTATATTACCATGTATTTGATGTTTTTCACACTTCTTAACAAACTAAAAGGAATCCTCCATATTTGGCTAGTAATACCCCAAACAGAGGAGTTTCTTTGCTAGGGTTAGTTTGCTTGAATGAGTTCCACAAATACCTTCATGAAACTCATGTAAAGTTGTCTTAGAATCATTATGTTCTAGACACCAAAGAGGAGTACCATCTAGACCTCGATAGTAAAGTATGTCAACAATTAATGTATGTCATGTGGATTGGTGAATGAAGTTGCATTTCTAGTTTTTGGAAAGATTAGGAGGAAGGGTATTGTCTTTCGAGTAAGCATAAGTCTTTCCATAAATGAAGGATTCAACATCAACTAAATGACATATGGTTTGACAATCTAGATTATCATAAGTAGGCTTAGACACTTGTTCCACCATAAACTCATATACAACCTCACTTTTTTGACAATTGTAAGAGACAAGCAATCGTCACCATAGCATCAACAACCTTGTTTTCTGCCCTTGGAATATGTTCAAACTTGATATCCAAAAAGTAATTTTTGAGATCATCTATCATCTTCTTATATGGCATCAACTTCTCATCTTTTGTTTAATATTCATCATTTACCTGATAGATGACTAGTTGTGAATCTCCATACCCCTATAGTTCTATGATCTTCCATTCAATTGCCACTTTGATTCCAATAATTAGTGCCTCATACTCAGCTACATTATTTGTACATGGAAACATGAGTCTATATGATCTTGGGATGGTATGTCCTTGAGGTGTAACAAAAAAAATTCTCACACCAGACCCATGTTGTGTGTATGACCCATCAAAATAAAGTCTCCATTGTTGTGTTGTCACAGTAAGAATGTCTGCATCAAGAAACTCAATGTTTATTGGACAATAATCTAGTAATGGAGCCTCAACTAACTGATTGACTATCACTTGAACTTTGATGGCTCTCCTATCCACATAATAGATATCAAATTCCCTCAAGACCATGACCCACTCAGCTACTCTTCCTATTAAGGCAGTCTTATTGAGTAAATATTTTAATGGGTCAATCATTGCTATGAGTTTGACTGTGTGGGTTAACGTATAATGCCACAACTACCGGGTAGCAAATACCACTACCAAACAAGCTTTCTCGATGAAGGTGTAATTTATCTCATAACCATTCAAAGTCTTACTGATATAATAGATAGCTTGTTCCCTTCCCTCAAAATCTTCCTATGCTAATAAAGCTCCTAAATAAATTATGTCAGTTGTTGCAATGTATAGTAATAGGGGTCTATTTTCTATAGGTAGCATCAATATGGGGGGTGGCATTAGATATTGCTTTATTTGATTGAAATTTGTTTCACACCCTTGATCCCATTTGAATAAGACATTCTTATGTAGCAAGTGATTAAATGAATGACTTTTGTCTGCTAATTGGGAGATAAATCCCCTGATTGATTGTAGCCTACCTTGTAGAGACCATAGTTGACTGATGTTATTCAGTGGAAAAATTCCCATTATAGCCTTGACCTTACCAGGATCCACTTTGATACCCTTTTCTGACACTATGTATCCTAGGAGCTTTGTGGATGTAACCCCAAACACAAATTTCTTAGGATTTAATTTGACATTGAACTTCTCTAGCCATGTAAATATTTTGCCTAGAATCTCTAGATTTCCTTCTCTGGTATATGATTTTTCTAATATATCATCCATGTAATCTTCCATAAAAGTATGCATCATGCCATGGAAAACAGTGATCATTGCACATTGATATGTTGCACCTGCATTTTTCAACCCAAAGGGCATGGAATTCCAACAAAATGTTCCCCATAGACATGTGAATGTGGTCTCATCATGATCTTTAGGTGCTATTTTTATTTGGTTATACCTTTAGAAGCCATCCATTAGTGATAACATGTCATGTCTTGTTGTTAAGTCAACAATAATATCAATGTTTGGAAAAGGAAAATCATCCTTTGGACATGCCTTCTTGAAATCTCTAAATTCAATTCATATTCTGATACTATTATCCGGTTTAGAAACATGTACAATATTATAAATCCACTAAGCATAGTCAATAGATCTGATGAATCTTGCATCTATCAAATTTTTCAGCTCGACCTTTACCATCAAGGTGATATGTAGATGCATTTTCCTTAGTTTTTATTTCACAAGTTTTATCCTAGCTGGTAGAAATAAATGATGCATTAAAAGATATAGATCTAAACCTGGCATATCAGAGTATGACCAAGAAAAATTAATGTGTCTTTCTTCAAATAATTTGGTGAATTATGGCTTTTCCTGTTTAGTCATTGATGCTGCTAGATGTAGAGTCTTTTCCTTTTTTGTTGTGCCAAGATTGATAGTTTGTGTAGGCTCCACCAACACTGAGGATATTTCATGGTAATGTTCTGGAAGGGTGTCAAATTCTCCATCTTTCAGTTCCCTATATATGTTTTCACTATCATATGTGTTCTTTATTTTTACTTTTTCGAGATCTAATGCTGCCATGTAATGGTTTTCACCATTAGATCCATTTTCCTATTTTCAATTTTGCAACTAGAAGATTTGGCACCCTCCTGCCTCAAAGTGTCTTTATGATATTTATGATTAGAACTTGTTTCAGGTTTGTCATAATAAAGGAAATTTATGATAACATCATCATTTGCAAAGATAGGTACATTGATAGGTTCAGTTGGTTCCCAGTCAATAAGTTTAGGATGCAGTAAGGGTAGAAAGTAATTGGTTTGGTTAAGGTCATTTGTAGTAAAGTTTTTAATAGCAATGTTATCAAAAATTTTAGTGGTAATGTCAAGGTCTATGATATTACTCTCCTCCAAGTCATCTATCTCATTTGATATCTGTCCATCTTCACTTAAGCCATCGATATTTTGTGATCCAAATACAAGTGGTCTAGTTCTTGAGATTTATCCCTCCTCATGTGTGGGTGCATACTCTTTTATAACATCAAATTTTATGTAATTGTATGATATTTATGATAAAGAATCCCACTCATACTCATTAGAATCTGTTTCAGAGCCATTCCGCATTTGAAAGATCCTTTCAACAACTTTATGAGTGATTTCTTCTTTTGTGTCCCCTATATAACCCAGTCCTATTTTGTCTTTTGGCTGAAGTGTGAGAGGTTGGATGGGTTCTACAATGCCTTCTTTTCTTTTTCCAATAGGTCCTTGTCCTTCATATCCCATTTTCTCTAATACTATTTTTCCCTTGCCATATTGATTTTCCTTTATGCTAATATTTTCCAATGTAGAGTCTTCCTCATATTTTTAGAGCCAATTGAGGATGGCCTTATCTTTGGATTCATCTTCTAAAGTACATTCCTTTACAAATCTATTATAAAAAACCATGGTAGGTTGTGATGATTTTCATGTTATTGTTGATGGTTGTCCATATGATCTTGGAGATGGTAGCAATTGTGAAAAACATAAAGATTGCTCAATGGAATACTCTCCCATGCCCTTGTCTTTTAACTAGATCTTGTCTTTGAATTGTTGTGATAGAGAATCTAGTTGAGCTTCATTGCTTGATGAAGTGTAATCAACAACACTTGTCTCTTTTGATTGGTCCTTTTTCTCAACCCATTTAGATATAAAATTTAGTTGCTTTTCACTGTTGGATGGACTAGACATGTTTTTTTCCCTATTATGGGGCACCAAAGTGTCTTGAGTTGTTTTAAGCATGTTACAAGTTTGGGGATTATTGTAATCTACTGCAATAGTGACTTCCTATCCATTGACTAAAAAATTTAAGCATTGATGATAAGTTGAAGGTATTGCTTGCATTTCATGAATATAGGAACATCCCAAGAGTATGTTATAAGTGAGCCCTTTGTCTAATACTTGGAAAACAATATTCTTCACAAATGGTCCCATTTGAATAGGCAACACAATCAACCCCTTGGATGATCTCTCTTCTTTGTCATAGGCCTTTATTGTGATCCTCCTGGCATCAATAGCATTATCAGAATAACCTAGTGCATAAATCAATTTTAAAGTGCAAATGTTTAAACCAACTCCACCATCTATTAAGACACGTTTTACTCGGTGTTTGTGGATTAAGACTTCAATATGAAGAGAGACATTGTCCAAATGAGTAAGTGTCACATCATCTTATTTTGAAAAATGATAGGCAGTGAGGCATGGTTAAGTGTCTCACCATAGCCTAGATTTGACAAACATCTAGATTATTGGGTACTGTTGTGGCCATAAGAGCTTGTTCCAAAACCTCCTTATGAGATGGTGAGATTTTAAGGAGTTCCAAAATTGGTATTTGTGCTGGTATTTTCTACAGTTGATCAATGATGTATTGATTTGAAGGTGTAGTAATGGTTTTAGATGAAAGTCCTTTAAATATTACCCTGGATTGTCCCCTTGTTGTTATGTTGATCAGTTGATAATCTTGATTTTCCTTGATTTTTATGACATTGATCTGATTGTCGAATGTATCCATGTTTAAGATCAGATTTATGGGTATGATGTCATTGATTTCAATGTTATCAGTTTGATTGTTAGCAACATCATTATTCTCAACTGTAGAGATACAATGAATAGCGTTGTCATAAATGTAGTTTACATTTTTACCTTTACCATTTGCAGAAGAAGATTCTCCCTTTTCATATTTTGTTAAAGGATTTTTAAATGCACCATGATCATTGTTTGTTTGAGGTCCTTCTACAAATAATTTCTTGCTATCAATCAAATATTGTACTAGATGTTTCAACTGCATACAATCATTTGTTTTATGTCCCTTATTTTTATGAAAGTTACAATAGCCAACATCATTCCACCAAGATGGTTTTACTTTTGGTTCCCAATTTCTTGCTTTAGGTAAGTAGATAAGTTCATTTGCAATAATTTATCTCATTGTTTATTCTATTGTTTGTCCCAATGGTGTGAATCTTTGTCGATTTGATGGTCTTGGATATGATTGTGGTTTAAATTCTCCATTGTTTTGGTTGTTGTTTTGACTGACATTGTAATTGATATTTTGGTCATTATGTTGATTGATCTTTGAAATAGTTGTCAAATTAAATACTGGTTTTGCATTTTGTGTGTCATTTGTAGCATCATTGTTTCTAGTATTTCTATTCTTTTTCTAAAACTTAGTTTTATCATTAGTGCCATAGTGATTTGAGGTATTTGTATTATTTGATCCTTCATTGTAATGTTTTATCACCCCTCTTTTGACTAAGGCTTCTTCGATCTTGAGCCCATTTTCAATCACTTTCTCAAATGTTCATGGACATTGTAGTTCAAGCCTATAGCTAATGTCATCAATTAGGTTTTCAATGAATATTTCCATCTTTTCTTCCTCTGGTATAGAATGAGGATATCTAGCAAAAAACCTTCGCGATCATTGTAGAAATGAGAGGAATGTTTCACCTTTATTTTGTTTCATGTTGTAAAGGTCTTTTATTTTTACCTCATGTTGAATATTAAAGGAAAATTGTGAGATAAACTTGTTGACTAGTTCCTCAAAAGTTTGAATCCTTGGTTGTAGTTTAGAAAACCATTCCATACATTGACCTCCTAAGTTCCTTGGAAATAACCTCATTATATAAGTGTCTGCTTGTGAAAATTATAAAATCATGGTTCTAAATTCCCTCACATGATTGATTGAGTCTATTTTACCATTGTACTTGTCATATTTTGGGAATTTGCAATGTATAGGAAATTGTACCATGTCCACACTTGGATGAAAAGGATAAGGACAAATGTCCTATAATGAGTACCTCTTTGTGGTTCCTTTTTGTATATCTTGAAGTTGTTGCAAGTTTTGTATTTGATGTGTTAGGTCAACCACTTGATCTATGTTTTGTGCGTTTTGTGGTTTAGTTTCAGTTGTTCTAGTTGCTTCTTTTAGTTGATTAATGTTGAATTCCTTTGAAATTTTTGCACCTAGTTCAGCTAGGATCAAAAGGTATTTTTCCATATCTTGTTCTAATTTTTTTTCCATAAATTAATGGAAATTGGGATCTTGTTGTGTTGTTTGGATATCCTCTTGATTTATTTCATTTGGATCATTTTGGTGGAATTTGTGAAAGGGATTTTCTTCAGTCGTGGTGTTTGGTGTTTCAATTTCCTTTTCTCTAAGTTTTTGTCTTTGTAACCTTGTTAGAATTGGCATACAAGTGTTTGTTATTCTCACTAAACTTTGATATTTTTGGATGAGTGTGAAGGATTTTAACTTAATTCAAATAGAATGATAAATTCTATTGTTGTGAATAAGTTAAAAATCTGATTATTTTGTTTCATTTCATGATTGTAGAATGACAAAATGTTGATTAACAAACTCAACATAATAATCCAGAATTTTGTGTTTGATGATTTAGAAAATTTATGGTTGTAAGATCTTGGTTTAATTTGATAATTTTTGAATTGCAAAATCATAATTATTTTGAGCTATGAGACATTGTTTGGACTGATAAAATGTTTCTGTTTTGACAAAGATCCAAGTTTTGATGTCAAAAGTCTGATAGTAGTTTCAAATAGCTCTCTATTTTCTTTTTTTGTGGATGCACTATTACAAAAGGTAGACGTGTTGAAACAAACTATGAATGTGCTAAAAGATATGGTGAATGCATTTTTAGATAGGATATATGCACTAAAATAGACTGTGGATGCACCAAGATACTAGTAAATTCTGACACTAGTAAATTTTGGTGATAGACTATAGATGTGCTGTAAGATTAGTTAGATGTGTTCAAACAGTGTTTAGATGTGGTATTTGGACAAAAGATGCACTAAAATACTGGTTGTATGCACTACAATAGATTGTGTATGCACTATTATGGGATTGTTCATAGTGTTGTCTAGATTTTCTTAGTAAAAGAATGATTTCTAGATGTAATTTCTGAATCATGGATATTTTGATAGGGTATCCTACTAGTAAATCTCTAATTTTGATGATCTAAATGGATGATACCTTCAATAGTGACCTTTCACGCATGAAAGAAAGTTTGAAAAATGATGGTTTTCTACAAAAATCCTAATGTTTCCAAGTTTTTCTCTATTGTAACAATTGATTTGGGTTGTTGGAATATTGTATTATTGGTTGTGGAATGAAAGATTGACGAATGGGTTGATTATGATTATGCTTTTGAGAAAGAGCTCTTTATGGGAAATAAGCTTGTGAATATAAAGGCTCTAAAGCAAAATCATTAGCATGTCCTCTAGCAAAGTCATGATATCTATGGACGAAATTTTGATGTTCAAGTAAGATTTTTCTATTTTGATATAAGAAGTGTCTCCTTTCCAAAAGTTTTCTATAACTAAGTTGCTTCTTTGGTTTCTTGATTCTTTTTGTAAGGGGTTTCTTGACAAATGTTGTTGATTTCCAATCCCTTAACATAAATTTTTATAGGTTTACTTTTCAAACTCTTTGTGTTTTTTTGGATGATCTTTATTTGAATTAATGATTTGAAAGCACATCGAGCAATTGTAAAACAATTGTTTTAAGTCCTAGAATCTAAACAATAAGTGTATGTTCAAGAATCAAACATGATCCTCCTTGATTTCCATTGGTATTTCAAAAAGGTCATCATAATACTCAACAACTCACATCTTAAAATCACATCAACTCACACAACTGTGTCACCCCCTAGAGGGTGCCTATGTTTTTATCTTTTCCAAGCATGTACTCAAAGTTATATTTCTTGATCCCTTGAGCAAACAGTCCTTGGAAATTATATGGTGAGTGCTTTGGGGGTATATTCTTCCCCCCCTTACACCGTGAATATTACAATGTTTGGAAATTGAATTCAGTTGGATTCTACACTAAAGTTCGTAGATAGGGTATCTGTTTAGAGCGGCAAATGATAAACTACCTCAAGAGACCTCCCAATCTTTAGAACAAATATTTTGGGGATCGTTATCTTGTACACTTCTGGTAAATGTGGGTTTCCCCATATTTACTTTTATTTTATAGTGGGTTGGAAAGCCTAGCTTTGGTTGTTCCCACTCAGGTCATTCTCGTAGGGTGAGTACTTTTTCCCACTACGACAGGCCTTCTAAAGGATTTTAAAAAGCATAAAGTGCATAAAATGAAAAGACGAGTTTGGCATTTTGATCACCCAATTAAGGGGAGAGCATAGGCCTATCACCGTACAATCACAATAGACAATATTCAATTTGTAAAGCCCAAATGAAAATTTACTATTCTATGTGAAGATATTGCTTCACAAAAGATATGATGTTTATTTTAACCGAAATAGCAATGCATGATGACTACCCCAGGATTGGTGTATTTTAATCCAAATGACTACCCTAGGATTGGTTCATTTTAATCCAAAAGTTGTAATGAAACCATTGGCTATGGTTGTGTCAGATCCAAACAACAAAATTACAAATGCGCTAGAACAAAGGTCATATGCACTACATAATTGGTCATATGTGCTACAAAATCAATTAGATGCCCTAAAAAATAATCAAATGTGCTACAAAATCAATTTCATGTGCTACATAATTAATCAGATGCACTAAAATAGAGTGAGCCTAGGGAACAGTCCACTGGAAATTTAGTCAAATGCTCTAGAATAGTCTTTGAATGCATTGGAGTTTTTGAAGGATGCATCGAAATAGTCGTCGGATGCGATAAAGTATCTGGTGGATGTGCTGTAAAATCTCTCGATCACACTAAAAGAAACATGTTAGAAGACTACACAAACACTTTTGGGAAAATATGTTAAATATGGGGTTAAGGACCCCACGATGGGCACCAAAATGTAAGTGTGGAATAAGTAATGAGTAAAATAACAAACAACACCTCTTAATAAGACATTATATCAAAGATTCAACAATATTTAAACTAATTTAAAGCAAGAATCTATTGAAAGCATCATATTGTTCTCTATCTCTAAAGATTTATTAAGTTATAGGGCTCTTAGATTTTGTAAGCATTGTGACTGTTAAAATGCCAATCTAGAGAATGAGATGTTGCTAAATGCAATAATCTAATCTTATATGATGATGTCTAAATGATATGATGAATCTATTGTAATCTAAATTGACATGAAACTTGATAAAATAAGCTACAGTAAACTATGATGCAGCCATGATATTGATTCTAAAATGCTATGATTGTTATTGCTAAATGATAATGCTATTGCTAAGATGCCTGATTGCTCAATTGATATTTCTGCAAAGAAAGATTGCATAAAGTTGGGATCCATTTCATGTGGAAAGAGGCTATATTTATAGATTCACGACAACACATTTGTGAAGGGGTAGCAAGTAAAGGTCTGGATTTGATCTGAAGAATTGAATGGCGAAGGACGAAGAATCCTAAGCTGATTATGGAGATTGTTCCTCCCTAGAAAAACACATAGCTAGAAGATAGGAAGAATCATTGGAAAAAGATGAAGAGGATTAGCTGCAAATTTGTCTCCAAATTTACCTGTGAAGGTTGAGATGAATTAAATTAGACATATAATATCTAATTTGGTAGGTGGATATGATTAGTTGTAGAATATGTGCATAAATTTGAATATTTAGATTTGTTTCAAATTTAGGAAGAAATAACAATTATTAAAATAAACAAATGTTTTTGATATTATTTATTTAATAAAAGAGAGATAATGATAATTAAATAAAAACTATTGAAGTTTGATTATTTAATTAAGAGAGAATAAATTAGTAGAATATAGATGTGAACTATATGAATAAATATTTCTATTTATTCAATAGAAGAAGAATTTGATTATGATAACTAAATAAAACAAAATAAAATTCGTTTATTTAATTAAGAAAAAATAATAGAATAAAGATTGAAGAATTTAAAAGATGAACTATATAAATAAATATTTCTATTTATTTAATAGTAGAAGAATTAAAGGTTGATTAATTAAATAAATCATATTTAATTAATTAGATTATCTAGACCATTTTTATGTGTATACACCTCTTTATCTACTAGTGGATTTGATAACATGGGAAAATGACCACTTGGTGTGATCACATTACCTAGTATATTTGAAGAAGTTACATTACAAACCGCTATCCATGTTATGTCTCATGAACTTTCATATAATATTCTTTTAGGAAGACCATGGATCCATGCAATGAATGGAGTGCCTTTAATTCTTCATCATATAATGAAGTATTCCTATAATAAAAAAGTGGGTATAATCAAAGTCAATCCTGAACCAAATAGTTGTTTGAACAATGAGAAAGGAAAGGAAAATCCTTCGGCAACATTAACACCAAGTACACAAGTGGAACCTATGCAAGAAAAACATATTGAGGAAGTCATAAAACTATTGGAGTATGATTTTGGTTCCTTAGATTTCACAAGATTTATGGGTGAATACAAGATCATGAACAAAGAATGCAGAAAAAGGAAAAGTAAAAGCAATAATTTCAACAAAAAATTCAAAAGACCCTTTGAAAGCATCCACATCAACCACTTTAGTAGAAGAAGAAAATTATACAACAAGCTTTGACAAAACTAACTATAAAACAAGGTTATGAACTTATGAAACAACTTGGATATAGTGGAAAAGGATGTGTTGCTAGAGAAAAAGGTATTTGTGTCTGTATATAGCCTAACACACAAGGAATGACTAATAGTCTTGGTTATTGTCCCTGAAAAGAAACAAGCAAGCCTTCAATAATGTCAACATTCTTACAAAAGATTCTTCTAAGCTGACTTTAACATTAGTGCATCTTGAATTGGTAGACGCTAGTGGTCTTGATTATTACCCTTTTAAAGAAACCAAAGAAATAGAGAAATCCTCACTTGATATAAATGTCATCACACAAAACACTAACTGTTGGAGTTCATTAGATTTTACACCTTCCTTTAAAGGATAGTACAAAATATCGCACTCTAAAGAGTCTTGTGTAAGTATGACACCTTGTAATAAGCAAGAGATATCTTTTTCATAAAATAAAGGAACATCTTCTATTGATCAAGGGAGTATCTTGTCGAGACTCCTCCAAGATCATTTGATATCCCTCTTTCCAAGAACATGTGAAAGAAATTTTACTGCAAGAATTCAATTTGTGCTATTCCTTGTCTTGAAGCTTCCTATTCCTCTAATTGATACTATTTTTATTTTATTATGTTTCTCATCAATCATCTTGGATCATCCTTGTCTTGCACTAAGTGGGGGTAGGGGGTTAGGTTAGCCTTGTCCCCGTATGTCACTTGCTGTTGTCTCTTTTGGCTAGTTGACTGCCTTCCATGTATATATAAGAGAAAGCTTGGCATTTGGATGACATACCTTAAGTTGGATTACATGTTTCATACTGAGTTTTGTGGGAAGCCCCTTATTCATGATGTAGTTTTATTTCAGAACATATAACTTGGAATAACACTTTTTGATTAACCTCTCATGTATTCTTCTACTTTAAAGTAATTGATCACAACAATGGTGTTAAAAACTACTTTAAAGTGGAGGCATACATCGACACTCATGTTCCACTATGCGATTTATGTATTCTAGCAATGAATCCTTTTCTTGGTGGTGTCATTAGGTTTTATTTCCTCCAATAGTGTGATACTTCTTTGACTTGTCTACTCTTGGAGACATTAGGCATGCTGTTCCCTAAGAAGAGACCTTACATGAACTATAGAAAAATCCCTTTGAACGTAATTTACACTACTTTTTCATTTACAACATCTATTGTATGGCTACCTTGTATAACACACTTTGCTTTCCTATGGAGCCATCTTGTTTTTTCATGGGTGTCAAGCATACGAAGCTTTTCTTGCCTCATGAAGCTCAAAGTTCATTGTTGTGTGGTGCCTTATTAAAGTTATCGTGAGGTATAACTTTGGTATGGTTGTATGCATGGGAGCCAAAATTAGGCATGACCTTCCTATAGCCACTTGCTTGTTTGTGTGAGAGCATACCAACCACATGCATATGTGTCTTGTTGGGGGCTCACCTAGTGGATGGCCTATGGTTCCATTATCCCATATGAGCATGTGTTGGTTTCATAGTGGACATCATGTTCCACTCATAAACATTCTTGGACAAATAGTTGAGATTTGATCCACAACATGTGGGACAAATTTGATTGAAGCTTGATCCACCTCTTTTTATTTTTTCTTGTTTTTATTTTTCTTTCTTTTAGTCATTGACATTATATGTTTGTGTATCTTGATACATATCATACACCTTATGTGTGTCCCTTTGTTCTTATGTTGGTTTGATGTAATATTTTGGATCTTGGAGGCTTGGTTACCTCTTTGATCTTTGTTATCCTAGACCATCCACATTTGTACACTTAGACCCCTCTTGAATGTTTACTTTAGTGTGAGTTGAAGCAAGTTCCTCCTCTCACTAAAGTGGGGGCTAGATGTAGTGTAGGAAAAAGTAGTCCCTCTTCACACTTAATTTGGGAATGGTTAACATTAAAATGAAACTAATGTTGCCTTGATCTAGTGTTGTAATGTGTTTTACACATTCACATTAGGTTTAGGGCCCTTTTAAGCTAAATAGACCTAATTTTTCTTTAATTTAGTGTTGTAAAGTGTATTTATTTGCACCTTCATATCATCATTAATAGGACCCTAAGACCCTTTTTAATGTATCCTAAGGCTTATTTCAATGGAGATCCTAACATAATTAACAAATACACTTAATTTTCTAACTTCCCGACATTTCCTCAGTCTAAAAATTCCTGGTGGGACCTATACGCCATCTTGGGAAAATGAGTCTCTTTTGGCCCCTTTTTAAGGTTTTGAGTGGGAAATTAGGGTTTTAAATTCAAATTTTATGAATGTTGGCATTTGGGATCTAATAAGTGATAAGTTAGATGAACTTCCTATATAAACAAGGTTTCAAATCATCATTTCACCTAAGAAATCATAATATCAAGCTAAGAAATCAAGAGTCAAGCATCTTAATACTTCACAAGAGAATCATAGAGTATTCAAGAGCATTTCTAAGGTATTCAAGGGTAGATTTCTTTATCATTTGTTGCAAGAATTCAAGATCCATCATCATGTTAAAGGCATAAAGCATCAAACAAGTTGTTGAGCTAGTCTTGTGATGTAGCATCCAAGATCCAAGTTAAGAATTTTCTCATATCCAATTCAAGATCATGATCTACATTCTACATGGCCACTTCATGCTATATTGTTGATTTACATTTCAGGACAACATTCAAGGTATCATTGTTCATGTTCTATGTTTCATTGTTTCATCATAAGGTTTAATTATCTAATTGGGATTTGACCTAGGAAAACCCCTATTCCCTAACAATCAACAAGTTTATCTCTCTCTCTCTCTCTACATGTGTGATTGTAGATCTAGGTGTTTTGATGTTTGAAGATCCCTTGAAGAGTAAGTTGCAAGATTGAACAAGTTGTTAAGTTGACACAAGGTTTTCATCTTCATGGAAAGTCACCTATTGGTTGGAATTCAGTGTTTTAGACTCAAACAATTTGTAGGAGGAAAGCTATAGGAGATCACCAGAGAATACCAAGATTTCAACCAAACCCTAATATTGGGACTAACTCACCACCTTGGGTGTATGAGTCCCAATACTAAATTTTTCTAGATTTTAGGAGATTCAAATCAGTCATGTTGAGAGATTCTAGTTATTGCATAGATACCCTAGTCTAGGAATAAATCACCTAGATTGGCATTTGAGTACTAGTGAGCTTCAAATAGTAGAATTTTAGGGTTTTGGAGCTTGTTTTGACCTCATATTTCTTCCAGGTTCACCTCTATTCATTATCAATTTGCTATCCTAAATTTTAGTTTCATTTCCTAGGTTATCTAGTTAGGTTTTACATGTTACATTCATTTCTTGTCTTCCCAAGCCCCAACTTGGTGATAAACCATCTTTTAGTCTTTAATCACACCCTATGATACCTTATTTCAAATCTCTTTCCATCATTCCATCACTGGACTGAGATCTCTAGGGTTTCCTTGAATGAAACTTGTAGGAAATTGGTTTTTCTATCTCCCTTAACATTAGGAAACCAACATTTTCTAGGTTTCATATCCATTCTATGGAATAAATTAAGAAGCTTAGTATGGCCCTAAAATTAGACATTCCCAAGGCATATGATAAAGTTTATTAGTAGTTTCTAATGGTTATCCTGTAGAAGTATGCATTCAAAGGAAGGATTCTGAATCTAATTAAATCTTGTGTCACAACACCTAAATTTTTTTCTCTTGTATATATATGCATATGCATACATATAAATATATATGTATACACATATGTATATGTACACATATACATACATACATATATATATATCATAGTGTAGAAAAATATACTCCTTTATATTTTCACATATATATACACACATCACTCTACCTTTTCCAAATATGTCAGAACTTTGTTGTTTCTATTTTTGTTATACTTTAAATTTATGTTTCAAGTTTGAATGGGTATAATTGAGTTGATTTAATATTTTTAATTTTTCTCTCAAAAATGCTATTTAGGCTAATACCCCCATCCTCAATCATAAGGAAATCAATAGATTCCCTCATTGAGTTGACTCACCTAAGGGTTGTAAGTCGATTCTTTGTGTGGATCTCATTTCCTAATGAAATAAAAGAAAATAGGCCCATTTGTATCACACACCTCATACATTATTGATTTTCACACATTTTGGGTGGAACAACACTCCAATATCCTTTGTTTCATAGTTGTGTGTGTGTGTGTGTGTGTGTGTATGCACATATGCATATATCTATACATGCATAAGTATATGTATAAATGTATGTATATAGATATATAATTGTATAAATGTATGTCTATATATATAATAAAATATAATTTAAAATTAACCCTCCTATAAATAAAAAATATTGAACATTATATAAAATCAATTGAAAGAAAATGAATATATAATATTATTCAATTATTAAATTTTGCTAAGAAAATCACTTTAACTAGGTAACCATATATTTCAAGAAACATATTCAATTATGCTTCAAAAAATCCTTTCACTAGGCCAACCACATGTTTCAAGACATCTATTTAAGTATTAACTTCAATTTTTTTTAAAATATTTTATTAGGTGACCACATGTTTCAAGAAACCTATTCAATTATTAGCTTCCATAATGTTGCAATGTGCTATATAAATGCATAGATGTAGACATCTATTTAATCTAAATTACTTTCAATAGATGACCACATATTTGAGCAAACTCATTACAAATGATTTCTTTAGCTTATTATGTGTTTGATGGTTACATAATATATAGATAACATCCACGTAAAAATATTAGTTTCCATAAGTGATAACAAATTAGGCACATGCTTTTAATATTTTCTCTTTTAAAGAAAGGATGAATAATTTTCATTCTTTTAAAAAAAGGATAAATAATTTTCATTTTTGTATGCATATGAACTAATATTATGCTTGATGAGGTCTACCAAAAACTTTTTTTTTTTTTTTTTAGACTACAGGAATCGGGTAGCACGACCCCCTATAAACTGCAGTGCGCCTGGTAAACATTTTAATGTGACTGGCGGCGCTGGCACGACACGCCCTCCAGTACCACGGGACGGAGGAGACTAGAACTCGTGAACAGCAGAGCCGCAACAGAATTACTTAGCCAACCGAGCTAGGGCCCCCGCCCAAGGTCTACCAAAAACTTGAGGAAGCCTATTAAAATGTATTTAAGGAACTCCTTATATATTTATTAAGTTGGGCAAAATATATTAAATTTATAATAAAATTTTCAAAATTTCATTTAAGTTCACTTTAGAGTTAGAGTCTTATAAATCTAATCTATTTAATTTACATATATTCATTAAATTAATTGAAAATAACAAAATATAAACTTAATATTGCTAAAATCTAATTTAAGATTAAGATAACTACAAAATAAATAAAAATTACAATAACTACCATATTTTATACACACACAAAACAACAATCAAAACATGAATACATAATATATTTTGCAATTATAGACGTCTACTTTGCTTTCACTAGATGACGACATTTTTTAAGAAACCTATTCAATCATTATCTTCCTCCTAAAAAAAAGTGCTTAGAAAGAATTTCTTTCACACAATAACCACATATTTCAACAAAGCTATTAACTTCCACTTTAAAAAATTGCTTTCAATTCAATTATTAACTTCCATTTTAAAAAGTGCTTCCTCTTTTAAAAAATTGTTCTCAACAGAAAATCAATTATTGACTTCCACTTCAAAAAGTTGCCTTCAAATCAATTATTTACGTCTATTTAAAAAAAAATCACTTTTACAAAGTGATCATATATTTTGATGGTTTTTTCTATTGAACAATGCAACAGAGGTAATACAATAAATATGGAGATTCAAAAATTGTCAAGAAAACATTCATAACGAACTCCAATATCAAAACAAGAGTACAATGGGCAGAGACAATATATGACAATAAAAACAATCATGATCACCTATCAACAGCAAAACAAGACTAAAAAAGAGGGGACAAAACATGTTAATAACAACACAACTAGAACTTCTAATAAAAGGATTGTTTACAATAAATAGCCGACATTTGACTTCCACTTCAGTAAAATTGTTTAAAGTGAAAGGGCAACCATTTCAAGAAGGCAAACGACTTTTCACGCAAGAAACACATCGAAATTAATTCTTTCAGCACCGTTATTTTCATAGGTTTGGTATTACGGATTTTCGCAATAAATCGCCACAACAATTTAGTTGACCTCATTAAAGAGTCTCGTCTTACAAATATGATCTGTTGAGTGTGATTCTGCTGCAAATCGCTTCTTGCTCTTATTATTATTCCGCAATACTTTTGTATAGAGATAATCAAGATATGGAGGTACTTTGCAGGAGTACGGTGGCCACGGTGGTAGTGATTGTCCTGAGCATTATGGGAATATATTTCAAGAAAGGGCCGCTAAATTGGCCAGTACTAGGTATGATACCGTGGCTACTGTGGCATTTAAGCAATATTTATGAGCAGGCAGCCAAATTGGTACTTGAGAATGGTGGTACTTTCATAGTTAGAGGCCCCTGGTTGTGCGGAAGCAATCTGTTTGAAGTAGTCACATCTAGTCCTGCTAATTTAGAGTATATTCTCAAGGCTGATTTAAGCAACTTCCCTAAAGGTCCCTACTTCAGAGAGGTCTTTTTTGAAATATTTGGCCATGGTTTATTTAACTCAGATGATGAACTGTGGAAACGCCAGCGAAAGCCCGCTGTAATGGCATTAAGCAGTAGCAAATTCAAAGAAAGCTTTTTAAGTCTGGTGCAGAAATCTCTGCAGCAGAAAATTTTGCCACTTCTTGAAGAAGTAAAAGAGGAAGAAGCTTCAGTTGATCTACACCATGTACTCCTTCAGTTGAATATAGATAATATCTGTACGGTTATTTTTGGGAGGGAAGTAGGAAGTGAAACTTTTGCTTTGGCCTTTGATGAAGCTATGGAATGCTGCATTTATCGTTTGCTCTGCCCTTCATTTATATGGAAGGTTATGAGGTTTCTCAACGTGGGTTTTGAGAAGAGGTTGAACACAGCTCAAGCAATAGTACGAGACTCTGTAGCAGAGATGGTGAAGAATAAAGTGAAGGAGCTGGAGGAAGGGAATGAATTGCAGGGTGACATATTATCCACCTTCATCAGATTGGAAAGAGAACAAGGATGCTCTCCTTCTCAACATTTGTTGCAGGTATGTACAGTTAATGGAAATCGTTTATGTATTGTTGCAGGTAGTTATTGAGATTGATTAGTGTGAAATGGAGGTCGTTTATGCATTGATGTTGATGTAGGTAGTTATTGAAATTCTTTGATCTAAATAAATATACGCAGTTGAATCTAAAAGCTTTCAAATTAATTTTATAATAAAAAAATTATAAAAGAAAGTTGTATTATTTTAAGTATTTTTGAACTTCGATAGATAAATTAATAACGTTTTTGAAATCGTAGGGATTAACCATGACCGTATTTCTTGCGGGTAAAGATACTACTGCACTTGCAATGTCATGGTTCTTTTGGCTTTTAAGCATGCATCCACGCGTGGAGGAAAACATAGTCTCTGAGCTTTCCCAGATTTTGAATTCAAAACATTTGAGCAGCGATAACAATGAATATGATAAGGTGGGTTTTGGTTTGGAAGAATTGGGAGGTATGAATTATTTGCAGGCTGCTTTGTCTGAATCTATGAGGCTTTACCCTCCAGCTCCTTTTCTTTTCAAAGAAGCAGCAATTGACAACGTTCTACCGGATGGAACTCCTGTTAAGAAAGGCTCAAAGGTTTTGCTATTCATTTATGCCACTAATAGAATGGAAAATATATGGGGAAAGGATGCCCTTGAATTCAAGCCTGACAGATGGATTACTGAAAAGGGGGTCTGTATGAAGGAGAGCGATTACAAGTATCCTGTGTTTAGTGCAGGTCCTAGGATATGCCTTGGGAAAGATGTTTCCTATCTGAGTATGAAATTCATAGTTGCCAATATCCTTGTACGGTATCGAGTAAAAGTTGAAGCTGGTCATCAAGTGAAGCCTAAGCTTGGGCTTACTCTATTCATGAAGCATGGCCTCAGAGTCACCTTGGATGCCAGAAATGATGTTCTACAGTAAAATAGTATTAATAGATATATATGCATAGATCTTAGATAATAGATATATTTCAATAGTCTAGCCTTTGGTTAGGCTCTATTTCTAGTCAAAATGTAAGAATATATAAAATCTGTGAACTCTATTGTTGACTTATGCAGCACGTCAGATCTCAGTACCGTTGTTAGAATGTACAATATAATAATTTATAGAATAAAATATAGTTCATATTATTAAGCCCCCTTTGATTGTTACAAATAGTTGTTCCTAGTTTATTATTATTATTATTATTAAAAGAAAATTACAGGTGTAAATTAGTTCTAAATATGTAAGAAAATTGATTTATTTTAGAAAACAGATTATCAAGCAAGCAAGGTTGAAACCTTTTCCTTGCTTGAAATATTATTTATTTTAAGGTTTCTGTTTTTTTTTTCCTTCTTCCTTTCTAAAGAGGGTATCTATAACATAAATTTGTATAATGATAATCTGACAATTTAGGTTTGGTATTTTAGTTAGATTTAAATCTACAAAAGTATCATGTTTAAATTTATAGAGAATAAAATATATGTTCATATTATGAAGCAAAATAAAATAAAAATGCTCATATTATTAAGTCTCATTTGATTGGCACAATTAGTTGCTCTCAATTACCTTTCTTTTCATTTATAACAAACATTATAAATGTAAGAGTTAGTTTCAAATATACAAACAAAATGATTTATTTCATAAAACAGGTTGTCAAACAAACTTGAAACCCTCTACTTCACATTTATTTATTCTAAGAAGGCTTCTTTTTCTTTTTTTCTCTAAAGAGGGTATCTTAAACTAAAAAAATGTATAAAGATAATATACCACTTTTACATTTAGGCTTTGTATTATTAGTTAGATTTAAATCTATAAAACTATTATGCTTAAATTTATAGATAATAAAATATATGTTCATACTATTAAGTCTCACTTGATTGTCACAACTAGTTGCTCTCAATTACCTTTATTTTTATTAAAACAAATGTTACAAAAGTAAGTGGGTTTTAATATGCAATCAAATTGATTTATTTTAGAAAATAGGTTGTCAAGCAATCAAATAGGTTGATTTATTTAGTCTAAGAAGGCTTCTTTCTCATTTTCCTTTTTCTCTAAAGAGGGTATTGAAACTAAAAACTGTATAATGATAATCTAACACTCAACATTTAGTCCAAGTCTAAGGGGTGAGTTTAGAAGTCTAAAACAAAATCAAAGTCATGGTTTCAAATTTCAAAATTTATGAAATGTGTACCTGTTCTAAAACGTACACCCATTCTAAAATATAATGTAGTTAGAAATGGGTACCCATTTTAAAATTAGTGCCTATTTTGAAAAAAATGGGTACCCATTTTACAAGTACCCATTTTAAAAATAAAATAAAATTGGGATCTCAAGCCTAAATGGGTACCCATTTTTGTTGGGATTTTTTCCAAAAGTGAAACTTCCCCTATATGTGAACCAACTTCTTTCTTTTACCACTTGGTTCCTTAATACAATGTGCATTGTGGTAGGGATACATAGCATTGACTTTGTTTGTAGGTGTTGGATTGGTAATTTAGATCATTATTCACATCATAGAATATTTCTTATGCAGTAGATCTTATTGTCTTATAGAGGGCCCTTGATCCATTGCCATCATTTTTATTGGATGGTGCATGTAGTCCTTAGAGTTTGCTAGATATTTTAATTTATTGATATTTTATCATTGGTTGGTCCTCAATCATATAATAGTGTATAGGGCCCTCTTTTGTTTGAATTTTTGGTGGATCATGACATCATTTGGTTGCTATATTATGAAATTTCTATAATGTGAACTAGTTAAATTATAAAACAACTTAATTTATATAAATATACATATTCTAATTACACTAACAATTTGACCTAATTAGAATAAATTTAATTAAAATTGTTGTTATTTTTACATTTAAGAAAAGAATATAATATTAACTAAGAAACATGTGAAACATATAATTAAAATTTAAAAGATAGCTTGAGAAATGGAAACTAGACTAAATTAGAGTATAGGAATTTAATAAAAAGACTACTACCAAATGGACAATAATGAACTTCATAGATGATAGAACACATACAATATTTTCCAAATCTAGTATACTCCTTAACACATGGTCCATACGGTTGATGAAGAATCTCAAGAATGAAATAAACTACACAATGCTAGAAGTATTGAATAATAATATAAATATAGAAAATGAGAAAATAATAAATATTAAGTTGATAGGTATATTGTATATACCAACTTGGAAAATCTCTATTTATATCCCACTTCCTATATTTCTATTTTTTAGGAAAGGTGTCTCAACCTTGCTCTTATTGATAGAATTAATAAAGTATGATTTTTAGGTTATAAAACAATAAAAATAATTTCCAAACTATAGATTTTGTTTTTTGGTAAAATAAAAATATGGCACTACACTATTGCATAGAGTTCTTTGAGATCTACATTTAAAAAAAAAATCCAATCAACCCCCCAAATCAAAGTTATGATATCTATAATCTTGCCTAGGAAATATAAAATCTGTTGGACACATAAAGAGATTGAAGGAGTAGATTTTTTTTTTGGGTAAAATAAAAATATTGAGTTGTATGGCACTACACTATTGCATAGATCTCCTTAAGATCTACATTTAAAAAAAAGTCCAATCAACCCCCCAAATCAACGCTATGATATCTAGAATTTTGCATAAGAAATATAAAATATGTTGGAAACATAAAAAAGATTTAAGGAGGAGTTACACTCATTGACCAACTAACACATCATAAGGACTTGTTACCCAATTTTCACTTAACGTTTCAATCAGTCAGGATGAATTATGTTTCAGATGTTCACAAGGGCCAAATGGGACATTTGCATCGAGGGTTAGGTCATGCATCTGATGACATTTCACAAGGAGCTTAGTTGAAAAGCATGCCTCAATCAGTTTTGGCACAAAACTTATTAGAGAAGAAAGTCCGCAAGACCCTCCTGCTGTCTTGCCGACCGGTAGTGTGTTCTATGTGGTTGAATAAACTAGTCGCTAGGAGTCTTCATGTATCTCTCCACTTGAAAAGGGTCATGCCGATAGTTGTTCATCGGGGAGTTCTCGGCATAGGATTTTTCCTTCGGCATAAGGTCTTGTCGAATAAATGAATTCTCATCGAAAGAGTGGAACTCTCGGTGTAATGTTAAGCTCGGGGAGATGTCTCGGCGACAAGCTGTGGTCTCGCCGAAACAAGGTGCCCTTGGTGTGATATCTTGGCAAAAGATGGTGGTCTCCCTAACTTTAAGGGCTCTCGGTGTAGGAGTTGAGTTCGCTGTGATGTCTCAGAGATAAAGAAGAGTCTTCCTGACTAAAATGAGCCTTTGCCAAAGCAAGGTGCTTTTGGCAGGAGGTCTCACCGACCACTTGTGGTCTTGCCGAAACAAAGGGGCTCGATGTAATGAATGTCGTCAGTGTAGTATGGTGATTTTGCTGTAGGGTCTCACCGATGGGGTGAGGTCTCACCGAAGTGAAGTGCTTTCAACAAAAGAAAGGAATTTTCCATGATGTCTCCCCAACCAGTGGAGGTCTCCCCGATAGTAGAGGTCTCAGAGAGAGGAATTGATATTGGTGTAATGTCTCACCGACGGCTTAGTGTCTCACTGAAAGATGAAGGAGGCTGGGGAGAATAGGGCTGCTCGTTGAGAGGTCTGGCCAAGTGAGGGGGTCTGACCGATGGAAGGGGCCTTTAGTATAATATTTTGAATTTTGGGAGAGCTCTCCCTGACCCATTTGTCTCGCCGACTGTTGTGCACAAGAAGGTAGGCTCTCACCGAAACAATATGACTTCGGCAAGAGGTCTTCTTGACTTGTCAGTGTCTTGCCAAAGGAGGGATTTTTGAGCTCGGGGGAGTGTTTTGTGTTCGCTATGATATATTGCTAATAGCAATGGTCTCAGCGACATCTTATGCAGTGGTATAACTCACGAAGATTGGTATGACCTCCTGCTGACTAAAGGAGCTCTTGCTGAATGTGATGACTAGGCAATAAGATGGCAAACATCGATATGACTCTTGAGGGCTCGCCATGTTGTCTGGCCGAAAAACAATGGTCTCGCCGATGCTATTCTGTGATATCAATATGAGTTTTGTGGCTCGATATGAGCTCTTTCTAACCATCATGTGTCTTGCCAAATGCTACTACAAGGTCTAATCACATCGGGGAGACACGATTAGTGTCTCACCGACATGCGATCCAGTTTGAACGACCTTTGACTACCCGAAGAATCTGTGGCATCCATTTGACCAATCAGAGGGAGCTACGGGTGGATTGGTGGCAGCTTGACTGGTGCCAAGAAGATCAATAGGGGGAAGGCGACATGGATTAGCTCTGAGTTCTAAAGCATTCAAAGCAGCTTGACAAAGGATTCAAAGATGGACACAAGGACCAGAAGTGAATGCGGTAGCTGCAAAAGATCTGAAGGCTTCTCTTGGAAATGACTCTTCACCGACATGGACAGTAGGGGCACACTTAAAGGCAACATTAATTTCATGAAAAAGATCTAGGGGGAGTTTTCCTGAAGTCAGATATTTTGTAAGCCCTAAGGGGTCGACACACTTTTGTATATATGGCATTTTTGCCTCTTTGTAAAGGAGTTCTCCTGGATGCTTTTCAAAAGTCTATGACTTCTACAGTCCTCTCTCAGATTAGCAAAATTCTGTAACTAATTTTGGAGCATGATATATAAAGTTTTCCTTGGTGACTATTGATGTTCAGATTTCCATCTTGTTCTTGCAGAGTGTTGTGCATTTCAGGTTCATAATCAAGTTATTTTGTGAATTTCTTTTATTCCTTCATGACTTTATCTTGTGTTTTCATGCCTTCCTTTGCAAAAGCATCATTATACAAATCACAAACTGTGTTTACATGATCACATATGGATTCTAGTCTGTAAAAAAATATTTTTCTCTCTAGAAAAAGTGTGTGAATCAAACCTATTGTGACATATTAATGCATAGCTTATACAAATTTGATGTGTAATCTTATGTTCATCATCAGTATTCAAGTGTAATCAAAGTATCTCATTGGTACTATCATTTTGGTGCATCACCATAGTATTTAGTTTTATTTTTATGCACCCCTTCTCCCTTTCCATTTACAAAAGCAATAGTTTAGGTGATACCAAAGGAAGCCGACCTTCTCTGGAGGTTGACCTCTATCCATAAGTGACCCACAGCTTTAGAGGTCTTCCCATGTTACACTGAGGTGTTGAACATCAGGTTCAACAAGGGTGCATTTTCAGGTGATAACAGGACTCTTTGATAGGATAAAATAGAACCAAAATGGAATTACTAATTTGATGAGTGGATTATATCGATGTTATGACAAATGGAAAGAATATATTATTTTTATGGACTATGAACTCATCTTGAGATTTTGAATTTGGATGTTACTTTTTTGGGTTGTTTTAGCTATGATAGCTTTTTAATTGCCATTTGATGGTTTAATTTATTGTATCTATGATATACTAGATGTTTGAGATGGATTTTGAGTGTAGATTTTTGTAGATATTGTTAATCTACAATAACTCCTCTAGATCTCTAGTTGGTGATACTCTTATGAAGGATTTCTCTACAAGTGCATTGTAACTATTCTTTTTACTAAATAACACTCTCAAAATTTTAATTAGAAAAAATTATGCATACCTTGGTTCCTTTAATTTGGTATCAAAGCTTGATCACGTTAGATTCTAGTTGCTAGGAAGAGGATATTTTTGTATTAATCTTCATTTGAGTTGGAGCTTGCACATAGAGGGTTTTGATCTTATTGCAAGAAGATATGGATAAGTTTTTAGGCACAAAATTTGAGTTGTGGAAGCTCAAGATGGAGGATGTGAGCATATAATTAGATCTATGGGTGGTAGTATCTAGACACAAACCTAAAACTATATCACACGAAGATTAGGAAAAATGGATAGAAAAGAAAAGGGTCTTACTAGACTCAATTTGGCTAGTTTAGTATTACTAAAGGTGCATGTGAAGATATTGTTGCATTAAAATTTTAGAAGAAGCTTGAAGAAATATATCAAGACCAATTCCTTGTCAATAAGTTTTTTTAGCAAGAAGTTATTTACCCTTAGGATGGAGTATGATGGGTCTATTGATGAAAATCAAAATTCCTTCAATATGTAGCTACTAAGTTGCACTCTATGGGACAGGAAATTGGGGAAGGATCAATGTATGAATTTGATTTGTTATTTACTAGATTCACAAGACCAATTATTCTAGAGCCATTGGGAGCACTGCCAATAATTTCAAGATGAAAGAGTGGTTATATCTTTTCTTTCTAAAGAAATGAGAAGAGTTTTGAGTCAACTAAAGAGACACTAGGAGTTTATGGAAGATACAACAAAAAAATTAAGAAGAAGAATATGAAGCAACACCAGTCTAGATCAAAATCACATGGGATATCAAAATTTGAGGAAAAATATTAGAACATTTGAAAATTTGGACACCTAAGAAAAGACCATAAAAAAAAATCGAATAATAATAAAGGTAGATTCTTATGATGATTGTGATAGATACTCTAAGGATAAAAGTGATTTTTTTTGTACTCATGCATAAAAAGGTGTTTGGTTGATATAATTTGGTGTCTCCTTTCACATGATCACACTTTGAGATTTGTTTACAAAATATGAAGAGTAAAATGGTGGGGTGGTGTATCTTGGAGATCATATTAATCTAAAATTATTGTATTTGGTACTTTTTTTTCAATTCTTTGGTCATTGTGTGAGTGGAATCAGTGGTGTATTGAATATCCCTAGTTTGGTAGAAATTCCTACTTTATGAGTAAACCAAATAACATAGGTGTGTATATTATTTCATGAAGTGGAGAGGGAAAGATGATTAGGGGATTTATATTTGTTGCTAAGGATGTTTAGATTTTCATGCTATGTTTTAGCTAGATGCATGCATGGTTCAATGTAAGAATTCTTGAATTCATATAGTATAGAGATATAAAATATTTAACTTCACCATTGGAACTAGTAAGAAAGAGATGTGTTGTGTCTACTTCTAATGGTCATCATTTTTATGTGGTTAAGGGTGCATATGATTGGGAGACTAACCTACCAACATAGAAAATAATGTTATGACACCAAAGGATGAGTTACATTGGTGAGAAGGTTTTAAAGATAGTAAAATATAATTTTTTTTGTCAAGGGGTTAAATGATTGTAATCTTGAATTTAATTTCTATGAAAACATGTATATGGAAAAGAAAATTGCATTCAATTTTACTCTAGTTCTCATAAACCTTCTAGGGTGTTGGATTTAATCCATTATGATGTATTTTGTCTTGTTAATATTCCTTTTATTTATAAGTATAGATTATATTTATTTTATTGATGATGATAGTAAAAGGGCATGGCTATATTTTTGTAGAAGTAAATATAAATTCTTCATATATTTATTTCAAATACTTTAAGGTTCTTGTAGAGAATAAATCTAGTAGGAAGATTATGATTTTGAGGACTAATAAAGGTGGTGAATTTTGATTAGTATATTTTTATAAATTCTATAAGAAAATTGGGATAAAAATACATAAGACAACTTCATATACCCTTTAACAAAATGGAGTTGCAAAAATAATGCATAAGACATTAATGAAGAGGTCTAGGAGTATACTTAGTGGGGTTAGTTTGGAACAAAGATTATGGGTAAAAGTAGTCTCCACACATTTGTTCCTAGTTAATAAGTCTCCTACATTAGTTCTTTTTGAAAAGACACATATAGAGGCGTGGTTGACAAAAAAAACTTATTTATACATCTTAAAGTATTTGGTTGTGATGCATATGCACATGTGCCAAGGAAGTAACTAGTCAAAGTTTGAGACAAGGATATAAAACATATATCAATTAAATTTTTTTTTTTTGTGAATTAATGCAATATTTGAGATCCCATAATTGATATATTTTTATATAAAAAAAGTATTATCTTTAGAGAAGTCAAGTCCTCTTCCCTAGTATTTTAGCCAAAGGAGAATGAAAATAAATATGTTGTTCAACTAATTATTAAGGCTAAAAAGGCTAATCTAGAAGCCCACAAAAGACTTAAAGGTATTATTCAACAAAGCCATCTCCTCATCCATAGCCATTTACCCAATAACATCCATACTCAGTAACTCCTTCACCATTATAGGATCATATTTGTTATTATTCAATGAAAAATAACCTTCCAATGAGGAGGATTATACCTCTCCAGTTATTATCTATGTTATGTGTACATCTTGAAATATGAGGTGGAATTTCTACCTCCTCTTTAAAACTATTTGAACTATCTAAAATTTTTCCCTCCTAAAATCCATCATGTGATCTACTTTTGCATTAATTCAACCACACCTTTCTTCCCAACTTGTTCTAGATACAACACTATATATATGAAAGAATTCAATATCTCTAAAAATTACAATTTTTTTGATAAAAAAATTTCTTATCCATAGGATCTCAAAGCTTATACCCTTTCACACTAACACCATAACTAATGAAGACACACTTAATTACCTTGTTCTCCAATTTTTATCACCTCCTTAGGCACATGATCATATGTCTTGCAAAAATTTTATGAAGATTTTATAATCCTGAGCATAATCTTAGCCTTTTGTATCATCATCTTGTTGAATTTATCTTTAAATCTATATTTTAAAGTTTATATGATTTTTTATATGTCTCCCTACCCCACAATCTTTATAAAATCTATCAAAATATGCTATAAATATCTCACTACCACTGATATTTCTCAAAACCTTAATCTTTGTACTATTTCAATTTTATAAAAGAACCTTAAACTCATTAAAATGACTCAAGAATTTAGATTTACTACTAAGGAAAGACAATCATGTCCTTCTAAATTATTCATCCATGAAGGATAATAAAACCAAATTTTGCAAATCAAAGGAACATTTATAGGATTAAAAATAGGTAAGTGCAAGAAGTTGGGTCTACTTTTAGTGGAAGTGTTGGGCTTGAGAAAACATCGATGAGAATGGGTACCTATTCTATAAATATGGGTACCCATTTAGGATTGAACTCTTGAACCTAAATTTCAACCCATATGAAATGGGCACCCATTTAGGATCAAACTCTTGAACCTAAATTTCTACAAATATGAAATGGGTACCCATTTTGAGTTTTGAAATGGGTACCTATTTCATTTTAAAATGGGTATACATTTTAGAATAGGCACCCATTTTATTTTACATCATATTTTCACTCCTTTCTAGAATGGATATGCATTATGGAGTGGGTACACATTCCATAAAATTTAAAATTGAAAACCATGGTTTTTATTATGTTTTAGGCTTGGAACCTTTGGCTTGCAAGTACAATTCCATGAAAATTGTACGAGAAATTTTGACTTTACAATATAGCTAATGTTTTTTTACAATATTAAAAAAAAAATCATTATAGATGACAATATCTAGTTTTCAAATATGTATTTTTTTAATGATTGGACATTTTTTCTATTCATTAATCAATTCCTAAGGAAACTGATCAATAAACCTTAAATGTTCGGTATTCAAAAAATTAATTAATTTTTACTTTTAAAGTTTATTTTTAAGCTATGTCATCAACACAAACATAATTGTTTAATAAATAAAATATAAAATATTTTTTATGATTAGTTTATCTCTAATTATGATTTCCGTAAATGAGTGATTTTAAAAAATGGCAATTATGAATAATTAAAAAATATATATTTGGAGAAAAATATTAAAATATATCCTCATCAAACATCACTATAATACTTATATTTCTCTAAAATGAATTAAAAAATACTTTTACGTAGGTCAAAGTATGCTTATTGTACATGAGCATATTATGGCCATTAAAAAGTGATATTAAAAAATGGTTTTTGTACATTCTATACAAAATTAAATTGTATCATCTGGGAACTAAAATAGATTATATTTTTGAAGAATAGACTCAAAATTCTATATTTTATATCATTAAAATTTCTTAGGATTGAATATGTAAGTTCTTTAAATTTTTATTCCAAGTTAAAAAAAATTACTTTTTAGGAAAAAGACTTCCACTTGTCAAAAAAGTGGACCCAACTTCTTGTACTTACACAAACATTACAATGAAATAGATCCAACAATCCAAAATATCTGTAAGAACTCAAGTTCACTTTCCATAAATACAATGTTCATGAACATACATCCAAATCAAGAGCACAATAATTAAAACCCTATGTAAGATTTTTATTTTTAGGGTTCTTAGACCCTTCTCACCTATGTGGCCTATGCTTTGGTATCATAACAATATTTTATCTACTAGTAACTTGGTCTCCAAGTCAAGAGTACCCTTAGGTACCCAAAAAAGTATGACCATCATAAATTGGTGCACATCAAGAAATTTCATTGGTCATACAAGGATATTTGGATCTCCAATGGGATTTGTCTCTAGACTTAGTTTCATTATTTTCCTTCATTTTATGTTTTTTTTATCTTCCATTTGGGTATGTGCAGGATCATGATGGGCTAAAAAGTGGCAATATGATGGGTATGTGGCTGACGATTTTTTTTTACCCAAAATTGATGAAACAAAAAGGGTTTTTAAAGGAGATTCTCAGATTTCCACCAATATAAATTATTATTTACTTTGAATTTAATAAGTAATTATTATTCATTTTCTATTCAAATTATGACTAAAGTCTTGATTGATAGGCTGATTGAAAAAAATCTATAACTTTCAAACGGTATCACATTTTTTGAGTCCAAAACATGCGTCACATTCTATGTTTCACATACTATAGGATTAAAAAAAGAAAAAATGAATTTCATGAAGTTTTGACCAAGTTAAGGTGGTTATATATATGAGTTTTTTATATTTTTTAAAAGTTGTAATAAAAAGATCATAATTAATTATTTACTTGGAAAAAAATTACAAAAAAATATGCATCACATTGGGACATGAGTCCTATACTTATATCTAAAATATTATAAAAAAATATTATTATTTTATTGTGGTTAGGGTGGTCAGACAGACACCTACTTCTTATTTTTTCACTGAAATTTAAGTACTACTGCATTGAAATTTCAAATTTTCAACAAATAGATTTATTTTCTTTTTAAACAAACCTAGTAGTTTAGAAACTACATTCAATTTGCCACAGATTCTATTCTTACATATTTTTGAAACAATATAGATAACTTATTCAAATTTTTAGGTCAAGTTGCCTAACTCTGATTTTTCTAAAAATTTTGCCACTTAAGGGCTTGTTTTTTCCATAATGACCCTGCACATACCCATTTATTTTTAGAGTCTCATTGGTTGATTTATAATTATTTCTCCACATCTCATCATAAAGTAACAATGACACTACACCTCATCCTTTTTGAACTTCATGGTAGTGATCCCAATTTATGTCACTAAGAGATTTGATGATTCTTGAAAAGAATATAAAAATTTATTACAAGTACTATCATCCTCATCCATCTTTATTCCAACCAAGTTCCAGTAGAAAAAAATCATATTGAAATAATTCAAATTCCTGAGAAAAAAGAAACCATCATCCATCGTAATGGTATACAATGTCTTTCTCTAGAAAATTCAATTTACGATGGATATAGAATAATAAATATCACCCAAATTAGTCTAGATATTTTTAGTGTTGTCTTCTTCATGTACATTCAATAATGCATAGTCTATGAAACATAGCCTAGTGAGACCCTTTACTTTTCTATCCATTTTTTATAATCTTCTTGTTGAATGGTAGTGGATTCATATATAAATAATATAAACCATAAATATCAATATAAAATCATGGATATATACAAGGAGGGGATGGTTTTTGGAGAGCACTATGACAAGGCAATAATGGTGGCATACAATGAGGCCACCTCAAGATAGTTGTAAGCCATAATGGATTTACTTTTCTAACCATTAATACCTTTCTTGTGCTTTTCTATTTTCTTTGTTGTTTCTATATTTTTGTTATAATTGTTGGTAGTGTGCTATATTTGTGCTTCTTTCTTCATCCAATGTGTTTTATCTTTGCATGCATCATATCTTTGTAAACCCTCCTCCTCAATGCATTACACTTGTTGGTATGAGGTAATAATGGAAAAAAATGGTCAATTATTCAAACAACCCCCTGGGGATTTGTCGGTTAATGCAAGTTTAAATCCATCAAAATGGTTTGTGTGATGGTGCTCGCTTGTTTAGTGATATCATTTTGGAGGTTGATAGAGAAGTGATTCCAAAATTGGCATAGTTCATAATCGTAGATGATAGAGTCTACAATGAGAACCCTCAACCAAGAAACAATAGAACAGTGAGTGTGCTCCCTTGTGTAATAGAAGATCTATAATGATCCTAAATGAAGATGTGGCTTCGACTCTAGATACAAAAGAAATTTGTTTAAAATAAGTTGTCATTCTTTTCATTGCATTAGATTGTTCAAAATTTCTATGAAGGAAATACCTCAACCAATGGATATCTAATGTATGGAATAAGAAGTTAAGGTTACACCATTCTTTTTGTAGAATGATTCAAAGAGGGATTTTTTAATAATATTTAAAAGTAGAGAAATCCAAGAAACAATGATAAATAGAGAATTATGGCTAGTTGGGAATTCTATTTTTAGGGCTATCTTGTGGTCTCGAAATCTTCTGAATAAGGAGGTGCTTACACTCTCCTACTTGAGATGGATAACTTCAGAAAATCTATCACCCCTTTTACAATCTTTCATCCTACATATTGTGGCTAAATTCAGGAGGCTTATAAGAATTGAGGAGACTAAGAATGCGCTGCCACATCTTGATGTGAAGGTTTTAATGTCAATTATGTTGGGTGTTGAAATCTTAGAAATTTTTGAGGTAGAAACTAAAAAACCTATCTTAATTTTTTAAAATTGAACTTTTGTGGGGCATAAATTCTTACTTCCTCTATAAAAAAGAGGGTCACATAAGGAATAATTGCCCCATATTAAAAAATTGTGAGAATTTTGAAAGAAAAGGGCTGAAAAAACCTAACCCTAATCTATAATCCATATCAAACAAAAATGGAAATAGGGAGTCTAGGGGAGGTGATGGTCTTGTCATGAGATTCCAAGAGGAGATAAATACTCATGTTGATAATTTGGAAAGCAATGAAAGGGATATCATTAAGAATAATAATAATGAAACAAGAGATAATGATTTGGTTCTATCTCTCAAGGAAGATTTAATCTCGAGGAAAGGTGTTTTGAGCAATATTGATAGCATCTCAGGGGATATTTCTTGTATTGGTAACAAAATCCCTCCTCAACCAAGAATTGAAAAGGATCAAGCAGAGAAAATGACACCCAATGTGGTGCCTGATATGGGTATGTGCAGGATCATCATGGAAAAAATAGGCCCTTAAGTGGCAAAAAATTTAGAAAATCAGAGTTAGGCAACTTAACGTAAAAATTTGAATAATTTATCTATATTATTTAAAAAATATGTAAAAATAGAATCTGTAGAAAAATGAATGTAGTTTCTAAACTACTAGGTTTATTTTTAAAAAAAATCTATTTGGTGAAAAATTGAAATTTTAATGCAGAGTACTTAAATTTTAGGGAAAAATAAGAAGTAGGTGTTTGTCTTACCACCCTAACCATAATAAAATAATAATTTTTTTTATAAGATTTTAGACATAAGTAGAGGAGTCATGTCCGAATGTGATGCATATTTTTTTGTAATTTTTTTCCAAGTAAATAATTAATTATGAATTTTTTATTACAACTTTTTAAAAATATAAAAACTCGTATGTCTAACCACCTTAACTTGGTGAAAACTTCATGAAATTCAATTTTTTTTTTAATCCTATAGTATGAAAAGCATAGAATGTGATGCATGTTTTGGATTCAAAAAATGTGATAACGTTTGAAAGCTATAAATGTTTTTCAATCAACCTATCAATCAACACTTTAGTTGTAATTCAAATAGAAAATAAATAATAATTATTTATTAAATTCAAATAGAAAATAAATAATAATTATTTATTAAATTCAAAGTAAAACATAATTTATATTTATGGAAAGCTGAGAATCTCCTTTAAAAACCCTTTTCATTTCATCAATTTTGGGTAAAAAAAAGTCGTCAGCCACATACCCTACAAATACCCATTATATTGCCACTTTTTGGTCCATAATGATCCTGCACATACCCATACCTTAGATGAGATTAGATATAAAACCTTGATCCAAAAGAGAAATTCCCAAGGGTTGGTATTATCTATACAATTAAGCAACAAATAACTATTAATAATAAAATTATTAATAAATCAAGGGTGTTACAAGTATGAGCACTTAGTGTTGTCATTGATGTCTATTTTTAGGTGAGATTGTTGCAATATTATGAGAATTTTATGTTATTCATGCTTTGATTACTTCCATTATCTTGTCACTAGTATAGCTACTGGTGTCAACCTCTAGTGTTGATTTGATAAAGTTCTGTATATGGATATGTGATTGAGTTACTATGTTGTAGTTGGCTTGGTGGTAATGAGGAAGCACTAAAGATGATGAGGATATGTCTCATGTGCTTTGTTTCAAAGAGATTTTGAGAAAAAATGATAAGAAGAGGAAATAATGTGTTGCAGTGGTGTTCTAGGTTGCAGAGGTGTGTTTTTGTGTTGCTTCACATTTATTCTAGGTTTGAGATCTACCTGTGCATTTCAAATATGTTAATGGGAGATGTTTAGAGTTGTTATATCTAGAATTTGGTGGGCTAGATCAGTGTGCAAAAGAAGTTGTGTTCACCAGTGTGTGAACTGTCGATTATAAAGGTGTTTGGGAGAAATGTCTTTGCTCCAAATTTCTCCACAAAGTGGTTTTATATCTTTTGGATCTAAAGGAGTGTTGATAGTATTGTTATATTTCTTCAGTTAATGTGGTTCAAGGTTTGGTTCTTCAAAAGATAGTTTCTCAAGTAACAGTGTATAGGAGAATTGCTTTGGTGTACTAAACCTGTATGTACATTCTTTATGTGGAAGTTGTGAAGGATTTATTTATATTTTAGATTGTTTAAGGAATATTCTATATCTTGTTCAAGCATGGTGTGTGGTTCAAAAGTCATCCTTGGACTTAAGGAAGTATGTACAAGTAAATTTTTAATGGTGTTTGCATGGGTAATGACCAACTTGGTGTTTACACTAATTATGGTGAATGTTTATTTTTTCTAGAAGTGTGTTGTATCATGGTGTTGTTGATTTGGGTCCCAATTAAGGAATTGTGTGGTTCACTTTCACTTCTATCTACCACAAAAGCATTTTGGCACTGACCTAAGTTGAATTGACATGGTTGATGTGCATAGATAACTATGGAGAAGGGTTTTAAGGTTGAAGAAGGTATAAATATGAGTTGAGTTGTTGAGGAATGGTAATGTAGATGCGAGAGATGTGAATGATGCAAATTGCAGAGTGTTAGAGTGTGAATTTGAAAAGTACATTATACAATTTCATGTGTTTGATTATTGGATGCAATGAGAAGAAGGTGTCTACAATTCTTCAATCAGACTACGAAGGTGTTGGTGACATTGTGGTGGATTCTACATTGTATTAAGATGATTCTCTTTGTATAATGTTTCTTCTCTATCTTCTTTTCTATTTTTGCAGTGAGCCTTTTGGTAGTGATCTTTTCTTTCTTTTAGTGAGCCCTATTGTATTTGGTGTTGATATTGCTTATATTGTGAGCTAGTCCTTAGCAGGGTTTTTCCCTTCTTCGGTTTTCCATGTAAATTTGGTGTTCTCTTATGAATGGTGTTAAGTTGTTTTAATTTCTATTATTTTCTTTTCATGCTAAATCATCATAATAGATTTAAGGATTTAATGAATGAATGTGGATTTGAATGTTAATGAGTTTTTTTAAGTTTTAAGGTACAACTAATTCACCCCCCTTGTCAGTTGTCTTATGCATTCAACAAAGGGTGGCTAGAATAATCCGATATTTCAAAGAAGACTCCTCTGAAAGACATATAGTTGTACATTTGGTGAAAATTAATAAGGTAAATGCTCATAACAATATGGTTAACAAAAATGTAAACAATATAGACTCTTTGTATTTTGATCCAAATCCCCCAAGAACCCTTCACAAAGATTTAGAACACAAAATTCTGATCTTGAACCAAAAATCAAAGATGGAAAATAGAAAAAAAGATATATGTATAAATGAAGGAGCCATTGGGGGAAAGTTGGAAAAGAGTACAAATGAGAAAAAAGATAAAATTAAATTAAATGAGGGTGAATTCTTCTATCCTGATAAAAAGAATCTTGATGAATGGCTAACCTTCCATGGACATAAGTACAAAAGTATAGACACCAAAAATATCATTTATTCAAACATACCAAACAAAAACTAGGATAAATAGGTCTTAAAAATCAATTTGGATCTACTAGGAGACAAAACAACTTTGGATAAAAATATGACCATAGAGAGGTGCAATCTTTAAGACTTGGCTGAGTCTAAACTAGGAAAAGGAAAAGGGACTTATGTAAATGAATGGATAGGAAAAAAAGGAGAAACGAAGAAAAAAATGAAAAGAAGTTGACCCCTATCTGAGAAAGAACACAGAAAAGGTTATCTTCCTAAAGGTTTGAGGGGTTTAGGAATGTAGAGGAGGGGTAGAAGAAATGGACACAAATGACTCTTAATTGCATCTCATGAAATATCCAGGGTTGGAATCCACTGACAAAAAAAGTTGTATAAGAAGGTTCCTAAATCAAGACAAGAAAAAAAGATGTAGTAATTCTTCAATAAATCAAGGTAATAAACTATGCTCTTGAAACTAATCTAAAATTAATTTGGAAGGACTCAACCTTCTTTGCAACCAATCATGAAAAGGAAAAAGGTGGCACAACGATCTCGTTATTGAATAAATGGAGAAAATGGGTAAAGACCCATGGCACTTTACCCTACAATAGGGTAGTATGGGTCTATATAGAAAAATAATAAAAAAATTGGAATTGTTACATCTATGCCCCAAATTAATATAGGCACAGGTGTGAGCTTTGGGAATTGATGAGCAGATTATAGGAGATGCCTTTGATTGTGGGGGGATATTTTAATATGGTGGAAAATAAAGAGGACAATATAGGAGGGGATGAAATGGGGTGGAAAGGGAATGAATTTTTTCTCTAGTATAAGATGATGAATAGACTTAGGATATTGGACCCCTTAGAAGGTGCCAAAAAGAAAAAAACAAGGCTATTTGGTATACTTGGTGCAACTATCAAAGTGGCAACATGAGGATCTATTGCAGACTTGATAGGTTCTATATCAACAAATATATTTTTTTGTTTGATCTAGTTGAGAATGCTAATAATAGAGTTAAGGTTAATACATGGACCCTCTCACATCATCATCCCATTATAATTAAAATTGTAATTGGGAATAACAGTGGAAAAAATATGAGAAAAAGGATCATCCTCAATTCAAGCCTATTAAAGTTGGAAGACTACTATAATGCAATTTTTACTCTAAGGGAGATAAATAAGTGGTCACTTCAACACAAGTTTTCCTTTGAAAGGCGGATCACCAACATTAAAAGTTGTAAAAAAATCTACCAAACCATTGGTGAACAAAGGGCAAATAGATAAGGAGAACAAAATGCCTCCTATAGTTAAACCTATTGAATATAGAAGGGCATCTTCAAGATGACCCTTAGAATTGTGAGTTAAATAAGAACCTAATCACCATAAAAGGGAACCTTTAAGGAAAATAAAAAATTATAAAGACCAAGGTCTTAAGTGAAGGATGACGGTAAATTGGGTATCTCAAGGTGATAGAGGGTAGAGGCCATCTAGGATGAAGATGGTATGATTAAACACTCGAAGGTGATTAACAAAAAATCTTTTCAATTCTGTAAGAGTCTATTCGTTGTTGAGTGTAAGAAATAATAATGTGAAGAAATAAGAGACAAGTGCAAGAAACTAATACCAAAAAAGATCTCAAAATAAAATGCATATAAATAATAAACAAGTATTTAACAAAAGAGGAAATAACTAATTCAATATTATCTCTCAGTAATGATAAATCCCTAATGGTTGATTGGCTACCAACTGATTTTTATAAGAGGAACATGGAATGGATAGGTTAAGATCTCCTACAAGTGTATAAAGAGGTCATAGAGAAAGGTTCTCCAGGTAAAAACATAAACCAAGGCATCAACAAGCTGATTCCTAAAGAGGGAGACAAAACTTTACTTAAAAATTAGAGATCGATTATACTCTTGAATGTCTCCTATAAAATACTTGCCAAAACCATCTCCCAAAGACTAACTATAGTACTCCGTGAAGTCATCAATAAAATCCAAACTAGGTTCATAAAAAGGTAGGTATATTCTTGAAAATTTGGTAACCAATCTGGAGGCAATGGAATGGGAAAGAGTCATATCAAAACATTGGAATGCTACTTTTAGAATTTGAGAAAGCATATGATAAAATCGTATGGCCCTTCATTCTGATGGTATTGGAGGATTTTGAGTTTCAAAAAATGTTTTTTCAAATGGTTAAAACACTAATGAAGGATGCAACAACTCATGTAGAGGTTAATGGGGTACTCATAGAAGAATTATAGCTGTAGAGGTCTATAAGGAAAGTCTACCCCCTTGCCCCCTCATTGTTTGTCATTGATGTAGATGCTCTGCACTAAATTCTAAGAGACCCTACACTAAGCCCAATTTTTCAAGGGCTATCTCTATCTATTGAGGAAGAGCTAATCAATATACAATTTTTTTTATGACAACACTTTTTGTAAAACTAGAAAAAGGTAACTTTGAAAATTTGATGAAAAAAATGGATATTTCTGTAGAAGCTATTGGGGATAAAATCTCAAAAGGGATGACCATCCTTTCAAGTTGGGGAAACCATCAACCTGATTGGATTAATGAGCATGAATTCTAATGGGGTGGACCAAACAATATTGTAAGATAATTAGGGATCTCCTTTGTGGTGAATCCAAATCTAAAGGATATGTGGGACTAGATGAAGAACAACATTGTGAAAAAATTGGAAGCTTTGAACAAGAAAAACCTATATTATAGGAAGAGAACAAGTCTATCAAAAAATTCTCTCCTTATATAACATTTAATATTTAAATGTAGGATTATTTTTGGTTCTATACTTGGGAGATAGAATAACAAAATTCAAATATTCTCACTCAATGATAACCCTAGAGATCTCAACCTCAAGTATGCAAAGGAGAAAGAGATCTTGCAATAGGGTTGTCCTAGGGGATGATTGTAAATTAATGAGGGTTTCACCACCAAGTTAAGACTTGGAAAGACACATGCAATGCAAGATGTAATGGGTATGTGCAACATCATCATGGAAAAAATAGGCCCTTAAGTGGCAAAAAAATAGAAAAATCAGGGTTAGGCAACTTGATGTAAACATTTGAATAAGTTATCAATATTATTTCAAAAATATGTAAAAATAGAATTTGTAGAAAATTGAATGTAGTTTCTAAAATACTAGGTTTGTTTAAAAAAATAAATCTATTTGGTGAAAATTTGAAATTTCAATGCAGTAGTACTTAAATTTCAAGGAGAAAATAAGGTGTATGTTTGATTGGACCCTAACCACAATATAAAATGATAATATTTTTTTATAAGATTTTAGATATAAGTAGAGGACTCATGTCCCGATGTGATGCATATTTTTTTGTAATTTTTCCCAAGTAAATAATTAATTATGATCTTTTTATTACAACTTTTAAAAAATATAAAAAACTCGTATGTCTGACCACCTTAACTTGGTCAAAACTTCATGAAATTCAAATTTTCATTTCTTAATCTTATAGTATGCAAAGCATAGAATGTGACGCATGTTTTGGATTCAAAAAATGTGATACCATTTGAAAGCTATAGATGTTTTTCAATCAGTCTATTAATCAGAACTTTAGTCGTAATTTGAATAGAAAATGAATAATAATTACTTATTAGATTCAAAGTAAAGCATAATTTATATTAGTGGAAAGTTGAGAATCTCCTTTTAAAACCCTTTTTGTTTCATCAATTTTGGGTAAAAAAAATTGTCAACCACATACCCATCATATTGCCACTTTTTGGCCCATCATGATCCTGCACATACCCTAATGCTTAACCCTAATATAATGCAATCTTTCACTAAATGACCTAAAAATGCATGAAAATCAAAATAGAAAGATGCAAGATAAAAGGTGTGCACCTAGAAAATATAAGGATATTGAATGAAGCTCTGAAATGCTACAATAACCAAATTTAATGTTGACTGGGAATCATATGCTAGATTGGGCGATTTAGTCCTAGATTTTGGTTTTTGTACAAAAACAAGAATCTTGCAAATAGGTGTCTAAAACTGCAAAAACTTGAAAAATGACCTAAAATGGGACTCATATGCTAGAATTGGTGTATCAGTCTAGTTAGGGTTTCCTAAAGCTTCAAAGTCTAAATCTAGTCTTCAAGGTCTTCTCTATGCTTCCCAATTGATTTCAAGATCTGAAACCCTAATTTTCAATCTGTAGAAGTCCTCCAAATATCTCAAATGCAAGGTGACAACTTTGACAACTTTAAATACCTTAAGAAATTTTTTCCAAACTTTCTCTTCAATTTTTATTCAACCTAAACCTACAAATAACACACTAAAGAGAGGGGAAAATGTTGTTTTTTAGTGGAAAGGGGTTTTCCTTGGTCAAACACCATTTTGGTAATCAAACCTTGAAATGAAATGAAATAGGAATGGAGAATGATGAATGAATGAAATATGATGTTGCAACTCACCAAACCCTAGCAATGAAGTGCTACAAACATGTATGAGATGGCTCTAATGGATGTAGATATTGACTCTTGCTTGAATGTGATAGATCTTGAATGAAATGCTAGCTTGAATCATGAAACCTACATCTCAATTGTTATCTAAAAAAAACATGATGCATGAAGACTTTGACATGATGTTTGACACATGAATAATGCTCTAAAATGCTTGATAATCTAGCCTTGAAGGCACTTGAATTCTCTTGCAAAATCAAACTTGCTATTACAATGTTCATTCAACTTGCTAGATGATCTCTTGAATTCTCTTGTGATCTCAAATTTTCTATTAGGATGCTCATTCAACTTGCTAGGTGTAAAATAAGTGAAAGAAACTTGTATTTACACTTAATTATTGTTAAGGGTGAAAATTGTGTCCACCAAATGAATCCAAAAAGTGATGGACCACTGATTTTTCTATGACCTTAAACAACTCAAATAATGTAAAATAAGATGGCAATAATAATTAAAAAATCCAACCTAAGTGTTATAGAAACTATGGGGGATGTTTTTAGAGCATAAAAAGTTGTGTACCTAGCCAGAAAGTTGTTGTTTTTGGGCTATAGAGGATTCATTCACCTTCGGTGGCAAATAGGTCCAATTATGGTTTCACAAAACTAATTTCAAGATATTTTTCCTTAATGTATGCACTCTTAAATTCCCTGCTATCCAGTTCTGGAAGTCTATATTCAATTTTGTAGAGATCTTTCCATGATCTTGTGCTTTGAATGGCAACTTTTGCAACTTTGCAACTTTGACAATCTTGCTCCAATTCTTGCTCAACTTGATCTTCAACCTATAAATATGCAAACATGCACTCAAGGGGAAAAAAACTTGTTTATTTGTTAGTGAATGGGGGTTTTCCTCAGTCATAACCCTAGTAGGTAATTAAAGCAAATGATGAAATGAAGGAAATGAAGCATGAGACATGAAATATGTAAATCATGTCACCTTGGATGTTGTCTTGTGAAACAAATCTATAAACTAACATGTAATGGCCATGAAGAATGTAGATCTTGGATGTGAAATGATGCTTATGAATGGATCCTCAACACAAAATTAGCTATCTTAGCTCAACTACATGCATGAATGCATTAAACCCATGACATGATGATATGAATTTGAATTGCTACAATAAGCACTTGAATTCTGCCTTGAAATGCATTATGAATTCTCTTGAAATGCTTTGATATCCTTGATCATTTGAATGCTTGAATACTTGAAAGTATAGGATGCTTGTAAATTTTTTGGGAGAAACAATGTGAATTAACCCCTTATTTATACTAAATTAGGAGATTAACCCCAAAATTAAAAGAATTAAGGCTGACACCAGATCTGGAAAGAAACATAATTAAATTCCCACTAGAATGAAATTCAAAAAGGGGGGGTCTCATTAACGGAGGACCCATTCGCCACTTTGGGTGAATGGGTCCTAGCTAAGTTTCTAGGACCAAGCTTTGAGGCACTGAAAGAAGGCTAAAAACCCATTCTAGATCAACTAAGAAAGGGGGGTCTTGTTAAGGGAGGACCCATTCACCATTAAGGGAAAATGGGTCCTGGCTCAACTTATTAGGACCAAAATTTTCCCAATGAAATAATTTGTTAATTAAATTATGATTGTTGGGAAAGATTTTTATGTGTCAGAAATAAGGCCTAAATTTGAATCAAAAGGGAGTTAATAACTCCAATTAACCAAATTTAATTAAGACCATGTAGATAAGTGTGAAAGTGCTTTAAGAACAATTTACAACACTTAAACAAGGTACACATTATGTATATTTTATTTATAAAGGGGCCCATTAGGCTTAATTAAGCAAATAAGTCCTAGAAAATTTTGAAAATGTGTTACAACACTTTACAACACCTTTGCAAAGGGCCAATTAAGGCATGTTTTAGTCAAATAAAGGTCCTAGAATAGTGTGAATGTGTACAAAAAATTTCAAAACCACTCCAAGACACCATTAGTTCAACTTTAATTTTAATTATCAAACCAAGAAAGGAAAATGCTACCTTTTCTATTTCTATATTTTCCCCCACTTTAGTGAGAGGATGAACTCATGTCAAAATCACACTAAAGTAAACATCCAAGACACTTAAGTATGTAGCAATAACAAAGATACATGATCATACCCTATCAAAGGCCAAGAAAAATAAACAGAAACAAAGGATCAAGCATAACCATTTCAATGCAATGTGAGGCGATGGATGTTTGTCCATAACGTATGTTGCTCACTCTAGGGTAGTGGAACCTCAGTCTGTCCACTAGGTGAGTTGTCCCAAAATATGTGTATGCTCACTCTAGTTTAGTGGAACCTCAGTCTATCCACTAGGTGAGTTATCTCAATGACGTGGCAAATGAGAGAGTCATATTAGCCTCTCATACTAGATATTGAAGTTATCCTCTTGACAACTTTGATAAGGCACCACAATGAAAATGCTTTTGTAAATGCTTTTGAATGTCATGTCAAAAAATTTCTTAAAGGGGATTTTTATTTATTCATGTAACGATGTTCTTCTTAGGTAGCATTGTGCTTAATGTCTCCAAGAGAGGACAAGTCAAAAATGTCAGATCATCACCCATGGGATGCCTCATTTGCATCATACCATGACAATAGATCGTACAATCTTGGATGCCATCAAACCCAATGACACCACCAAGAAGATGACACGTCACAAAAAAAAGGAAAATCACGCCATGAAATTTTCCAAAAAATATCATCTATGTATGCCCCCACTTTGAAATGGTTACTACACTATTATTGTGAGTAATTAATTTAAAGTAGCCATTGTTTTTTATCCTAAGACATGAGTTATTTCCTCAAAAATCCATATGCCAAGTTATATGTTTCCAAAGCAAGATGCGTCATGAAATAGGAAGGAATGGTTGCCCCCAAAAGTACATAAGGGATCTATGGATTTGGGGTCAGTATGTCTGTGCTATAATATTGTCATAGAGCATAGAACTGACATCATTCCCCAAATACTCATAGAATTGTAGGAATGACACAAAGAGAGTGAAAAAAAAGGAAAAACCTTTTGGGTCAACATGGAAGAGAAATAAATGTCTCGACGCCTTGCATCATCCCCAAAAGGAAAACACAAGACAAATGAAAGAGATAAAGAAAAAGCTTTTGGGTCAACACAGAAGAGACATAAATGTCTCAACACCTTGCATTATCCTCAAAAGGAAAACACAAGAAAAATGAAAAAGATAAAGAAATTTTTTTTGGGTCAACATGGAAGAGACATAAGGGTACTGCCACAATAGTGGTTTACACTTTTTGGGAGATCTTGATTTATGCTAAAATCACATATTTGTAGAAAATATAATGAGTTAAGCCTTGAAAAGTTCCATTTAAAGGATTCCAGTTGAAGAGGGTTTGATCAAACCACCTTAGACCAAACCCCCTTGGATAGAACCCCGCTAGTTTTAAGCCATACCTATAATAGAGTCTCCTTTACACCTATCAAAATGCTGATAAAAAACCACTTTTGATTTACCTTTTGGGGGATCAAATGAATACATTTTTTTTTTAAAGTATGTAGTCTTTATTATAAGCTTCCAAAAAAGTATAATTCTAATTAAATTAAATTTTATTATTATATTTATTTTTTATTTCTTGTGAATGTAGGTTTTTCATCAAAAATCAAGCTCTCTGTTCTGCACATGTGGAAAAATAGGAAATTATAAAAAAAAAATGAAAAATATGACTACACCAAATATTTAAGTCCTTGATTCAACAAAAAAGGAAAAATTGAATTTAGATACATACAAAAAAAGTTACATGTTATATAGTCTGCCTATGTTTGAATTGTAATTGGTTTCACTTCAAAGTTTGATTAAGGAAAAAATATTGAATAAAACACTATCTAACCAAGTGGAAGCACTAGATATCAGAGTTACAAATCTAAATTCAAAAGAATTAGAATTTTATCCTTCATGGAAAAAAAGTTATGCATTATATGGTGAGCGCCACTTTTTAAAAATGTTGTTTTCTAAAAAAAACTAGTTTTCGAGGGAGATGGAAAAATAAGTGTAATCTGATTCCAAAAATTTTGAAAAAAAATTTAGAATCTACAAAAAAAATGACATGAAACTCTAGTTTGCATCATCTTCAAATTCCTCATGATTTAGCCGCTCTAGGTGCCCAAAAGTGAAGATTTAGTTAGAAAAAAATATTTTAGTGTCCAATTTGGCCAAAAATTGTAAACCACTACTCTGGGGTCACTATAAATGTCTCAATGCCTTGAGTCATCCCCAAAAGGAAAACACAAGACAAATGAAAAAGATGATTATGACATAGAGAAGAAGGAAGGTACATATAGAATAATTCATAAAAGAGAGAGGAGCATCAAAGAAAACATCATGGGGGATCACATTACACACATGCAATAACATAAGGAAAAATCAAAAAGAAAAAGACTAGTAAGGCACAGGTGAGTCAACCTAAAGTAGGTCATCCACCTCCCAATCTCGGTCAGTATAAACAGAATGTGGTGACTAGCCAAAGGGACAACAAAAAATACATTTCTAGGACAAGGCTATAAAATTCTTGCCCCCACTTTGTGCAAGAAAAGAATGAGGCAAGGTAAGTTAGGAAAATTAGCTCCTTGTATTAGAGAAAATGATTTGTAATAGGCATAAAACATGTAATAGTGAGAATGTTTTAAGATTCTACAACTATTACATAACAAGGAGCTGAAGGATATGTTATTCAATCACTTGATAGCAATCATTACCATCAAATTGAAAATTTCTCAAGACCAATTTGTATGCATGACACTCATCAGTACTATGTACAAGAGTTTTATGGAATCGACAATGGTGCAAGAGCACCATGTTGCATTCAAGTCTCCATGAGGCCAATTTGTAAATAAGTGTTCAATGAGTGATTTGGGGTCATTCAATATGATCTTTCAAGACCATTATAATGTATTTAAATCATTTGATAGGTATTTGGATAGGTTATGTGGTCATTGTGTCAAATTTGCAAAATTTGTAAATGTTGTCAAGGAAAAGTGCAAAAATGGGAGTTGAAGAGTCTCATAGGTGAAAACATAGTTAGATTAATTTGTTTTGAGTTGGTTATGGTTTTTTAATGCATAAATAAGCCTCCTAGACTTTGACGCAAAAGAGGAGTTTTGAATTGTAATAGAAAATCATGAATGAAACTCTATTATTTCTAAGCAATCACTGGTAAAGCAATGTTCTAGGCTATTGTACAGCTCCACACAATTATATTTTGGAGGGGAAGTTATTTTGAATAATTAACATATGAGTCTAGATCATTTTTTAGTTTTTCTTGTGGAATTTCATTAAGAAACATGAAACTTATTGCATTTTCTTTGAAACTAGTCTTGAATTTCCAAGTAGGGAACTCGAGAGCAATCGAAATGACATAAGTTTCATCTTACCTAATGAAATCACTCCAAACCTGGTAGAATGATACAATTTGGGATGGAATTTGATATTATGTAAGTTTTATCAGTCTAAATTATGAGGGTTTATATGGGTTTGCATGATGCCCTAGATAGGAAAATTGCATGTTTTGAGTGAAATTTGGGGATTGAATGTAGGAAATGGTTGTGAATCCATTGGGCAGAAAGATTTGAAGGTTCTTCAAGCATGAGCAAACATTTTTGGACATGTTGGATGTTTTTTTAGGGTGAGTAAAGGTTGGGAAAGTAGATATTAGATAAACCCCCTTCTAATCAAGCAAAAATGACGGTTTGGTGAACCAGAGACTTGGAGGGTTTTCTTGATGTTAAAAATGGTGGATTTAGTGTTTTTGAAATCTAATAAATGACTATTTGTAGGTTTTGGGGGTTGGAAAATGGTTTAGGTTACACTTTCTTTGAAAATAAACCTATTTGGGGCTCTAGGGCAATGTTAAAGCATAAGTATGTGATTTTTTTTCAAAAGAATCATATGTGATTTTGAAGTATGTTAAAAAAAATGCTCTAATGGTGGTTTGTAAAGACTAATAGTTGGTGGGTGTGGCATAGAAAATTGGAAACTCTTGAGAAAAGAGACAATTTCATGCTTAATTTAGAGCTACTTTTGAGTACCCCTGCATTATTCATTCTTCAAAACAATATTTATAAGCCCCTAAGATCCATTATTTTTTATCTAGAGGCCCATATCACTTAAAAAGTCACTTAAATCCTGAAAAAAAACACTTAATTCATGCATATCCCTAAAACCCACCTTCAAAAACCACTAGTGGGACCCATTTGCCACCTTGGGATAATGAGTCCCCTTTGGTGGGACCCATTTTCCAAGGATGACGAATGAGTCCCTTTTGAGGGAAATTTCAATTTTGAGTGGGAATTTAATCAATTCAACTTAATTTTTTAGTTGATGTTGGCCTCTTAGGTCTAAATAATAGGAAAATTAGGTGTTCATGCCTATAAATACACATTTTAGGTAAATTTTCACATCTCTTAGTCGTTTTAAAAAAGCAAAATCAAAAGTCAAGTATTAGGAGTCTTCCACAATAGGTTTTATTTGCATTTTCTACAGCAAAGCTGAAGCTTTAGGGTAACAAACTAGGGTTTTTGTAGGTCTTCAAGCTCATTTCTTACTCAAGATCCAACATTGCAAAGAGTTGATGATGGATGCCTATGGTGAATCATGGAGAAATCTAGGTTGAGGAGATGAAACTAGCCATCAAATCACACCTAAAGACTTGTTTTCAAAGTGATTCCATCTTCCATCTTCTCCTTATCTTTAGAATTAAGGTTTGCATTAATTTTGCATGAAATTTACATTCATTTGATATGTTGTAGGGTTTCTAGGGGTTGAAGTCTTGCATCATTCAAATCACATTTATACATCTTATTCTAACACAATAGAATAGGGTTTTGCAATACTTCAGATTTTCTTAGTCTTTAACACACTTAAGACTAGGGTTTTATGAAGATTCTTATCCATTCAAGGTTTGATTACCCAATTAGGGGTTTGACCAAGGAAAACCCCCCATTATAAAATAAATTTTAAGCTGTTTTGTAGGTATTTTCTGAGATCCCAATCCAGATTTCTGTTAAAAAGTGTTGTACAAGTGACAAGGTGTAGGTCTGAGATTTGAATTTATAGAAAATTGAAAAAGGAATAATTCACCATGGATGGAGAATGAGTGCCATTTGAGGTAGTTGACAAAGTTAACTACAGATTCCAGTACTCAGTGAACAAAAACCAGTTTACAAGCAAAAAACCTTGAACTGGGATTGATTCACCCAGGGTGGCAAATGAGCCCCACTCAACCTAAAAGCCATATTTTCCAAATTTCCAGAGTGCTTTCGAGTCTTCATCCGTATCAAAGGTGGACACATTCTGAATTACAACTTTCTATCTAGTTTCATTTGCATTTTTGATCATCTTTCTAAGCTTTTTAGAAACGTCACTGTGTTTTCAAACATTGCTTATTTCATTAGTTTTGCATTCATAATCAATCAATTTCATTACTTATCTGCATTTAGATCATTTCATTTAGTCATAATTCCATTATACATTCCTTTATTTGAGTGAACCACCTCAATTTTAGTGTTCTATCTCTCTTTTTAGGTGAAAAACCCTAAAAGTGCAAGAGAAGTCCATACAACACCATAAAATTGACGGTTCATTTTGGTGAACCTGCATTTATTAGGGTATGCACAGATTTTTATGATTTGAATAAAGCCTGTTTAAAAGATAAATTTCTGCTTCCTAATGTTGACATGATCGTGGATTCAATTGTTGGACATGCTTTGTTGTCATTCATGGATGGATTTTCTGGTTATAATCAAATCCTTATACACCCTCAAGATCAATACAAAAATTCCTTTACAACTATTTGGGGAGCATTTTGCTGGGTTGTGATGCTCTTTGGTTTAAAGAATGCTAGTGAAACTTATCAACGAGTGATCACCTTGATATTTCACGATTACATACATAAAATCTTGGAAGATTATGTTGATGATATCCTTGCTAAATCCTTAACAATACAAGACAATGTAAATAACATTCTTCAAAAAATCTTCAAATGCATATGTAGATGGGTATGTGCAGGATCATGATGAACCAAAAAGTGGCGATATGATGGGTATGTGTAGGGTATGTGGTTGATGACTTTGTTTTTACCCAAAATTAATGAAACGAAAATGGTTTTTAAAGGATATTCTAAGCTTTCGACCAATATAAATTATCATTTACTTTGAATTTAATTAATAATTGTTATTCATGTTCTATTTGAATTATGACTAAAGTCTTGATTGATAGGATAATTGAAAAACATCTATAGCTTTCAAATAGTATCACATTTTTTGAATCCAAAACATGCATCACATTCTATGCTTCACATACTATAGGAATAAAAAATATTTGGATTTCATGAAGTTTTGACCAAGTTAAGGTGGTTAGACATACGAGTTTTTATATTTTTAAAAGGTTGTAATAAAAAATTCATAATTTATTATTTACTTGGAAAAAAATTACAAATAAATATGCATCACATCCAGACACGAGTCCTCTACTTATATCTAAAATCTTATAAAAAAATCTTATCATTTTATCATGGTTAGGGTGGTTAGACAGACACCTATTTCTTATTTTTTCCCTGAAATTTAAGTACTACTGCATTGAAATTTCAAATTTTTACCAAATAGATTTAAAAAAAATAAAATAAACCTAGTAGTTTAGAAACTACATTAAATTTTCTAGAGATTCTATTCTTACATATTTTTGAAATAATATAGATAACTTATTCAAATTTTTACGGCAAGTTTCCTAACTTTGATTTTTCTAAATTTTTTGCCACTTAAGGGCCTACTTTTTCTATGATGATCCTGCACATAACCAAATATAAAATAAGACTAAATCCAAAAAAGTGTGTCTTTGGTGTAGATAGTGGCAAAGTTTTGGGGTTTGTCATATCTCACAAAGTTATAGAAGTGAACACAAAGAAAATTGATGCCACTATTAACATTCCACCTCCTAAGAACATTTCTCAATTGCCCATGTTACAAGGCCAAATTCAAGCTATCTGTCATTTTGTAGCATCTTTAGCCGATCACACATTGCCCTTCACACATCTCAAAAAGGATGTACACTTTGATTGGAATGAGGACTGTAAAAAGGATTTTGAGAGTTTAAAGGAATACCTTGCAACTCTTGTTGGATTTCAAATGTTTTGTAGTTTGTCCTTGATGTAAAAAAATGATTTGTAGTTACATGTTACAGTTATAGGTCTTTGATTCAAATCTTTGATATATATACATTTGTTGAGGCTAACAATGTCTATTACTTGTGTTTCAATAGTTTGATTCCTTAAAGACTACATGTCACAGTGTTTGCCACAGGTATATTTAGTAGGCATATTTAGGTTGTCTTTAAATGATATATTAATGCATTTCCAATCTTATGTTATTGCACTATTGTAGTACCTCTCTGTTTATGCTTATGTTTTCTGTTGTTCCATTTTCACATTGTTTGATGATGATACTTTGGTTAGATATTTTGATTGCTGGTTTTGAGTGATGGTGGATTATTCTGTGACATGATGATACTTGTTTGATGATTATTGTTTTCAGACATGATATGATTTAGCGTAGATGTTATTTTTAGTTGTTATTGCTATGTACATGTTTATGATGGACTAATAGTTATTCATTTTCGTCAGTTTGTTGTGACGTGTATTGGTGTGGAGAACAGAATCGCATCACTCACTTGCGAGTGCCCTACGATATCTGTGATTTTCTCCGCACGGTGTGTCTGTTTAATGCTTTATATATGTATATGTATGCACGTTATTTGCTTGGTTGCAGGATTTGTAGGTACATGACACCGACTCCACCTGTGTATTCAGGTCTGAGCGTGTCAAGACTCAATGGAAATGTTGATTGAGAGATAGTAGTCTGGTTAACCCTAGTCTAGTCTTTAACCCTGGTCTTAGTACTTTGTCTATTTTAGTTTTGAGTCATAGGTTTGTCTTGTATTTTCTGTTTGGTTAAATCATTTTGAAAAGGTAAATTTGGTTAATCTTTAATGTTGGAATATTGTGTTTTAAATTATTGATATTTAATTTATTGTTTAAATGTAGTAGAAATTACTTAATAATTTAATTCATTAATTAGCTTCTTTGGTTAAATAGTTGATCTTAAAAAGATTAAACTATTTTAATTAAATAAATAAATAAATTATATTAAATTATTAAGTGCGAAATTTATATTGCATTTGAAAATTAATTAAATTGTGGAAAATTAGAAAATTAAAATAAAATAAAATAAAATGCATGTGAATTGAAAATTGATTTTCAAAATTTAAAATTTTAATTAAATAAATTAAAATTGCATGCAAAAATTTGAATTGGCAAATTGCCGAGAAGTGGAGAAGATATTTTCATAACCTCTTCTCAACATGTGTGCCAGTGTGTTAAATGAGGTTGTTGAGAAAAAAATTGGTTACAGAGGATATTTTGGATCTCGGGAAAATTGACAGGAGTTATTCAATTTCCTCACGGGGAAATTATCAGAACTCTTGGAAAAAAATTCTCTGATTATATTGCAAAAATTGAAATCTTCTTAGGAAAATCTATCTCTCTTACTTGGTTGTTTATTTGTGAAAGATCCCCAAAGGATCTTGGTGGTTGGTTAAACTTTCTTGGTTTGAAGATTTTCTTTGAAGAAGATTTTGGGATTGGAATTTGTACGCTACAGGCAAAAAGGAATTTTCCTATAGGCAGTTATTATAGTCCAGGTATTTTTCTTGTTATGTTGGTTCCTTCTTTAAAAGTTGGAGAAAAGATATGCTATGTATTTCCTGTGATCTTCTTGAAAATTTGGTAAAGTTTTATTCAAACTGTAAAGAATTGTAGTTGTGATAGAAGAGGAATTTTCTGTTGTTTATTTGCAAGATACTTCAAGAATTTAGATAAACAAAAGAAATAATTTAAAACAAAAAAAATTCCTTTGAAATCCTCTGTAAAAACTGTAGAAAATATTTGAAATCTTTAAGAAGGAATTTATTTGAATTAGAAATTAAAAAAAATTTCTGGAAAAATTAGATTGAAATCTTTATTTTTAAAAATACTGTACATATTTTCTATGAAAACTCTGAAGGAAATTTTGTAGCTTCCCAGAAGAAATTACTGTATATTTTATAGTGAAAACTCTATTTTATTAGTTAAATATACATTTAAATATATTTAATATTTCTTTTTATATATATTTAAATTATGTGTAAACTTTCTTCAAAGCCGAGCGCTATACAGGTGAAATTCATGAAAATTTCGGATCAGAATCCGAAGGGCGGATGAAATAATCCACGAATTTTATTATGGCAATTTTTTTTTAAAAAAAAAAATTAATAGGGATGGGGAGGGCCAAAACCCTCCCCATTGAGTGTTTGGTGGGGATGCAGTCCCCACGGCTGCGCACAGCAGCCGCCATGGCTACTGGACGCAGCCCTGGAGCGGTTGCATCCTCCCCAAAAGGGAGGCTGCGGCCGGCTGTGGGCTCTGCCCTAATGTAGTTCGTATTTATTAAATATTGAATTAAATTTAAATTGTTTAAAATTATAAATATAATACATGTTTATATATTACATATATAATATATATTAATATATATATGTTATATATGTAATATGTAGATATTATTATTATTATATATATAGTTTTAAAAAAAAATATATTGATTTTAATATGAAGGAAATGTAGATAATTTTAAAATGTTATTTAATATCATTATATATTAAGGTAAATGTGTAATTAATTGATTATAAAGCATTTTTATTTATTTATTTATTTAAACACATGAAATAATGATAAATAGCATGTGAATATTAAGAATAGTTAATTTATAATGAAATGTATTTTGTAGAGTAAATATATTTTCATTATTGATTATGATTGTGAAATTGGGATTATCGTAGATTTAATTTTCATTTTGAAAGAAAGATAAATATTGTATTAGATGATTAACTTCGAACTTCTAGTTCTTGTATAGCATGGATTTAGTAAATCCAAATTGTAGATGTGAATTTGTTTTAAATTTCATTAAATTTTATTGGTTAAATTGGGGGAATGACGTAGTTGAACAAGTCTTCCAGATCAATTGTTAAATGGGGATTGTGCTTGTTAAGTTTAAATTTCTTGTTTAGTCTAGGGATGTGCACATGGCTTTGCTTGGTGTTCAACACCTGTGTTATGATCATTGATTGTTGTTCATTTGAATCATGTTTGGTCTTTTATAGTGATTTTGGTTATATGTACACTTTGTAAACCCTAGAAGGAAAAACATAGATTCCTATGTTATGTTTAGGGGAGTGGCTATTTGTAAGGGCCGACACACAAAGTGGTGTCAGGGTAACTTACAAATAGTTAGTAACTCAGTGAAAACTAAAGAACACAGTAGTTAGATTAAAACTCTTAACAAGATATTTTGCCTCTCTTATGACTCTTGAGCTTCTTCAGTCATGAGTATAAGTTGAGAAGGCCTGGAATGGCAAATCGGTGCCTTGTTTCCTTTAAAAGACATTCGATTCTACAACCGTATGCAATAGGGGCCGGGTTTCGTAAGAGGTTACTAGGGTAACCCAAGGATTGGGGGCTAGAACCTAGGAAGAAACACCAGGGTAACCTTTGCATCATTGTGATGACACTCCACCTAGAATAACAGTTACACCTTGTATTTGTAACTCAATCAATTGTCCAAATCTAGAAGCAATGTAACCAAAAGATTGTTTGTACTAGTGTCTAGGGTTAGTAGATTAGGTCTAGGTAACCTTATTACTATCTCCTAGCATGGGGGGTGGACCTACGGGTACCACATGGTTGGGTGGAACGTGCACCTTACTCTGTTGGGTCCCCAGTTTGATCATGGAATCAAGAGCTTCATGGATGGAGAGCTCACACTTGGATCTTTTCTGTACTTTCATCATTGTATAATGTAAATCTTGTATTATAAAAAAACATCCCTCAATGTTGTGAGGTGATCATTTGTAAAATGTAACTATTATTTGAACTACCTCATCAGATGGATGAGTATTGTATAATTATCAAATGTAATGTATAGAAAAACATGTTTGTACTTTATTATATCTTGAATGGGAAATTTCTATGTTATGAAATGTTTATCTTTATGATATTAATTATTATGTGCAATGCGAAATACTTAAGTCACTTATGGAAAACTCAAAGTAGTGTAATGTCGTATAACCTAAGAATGTATGCAATTAATTAACTTAATATTAATACTTAAAAAAAAAAAATTACACCTTTATACACTTTTGCAACATTCTTTGGTTATTAAGACGGGGCATTACAGATTGGTATCAGAGCCAAGGTTACAAACACTGGATGCTCTGGGTAATCACGAGCCCATTAAGTTGACCTAGTACGTAGTGTCGCAACTGTTAGCCTAGGTTGAATAGTATCTAAGATTCATAATTGTTATGTGTAGGAACATGCCTAGGCGAGGAGGAAGAGGTCATGGTAGAGGTCGAGGTGGAGGCTGAGGGCCAATCCCTCAGGTTACTCCCCCTCCTAGCCCTCACCATAGTGACCAAGCAGAATAGATGGGTCAGAGAAATGAGGGATAGAATCCCGAACAGTTAGCAGTAGAGGGTTCTCAGATACGTCCATTATTAGAGGAGGTCCTAGCTCGTCTTGGACCTAGACAGGTAGAGGAGCAGGAGGTTGTGAGAGAGAGGGATAGATCCCCTAGGAGAGTAGAGGACACAACACATCAGGATTCTATTATTGCTGGTCACATGAGGGATTTACTGAGAGCACGCCCCCTACCTTTGATGGTTCAGGTGGAGGATTAGAGGCAGAGACTTGGCTACTAGATTTGGGTAGATGCTTTGCCATGCACCCTTACGGTAGCAATACTCGTGCTAGATGTGCTATTATGCACTTGAGAGGATTCACCTCTACTTGGTGGCGCCTTGAGGAGTAGAAGCTCCATATAGATATTGGTTCTGTGTCTTGGGAGATGTTTCTCAAGAGGTTTAGAGCACGGTTCCTTTCAGAACACTGGAGGCAGCATAGGGCTGACGAGTTCCATGATCTACGTCAGATGGATCTTTCTATAGAGCAATATGAACGTAGGTTCTATGAACTCAAGCAATATGCTGGTATTGGCAATGATGAGCCTATGCTAGTACAACATTTTATTAGGGGTTTAAACACCCGCATCAGTGGTGGTGTCTGAGTCTTTGAGCCAAAGACTATGGAAGTCGCAGTGGAGAAGGCTCGCATAGTTGAGGAGAACCTTATTATGGCTTTAGGTGGGCAGACAAGAGTGCAGATTGGCAGTGCTCCTGCAGCAAGTTTTAGTCCACGGGGTGGACAGGCACAAACAGGTGGTTCTTCCAAGAACCAACAAACACCCACAAAGGGTGGGCAGCAACAACAACAACAAACACCTCAAAAGAACAATAACCCTCAACCTCAACAACAAAATAGTCCTCAATCAGGAAAGGGTCGTAACTGGTGGCGCAACAAGCGCAATAGGTAGGATCAGCCTGCGCAGAGTGCTCAGTTTACTGTCAGTAGGGGTAGTTTTCAGTAGTCCAATGCACCTTTGGGTGGCAGATGATTTGCTAGAGGCACAGGCACAGGTTGTTATTCTTGTGGGTAGCATGGGCACATAGCTAGGCAGTGTCCGATGAGAGGTTCTACTGGTTATGGGCCTCGACCTACAGTTTCAGAGCCTACAATGGGTGATGTAGGACGTGCACATACAGTATATGCAGTGGTTAATGACCGCCAAGCTGATCACCAGAACACGGTGGTCGAGACTTCAGGTAAGTTAAATGGTGTTAGTGTTTCTATACTTTTTGATTCTGGAGCCACTGACTCCTTTATTTCACCGACCATTGTTGATCATTGTGGTCTTGTGGCGGTAAAACAAGGTGGTAAATGGCAAGTTGAATTCGCCTCAGGGGTGAAAATAGTAGTAGAAAACTTAGTACATAATTGTGAACTTAAAATAGGTACGTTAACTACCTTAGTAGATTTATATGTTACACCCTTAGGATCGTACGATATAGTGTTAGGTATGGATTGGTTAGCATCTTATCATGCTATAATTGACTGTCGACTTAAGACAATTAGTTGCATTAATGATTTAGGTGCGAAAGTGGAAATCGTAGGTATTCAAAGACCTATCTCTTTGCGGATGATTTCTGCTATGCAATTAAAGAGATGTCTACGTCAGGGATGTCAACTATTTGCAACAATAGTTACTGATTTAGATGAGGGTGAGAGTCGAGAGGTATCTCTTGATGATCATCCTATTCTTAGGGAATTCGCAGATGTATTTCCCGATGAAATTCTTGGAATGCCACCAAAGAGGGATATTGACTTTAGAGTTGACCTAGTTCCTGGAGCTGAGCCTATATCTAGAGCTCCTTATAGAATGACGACTCAGGAGTTAGAGGAACTATTAGAAAAGGGTTTTATTCATCCAAGTGTTTCCCCTTGGGGAGCACCTGTTATCTTCGTAAAGAAGAAGGACGGATCTCTTAGGCTGTGCATTAACTATCGTCAATTGAACAAGGTTACGATTAAGAATCGTTATCCTTTGCCTAGAATCGATGATCTTTTTGATCAAATTAAGGGAGCTAATGTGTTCTCTAAAATTGATTTAAAATTTGGTTATCATCAATTACGTATAGCTGAAGCAGACATTCATAAAACTACTTTTCGAACTCGTTATGGGCACTATGAATTCACAGTAGTACCATTTGGGTTAACAAACACACCTTCAGTATTTATGTGTTTAATGAATGGTGTATTTCTTACATACCTTGATCGCTTTGTCCTGGTATTTCTCGATGACATTTTAGTTTATTCGAGGAACATGAAGGAACATGAAGAACACTTGAGACAGGTATTGCAATGTTTAAGGGAAAATCAATTGTACGCAAACCTGAAGAAGTGTGACTTCTTTCAAACTAAAATAAAATACCTTGGACATGTGATATCCAGTAAAGGTATTGATGTGGATCCTTCAAAGATCCAAGCTATTGTAGATTGGCCCGCACCTACTAATGTAGGTGAAGTTCATAGTTTTATGGGTTTAGCTGGCTATTATAGACATTTTGTAGAGGGATTTTCTAGAATAGGTCATCCTATTACTTCTCTTCAAAGGAAAGGGAAGAAGTTTGTTTGGACGGAACAGTGTCAGTTGGCCTTTCAGACTCTTAAAGAAAAGTTAACTAATGCGCCTATACTCATTGTTCCTGATCCTACTAAGGAATTTGTAGTATGTGCGGATGCATCCTTAGAGGGTTTGGGAGCTGTTTTGATGCAAGATGGGCGTGTGGTTGCTTATGAGTCTCGTAAACTCAAGGACCACGAATTAAACTATCCTACTCATGACCTAGAACTAGCTACAGTAGTGCATGCATTAGTTCATTGGAGACATTTTCTATTAGGTCATCGCTTCGAACTTCATACTGATCACCGTAGTTTGCAATACATCTTTACGCAACCTAACTTGAATGCTAGGCAGAGACGGTGGATGGAGTTCTTGTGTGAGTATGATTGTGAAGTAAAATATGTTCAAGGCAAAGAGAATGTAGTGGCTGACACTCTTAGCCGACGTCGACATGAGATCTCTGCTACTACTCTTGAAGTAGATTTGAGAGGTCAAATAGTAGCTGCACTTCCTACTGATAGATTATATCAGGAAGTGAAGTCAGAAATTGAATCGGGTAGACCTTTAGAAGGTCGATTTGCAAGTTATGTCTTAGAGTTAGATGGTATATTATGACATTTAGGTCGTATTTATGTACCACATGTCGAGATTCTTCATACATTAATTATGACTGAAGCTCATAGAGCTCCGTATTCAGCTCATCCAGGAGTTAAGAAAATGCATGCCGATCTTCGGCAATTATATTTCTGGCCTGGTATGAAACGTGATATTGCTGACTACGTATCGAGATGTCTTGAATGCCAGTGAGTTAAAGCTGAGCATCATCATCCTACCGGATTATTGTAGCCACATCTCATTCCCGAATGGAAATGGGATATTATATCCATTGACTTTATTATTGGGTTACCCACGTCATCACGTCGACATGATGCCATTATGGTAGCTGTTGACTGATTGACTAAGGTAGCTCATTTCTCACCAGTACGATCATCTTATAATGCTTCATCTATAGCTAGGATATTCATGGAGGACATCGTTAGATTAACTGGAATTCCTCATAGGATTATATCGGATAGAGATCCTATATTTACTTCAGCCTTACAGACTTCGTTACAATGAGCTTTAGGTACACAATTGAACTTTAGTTCAGTGTATCATCCTCAAACCGATGGACAAACTGAAAGAGTTAACCAAATATTAGAGGATATGCTTAGGATGTACGTAATGGACCAACAATCACGTTGGGAGGATTACTTGTACTTAGTAGAATTCACTTATAACAACAGATATCAGAGTTCCATAGGTATGCCACCATTTCAAGCATTATACAGTCGTCCTTGTCAAACTCCACTTAGTTGGGATCGACTTGAGGATAGGGTGTTACTTGGACCTGAGATGCTTCGAGACATGGAGCAACAAGTTGACCGTATTAGAGAGCATTTGATAGCAGCTCAGGATAGGCAAAAGAAATATGCCGATGCACATAGGATCGATCGACAGTTCGCTATTGGTGATGGAGTGTTTCTTTGAGTACAACCGCGAAAGAGTCCAATCTGTTATAGAAAAGGCTCTAAGCTTGCGCCTCGTTTCATAGGACCATTCGATATTTTAGAGAGAATTGGTCCCGTGGCGTATCGACTCACCTTACCACCCAGTTTGTCTCGTATTCATGATGTCTTTCATGTATTAGTACTTAGACCATATCATCCTGACATATCTCATGTACTTGATTGGAATACGTTACAGGTAGAGGACGGGCAGCTGGCTTTGGAGCCTATGGCCATTCTTCAGAACCGAACGCTCAGTCTCAGGGATTGAGACGTTGATCAGGTGAGGGTCCAATGGGATCCTAGCTATGAGGCTTCAGCTACCTAGGAGGATGCGAAACTCATGAGGGAACTTTATCCCTATCTGTTCGCAGGCTTTCAGGAGCAAGCCTGATCCTAGGGGGGGAGGATGTAGTACCTCTCCCTTTATGCTTATGTTTTCTGTTGTTACGTTTTCACATTGTTTGATGATGATACTTTGGTTAGATATTTTGATTGTTGGTTTTGAGCGATGGTGGATTATTCTATGACATGATGATACTTTTTTGATGATTATTGTTTTTAGACATGATATGATTTAGCGTAGATGTTATTTTTAGTTGTTATTGCTATGTACATGTTTATGATGGACTAACAGTTATTCATTTTCATCAGTTTGATGTGAAGTGTATTGGTGTGGAGAACGAAATCGCATCACTCGCTTGCGAGTGCCCTGTGATATCTGTGATTTTCTCTGCATGGTGTGTCTGTTTAATGCTTTATATATGTATATGTATGCACGTTATTTGCTTGGTTGCAGGATTTGCAGGTACATGACACCGACTCCACCTGTGTATTCAGGTCTGAGCGTGTCAAGACTCAACGAAAAAGTTGATCGGGAGATAGTAGTCTGGTTAACCCTAGTCTAGTCTTTAACCCTGGTCTTAGTACTTTGTCTGTTTTAGTTTTGAGTCATAGGTTTGTCTTGTATTTTCTGTTTGGTTAAATCATTTTGAAAAGGTAAATTTGGTTAATCTTTAATGTTGGAATATTGTGTTTTAAATTATTGATATTTAATTAATGTTTAAATGTAGTAGAAATTACTTGCTTAATAATTTAATTCAGTAATTAGCTTATTTGGTTAAATAGTTGATCTTAAAAAGATCAAACTATTTTAATTAAATAAATAAATTAATTATATTAAATTATTAAGTGTGAAATTTATATTGCATTTGAAAATTAATTAAATTGTGGAAAATTAGAAAAATAAAATAAAATAAAATAAAATGCATGTGAATTGAAAATTGATTTTCAAAATTTAAAATTTTAATTAAATAAATTAAAATTGCATGCAAAAATTTGAATTGGAAAATTGCCGAGAAGTGGAGAAGATATTTTCATAACCTCTTCTCGACATGTGTGCCAGTGTGTTAAATGAGGTTGTTGAGAAAAAAATTGGTTACGGAGGATATTTTGGATCTCGAGAAAATTGACAGGGGTTATTCAATTTCCTCACGGGGAAATTATCAGAACTCTTGTAAAAAAATTCTCTGATTATATTGCAAAAATTGAAATCTTCTTAGGAATTGCTATCTCTCTGTACTTGGTTGTTTATTTGTGAAAGATCTCCAAAGGATCTTGGTGGTTGGTTAAGCTTTCTTGGTTTGAAGATTTTCTTTGAAGAAGATTTTGGGATTGGAATTCGTACACTACAGGCAAAAAGGAATTTTCCTATAGGCAGTTATTATAGTCCAGGTATTTTTCTTGTTATGTTGGTTCCTTCTTTAAAAGTTGGAGAAAAGATATGCTATGTATTTCCTGTGATCTTCTTGAAAATTTGGTAAAGTTTTATTCAAACTGTAAAGAATTGTAGTTGTGATAGAAGAGGAATTTTCTGTTGTTTATTTGCAAGATACTTCAAGAATTTAGATAAACAAAAGAAAGAATTTAAAACAAAAAAAATTCCTTTGAAATCCTCTGTAAAAACTGTAGAAAATATTTGAAATCTTTAAGAAGGAATTTATTTGAATTAGAAATTAAAAAAAATTATGGAAAAATTAGATTGAAATCTTTATTTTTAAAAATACTGTACATATTTTCTATGAAAACTCTGAAGGAAATTTTGTAGCTTCCCAGAAGAAATTATTGTATATTTTATTGTGAAAACTCTGTTTTATTAGTTAAATATACATTTAAATATATTTAATATTTCTTTTTATATATATTTAAATTATGTGTAAACTTTCTTCAAAGCTGAGCGCCGTACATGCGAAATTCATGAAAATTTCGGATCAGAATCCGAAGGGCGGATGAAATAATCCACGGATTTTATTACGGAATTTTTTTTTTAAAAAAAAAATTAACAGGGATGGGGAGGGCTGAAACCCTCCCCATTGAGTGTTTGGTGGGGGCGTAGTCCCCACGGCTGCGCACAGCAGCCGCCATGGCTGTTGGGCACAGCCCTGGAGCGGCTGCGTCCTCCCCAAAAGGGAGGCTGCAGCCTGCTGCAGGCTCTGCCCTAATGTATTTCGTATTTATTAAATATTGAATTAAATTTAAATTGTTTAAAATTATAAATATAATACATGTTTATATATTACATATATAATATATATTAATATATATATATATCTTATATATGTAATATGTAAATATTATTATTATTATATATATAGTTTAAAAAAAAAAAATAATATTGATTTTAATATGAAGGAAATGTAGATAATTTTAAAATGTTATTTAATATCATTATATATTAAGGTAAATGTGTAATTAATTGATTATAAAGCGTTTTTATTTATTTATTTATTTAAACGCATGAAATAATGATAAATAGCATGTGAATATTAAGAATAGTTAATTTATAATGAAATGTATTTTGTAGAGTAAATATATTTTCATTATTGATTATGATTGTGAAATTGGGATTATCATAGATTTAATTTTCATTTTAAAAGAAAGATAAATATTGTATTAGATGATTAACTTCGAACTTCTAGTTCTTGTATAGCATGGATTTAGTAAATCCAAATTGTAGATGTGAATTTGTTTTAAATTTCATTAAATTTTATTGGTTAAATTGGGGGAATGACGTAGTTGAACAAGTCTTCCAGATCAATTGTTAAATGGGGATTGTGCTTGTTAAGTTTAAATTTCTTGTTTAGTCTAGGGATGTGTACATGGCTTTGCTTGGTGTTCAACACCTGTGTTATGATCATTGATTGTTGTTCGTTTGAATCATGTTTGGTCTTTTATAGTGATTTTGGTTATATGTACACTTTGTAAACCCTAGAAGGAAAAACATAGATTCCTATGTTATGTTTAGGGGAGTGGCTATTTGTAAGGGCCGACACACAAAGTGGTGTCAGGGTAACTTACAAATAGTTAGTAACTCAGTGAAAACTAAAGAACACAGTAGTTAGATTAAAACTCTTAACAAGATATTTTGCCTCTCTTATGACTCTTGAGCTTCTTCAATCATGAGTATAAGTTGAGAAGGCCTGGAATGGAAAATCGGTGCCTTGTTTCCTTTAAAAGACATTCGATTCTGCAACCGTATGCAATAGGGGCCAGGTTTCATAAGAGGTTACCAGGGTAACCCAAGGCTTGGGGGCCAGAACCTAGGAAGAAACACCAGGGTAACCTTTGCATCGTTCTGATGACACTCCACCTAGAATAACAGTTAAACCTTGTATTTGTAACTCAATCAATTGTCCAAATCTATAAGCAATGTAACCAAAAGATTGTTTGTACTAGTGTCTAGGGTTAGTAGATTAGGTCTAGGTAACCTTATTACTATCTCCTAGCATGGGGGGTGGACCTACGGGTACCACATGGTTGGGTGGAACGTGTACCTTACTCTGTTGGGTCCCCAGTTTGATCATGGCATCGAGAGCTTCATGGATGGAGAGCTCGCACTTGGATCTTTTCTGTACTTTCATCATTGTATAATGTAAATCTTGTATTATAAAAAAACATCCCTCAATGTTGTGAGGTGATTATTTGTAAAATGTAACTATTATTTGAACTACCTCATCAGATGGATGAGTATTGTATAATTATCAAATGCAATGTCTAGAAAAACATGTTTGTACTTTATTATATCTTGAATGGGAAATTTCTATGTTATGCAATGTTTATCTTTATGATATTAATTATTATGTACAATGTGAAATACTTAAGTCACTTATGGAAAACTCAAAGTAGTGTAACGTTGTATAACCTAAGAATGTATGCAATTAATTAACTTAATATTAATACTTTAAAAAAAAAAAATTACACCTTTATACACTTTTGCAACATTCTTTGGTTATTAAGACCGGGCATTACAACTATTATATTTTTTTAAGGCATTCATGATGTTTTGACCTGATCATTAAAGTCACAATGTGAATATGGTGATAACAAAAAGAAATGGTTTTCAAACATATTGGATGGTTATTCATAATTCAGCATTCAAAGTTTCACAACATTCTTTGTTTCACTTGATATACTCAGGGACAACATTCAATATAGGTTGAGTAATGCTTGGCATATTCTTGTGTTATGGGCACATTGTATTTATTTTTTGATGCAATCATTTATATGTGCTTGACATATATTTGTTAATAATGTTAATGGGATTAAAACCCCATTGATGGTGAGTGATCACTTTGTAAAGTGATAAAGGTATCGGGCAACACATTATTGAAATATTTAATAAAGCTTATACTAAAGGTTTATTGGTATTAGGTTTTATTGAATCAAATTATGGTCACAATTTACTTGTGACATCGACAACTATTATTTGTTGACTTGTCACTGATAGCCATGATCGGTTCTGTGATAGCTTATTTGGCATCCATAGATATCTTTGTTCCATGTGGCATTGACAGTTTGGAAGTAATAATTAAAGTGATTATGTTGTTGGAATTTGTGATAACTTTGGCAGTAGATATTATTGTTGTCAGCATTTGTAATGACTTTGGCGGCGAACTTAAAATTATTATTATTGATTGTTAAGTCATTGAAATGAAGAAGCTTGTTTAGGGAAAAAGACATTATGTTGATTCTTTTTGCAAAGAATAGGGTTTTGAACCCTAGACGCCATGGATGATTTGCTCAGCTACAATGGAGCTCTTGAAGCTCTCACATCCGACACTAAGAGAATATGATAAGTGCAATGGAAAAGAGCATGGATAAATTTACTAGAATTTTGGTTTGATTGAATGGCAGTAAGAATGGTTTTCTGGTTTGAAAACTATTGATGGTTAAGAGCTCGAATGTGGACGTTAGTCAGAGGAGATTCGATGGCATCTTTCTAGTTGGGTCATTATTAACTCCTTGACAGGTCATCATGTTTTTTCATTTATTTTTTTCCACCATGACAATGTATTGAAAACTTTATGTGGTTTTTTGGTTTTGATTAAAATATTTTGGATTATTCTGTTCGGGCATCTTAAAAGTTAAGTATTATTGATTTTAGTTAAAAAACCCATTAGGGTTTCTAGAATCTCATTTTGAAATGCAACATAATATATTGTTTTTGTTGAAGGTTTAGTAAAGTTTTTTAAGAGAGATTATTAAGGGTTTCTCATTCGAACCCTAACCCAATTTTATTTACAGTTATTCAAACTGCATACAAAGATTATTATTTGTAGGGTCTTTAAAAGATGATCTTTAGGCATTTTCATGTGTTACCTAAAAGAGGAATATGATGTTTCATGCATACTATACAAAAGTGGCATTGCATTGAAAATCTTTATATTGATACTCATATTATTGTCCTTAAAGAATATTTTTTCATTCTCATACAACATTCTTCAATTTCCTTATTGAAAATATTTAATAGTCTTCTATTGAAATTCTAGGACTGCAATTTGCACTTCTAGGGTTTTGATAGAATACTGTATTGTTTTACATTGTAAAGGAGTTGGTTCTCCTGTATCTTATGAGGTTGGTGCTTCTAAATTTTTGTGGAGTTGTTTCTCTTGAACTTAATGGATTTGGTTCTCCTATACTTTAAGTAGTTGGTTCTCCTATACTTTAAATATTTGGTGCTCTAAATGAATATTTAAGAGAGATTTTTTAGTGGTTTTTATTCCCCAAGAGGTTTTTCCACTCACGACATATAATGTGTTATGAGATGTTTTTATGTGTGTGATTTTTCTTATCTGTCTATTGTTAAATGTGTCACCAAATACATTGAATGGTTATTAATCATTATTCTTTCATATCTACTAATGTATACGTCAGGTTTCATGCATAAAAGGTTCTAGTTTAAAGTGAGCTCTAATACATGTGAAAGTGTTAAGTTTCACTTCTGTTAATGTTTTATGTTTAATTCATGGTTCATGCAAATAAAATACTATTCATGCACAAGTCAAATTTTTTCTTTGAACTGTCATTTGGTGTTTTGATTTAAAAGTCAGGTTTGCTCACATACTGTCATTTGTTCTCTTTGTTCAGAAGACAACATGCATTCTTGATTTAAAAAATATTGTGACTTTCATAAATCACTTATTCACACCCTGCCTCTTAGTGATTTCAGTCTTCCAACAATTGGTATTAGAGCATAGGGTCCTTTTATAGGTCTAATCCACCTAGGATAGATTCTGGTTATTGGAAGTCTATCAAACATATCTCAAGTTCAAGAAGGTACTTTTTTGACCAGAGCCAAATTCTTGTTTAATAAAGTCTAGTCAACTTAAGGATCCCTGGTATTGAAGTGTTGTGTCTAATATGGAAAAAGGTAGAAGGAATAAGGGAAAAAGAATTTCACAGCAAAATACTAACCATCAAGCTCTACCTAAACTTAATATGAGGAGTAATGAAGAAGAGACCATAAACAATAACCCAGAATTAATAGACTATCCTACATTTAGAACACCTCATTTTGAAGGTATCAATTTTATTCTTTGGAAATGTAGGATGGAGACATATTTTTCTTCCTTAGGGTTTGATGTGTGGGCTACAGTAGAAAGAGGTTGCACTATATCGACGATATCTCCTTCCACACATAAGGAGAAGAAAACTCTTGAATTCAATGCTAAGGCTATAGATGCTATTTTCAATAGTTTGTTGAATGAAATTATTGTTAAGGTTATGCATTGTAGGAATGCAAAGGAAGTTTGGGACAAATTGATAGAAATGAATTAGAATGGTGAGTTGTAAGAGGATATATCTTTGAAAAATGAAACAAGTCGTGGGTCATCTGAAAGTGATGATTGCACAAATCTTCATATTTCTGAAGAAAACCAAGTTAAGTCTAAATCTATAGAGATTACTAATGAACATTCAAATGGACAAGAAATTAATGAAGAAGAAGATCATTCTTTGGGTGAAATTAACTCTGAATGAGAATATGATGAACAAGAAAGTGAGGTTGATTTGGAAGGTGAACTTTTGTGCGCTCTAGATACAATTAAGTAGCTTCAAAGAGAGAACCATGATTTAAAAAGGAAACTTCAACAAGAAAAATATCTCAAAGATAAGATATGTTCAAGTCTTGTAGAAGCAAAGATACATGTTGAAGAATCTAGAAAGTGTGAGGAAGAGGTTAGAAACCAACTTAAGGTAAAAGAACAAAATATAGAAATACTTGAGTGGCAAGTGGTTTTACTGAGGAACATTGATAAAGCATCAAAGCAATTAAGTGATGAGAAAATTAATGAGAATGGCTCTATGTATTTGGATAAAATTATTGGTGCACAAAAAGCTCCAAGTGAAAAAGGTGGCCTGGGTTTAGAGGAATGATAGTGCTCTAAGGTTAGAAAAACACCTAGGACAAAGGTAGATTTAAAATTTCATGCTGCTAACCTTGAAACTACAAGAAATAAACAACACAAGGATATCAACAGAGGAGGAAGGAATAGAAAAAATAGATTTATAGGATCTCCCTCTACTTGGAAAGGTAAATTGATGAGGTATAATTTTTCTTTTTTAGGCTATTGTTATTCCTATTTTGAATATGGCCACAGAGCATCTGAATGTTGGATTAAAGTGAAGAAAAATTATTGGCAAAGGAACTATGCTATTGTCACATGCTTCAAGTGTAGTCAATCAGGTCATATTGCAAGAAAATGTGATAAATTATCTCTAAAGGGTGATACAAGATACTATAAATCTTTGGTTGTATGCTATATATGTAATGGTTTTGGACATAAAGAATTTTTTTACAAGGGTCAGGGGAAGAAATCATCTTGAAACAACAAAGAGTTAGATAACCTGCTTAAGCCAAGGAAAGAATCTATGGAGGTCTGGAGAAAAAAACAACAAAAGGAAGAGGAAGAACTAAATCTTGTGCATGCTACACAAGAATCATTTCTAAGCATTTAAAAGGAAACATGAAGACATGGGGAGATGATTAGTGCATTATAAAACAAACCCCATTGATATTAAACAAGAAGTAGTTGCATTTTGTTGCCTCATGAATTATTTATCATGATTCTCATATCAGGGTGTAAGTCATAGTGTTAAGCCACAAATGTATCATATTTTTTGCTTGTGTTCTATGTTGATTTCTTCTCTGTGCTAGGAATAACAGTGACAATGAGTTGATGATAACAATCTTAATGCTATGGTTTATATATATCATCATACTGATGGATGATAGTTTCCCATATGTATACTAAAGTTGCAGTGGGTGCTTTATGTTTCTTTGAAAGTGTCCATGGTAAAAAAAACTGTATAAAATATGTGAAGGATGCTTGAAACACAATAACACTTCATGCCATTTGTGGACAGATTGTTTTAGCTTTGCTTTGTTGCAACATAATGACAATGACAGTGGGTACATTACTCTTTGCCTATGATTCATAGAAACTATGGTTTAATAACTTCAATGGTATGTGTTTCTCAGAAGGTGCATGAGTTAGCTAATGTCAAAATATTTCCATGAGATAATGGTGGCTTGGACAGTGAAGCAATATTCATCTTTTTCTTTGTCATTAAATCTTGTTATCTTGATTGATCAGTCTCATTATTGCTTAACACTTTGATATAATGCTTAGTAGTTACTTGTTTTGCACATGATATAATGCTTGGTTTAACTTATATGAGTGAAGTTTCAATGAAAGAGCATGACAAGACAATGAACTACTAATAGTTTAAGATCTTAGTTGGAGTACAGTATTTGGTATGCAAAAATGCAATGATAGTGGGAGTTAGCTAAAAGGACAATGACAATGAATGTTTCTTGAAATTGAGTTTTACATTATTGTGCTTGGAATTTTCCCATAACATTTTATGGTTGGAACATGAACAACATTCAAGAAGACCTCAGAAGTTATATAGGGACTAAGATTCAAATGTTTATCTGTTGATGTTTGCAAATCAGGATCATATTATGCATTTTTTATGGTTTCTCAAGTCTATACAAATTTAGACTTTACAAGTGTTCTTTGAAGTTGTGTTTGTAGGTACAATAGTATAGCTTTGTAAAAAAACAAGTTCTTGAAATTGGTTGTGATGAAATTTTAAATGATATGGTACAAAATTTGTAAACATAAAAATATACACTTGAGGATAGCCTAACAATAGTTGCAGAAGATTACATATATTCTTGATCGCTTGGTGAAGATTATAGAAACCTAGTATATCTTGTAGAAAAGTTATGATATGATCACAAAAGGAACAAAAGATGATCTTTCCAAGACAACTGAAGAGGTGAATTGGAAAGAATCTAATTTTGTTTGAAGTTGATAAAGAATATGCAATGATAATATATTTGTAGAGGTGTTTTCATAAAAGTGCTCAAGTAATTAGATAAGCAATCTTGAAAAATATCAGTCACAGAGATGATGAAGGCTCATAGAACAAGTGCTAGTTTTGATATACAGATAAATGAGGTTATGAATGATGTGACAAGTTTATACCTTCAAGGACAATGCATACAATGGTTGGGACAGGTATATTTGATAACAAGAACATTGAGTTGAGTCATGATATTGTAACAACCACAGTTAAATTATGATTGGAATCAATCAAGGAGGATAAGTTAAGAACAGTAGTAGATGACACATATGATCTTCAAGTACTAGAATATGAAGGTATTTGTTCACTCTATTTATGTAGAGTAACATCAAATAAAGAGAGATTAATGTCATGTTTTGAATTTGTTCGATCCATTGTTATTTGATGTTGTAGATGCTACCTTACAAGTGACAGAAAGTTGTGAGAAGTGCATAATTGATGCCTTGGTACATGGTTATTCATGCTAGTAACACTGTTTATACAATTGTTTTTTCTGTAGACAAGTTATTTGATTGCTCATGTGATTAACACAAGGAGATAAATGACACAAAGTTATTTGATTATGACTAAAGTAATGATATGTTGATAGTCTTTGATTCTTGATTTCTTCTTTTAACTAGTTACTGTGTTGGTTGGTTTCAATTGTCTATATTCATGGAATTTCACATTCTCCTCTTTCATTCTTTGTCATCTAGGAAAAAAGGGGGAGACATGATATGCGTTTTTCCATCAAGGAAAAAGGAGGAGTTTTTTTGTCTTTTAGTTGTTTTTGGTTTGTCTTTGATGTCAAAAATTGATTTACAGTTACATGTTATAGTTACAGGTCTTTGAATCAAATCTTTGATATTTATACATTTGTTGAGGCTGACAATGTTTATTACTTATGTTTCAGCAGTTTCATTCCTCAAAGACTACAGGTCACAGTGTTTTCCACAGGTATATTCAGCAGACATATTCAAGTTGTCTTTGAATGATATATTAATGTATTTTCAATCTTAAGTTATTGCACTATTGTATTGTTTTAAGGCATTCATGATGTTTTGACCTGATCATTAAAGTCACAATGTGAATATGGTGATATCAAAAAGTAGTAGTTTTTGAACATATTGGATGTTTCTTCATAATTCAACATTCAAAGTTTCACAACATTCTTTGTTTCACTTGATATACTTAGGGACAACATTCAATACAGGTTGACTAATGCTTGGCATATTCTTGTGTTATGGGCACATTGTATTTATTTTTTGATGTAATCATTTATATGTGCTTGACATATATTTTTCAACAATGTTAATGGGATTAAAACCCCATCGATGGCAAGCAATCACTTTGTAAAGTGATAAAGGTATCAAACAAAATATTATTGAAATATTTAATAAAGCTTATACTAAAGGTTTATTGGTATCAAGTTTTATTGAATCAAATGATGTTCATGATTTACTTATGACACCAACAACTATTATTTGTTGACCTATCACTGATAGCCATCATCGAGTATGTGATAGCTTATTTGGCATCCACAAATACCTTTGTTTCATGTGGCATCGATAGTCTGGAAGTAATAATTAAAGTGATTATGTTGTTGGCATTTGTGATAACTTTGGGAGCATATATTATTGTTGTTAGCATTTGTAATTACTTTGGTAGTGGACTTAAATTGATTAATAGTGATTGTTAAGTCATTGAAATGAAACAAAGCTTGTTTAGGGAAAATGACATTATGTTGATTCTTTTTCCAAATAATAGGGTTTTGAACCCTAGCCGCCATGGATGATTTACTCAGCTGCAATGTAGCTCTTGAAGCTCTCACAAACGACACTAAGAGAATATGATAAATGCAATGGTAGAGAGCATGAATAAATTTACTATAATTTTGGTTTGATTGAATGGAAGTAAGAATTATTTTTTGGTTTGACAACTATCAATGGTTAAGAGCTCTAATTTGGAAGTTAGTCAAAGGAGATTCAATGACATATTTCTAGCTAGGTGGTTATGAACTCCTTGACATGCCATCATGTTTTTTCATTCAGTTTTTTCTTCCATGACAAGGTATTGAAAACTATGTGTGGTTTTGTGGTTTTGATTAAAATATTTTGGGTTATTCTATTTAGGCATCTTAAGAGTTAAGTATTATTGATTTTAGTTTAAAAACCCATTAGGGTTTCTAGAATCTCATCTTGAAATGCAACAAAATATATTGTTTTTGTTGAGGGTTTAATAAATTTTGTTAAGAGAGATTATTTATGGTTTCTCATTCAAACCCTAACCCGAGTTTATTTATAGTTATTCAAACTCCATACAAAGATTATTATTTGTAGGGTCTTTAAAAGATGATCTCCAGGCACTTTCATGTGTTACTTGAAAGAGGAATATGATGTTTCAGACATACTATATAGAAGTGGTATTGTATTGAAAATATTTATATTGATGCTCAAATTGTTGTGCTTAAAGAAGATGTTGTCATTCTCATACAACATTCTTCAATGTGCTTATTGAAAATATTTTATAGTCTTCTATTGAAATTCTAGGACTGCAATTTGCACTTCTAGGGTTATGATAGAATACTGTATTGTTTTACATTGTAAAGGAGTTGGTGCTCCTGTATCTTATGAAGTTGGCACTTCTAAATTTTGTGGAGTTGGTGTTCTTGAACTTTATGGAGTTGGTGCTCATATACTTTAAGGAGTTGGTGCTCCTTTACTTTAAAGAGTTGGTGGTCTAAGTGAATAAAGAGAGATTTTTTGAGTGGTTTTTATTCCCCAAGAGGGTTTTCCACTCAGGACATATAATGTGTTATGAGATGTTTTTATGTGTGTGATTTTTCTTATCCATTTTTTTAAAATGTGTCACCAAATAATGTATATGTCAGGTTTCATGCATAAAAGGTTTTGGTTTAAAGTGAGTTCTGATACATGTGAAAGTGAACATTAAGTTTCACCTTTGTTAATTTTTTATGTTTAATTCATGGTTCATGCAAATACAATACTATTCATGCACAATTCAAATTTTTTCTTTGAACTATCATTTGGTGTTTTGATTTAAAAGTCAGTTTTCTCACATACTATAATTTTTTCTCTTTGTTCAAAAGACATCATACATTCTTGATTTTAAAATTATTGTGACTTTCATAAATCACTAATTCACCCCCCTCTCTCAGTGATTTTAGTCTTCCAACAACTCCACCTATTTTACAACTTGATATGCCAAACAAACCATTTATCCTGTACATAGCCGCATCAACCCATGCTCTTGTAGCATTGTTGGCTCAACAAGACGATCATGGAAAGAAAATCCTAATTATTACATTAGTTGAAATCTAATTGATTATGAAACTCGATACTCACTAATTGAAAAAAAATGTTTAGCTCTTGTATTCACTACTAGTAAATTGTGACATCATTTACTAAATCCTAAAATACAAGTCATAACAACATTTGATCCCCTTAAGCTTATTTTTAATAAAACCAACCTATCTAGATGCTTAGCTAAGTGCATGATGTTGTTAACTGAGTTTGACCTTAATTTTGTTTCCCATAAAGAAATCAAAGGACAAGCCTTAACTTATCACTTACCTAATGCCCCTTTCCCTCTCACTTTACCTAATCATGACTCCTTTCCTGATGATAGTGTCTTGACTGTAGATGTTACAACATAGGAATTGTATTTTGATTGATCTAAGTGTCAAATATGTTAAAGTGTTGGAGTGATATTAATTTTTCCCAATGGAAAGCCTATTCCCTTGTCCTATCGATTAAATTTCCTATGTATAAATAACACAGTTGAGTATGAGGCATTAATGGTAGGATTGCGAGCTGGTTTAACCATGGGTGCTAAACATATCAAGATCTTTGGTGATTCACAATTAGTAATCAAACAAATCAATGGGACATATCGAGCTAAACATGAAAAATTATCAAAATATAAGGATCTTACAATGAAACTACTAGAGAAGTCTGAATCATTCACCATTGGTAACATCCCACAAAAAGACAATTGACATGTGGATGTGATGGCGAGTGAAGCCTATCTTATATCCCCACACGATCCTTTAATAGACTTCACCTTTGTTATTCACTCATCTTGAAACCTTCGATTGATACTCACTTCGAAGACATTTTAACCACAACTAAAGAAGAATTGCAAGAATAGTATGATGCAATATACAATTATTTAAAAGAATGTACCATTCCTGAGCCCACAATGAAAAAAAATTGAAATCATTTATGCAAACTAGCAGCCAAATACATGATCCTCGCGGATGTGTTGTACAAAAGATCCTTCAATGGTCTCTTATTAAGGTGTCTTAAGGACTCTGAAATTCCTATAGCCCTTGAGCAGGCTCATACTGGTGCCTGTGGAGGTCATTTTGGAGGATGGTCATTAGTGCAAAAACTCGTTTGTATGGGATATTATTGGAGACATATAGAAAAAGACTAGTTTTCTTATGTTAAATGATGTCACAAATGTCAAGAACATAGCAATCTGATTCATGCCCCTGCTTTTGAGCTCTGTTCCCAAATTCCCATTTGGCCATTTTTAGTATGGGGATTGGATCTCATTGGAAAAAATTTACCACCCTCCTCTGTCAGACATACAAATTTATAATAACTGCAACAAACTACTTCACAAAATGGGTGGAAGCTATTCCTCATCGATTTACAAATGCTGAAGTAATTTGTTGTTTCATATTGGAACACATAATTGCTCACTTTGGCATTCCTTCCGCAATCATTTCAGACAATGGAACCCCATTTAAGAATAATGAAGTAAAGAAATTTCTTGAAACATTCAATATCCAACATCGATTTTCTACACCATACTATCTGCAATCCAATGGACAAGCTAAAAGTACTAACAAGATTCTTGAACAAATCCTAAGGAAAAATATTAACAAACATCATAAGGACTGGCATATGCAATTACATTATGTGCTTTGGGCTTATCAAACAAGTGTTAGATTATCCACGGGAACTATGCACCCTATAACCTTGTTTATGGTACTGACGTGATCATGCCCTTGGAATTAGAAATTCCTACACTATGAATTGTTCTTCAAGACCTTATTGATATCAATGTCACATAAAGATCAACAATTCCACCATCTTGAGATGCTCGATGAAAAGCGCATTAACACTCTTGAAAATCTCCAATCTTACATTAAAAAATTACAACAAAAACACAATACTCATGTCATTCCTCAAACGTTTTGTGAGGGTTATTTCATTCTCTATGAGAATCAAGACAATACAAAAGTTAACCATGAGGACAAAAATAAATTCAACCCTAATTCATTAGGACCTTACATAATCGATACCAGTTATGGGTTTGGTGCTTACATCTTAACTGAGCTCGATGGAACACCCCTTAAGGACCCTATTAATGTTGCACATCTATGTCAGTATTATCTCTAGTCTTCTTGAGTAGTATTATTGATAAAGTAGTGTTTCCTAAGTTATTTGGTTTTATTCTAAATAACTTTCACATTGCTTCATTCTTGAAAAATGATCATGTGTTTGTCTTCAACACTAAGGTAGTTATTTAAGTTCTTTTTATAATTACTTTATATTTCATACTATTCACCCTCATGTTATGTTAAGTTCAATCCTTATATGAATTATAGGTGTATCTAATTTAACATACTCTCTTTTTCATATTAACAAGGTTGTATCTAGAGTGAAACTCAAATATGTTTTACATTAGATCACATCAATCATGTTAAATCATGTAGACATTAACTAAATGATTTTAACAAAGTTATTTAATTAATCACATTGCCATTTAACATTCACACATTAAGAAAAATTATAACATCAAATGATCATATATATATATATATATATCTCAAGTTTTATATACATCTCATCGTCATATACAAAATCACCAAGTTTTGTGAGAACTAGCCCCTCGGGATCTGGTGCTCATGATCCAGTCCCCAGACATCATGATATGCTCGTGTGTGATTGTGATAATGATATTTCGACACTGAGTGCATACTCTAGACACTGTACTCGATCAAGAGCTACATGATGCTCATCTACCATCTAATCCCTCTTTGTTCATAGTTGTGCTAGCTTTGCATGCAGTCTCTCCACCTCTGTTGGAGTTTGGGATGACTATCTTGAACTCTTATCTCATCAAAGTTGTCTCTTCCTACTCTCATAAGCTGCCTGCAACCTCATGAAAGGTTTGAGAAACTTTTTATCCTCCTTCATGATTGGTGGGGGCATGTAATCAGGGTCTATCTCCTCATTGATGGATGTAGGGACTATCTTTGCAACAACCTGATGATAGAAATCTCACCAGACTCTCATCACTCCTATAAGGTAGAAACAATACACAATCAATAAACATCATCATGATATATATATATATATATATATAAAGCATCAAAACTAAAGTACATGCATAAAATCAAATATCATCACCTATATCTCTAGTCCACTAAGGGATATCAACCTCATCCTCGCTAGGGGCCATGGAGAATGTGCAAGCCTCTCTCTAACCATGGGTCCCAATGTCTATTGTAGCTACCACACATGATCTGGTCACATGCTGATCCTCAGTCACTACCTCATCACCCTCACTCAAGGGTGGCTCCTTCTCATAATCATCATCATCATCCTTTCATCCATCTTAATCCTCATAGTCAGGATCAACCTCTAAATCATACTCATCATTGATAACATCAATAATTATATCTACTGACCTATATCGCACATCCTCGGCCCTATCCTCTAGCTCATCTCCCTCATCTAGTGTTAATCCTACATCACCTATAGGTACATCCATGGGAAATACAGAAGCTGGTCATGTTACTGACCAACACTCCTCATGCTCATCTATGTTGTCGACATCATCAATGTCAAAGACTAGTGACTGATCATGATCTGAATCATTGGAGTCACTATGGACAACATGGTGTATAGTGAGCTAAACAGTATCACCTGGCCTCTGGGAACTCTGCATTGATTGCCTAATAAAGGGGAATGCCCTTGGTGGTGTCTACACCTGCCCAAAATGTCGCATGACTCAGCCATAATAGAACTATCATACAACATATTCATGTCGCCCAACCAAAAATTTGTTAATCTGTATCCTCCTCAGCTGTCTTATGGGATCTGGGCACTAGAGTGTGAGTAGATAAGGTCTCCATAGGATGTCATTCTCCTCTAGCTGATCAAATCTCACTCTCTAGAAATGTAGATCTCCATACTACCACAAGCATCATAGAGGATAGCTAAAGGCTCATGGATATCTTGCAACTATAGCACATGGGAGTCTAATAGTTGTAGTGCATGTAAAATGGTTGAGGTACCACACCTATGGAAGTGTGTAGTGCACCATACTGTCGATCTCTTGAAACACAAATCAACCAAGATCATAATAAAGATGTGCTAGGATGCATCATCCCCAAACATAGATTGTACTACACTCTGCCATCTTGCAAATCAAGTGTACCAATCCTCCATCTAGGTGTGCTACTCATCCATCAGGATTGAGAACAAGAGAAATTGTATGCATCATAATCCTTCTGACAATGAGGGATCATAGATATAGAAGCATAGGAATCTTGATTCACGCTCTCACACGCTCATCGTGAAAAGGTCCATCCAAGCAGTACTTGATGTCCACCTTCCTCTCACAAAATGACCGATCCCTTCATAAATATACCCACTCTCCCCAAATAGTAACTCAGAGAATTTGGTGTACATCCTCTAGAGTGATGGTAATCTCCCTAGTTAGAAGGTGAAACGCACATGTGTTGGCATCCCTGTGCTCACATAGGGCCATCAACATGGTGTAATGGTATCTCATAGGTAGCATCAGATATGCCCAATAGATGCATACTACATGGCAGATGCTCCATCTTCACCGCTGACAATGTTAGGCTAAATCTCTAAGAAAGCTTATCTGTCTCCCCCTAGCCGCTGACACGGCTAGGCGGGTACCTATAAAAATCACAACAATATGCTCTAAAAATGCATCTAATATCCTCAATTTTTACATTATTCATCATGCAAGTGTGCTAAAGCTCCTCTAGTGTGCTTTCCTAAAGGCCCTAGACACTTTATAACCCATTTTGGACATTTCGCAAAGAAATGGGACAATTTGCAAAGAAATAGGACACTTTGAGAAAAAAGGAGACACTTTATGAACTTTTCTTCCAAGATCCTAAATTAACCTATAAATACATTAAAAATCATTAAATCATTATAAAATCACAAAGCAAAGGTTGTAGAATTGACTCACCTCATGGTATAGCTCGCCGCACACCACCTGCTCTCGAAGCTCATCTAGTTGCAAATGCATGTAATCCCCTCTACTCGATATCTTCTCGTTTCACTTGTCACTCTCAAGCTACAAGAAGGTAAAATGAAATAGTAAGTGATAAATTACTCCTCTACCTCTTTTAACCTATTTTCATCACTTTTACTCTTATGCATTAAATTAGGGTTATTTTCTCTTAAGAGTTAATAAAGCATCTTTTTCTCAAAACAACATAGTGGGAGCTAGGGAACTCCATTTTCAATGCCATTTGATGTGTTGGAATTGTGATTAAACACCTGACATCATTAATCCTCTATCATTATGTGGCATGATACTTGTAAATTCCCTATGGTATGATGTTCTTTATTTGATGTGGCTAGATTGCTACCTTGATTCCACCTTCGTTAAGCAAGCAAAATCAAGGGGGACATACATCTACCCTCGAATTGGATTCCTAGGAGTTAGATAAAAGGATTTTTGGACAATTAACAAATTTGTGTTGTAGGATGTGATTCCTAATGTTGTGGTTCTATAGATAACTACATTGAGGGCTTCATTCTCTCATCTTTTGAATGAGTATCCTTTTATGCAATAAAGTGCATTGTTTAGAGTCCTTTAGCTCACATATGCACATAGAGTCATATGAGCACTAAATTGGGGGCTAAATGTGGCATAGAAAATTAGACACTCTTGAGAAAAGAGACAATTTCACGCTTAATTTAGACCTACTTTTGAGTACCCCTGCATTATTCATTCTTCAAAGCAACATTTATAGGCCCCTAAGACCCATTATTTTTTAGCTACATGCCCATTTCACTTAAAAAATCACTTAAATCCTGACAAACAACACTTAATTCATGCATATCTCGAAAACCCACCTTCAAAAACCACTAGTGGGACCCATTCGCCAAGGAGGGCAAATGAGTCCCTTTTGAGGGAAATTTCAATTTTGAGCGGGAATTTAATCAATTCAACTTAATTTTTTGGTGGATGTCAGCCTCTTAGGTCTAAATAACGAGAAAATTAGGTGTCGATGCCTATAAATACACATTTTAGGTCATTTTTCACATCTCTTAGCTATTTTTAAAAAGAAAAATCAAAAGTCAATTATTAGGAGTCTTCCACAATAAGTTTTATTTGCATTTTCTAAAGCAAAGTTGAAGTTTTAGGGCAACAAAATAGGGTTTTTGTAGGTCTTAAATCTCACTTATCACTCAAGATCCAACATTTTAAAGAGTTGATAATGGATGCCTATGGTGAATCATGGAGAAATCTAGGTTGAGGAGATGCAACTAGCCTTCAAATCACACCTAAAGACTTGTTTTCAAAGTGGTTCCATCTTCCATCTTCTTGCTATCTTCAAAATTAATGTTTGCATTACTTTTGCATGACATTTACATTCATTTTATATGTTGTAAGGTTTCTAGGGTTGAAGTCTTGCATCATTCAAATGACATTTGCACATCTTATTCTAACACAATAGAATAGGGTTTTGTCATACTTCAGATTTTCCTAGTCTTTAACACACTTAAGGCTAGGGTTTTATGCAAATTTTTATCCATTCAAGGTTTGATTACCCAATTAGGGGTTTGGTCAAGCAAAACCCCCCATTAGGAAAAAAAATTTAGTTGTTTTGTAGGTATTTTTTGAGATCCTGATCTAGATTTCCATTAAAAAGTGTTGTACACGTGACAAGGTGCAGGTTTAAGATATGAATTTGTGGAAAATTGAAAAAGGACTGATTCACCATGGATGGTGAATGAGTCCCATTTGAGGTGGCTAACAAAGTTAACTATAGATTCCAGTACCCAATGGGAAAAAACCAATTTGTAGGCAGAAAACCTTGACCTAGGACTTGTTATTCCTTACATAACCACCCCAGTTTTTTGTCGAACAAAATGGGTTCCCCTTGTTCTTTTCTTTTCCTTTGGCCTTTGGTTTTCTACCTTAGGAATTTTTTTCTTTTGTTCTGTCGGATGTGGAACTGGGACTAATATCAAGCTTGGAATTGCATCCAAAATTTTCTGGTTTTGCGCTGTTCCCAATTTTGGTTCAGACAATTCCTTTATTTTAGTGTTTTTTTGTTCTGTCGGATCCAGGCTCAGACCTAAATCAGAACATTGAACTCTTTGAGCTTTCCGATACGTGTTCCTTCCTGGCCCCAACTCCACCTTTCCCTTGGTTTCTTTTTATGGTTGGTCATTTTCCTTTCTATTTTGTGTCCCATGTCTTGGGGCTTTCCCCTCTTCCTTGGGTCTTTTTGTGTTGTTCTGGTGAACCCGGAACCAGAATTGGAACTTAGTCCTGAAACTTGCAAAAGTTTCTAGTTCAGGTTCCATTCCGATCCTAGTTCTGCGTGTCTTGTTATTTTTCTTTTGTTCCCTTTTGTTTTGTCATGGGTATTTTCTCCCCTTTCTTCTTCTCTTTCTTGTCCTTTTTCTGTCTTTCTTTGGGTGTTGTCAGAGGCGGATTCAGAACGGAATTCGAACTTGAAATTTTTTGGTTCGGGTTTGGTTCTGGTCACGGCTCCACCTAGTTTTTTTCTTCGTTTTCCTTCAGTTCCGACCACTTGGTCGGGTGTTGAGTTTTTTGTTTGCATCATTGCCATTTTTGCGGAAGCGGAGCTAAGACAGCGGTGAGAGGTTAGCGTTTGGTTTGTATCTTGTTCCCATTCTGACTCCGTTCCCGTTTCTGATTTCTTCTTGGTTCCACCCCCACTAGTTTTGAAGGAAGGTGTTGTTTCTAGTTCAAATTTGGTTCTGCCTCCACTAGAGTTGGGTTCCTTTTAGCTAAAAGACAAAGGCATAGTAAAATTGAATGAAATCATAAGCAATATTGTATTTTATTATAATATATTTTATTTTCTTTTGAGAACTAATGGAGGCATCTATTTTATAGTATCTAATTATTTATCTAAAGATGTCTCTGAAGGAAGTCTCGGTGAAAGGAGGTTTACATCGTTGAGAAGTCTCACCGACAGATGAACCTCTTGCTAATAATTGTTCACAGGGGCTCTTGGAGAAGGTTTTACATTCAGTGCAGGGTCTCGATGAAATGAGCTAGTCTCCCCGACATGAGGTAATATTGGTGTAAGGTCTCACCAATCCATTAGAGTCTTAGCAAAATGGAGATGTCATCGAAAGGATCTCGCTGAGAGAGAAGTCTCGCCGAAATAGGGTGAGCTCGGGGAGAAAAGAAGAGATCGACATGAGGTCTCACTAACAGGGTGGAATCTTGCCAATAGGAGCTCTGAGCAAAAGATTTAAGTTTGACATAAGATCTTGCCAAGAGAGATAACATCGCCATAATGTCCTATCGATAGATGGAGGTCCCACCGAAAGTTTTGAGCTCGGTGAATGATTTTTCCTTCGGTATGAGGTCTAGCCGATTGGCATGTATCTCACCAAAGGGTGTGCCTTCAGTATTGTAACATAATGAGCTGAGGGAGATGTCTTGTCAATATGGGATAGTCTCACCGATAGGGAGGATATCGCTATAACTCTTGCCGCCCAAAATAATGTCTCACTGACCCGATGGAGTCTCACCGAAATATAATGAGCCCAGGGAGAATGAATGAATTCGGTGAAATGTCCTATCGATACAGTGAGGTCTCGGTGAAAGGGGTATGCCTTAAGCATAAGGTTGCCGAAAAATGGAGATCTCCCCAACATAATATGAGCTCGCTGAGAGATCTCAAACTCGACAAGATGTCCCACTGACTTGAAGAAGTCTTGCTGAAGTAGAAGGGGCTTAAGCTCAAGGAATAAGAATGAGCTCAGAGAAGCTCCAAGCGGATGATTAGGGCTTGGGGAGATGTCTTCTCAAGTATGATGGTCTCTTCGAGATGGAGAGAATTTGTGTTAGCGTCTTGTCAACCCTCTAATGTCTTGCCAAATGTGGGTGTGCTCACGAAAGAAAGAAAGGCTCACTAAGAGGTCTTGCCAAGGGAGTGTTGTCTTGGTAATAGGTTTTGTCGCATCGATATGAATTTTGCAGCTCGCTAAAAGGTCTCGTCGACTATCATATGTTATGCCGATGGCTGCTATGAGGTATAGTCACGTCAGGGAGACATGATTATTGTCTCACTGACATGTGATTCCATTCGAATGACCTTTGACCACCCGGGAGTCTTACATGGAGTTTGTTCCACCAATCAAAAGAGGCTAAAGGGACCGATGATTGACTAATTGACTACTGCTATGAAGTGAATCAACAGGATGCAAATGACATGGACTCATTCTGAGATCAAGACAATGGATTGACTTAGGAACGATGGTGTTCAGATCTAAAGGGAGGCCTGATGTTGCTTCTAGAGATGGTCAACATGTAGAAAGATCTAGAGCAGGAATAAGGAGGAAGCCGCAAGTCTCAAGGATAGCTATGGTGTCTGTTGGCAGAGATGGATTCACATTAATGAAAATGCTTTAGAGAATTCAAGGCAACTTTACAAGGGAGTTCAAGGATGGACACGGAGGCTGGAAGTAAATGTTGTAGTTACAAAAGATCTATAGATCATCCTCAGAAAAATATTTCACCAACATGGACAGCGAGGATGCTATTCAACGCAGCATTAACTCTATTCAAAAGATCTGAGGGCTGACCTTTCTAGAGTAAGATAGTTTGTAAACCCTAAAACAGGGGCCAGCGCATTCTTTTGGTATACTCTATATATATGGCATTCTTGAATCTTTAGAAAAAATAGAGGTTGTAGGGTTAGAAAGTTAGAGGGAGAGAGTTCTAAAAAAGTTAGAGGAGGAAGTAGGAGTTTTAGAAAAGAGAGAGGAGACAAAACCGCATCTTGATTCTTTGTAATAGGAGCTTCTTTTTCCTTCTTAGATAGGAGTTAGATTCAGCATAGTCAAGAATGTATCTTTCAAGTTTTATTAGTATAGATGGAAATAATTTGGAGTCATGAATTTTCTATACACTAGTGATTGTGCTAGATTTGTAAATGTTGCTTATCTATTTCACTAATAGTAGAAGCAACCAAATTAAAATCTACTTTAGATTGTGTTCCAGAATGATGTTTGTCTTGAGTTAATCATTTGATTTGAGAAGCTTTCAAGGAACAAAATTTGATTTCATATTTTTTTTAAATGGTGACTTGCAATCTGTTATTGACGTCAACACTATGAATGAATGAAACTGTGTGTTAATCACAAGTTAATTTTGTTCTACAGTTTTAGGTAGGATTTCCTTGAAAGATAACAAGTCTAGTTAAGTTAGATGAATTATCATTATTTTCCGTTCCAAAGATCTGATCTATCTTTTTCTATTTCTTTAAAAACCCTGGTTAGAGTAGGTTTAAAGTTTATGTTTGATCTTGAAACAATCTAGAAGCTCAACACCAGCAGGCCCCTTGAACATTACTATTACATTGACCATTGAGCAACATCAGCATAGTTGAGAACCAAATACAAAGACCTTGGGAGCTAAGATATCCATGTGTTGTCTTTCTCTTTCAGGAGAAACAAAATAGCAATATTCTATTTACACATTGATGTGCCATCAGACACGTCAACAGGACTGATTCACCCACGCTAGCGAATGAGTCCCAGTCAACCTAAAAGTCATATTTTTCACATTTCTAGAGCACTTTCAAGTCTTATCAGTCTCACAGGTGCACACATTTTGAATTACAACTTTATATTCAGTTTCATTTGAATTTTTTATCATCTTTCTAAGATTTTTGGAAACATCTCTGTGTTTTCAAATATTGCTTATTCCATTAGTTTTGCATTCATAATCAATAAATTTCATCACTTATTTGCACTTAGATCATTTCATTTAGTCATAATTCCATTATGCATTCTTCTATTTGAGTTAACCAAATCACTTTTAGTGTTCTATCTCTCTCCTTTTAGGTGGAAAATCCTAAGAGTGCAAGAGAAGTCCATAAAACATCACAAAATTGATGGTTTAGTGGCATTGAGGAATTTTGTGAGGAAAATGCTAAAATTCCATGGTTTTCAATGCTACTAGGAAGTTATGTTGAAATTATGAAAAGTTATTGTGTTGAGGTTTTGAGAATAGTAAGATTGTTTTGTTACAGTCAACTTGGAATTATAAGAAGGATTTAAACCCGGTACTGCATCAATTGGTATCAAAGATTAGAGTGTTTGTGTTTGTTTGTTTTTGTAGGTTGAAGAGAGATCCTAATTTTCAAGAGACTAGGTAGAGGAAAAGAGAAGATACCTAGGTGAGGTAGAGAAGTTAAGAGGAAGCAAGGTTAAAGGGACTTGCTTGAAGAGATGGATTTTATGAGAAGGCATTTGTAGGGTAGGGGTTCACAAGAGAAGAAACAAAAGAGGAAACAAGAGGAAAGAGAGATGAATAAGCAAGAGAGAAAGAAAAATAGTTGGAGGTTGAACAAAAGATCAAAGAGTTAAGGAAAGCTTGGAAGCTACTAAGGGAGAGATGTGAGAAGATCCTACAGTTACACGAGCAAACAAAACCTAGTTGGCACTTACCAATCAAGAAATGGGTCACATGGCCTATTAAGAAGAAAAAAAGAGGACAAGATGAAGTTCCTATTGAAGGGATAACATAACAAACAAGTTGAAGTGATTGTTGATAATGAAGAGTTCAAGCAAGTGGAAAGTGAAGAGCACTTAGAGGTTGAAGGCCTTGGAGACATAAAGATATTAAATTTGAGGAATGATACAATGTTAGAAGGAGAAGATGATGAGTTGGTGTCAAAATTTGATAAAGAGAATGGTAAGGATGGATTGGATTTGTAGATGCAAAGTGGGCTACCAAGGTATCCAAATATAATTCTCACTTCATTGTTTCATAATGAGGTTAATGGATTTTTTAGTTTTCTCCAAGTAGAAGCTTATGCATATTATGAAGCAACAGATGTAGAGACCTTATGGTTAGTAGAGTAGAAGGTAAATCAAGGTGCAGAGTTTTTGGATGAGTTTGAGCATGTACTTGAGGAGATGAAAATAAGACACATTTTTCTTGTTGTGTTTGTAATTTCAAGGAGGAATAAACCAAGGGTCAAGATGAAGTAGCTACATGATGAAGTTGAAAATTGTAACCATAGGATAGCCACGTTCAAAGAAGATACTCATTTCAAGGAACAAAATTTATACCCCTCAAAAAAAAATTTGATTGCAAGTGATGGTGAAGACACATTTCTCTTTGCAGGTTCTTTAATCTTTGCTACCTCAAGGGACTTGAGTTTTTTTTTCAAGGGGAGTTTGGTGTAGGAGCACCATGTTGCATTCAAGCCTCCATGAGGCCAATTTGTAAATAAGTGTTCAATGAGTGCTTTGGGGTCATTAAATAAGGTATTTCAAGACCATTATAATGTATTTAACTTATTTGATAGGTATTTGGATACGTTATGTGGTCATTGTCAAATTTGCAAAATTTGTAAATGTTGTCAAGGAAAAATAAAAAAATGGGAAATGAAGAGTCTAATAGGTGAAAATTTAGTTAGATTCATTTGGTTTGAGTTTTTTATGGTATTTTAATGCATAAGTAATCCTCATAGACTTTGAGGCAAAAGAGGAGTTTTGAATTGTAATAGAAAATCATGAATGAAACTCTATTATTTCACATAAATTGTTGGTAAAGCATTGTTGCAGGCTACTGTATGACTTTGTATGATTATATTTTGGAGGTCAGTCATTGAGAATGTTGAAAATATGAGTCTAGATCATTTTTTAGTTGTTCTTGTGAAAATTCATTAAGAAACATGAAAGTTATTGCTTTTTCTTTGAAATTAGTCTTGAATTTCTGAGTAGGGAACCTGAGAGCAATCAAAATGACATAAGTTTGATTTTACCAAGTGAAATCACTCCAAACCTGGTAGAATGATAGAATTTGGAATGGAATTTGATATTATTTAAGTTTTAGGAGTCTAAATGAGGGTTTATATGTGTTTGCATGATTCCCTAGATAGGAAAATTGCATCTTTTGAGTGAAATTTGGGGATTTAAAGTAGGAAATGGTTATGAATCCATTGCGCAACAAGATTTGAAGGTTCTTCAAGCATGAGGAGAAATTTTTGGACATGTTGTATGTGTTTGTAGGATGATTAAAGGTAGGTGTAGTAGAGACTTAATAAACCCCCTTCTAATCAAGCAAAAATGAGGGTTTGGTGAACTAGAGACTTGGAGGGTTTTCTTGATGTTAAAAATGGTTGATTTAATTGTTTTGAAGTATGATAAATGTATTTTTGTAGGTTTTGGGGGTTGGAAGATGGTTTAGGTTGCACTTTATTTGAAAAATAGACCTTTTTGGAGGTCTAGGACAGTGTTAAAGCATAAGTATGGGAGTTTGTTTCAAAAGAAACATATGTAATTTTGAAGTACGTTAAAAAAATGCTCCAATGGGGGTTTGTATAGACTAATGGTTGGTGGGCTTGAGGAATTTTGTGAGTAAAATGTTAAAATTCCACGGTTTGCAATGCTACTAGTAAGGTATTTTGAAATTTTGAAAAGTTATTGTGTTGAGGTTTTGAGAATAGTTTTATCGTTTTGTTATCGTCAGCTTGGAATTGTAAGAAGGATTTTAACCTTGTACTGCATTAGGAAATTTGGAACATTTTCATCTTTAGCATATAGTATTATCTTGTTTTGATTCGTGGTAATGTTATAAGTTCTTTGTTTAGAAGTATTTTTAGTTTCCTTTCACTTTTAGGTGGTGGACAAGGGAACTTTAGTTTCTATAGCTTGTAGGGCCTCTTGTTCTTACTTGATTCACCAACTTCTCTAGATGGGATTAGGGTAGGAGATCCAGAGATGATCTTGTCTTTATTATCCTTATCCTTAGGAAGTATAGGTTGCTTTGTAGGAATGAGGACACTTATATCAAGAGGAGGATCTAAGACAATTGTACCATAACTACAAAGCCTTAGGGATTCTTTAGGAGCATTTATGTTGAGAGGGAGATCTTTATAATCTATCCCTTTTGTTTCTTTAGTTGGTATTTTCTCTAGGAGTTAATGAATTGTATGTTCATTTTTTGTGTCACATCCTTGTTTGTGTAAGATCATGAATCCTTTGCCATATGTCTCTTCAAGGTTGATTTATGTGTTGAATACTTTGTTTACATAGGATGGTTGAATGTTTTCTTTTTTAGAGGTGCTAGGTTCACCTATGGTAGGGAACTTAGGTTTAACTTATGACTCAATTTTAGGATTTAAAAGATTAAACATTTTGGGTTGTGTGGGTTATTTCATTAAAGGATAAAAGGATGCATTAGACTCAAGGTTGTTAAGGAAATGATTTATGAATCCATTCATGCTAGCATCATCTTCTCCAATGATGTCAATATCACGAGGAGGACATGCATTGGGAGCTATGTGAGCATAAGTGAGTTTAATGTCATTAGGGTCATTGTAGAAAACACAATTTGAAACATCAACCAAAAAGAACAAGGACTTCCACAAATTTCCTAAACAGTTTTCTAATTTCAAAATTTTAGACCTAAACATGCTAATTTACTGATTACATGATGCAATAAGCTAAAAATAAAATGTTTTGATGCAATTTTAAATTTTTAGCAATGTACTAAAATGAAGCAATTTAAGCTAAATGCAATGAAATTAATAAAATAGCAAATCAAGAAACTGAAACATCAAGATAATAGCACCAAACAAAACCTAAAAATTGAGATTTTGATGTCCTAAAAATGCAGATCTATAGCTAATAGGGATTCATTTTCTAGTAAGGGAAAATCAGTCCTAGTTAGATATTTTTGGGATTTTTCTATGGATTTTAGAGTTAATTTTTATGCCTTTTCAGATGCTAGAATGTACATATTAGACCTAATCAGGGACTTATTCGCTAGTAAAGGAAAATGGGTCTTCGTTAGGTATTTTTAAACTACTTTTTAATGATTTGCATGTTCTTAGTTATATCTTTCAGTTCTAGGTTTGTGTTGGGATAAGGTGCCATTAACCTTGTAAATCCCAATATTATATTTATTCCATTTATTATTTGTTATTTTTAATTATCCATGGGGAGATATACTAGTTTCACTAATAGGGGTAAATTCAAAGTCACCAAAGGTAATTACAAAGTGACATTTACTATTGAAAAATGTAAAAACTCATGGTAAATGAGGGTAGGAATTTCCCTTGGAGAATTTGCTATTTTTGGCATGCATGACAACTGTCATAATGTTTGGTAAGTGAATCTATGACAGTTGCAAGTTGTCATAAGATTATGAGATTCTACGATGTATATGACAAATATGTTGTATATTTTCTATATTTATCCCCAAGTGCATATCTTGGGTAGGATGCATGTTGGAGGTATCTATGATGGATATGACACATCATAAGATGCTATAAGATTCCATTCTTGGATATGGGAACCTGACTTTGGAAGGGTAATTTTTTTACACTTGTAAGTTGTATGTTGGTACCATTTTGATGCTTGCATATGGGATATTTGGAGGAGAGAAAAGGTGAACACCTAGGATGAGTTGGAAAATTTTTATATAAGTATTTTCCATGTATTTGTTGCTGCAATATAGATTTATGGTACTCAAGTGTTGTAGGAATATTGTTATATTAAAGACTTGTGGAGAGAGGTGTGTAGATGTATTGTATCGATCTTTTACAAATTAATATAAACTTGTGCCTCTTTCTTGGTGGAGTTTTTTTACCTGAAATGGTTTTCTCCACATAAAAAACTTTGTCATTGTGTTGAGTTCTTCATGTTTGAAATTTTCTCTATAGTGGGTTTTATGTTTTTTTATAATCTCCATTGTTAATGCACACTTAAAGCTTGCTGAAATTTATCTTGAATCATATTTTCATTGAAGTAGTATTTCTTTCATTTCTAACATTTTGGTATTAGAGCTTGGCTAGCTTTGAATCTTGGGTGGTAGTGTGGAAGTTGTAGTTGTAGTGGGAGATTTTGTTGCATTTGTTCTGAAGATCTTGTGTTGAAATTATGGCTGCATCCACTGTTGCATCAACCTCTCGTTTGAACATTGAGAAGTTTGACGGAACAGGGTAAGAGTTTTAGAAGCTAAAAATGGAAGATTTCTTGGAAGAAAGAAACTAATGGTTGGCTATTCAAAAAGAGAAGAAACCCAGTGATGTCTCTCAATATGAGTTAGATAGAATGGATAAGAAGGCACGGGGAACTACTCAGTTGTGTCTTTCAAACTCTGTCTTGTTGAATGTCACAAAGGAAGAGACTACATATAAATTGTGTAATTGGTTGGGTGAGATCTACCAAGCCAAGAGTATGGGAAATAAACTTTATTTAAAACAAAACTTATTTTCTTTGAAAATAAAAGAGTGTGAGTCAGTTGTAGAGCATTTAAATTATTTTAATTTGTTGATGAGTTAACTTGCTTCAGTATATGTTGAAGTAGATGAGGAAGGTAAATGTATCTTGCTTCTTTGTTCTTTACTTGAGTCTTGGGAGACTGTTATTATTGCTATCATTTCTAACCTCATAGATCCAAAGTTGGATGCCCTTGTTTCAATTTTACTAGAACAGGACCGTGGAAGAAGAATACAAATAGTTCAAGGGATGCTCTAAGTGTCAAGGGAAGGTCTGAGGAAAGGGGACCAAAAGAAGATCAGAAAAGGGCTAAGGACAAGTCCAAGGGCTGATCTAAGATTCCTAGAAAGAAGAACAGAGTTGAGTGTTGGAACTATGGTAAAATGGGATATGTAAAGGAGTGTAGAAACCCAAAGAAACAATGGGAAAGTGTCTTTGATAAGTCCTTGAATGCAGGTGAAGATGTTTTAATTTTTGCTTGTAATGTTGTTGCTAATGATCACTAGTTCGTTGACTCAGGATGCTCGTTCCATATGACCCCACATAAGGAATGGTTCTCCACATATGAAAAATATGATGGAGGTAATGTATACCTTGGAGACAACTCTTCATATCCATTTGTTGGGAAAGGAAAGGTATTGTTGTGTTTTAGTGATGGGAGGATTAAAACCCTCCATGATGTTTACCATGTTCCTAGATTAGCTAGAAATATAATTTCTATTTCAAAGCTGAATGATTTGAGAATGCATGTGACTTTTGACAAGGATCGCTATAGATTAGTGAGAGGGAACTTGGTGGTAGAGAAGGGGAAGAGATTGAGAAACCTATTCAAGCTTGAAGCTAGTACAAATTTTAATGCCTCCTATGTATCTAAGGTCAATGCTAAAAATGACTGTATGTTGTGGCATCATAGATTGGGCTACACAGGTAGTAATGTCTTAAAAAATATTAAGAATAATTTTTTTTTGGACAATTTCTCCTATTCTAATGAGCACTTTGATTTATGTGAGCATTGTGTGTTTGATAAAAAAAATAGAAAATAATTTCCTTTAGGAAGCAATGGAGAAAAAGAGAAGTTAGAAATTATTCATATGGATGTGTTTGGGCCTGTGGATATTGAATCTATAAGAAAATATCATTATTTTTTCACCTTCATTGATGATGTATCTATATATACATGGATTTATTTTATGAAACATAAATCTAAAGTTTTCACCAAGTTTAAGGAATTCACAGTCTTAGTAGAGAACCAATCAGGTTTAAAGATAAAAATATTAAGATTTGACAATGGTGGGGAATATTTATCTAAGGAATTTGATGAGTTTTGCAAGAATGTAGGTATAATTAGACAAAAAACAACTCTATATACACCACAAAAGAATGGTGTTGTAGAAAGGATGAATTGAATAATTATGGAAAGGGCCAGAAGTATGTTGAGTGATGTACAATTGGATAAATGATTTTGGTAAGAGGTTGTGTGTACTAATTTCTACTTGATAAATAGATCTCCTTGTAATGCTCTTCATTCGACACCTTATGAAGTGTGGATAGGTAACAAACCTTTAGTTTCACATTTAATATTTTTTGGTTGTGAGGCTTTTATTCGCTTGCCTAAAGAAAAGTGATCTAAGTTGCATCCAAAAGATAAAAATTTTACATTCATTGGATATGGTGATAATGTTAAAGGTTATAAGCTTTGAAATCCACTAACCCATAAGATTATCTTTTCTAGATATATTATTTTTTAGGGAACTTAGAGCTATTTATGAACCTGAGCATCCAAAAGAAAAAGAAGAAAAGGTAGAGAGAGTGCACTTTGAGTTAGAGCAATGAGATGAACCTCAAGAAGAACAAAATGATGAATTTGGGGGTGAAGAAGAAGAAGACGATTCAAGAAATTCTAATGAAGATGAATCTGTTGTTATAGAAGTTGGTACAAATGACCATGTAGAAGAACTAGTTGAGTCTCTTACTCCACCCTTGAGATCCACAAGACAATGAAATCCAGTTGATAGGTATATCCCTTGATATTTTCATTATGCATATGCTTTATTGATCACTAACGATGAACCTCGATCCTACAAGGAAGCTATTTTTGTAGATGATAGTGAGTCTTGGTAGTTAGCCATGCAAGAGATGATGGCCTTAGACTCTGGTAACATCTAGGATCTTGTTCATTTTCCTAAAGGAAGAAAGGCCATAGGATGTAAGTGGGTCTTAAAGAAGAAGTTTGGAGCAGACAGGTCATTGGAGAAGTACAAGGCTAGACTGGTAGCCAAGGGCTACTCCCAGAGAGAGGGAGTTGATTTTGGTGCTCGATATTCTCTCTTATTGATAAATTTTCTTCTAGTATATTCCTGTTATCCATTGCTATAGCCTATGATCGAGAGATTGAGCAAATGGAAATTAAGACTACATTCTTGCATGGAAATCTTGAAGAAAAAATATATATGCAATAGTCTACAGGTTTTGAGGTAAAAGGGAAAGAACATTGGATTTGCAGTTTGAAGAGGTCTCTTTATGGTTTAAAATATTCCCCCAGAATGTGGTGTCAAAAATTTGATTCATTTTTTTTGAAATTGGGTTTTGTTAGAAGCAAGGAGAATAACTATGTTTACATTTATTGTGTTGGTGATTCTATACTCGTTATTGCTTTGTATGTTGATGACATGTTATCTTTTAGCAATACTAAGGATATGATTAGTGAGCTTAAAGGCCAACTTTCAGGTGCATTTTACATGAATGATCTTGGAGCTACCAGGTATATTATGGGAATGGAGATCAGAAGGGATAGAGGTAACATAAAGCTTTGGTTGTCACAAAGTAAGTATGGGAATACTATTTTGCAGAGGTTTAGTACGCAATACTGTAATTGAGTTAGAGTTCCTTTACCTACTAATATTAAGCTTTCATTAGATATGTGTCCAAAGACTGAGGATGATCTTGAGGATATATCTAATGTGCCATATGTTAGTGCTATAGGGATTTTGATGTATATAATGGTTTGCACTAGGCTAGATATTGCCCAAGTAGTGGGAGTCTTGACTATATTTATGTCTAACCCTAGTAGACAACATTGGAATTATGCAAAGAGGGTGTTTAAATATCTTGCAGCTACTCCTGATCATTGTTAGGTTTATTTTGGTACTGATAGTGTTGATAAATATTTTGGACATATTGGGTTTTTCTTATGCAAATTGGGCAGGTGACTTGGATAGTTGAAGGTCCACTAATGGCTATGTTTTTACTCTGTTTGGAGGTGCAGTGAGTTGGATGAGTAAGAGGAACCCCACAGTTGATTTTTCCACCACAAAAGAAAAGTATATGGGTGCTACTCATTTCTCTAAGGAGGTAGTTTGGTTGAGGAGACTATGTATATTGATTTGATTTGATTGGAGAATCATTGAAATTAGTTGTGATAGCTGGTGTGCTATATGTTTAGCCAAGAATCCTATGTATCATGCTAGGACTAAGCATGCTGATGTTTAGTATCACTTTGTTCAAGATTTGGTTGCAAATGGAGACATTGAGCTGAAGAAGATAGACACTTAGGATAATGTTGCAGATTCATTGACCATACCTATGAGAATAGAGACGTTCGTGTGGTGCAAAGAGGCCATGGGCCTTGTTTCTAGTGCCTAATTATTTTTTCATTTGATTTCTTATAAGTTGATTTACAATGTATAATGTCAAGTGGGAGAATGTTGTGATGAGGTTCCATTAACCATGTAAACCCCAATATTAGTTATTTATAATTATCCATGAGGAGATATACTAATTTCACTGATAGGGGTAAATTCAGAGTCACTAAAGGTAATTGCGAAGTGACATTTACTATTGAAAAATGTAAAAACTCATAGTAAATGATGTTAGGTGTTTCCCTTGGAGAATCTACTATATTTGGCATGTATGAAAACTATCATAATGTTTGGTAAGTGAATCTATGACAACTGCAAGTTTTCATAAGATTCTAAGATTCTATGATGCATATGATGGATATGTTAGTTGTATATTTGCTATATTTAGCCCCTAGCACATATCTTGGGTGGGATGTATGTTGTAGGTATCTATGATGGTAATGGCACATGATAAGATGTAAAATTCCATTCTTGGATATGGGTGCCCAACTTTGGAAGGGTTAAATTTTGACATGTTGGTGCCATTTTGATGCTTCAATATTGGATGTTTGGAGGAGAGAGAAGGTGAAGGCCTAGGATGAGTTGGAAAACTTTTCTATAAGAATTTTCTATGTATTTTTCATTGCAATATATATTTATTGTACTAGGGTGTTGTAGGAATGTTGTCAGATTGAAGATTTGTGGAGAGAATTATGTAGATGTATTGTACATATATTTTATAGATTAATACAAAATTGTGCCACTTTCCTAGTGGAGATTTTTACCCACAAGGGTTTTCTCCATCCAAACACTCTATCATTGTGTTGAGTTCTTCATGTTTGACATTTTCTCTATAGTGGGTTTTATATTTTCTTACAATCTCCATTGTTAATGCATACTTAAAGATTTTTGAAGTTTATCTTGAATGAATTTTTTATTCAAGTACTATTGTCATTTATAATACTTTAAAACAGTGAAATACAACTTTAGATTCTCCAAAAATTCAATGCAAAAATGCAATGAAAATATGAAATGCAAGACCTAATTTGAAATGCAATTTTGTTTTGATTTTCAAATGCAATTGAATGATATGTAAATAAGATGCAAAATGATTGATATGTTTTTTGTAATTTTCTAGATTTAAGAAGCAAAAAAAATGCAAATTTGCAATCGATAAAAATGGATATGATGATGATTAAGATGATTAAATGCTATCACACCTACTTTCAAAGATTCCACTCAAGGATAACCCTAGATATCTCAATGTAAAAGAGAAAAATATCATATAGTAGGGTTGTCCTAGAGGTTGAATATGATCTACTAAGGGGTTCACCACCAAGTTTAGACTTGGAAAATATAATTAAATGCTAGATGAAATGAAAAACCATAATTGAATGAAAACTAACACTAAATGACCTAGAAAGGTAAAGGAAATGAAACAAAAAAATTGCAAAACAGAATGTGTGCTCCTAGAAATCCAGAGAAGGATGCATGTAAGTCTAGAATACTAGAAAATATGCTTTTACTATTGACTAGGAATCATTCACCAAGCTAGGTGAATTAGTCTAGTTTCTGGAAAACTATGTAGGAACAGGTTTTAGGGAAAAGGGTATCTAAATTTGTAAAATCTTGAAAACTAACTAGAACTGGGACTCATTCGCTAGAAGTGGCGAATCAGTCTAGTTAGGCATTTTTGAGGCTTCGAAGGTTGATCCTACCCTTCTCTATCTACTTTGCCCTTCCTGATTGGTTTCTGGATCCAAATCTCTGATTTGCAACCTGTAGGTCTTCTCCAAGGTTCTCTAAGGCTTAATAACAACTTTGACAACTTTGAATGATTTGAACCTTCTTTCTAATCTTGCTCCTTAGGAAATATGCAACCTAAACCTACAAATCACACAAAAAGGAGAGGTAAAAATGTTGTTGGGTTAGTGGATATGGATTTTCCTTGGTTAAACCTTGTTTTGGAAATCAATCCTTGAAATGAAATCAAATAAGAATGGAGAATGATGAATGAAAAAATAACAATGTTGCAACTCACCAAACCCTAATAATATGGTACCACAGATATGTATGCAATGGATCCAATGGATGAAGACTTTGATTCTTGCTTGAATGATGTTGATCTTGAATAAAACACTTGCTTGAGTCACAAAATCCTACGCCACAATTGTTATCTCTTAAAAAACATAATGCATGAAATCCTTGACATGATGATTGATGCTTGAAGAATGCTTCTCTAAAATGCTTGAAAATATACTCTTGAACATATTTGAATGCTCTTGTGAATGCTTGTGAACACTTGATTGCTTATTAGATTTCTAGGTAAAAATATGAGTGAAATAACCTTGTATTTATACTCAATTATGCAAGAATTCCCAAAATTACAACTGTTGCCCAATTTTCACCTATGGGCTCAATCAAGCAGGACAAATTATGTTTTAGATATTCATAATGGCCAAATGGGACATTTCCATTTGAGGGTTAGTTCATGTATCTAATGAAATTTCACAGGGAGCTCATTCGAAGGGTCAGCCTCACTTAAGTTTGAATTTTTTTCCTTAAAGGAGAAAGTCGGCAAGACTTTCCAGATGTCTTGCTGACTAGCAGGGGTTCCATCAAGTCTGAATGTTTCACATCAGGGGTCCTATCAGCAAGAGATTATGTGGGTCTCCCCAACCCATAATGCATTTGGTTAAATATGCATCTGTGTTGCCTATCAGCAAGACCCTAGGAATGTCACAGTGAGTGGAATTCATATGCAAATACCTATCGGCAAGACAAAATCATCGTCCCGGTGACAAAGGGATATGCATATCAGCGGAGGATTTTTCCTTCGGGGTAGAGTCTCAGTGACCTCTTAAAGTCTCACCGAAAAGATGCCTTCGGCATATGTAAGCGGGTTTCGCTAAGAGGTCTCACCGATGAGCAATGACTCACTGAAAGGAAGCAGCATTGCCGAAGGGAAGTGAGTTCGGCAAGAAGTCTCATTGATAATGAAAAGTCATGCCAACATGGCTTGTGTCTTTGGCGTAATGTGAGAAGCTCAGTAGGAAGTCCCACCGACACACGAGAGTCACCCTGATGGGATCCTTGTTCGCCAAAAGAAGGAGCAAGTCACTAAGAGGTCTCGACGACTAGCAAAGGCCTCACTAAAAGGAGGAGTTTGCTGAGATGTTTGAGCGAAGCGGAGTGGTCTCAGCAAAGGATGATAGTGTCAGAAAAAAGTCTCCCTGACCATGGAAAGTCTTGGAAACTTGAAGGAACTCGCCCAAAGATAAGGAGCTTGGCAAGAGGTCTAGTCGATAGGCCAATCTCTCACCGACAACAAAGGGAGTTTGCCAAGAGTTGAAGCCATCGTCATGAGGTCCTGGGGACCAAGTAATGCCCCAACGAAAGCTAGAGTTGTCACTCAAGGAAGGAATCGGTTGGTGTAATGTCTCACCGACCGATGGGGAGTCTCATCAAATGAAATGAAAGGAGCTCGAAGAGAAAGGGGCTGCTCACCAAAGGGTCTTGCCGAAGGGTAACTAGCTTGGGGAGAAAGATCCAACATCACCAAGAGGTCTCACCAACTAGTAGAAGGTCTCCCCAACATGAATGACATCGGTGTAGCACTCGACCGTTGGAGTGATGTCTTATTGACATGGTGTGGTCTCAGCGATGGAAAGCGATATCAACATGACTAATGAAGCCACTATGACCTCTTGCCAATGAATGTTTCTCTTTCTGAAGAAAAATGAAATGAGCTCTTGCCGTAGCAAGGAGGCCTCACTGAGAGTCTTGTCAACCCAAGACGGGGTCTCAACAAAGGATTGGAGCTAGGGTAGAACAAAATGCATTAGGGTGACATCAATATACTTTCGTCGATAGAAGATGAGAAGAGTTTTCCATATTTTCTGGCTGAATGTGATTGTCTTGGCGACCATAGAGGCGATATTGGTATGACTTTAGGGCTCGATAGGAGCTCTCATCGACAGTTTCAAGCTATGTCGATAACCATAGGAAGATTTAATCACATCAGGGAGACATGATTAGTGTCTCACCGACATGCAATTCTACAGGAGGAACTTTTGACAGCTCGAAGAATTTGTGAGGAGTACACCTGACCAATCAGAGAGATCTAAAAGTGAGTCATGGTAGTCTGACCAGGATGAAGAACATCAACAGAATGAAAAAACAATGCGTTTCTGCTCTAAAGTTAGAAGAATTGAAGGCAGCTCAGTTGAAGAGGTTCAAGGCAGACACGATACCAAGAAGTAAATGCGGTGGTTGCAGAAAGATCTAAAGAAGGCCACTCCTAGAGGTGACTCTTCACACTGACCCAGATAGCAGGGATTCAATCGAAAATGGCATTAAATTCATCCAAATGATCTAAAGGGCAGATTTTTTCTAAAGACAGATATTTTGTAAGCCCTAAGGGTCTGACCTCAATTTTGTATATAAGGCTTTTTTGCCTTCTTGTAAAGGAGTTGGAGAGTTCTCTTGATTCGTTTCTAAAGTCTGTGACTTCTACAGTCCTCTCTCAGATTAGCAGAATTTTGTAACTCATTTTGGAACATGTTATATAAAATTTACCTTGATTACCATTGATGGTTCATTTTTTTCCTTTTGGTTCTTGTGAAGTATTGTGCATTTATAGTGATTCATCAAGATACTTAGTGAAATCTTTCTTATAGCTTTGTTTCATGTAAGCATGCCTTTCTTTGCAAAAGTGCTATCATGTAGGTTATAAACTGTGTTTACTCAATTGCACATGAGTTTTAATTGGTGAAGGTCTATTTTTTCCTTCTTGAAAGTGTGTGCATGTCGAACCTGTTTGTATGCATAATCCACGGAATCTTGTTGTGCTATCCCATATCCATCATCAGTACTCAAGTGTAACTTGAGTATCTCATTGTTCTTATCAATTCGGTGTATCACCTTAGCATTAGTTTTATTTTATGAATTCCTTCTCCCTTTCCCTTCAAAGAATCATTAGTTTAAGTGACACCGAAGGAAACTGACCTTCTCTGGAGGTTGACCTTTTTTTACAAGTGACCCACAACTTTGGAGGTCTTCCCATGTTACACTGGATTGTCGAATTTTACATTTTGCATGGTACAAATCTAGGAGATAACAGTTTTTGGCATGCCCGGTGGGACTGTCGAACAGACAGTTTGGAAATTATATGTCTACTACTGGTTTTTTATATGCAGCTAGTAAATTTCATGCCTTTCAAAGGTAAAATATCAGCATATCATGGTGACTCCAACTTCATAACAACTGGTTCCAGTAGCCCAGGTGTCTACAATTAATAAGGTTTGATCTTTAGGCTTATTATTCCTCATGTATTATCTCTGCAATGATTATTTATCAACAATATAGTGACTTGTCACCTCCATTCCATGAGAGTCATGTGTATATGTCCTCCCATCAACCATACTATGTAGAACAACCTGCTATTTTTATGTCAAATGACCCGATATCAGCAGATTATCAGTATTTTCATCATGTTTCCCACCCTCCCACTCCTGGTCAACCTTTATGTCAGCCATTATATAATCAAAATCAACCCCAAGAGGAGGTTTTTGATGCTAACCAGCATGATTTACATAATTAACCTCTAAAGCATCCTTGCCAAGCTATAATGGACTTGCTCCAATAGTTTGATCATGTGTTGTGGGCTTTGAGCCAGAGATTTGAACATATGCAGATTAATGATGTTAGTAAGGTGTTCTCCTAGATGTAAGGCATGTTGGTCGATGTCAAGAAACAAAAAAAGCCTGTTTCATAGCAGTAGGAGTTGGGATGTCAGGTTGAAGAAGATCTTGAGAGAGAGATAGAAGCCAAAGAGGAGCAAATGAAATTCTTATCTACTCAAGTACAAGGTAGTTGAGCTCATTTAGATTATCAAGCTCAAAGGTATGAAACACATACAACCCTTTCCATTCCTAGTTTCATCTCACCTCCTTCTGTAATGTTGAATCATCCGATGAAAGAGGATGCTTCTAGAGATAGGTTTCCTAGATTTAAACAAGAGAAGCCTTCCAATATCTTTAGTGAGCCTATCAATAAGTCTTCTACCCTCAGGATTCCAAGTTGGAAAGTCCCATCTCAGTCACCTTGTGAGTTTCCTTCGCCTATCATGCAAATGAAATCATGCTCTGGCATCCAGGAAGTAAAAGAAGGGAATATCTTTGACTAGTATAGCTCACTCAACTTGGAGGAGACTAAAAATATTGATTTGCTGCATTTAGACTTGGAGGAATATAGACTACAGCTACAAAAGGCTGAACATGAGAGGAATTCTCAAAATGTTTCTGGCAATGTTTTAGTTGATGATCCTCCCACTGTTCTACAAGATGGTGAAAATGTTCCAACATGACAACAAGGTGAAATGGTGCAAAAGGATGACCAAGAAGAGCAATGTATAGTTTGGAATGAAGAAGGTGTGATTTTTCCCACCCTAAATGCTATCTCAGAGCAGCAAGAAGACATCAAGCAGCTGAAGGTTCAAGAGTTAAGACAACAACATGAAGAGACTAAAAAAGGTGATGTGGGTCATGATTCCATAGCTTCATTCGTCGAGCTTCCATGTTTCATTGAGTGTGATGAAGAAAGCATAAATTTGGTCATAAGTCAGTAACATGAGGTTGAAGAGGAACAGTGTACAACTGGATTTGATACTTTTGAGCATGTTATGCTTGAGAAAGTTGATACTGAGCTTTATGAAGAAGTGTACACTGATATAATTGAACAGTTTTGCTCAACATTGGATGGAAAAGAATCAGAAGAGGTTGAGGGTTATGAAGAACTAGAACAATAGGTTCATAAACTTGAAAAAATGCTGAAACAGAAGGAGGAGCCTAATGAGCCTGATTTGCAAAATCATAACTGGTTGGAGGAGATTCCATTCCATTGTACATAAGAACTTGAGACTTTATCACCACTCTAATTGTTGTCTTCTTGCATTGAAAAGGACAAGCCTGAATTAGAATGTAACTCTTCTAGTGATGAGGAGAATTATGAGCAACTTCCATTCTAGTGTATAAAAGAGCCAGAGGTTAATGCATTGATTGAGAGTGTGATGGAGGAAGCTATCTCTTTGTTCTCCATTGAAGAAATGAGTGTTCATTTGGGAAAGCATGAACATATTGGGGAGGCTACTACTCTTCCATCAAGTCAGCCACAGGGGTTATACCTTTCCAGCCAACAAGGTGATAGAATGACATTTCATGAGCAAAAGATCAACAAGGAAAGTGCAAGCTTTTCCCTTGCTAGAGGCTGCCCTATTAGGCATCTAGCCAAAATGGAGACTACCAAAGATATTAATAACTTGCTCACACCCAAGCATGAGGGTACTGCTCAGGAGGAGTGCACTCAAGTTACCTTTCCACCTTAGAACAAGAATGTTTACATTCCGTATGAAAAGGTTAGTAAGCTTGAATATGTTCTACAAGAGATCTTGCAGCCATCTGTTGAAGTGTCATGCATGTTTCATTTCTCTTTAGTTGTTCTCCAACATGGCAAACATTGTAATTCTTTTAGAAAGGGTAGTTATTTTACCCAACCTGTTAATGGGTTTGTTTGATCAATTTCTTATTGGTTAGTGTAGGGTAGGTTTAGATGTAGTTTACATTCCCTAAGTGCTGTCCCAACATAGTAAATAATTTTATTTCAGTTTTTCCTTGTTTTCAATAAGTTTCCAAGTATTCTAATGAGTCTCAAGATGAGTTATAGCCATGTAAAAAGCTGCGCTTGATCTATTTTTGAGTTGTCCCAATGACTCTATGCCCAATGGATAGGCCTAGAATACTAGTTTTCTGTGTTTAGTAGGAAAACATCTAGCAAAGGTCACTAGAAATGTCACCCACTTTTCACCTATGGGCTCAATCAGGTAGGACAAATTATGTTTCAAATATTCATAAGGGCCAAATGGGACATTTCCATTTGAGGGTTAGTTCATGTATCTAATGACATTTCACAGGGAGCTCATTTGAAGGGTTGGCCTCAGTTAAGTTTGAATTTTTTTCCTTAAAGGAGAAAGTTGGCAAGACTTTCCAGATGTCTTGCCGACTAGCAGGGGTTCCATCAAGTTTGAATGTTTCACATCAGGGGTCCTATCGACAAGAGATTATCTGGGTCTCCCCGACCCATAATGCATTTGGTGAAATATGCATTTGTGTTGCCTATCGGCAAGACCCCAGGAATGTCACGGCGAGTGGAATTCATATGCCAATACCTATCAGCAAGAAGAAATCATCGTCCTGAAGGGAAGTGAGTTTGGCAGGAAGTCTCATCGATAAGGAAAAGTCACACTGACATGCCTTGTGTCTTTGGCGTAATGAGAGAAGCTCGACAAGAAGTCCCGTCGACACATGAGAGTCACTCCGATGGGATCCCAGTTTGCCAAAAGAAGGGGCAAGTCACCAAGAGGTCTCGGCGACTAGAAAAGGTCTCACCAAAAGGAGGAGTTCACTGAGATGTCTGAACGAAGTGGAGTGGTCTCGGTGAAGGACGATAGCGTTGGAAAAAGGTCTCCCCAACCACGAAAAGTCTTACTGACTTGAAGGAGCTCACCCAAAGATAAGGAACCTGGTGAGAGGTCTGGCTGATAGGCCAATGTCTCACTGATAACAAACGGAGTTCACCAGGAGTTGAGGCCATTGCCATGAGGTCTCGGTGACCAAGTAATGTCCTGATGAAAGTTGGAGGTCTCGCTCAAGGAAGGACTCGGTTGGTGTAACATATCACCGATCGATGAGGAGTCTCATCGAATGAAACAAAAGGAGCTTGGAGAGAAAGGGGCTGCTCACCAAAGGGTCTTGGTGAAGGGGAACTAGCTCAGGGAGAAAGATCCAACATCACCAAGAGGTCTCACCGACTAGCAGAAGGTCTCTCCGACATAAATGACATCGGTGTAGCACCCGACCGTCAGAGTGATGTATTATCAACATGGTGTGGTCTCAATGATGGAAAGTGATATTGACATGAATAATGAAGCCACTATGACTTCTTGCCAATGAATGTTTCTCTTTTTGAAGCAAAATGAAATGAGCTCTCATCGTAGCAAGGAGGCCTCGTTGAGAATCTTTCTGACCCAAGATGGGGTCTCAACAAAGGACTGGACCCCAGGTAGAGAAAAATGCGTCAGGGTGACATCAATATACTTTCACTGATAGAAGATGAGAAGAGTTCACCATGTTGTCTAGCTGAATGTGATTGTCTTGGCGACCACAGAGGCGATATTGGTATGAATTTGGGGCTTGACAGGAGCTCTCATCAACGGTTTCAAGCTATGTCGATAACCACAGGAAGATTTAATCGCATCGGGGAGACACAATTAGTGTCTCATCGACATGCAATTGTATAGGAGGAGCTTTTGACTGCCCGAAGAATCTATGTGGAGTACACCTGACCAATTAGAGAGATCTAAAATCAAGTTGTGGTAGTCTAACTAGGATGAAGAAAATCAACAGAATGGAAAAACAATGAGTTTCTGCTCTGAAGTCAAAAGCATTGAAGGCAACTCAGCTGAAGAGGTTCAAGGCAGACACAATACCAGGAAGTAAATGCAGTGGTTGCAAAAAGATTTGAAGAAGACCACTCCTGGAGGTGACTCTTCACACCAACCCAGATAGCAGGGATTCAATCGAACATGGCACTAACTTCATCCAAAAGATCTAAAGGGCAGATTTTTTTTCTAAAGACAGATATTTTGTAAGCCTTAAGGGGCTGACCTCACTTTTGTATATAAGGCTTTTTTTCCTTCTTGTAAAGGAGTTGGAGAGTTCTCCTGATGCTTTTCTAAAGTCTGTGACTTGTATAGTCCTCTCTTAGATTAGCAGAATTCTGTAACTCATTTTGGAACATGTTATATAAAATTTACCTTGATTACCATTGATGGTTCATTTTTTACCTTCTGGTTCTTGTGAAGTATTGTGCATTTTTAAGTGATTCATCAAGCTACTTAGTGAAATATTTCTTAGAGCTTTGTTTCATGTTATTATGCCTTTCTTTGCAAAAGTGCTATCATGTAGGTTATAAATTGTGTTTACTCAATTGCACATGAGCTTTAAATTGGTGAAGGTCTATTTTTTCCTTCTTGAAAGTGTGTGGATGTCAAACCTGTTTGTATGCATAATCCACAGAATCATGTTGTGCAGTCACATATCCATCATTAGTACTCAAGTGTAACTCGAGTATCTCATTGTTCTTATCAGTTCGGTGTATCACCTTAGCGTTAGTTTTATTTTATGCATTCCTTCTCCCTTTCCCTTCAAAGAATCATTAGTTTAGGTGACACCAAAGGAATCCAGCCTTCTTCGGAGGTTGACCTCTATTTACAAGTGACCCATAGCTTTGGAGGTCTTCCCATGTTACACTATATTGTTGAATTTTACATTCTGCGGGGTGCAAATCAAGGAGATAACAACAACACTACAAGCCAACATTAGATCTAGGAGAATAAAATACCACTAGAAAATTGAATTTATTTTTATTTTTGGCCACACAAGAATCATTCATCCAAGATGATGAATGAGTTCCATTTGGCATAATGTATTGGACCAAAAATCAAAATTTCATAGAAATATGTGAAAATTAATTCGAGACCCAACAATAGAGGCGACACCCATTCTCCCAATGTGGCTAATGACTCCCAAATCACTAAATCTAGGTTACACAAGCCAGAAACACCTAAACTATAATTGGTTAATGATTAGTGTCGGGATTATCCTTGAAAAGAGGAATTGATTAAGGCTTGTGGATGCAAAATAGGGAAAATTAAAGCATAAGAAGGCCCAATTATGAATGAAAATCCTAGAAAAGTGTGAAAGTGGGTCAAAACCCTTTACAACACTTCAAATAAGGCAAGATTAATTTTGATTTTGATTAAATTTTTTTGATTAGGTTTAGTTAATTAATAAAACCTTAAATTTTTTTGAAAGTGTGTTACAAAACTTCAAAAAACTTTAGCTAGGTACCATTTAAATCCATTAGTTTTGATAGAGATCCTAAATTTTTCAAAATTATGAGGAAACCATAAATTGAGTCATGATTCTTGAGCTCTGTAATCAAAATGGGACGAGGGTCTGGTTATAAGCCCTAATTCCACAAGCATCCTATTCCAAAACCATTGAATGCTATAATTCTGTGGTGACTTATTCTTTCTGATTGGCGATTAATTAATTCATAACCTAAGCCTTCAAACACATCTGGTTATTGACACCCTTTAGTTAGGAAAATCAGTCTCTCTATGCTTGGAATTGCACCAAATTTTTATAAAGTGAGGCTAGTTATTCTTTAATGGGCTTAAGTTGTCATCCTCAAGGGTCTTATTATCATTGGCCTAGTTATGACCCCTCTTTATGACTAATGTTTAATGTATGAAGGAAGGTGAATCATTGGTTATGGAGATTTAATCCTCGCCTCCAATCACACACCACATGGGCATTTATAGAGAATCGTCATGAAGCAGATGAGGTTTGTGAGATGCTAATGCATGTCCCCATTGTATGGAGTCCAACCCATGCACTAATGCCTAGTAACCAATGATGGTGAGATCAACGGTCTTTGTGTAGTCTCTGGACTTAATATGGGCCATTCATCACACATCTTGCAACATTTTATTAATGAATACAAGACAACTTGTGAGGTACATGAATTGTTGGCACATGGTGTTTTTTGACAATCACGTGGAATATAGTGAATCCTATGGAATGAGTGACATGGATCCTAGTAAGTGTGCCTCAATTTTCTAAGAGGTGATGAGCCATGGTATCAGGTTGTCAAACCTAATTTGACTACATCTTAGTTCAATTTTCCGTCTCATTTTGACATCAACAACCGATATTCAAAATTCAAAACACACATGTGATTGTTGTTTTGTTCGACAACCATTGAAGAATTAATGGTGTTCTCTCTCCAAGAATGATTGAATCAAGTCCTTGTGCATGTGAGGAATTAATTCCTAGCTATTATGAGGAACGATTCGCTAATCTCCTAGTACCAGGATGATAAATGGTGATGTAATCAACACTAGCAATTAATTGCTTCTTCAAGCATGTGATGGTAAAGTTAATGAGAAAATACCATCAAGCTTTCTTGATAAATATGGATGAAGTGATAACTATTTTATCCATTGTATTCAACAGTTGACATCTCTCTGATTTCGTGCAAAATGAGGAGTTTGCAAGTGTGAGCTTGAGAAGATACCAGGTAGCGAAAATGAGTAAACCGGTTGCTTCCATAGTTCCTATTAGGGGGTCACCCAGACTTAATTTGTAGAAGCCTCAAGATAATGCTTTTGTATGTGAGCACAAGGAACCTGAATGTGTTCCATTTTTAAAAGAAAAGGCCCCTATCCAGAAGGCTTTGTGCATTCTAGTTAGATGTAGTAGCTGACTACAACACCAGGGAATTTCCACAAAGAAGGTGGAAGAAAAGGGAAAGGATCCTATACCATTTTCCTCTAGAGTCCATAGGAAGATAAGATATGGACGCAACTCTTATGGGAGGTAGAATTCACCAATTTCTATTATAGACAACCCTTCAGAGAGCATGATAGAGATAGACTTAGGTTACAAGAAATACCACACAATACTGAACCAAGTTGTAGTCCCAGGGATGTAGGTGCTATTGGTACCAACATTGTCCATTAAAACTCTAAGTGGGCATTGTTGGCCTCCTACAATGATTTAATAACTAAGTCCTTACATCCATGATTCAAAGATTGGGCATCTAACCTAGATAGCTTTTTCAATCATCATGAAGGTTCATTTAACTTGTCAACACAGGGATGTAAACTTGAAATGGTTCAACATAGTATGTAAACTAGAAACCCAAAGTAGCCATTTTCATTCTATAGATAAGGAAATCATAATGCTGAAAGTAAATTGCTTAGAAGGGGATACCATAAATTCCAATCATCAATCACCAACTACATCAAACTAAAATGAATAATCGAAATAAAAATCTGAGCAACAAATAGGGAACTACTCTATCTACTTTGGCTATAGGAATAGTCACAAAATGGAATTCTAGTGGCTGTAGGAATACTCGATTCCAAATTTCTAACTAATTACTAAACAAAAAGTAATACTAAACTAATACTAAACTAAGAGGATGGATTACTCACCAAGTGGGCCCCCTTGGATAAGTATCCTCTAAAACTAATAAGGAATCAAATGCTCAAAATCATAACATTATTTTATTCACTGTAAATCATAAGTACAAAATAGTAATGTACAATAGTGCAACCTCCAAAGAAGGAGCATCAGATCTTTATACTTGAGAGTGCAAGTACAATATCAAATAGTGCAACCTCCAAAGAAGGAGAATTTTATCTTTATTCTATCAACTAAACAAGGTAGTCAACTCCATGACTAGGAGGATGCCATTTAGGGAAAACAAAGAAAGTGGAGTGGTGGTAGTTATGCATGCATAGAATCTGGTTAGACATGCAGGTCGAAATATAGATTTAGCATAGCAATAACGCTCACATCTACTCAACCAACATTAAAGTCCACTATAAGGTGGTTACATTTAGTTTGCATAAGGAATATTCTGTCATCAACCTCCTTTGACCTGTGAGCAATTCCTTTGTTAGATGTTATAGTGCATGCCTAGCTGGTGGTGTCTTCCTAAACTTAGCATCCTCAAATTAAATATATGTGGCAATGTTAGTACACACAATAACTACATATCTATAACCACCTTAAGGAACATTCATTAACCACATGCAATATAAATATAGATTATCCACATAATATGCCAATGCCAATAAAACTTGCATAAATAGAATTAAGCCCAATGTCTATGGTTTGAGGGAAACATTATGAAAATATCAACATTTAGCATCAAAGTTCATGATAACTACAAGAAAATAAACTATAGATTCTAACCAAAATTGGAACAAAAATTAGGCTCATCACTCCCCCCAACCTAACATTTTTTTAGTCCTCCAGTAGGGGAAGGGTTGTTCTTTTGCTTGGTCAAAGGTCTAAAATTTTCAACTAATATTTTTCCAACATCATTGTTTATTGAGCATGAATTAGGGTCCCAATAGAATACTCTTAATCTCTCCAGTCAACTTCATCTTTTTTTTTCTATAGTAATGTCATACTGGTAGAACCTAAAGTTTGGCATGGGCCACATGAGAATGGGTGGTTGGAAAGTTAGGCGAAGCCAAAATCACCCTTTCATTCTCCCAATATAAATATACCTATCAATCATTTTTAGTGCTGGAACATAATTGTGGATGGAATGAGGTTCAACCTATTTCAGCTCATTAGTTAGGTTATTCCATCTTTGTGATAGGTATCTTCTCATAATTTCCTCATTTTTTGCTACCTTTACCTCATATTCACTATAAAATGCTTCAACCCAAGGCATAATCCTATTGCTATAACTAGGTCTAAAAATAATTTTGTGGCATTCTTTGTAAATATCCTTTGGGTTGCTTGATTCATCCCTAATGGGAAGAGGGATGTTAAACTCCAATTACTTATAAGCCCTATGTTGTTGGCCCCAACTAAATTCATTTTGTACCGAAGACATAAATGCCCTTAATTGGACATCCTTAACATACAACAATGGATTCCAATCATGGTCTTTAGTTACAACATAATTATGCAAATAAAACTCACATAGCAAATTCTTCATTTCAGGGGAGGAAATCCTATAAGCATTCAAAAATTCATTAGGAGTGTCAATAGAAGGATTCAAACCTGAGACAATCCTTTACGGATTAAAAGAGAGATATTTCTCTTTTAGGTGTAGAGCATAGACCCTTGGAGGGGTCCTACATTCCAAAATCTATGGTACCAAGGCTACCATATCATCCACCCTCTTCTCCAAGGTGGCAATTTCTGCATCTTTATCTTCAATTTTCTCATCTCTATCTTGAATTTCCTTCTTCAATTTCTATTTTTTACTTTTCCATTCCTCCTCCCTCCTTTGTATTTATTTCCATAGATTCAAAATTTTTGTATGTACTATAAAATCTGGAGGATTATGAATTCCTACTAGTGTTTTTGTCAATGGTTGTTCTCGATATATTATTATCTGCATGGACTTAGGTTGTCCAGTTGTCTTTAGCTGCGAGGGTACTGTTTCTTCTCCCATTTATTTTTGTGGCTACATGAACTCTTGCTCTGGTTTTGGCTATTTTTGCAAGACCTCTTGTTGTAGGACTTCTTTCTCATGCTGTAGGAAATCCTGATTTTTTGTAAACTCTTGATTTTCAACTTGTTCTACAATATTGGAAAGGTCAACCAATGTTATGTTTGTTGCTTCCTCAAATATATCTTCCTCCTCAAAATTGTCTTTCTCCATTGGAGCTTCTATGTCCTCTTGTGGTATTTCTCTAGACTTAGGGCTTTCCTATGGAGGTGTACCAAATGCTAGAATCTCATCAGAACTAGCTGGTCTGCCCATTATTTGACATCTATCACATTTTCTCGTATACCTTCTTGCATCCTTTGTGGAGTGTTGGCTAGTAATATCCTATGTTCAAAATCTGCATTTCTATCCTCTTGGTTGCAAAATTTCTTCCACATGGTTTATTATGACATGCATACAAAATTTTATATGTCTCATAGTCTCTCACACATCTCCTCATGACATGGTCTGGTCCAATATAAAACAAACATCCAACAATCTAGGAGAAAGGAAAATATTTTTCAATGAGTTCCCTTTTCTCATTTGGAGAGAAGTGAGAAAGAACTCTACCTGTGACCAAATAATTGGCTATGTCAGAATACCAAGGTGTTTGTATACTAAGGGAGAATAGATGCTCATCAGGAAAAGATTCATCTATGGGATGATTTTCTTTTGATGTAGTCAGCCTTGAAATAAAATCTGCAACATGTGCCTTCCCTGGCTTATCCACAATGGTTATATCAGTCTCCTACATTACTAATAACCATCTTTCTATCCTACCTGTGATCAAAGGTTTATTCATGAGATATCTAATGGCTACATGATCGGTGTGCACAAAGATTTTCTAACCTATTATGTAATGTCTAATTTTTTTCAATGCATATATTTCTGCCATCATTTCTTTCTATGTCACTATATAGATGAATTTAGCTTCTTGTAAATTTTTGCAGACAAAGTAAATGACATTTTCAATAGCTCCTTCTTTCTATCCTAAGAATGCCACTATGGCATAATTTGATGCACTAGTATGGATGTGGAAAGGAAATTCCCAATTAGGCCCTTTGAGTATAGGAGCATGAGTCAAAGCTGCCTTCAAGTTAGAAAATACCTTGTCACAAGCTTCAGTCCACTAGAACTCAACATCTTTAGTGAGAGGAGTATACACTGGTGTTGCTACCTTGCTGAAATCCTTGATGAAATGCCTATAATATCTTGCATGACCCAAGAAAATGCTAACATCCTTTTATTTTTCATTTGTGGGAAGAGTTGTGATTACTTCACTCTTTGCAGGATCTACTTGAATTACTTTGTGAGAGATGTAGTGGCCAAAGACTACACCTTCCTACATCATGATGAAACACTTTTCACTATTTAAGGATAGGTTTTGGTCTTCACATCTCTGTAGGAATCTCTTGATATTTTCCAATGCTTGATTAAAATCAGCACCATAAGTGGTAAAGTTATCCATATAAATTTCTATGCAATCATGAGAAATGTCTAAGAATATGCTAATGACTGTCCTCTAAAAGGTTGTAGGTACATTGCATAAGCCAAATGGGAGTACCAAGTAGACATAGGTACCCCATGAATAGGTAAATTTGGTCTTCTCTTGGTCCTCTGGTGCAATTTGGATCTAGCTCTAGCTATTGAATCAATCTAGAAAAGGAAAGTATCACTTCCTTGCAAGTGTGTCCAAAACTTGATCGATGAAAGGTAAGGGAAAGTGGCCCTTCTTGGTGGAAACATTAAGTTTCTTGTAATGAACACAAAGTCACCATTTCCCTCCTCCCTAAGCACAATCACTAATAGAGACACCCAATGACTATTTGAAATGGGGTAGATAAATCTTACATCTAGTAATTTATGTAATTCTCATTTTACAATTTCTCTTAGTGCAAGGCTAATTCTTCTTTGTGGCTATCTTACTAGGGTGCAATAATCTCTCATGTAAATTTTGTGTGTACAAATTTTAGGGTCCAATCCCTTCATATCATGATAATCTCATGCAAATGCATGTTGATGGGTCCTTAATAAGTTTTCCAACAACAATTATTGTTCTTCACTTAATTTACTATTAACATTTAGATATTCTCCTTGTGACACCTGCACTTATGTAGTTATCTCTATCATGGTTGCTTCATTAAACACATGGTACCTTTATTTCATATGGAAACAATCTATGGGAAATACCTATTGTTGTAGGAAGTCTGTCTATAGGAAGAGTGGTTGCAGGAAGAGTGGTTGTAGGAAGAATGTCTGTAGGAATAGTGGTTGCAAGAAGAGTAGGCAGAAGTGTCTTGACTAGAGTAGGAAAATGAGAAGATGATGCTTCCTCCACTTCATAATGGTTTTGAATGATGTTAGCCAATAATTCATCCTCATCTTGGAGTTGCATGAAAGAGCTTCTACCTAGCATCATAAAGAACAATTTTTTTTGTGTTCTTCCCATCTGAAATGGTCATGTCACCTGACTAACATCCAATGTATGCATATTAAGTTGCAAACCATGGACTTCCAAGAATAATGGGATACCCACCTAGTGTAGCTTTACGAGAAAGAATCATAAAGTATGTTGGGTACTCTTAGGTGTCTAAAACTACCACAAGATCCTCCACTACACCATCAAACTTAATAGTAGAACTATCAGTAAGTTGCAGGAAAATAGAAGTAGATCTCATGCATGCAATGTTTAGTTTCTGCAAGATGTCCTTGTTCATTACATTTATTACTGCCCCTGAATCAATTAGAGCATTATTTACTTGGATTTTATTTATAACAACTGCAACAATAGGACTACCTAGGTTATTATACTTGGGGATAGTTACTTTTCCAAACATGATGTCAGATAGTTGTACCACCATATGAACTATAGTTGGATCTTTCTTTTCCCTACCTAGCTTCTTGAGGCATGCTTCCTTGATTACCTTATCGTAGATTGGAACATCCTTTATAGCCTACAATAGAGGTATCTGGACACACATATGCGTCAGCTGATTCAAGATGTCAAAAGTTGTATCCTTTTTTTCTTCCTTCTCCTTGGAAACTTCCAATCTTTAAGGAAATGGTGGTTCTTGTTCAATCTGCTTGACTTGGACTAGTTCAGGATTTTTAGGTATAGTTGGATTAATGGAATCATTGAGAGGTTCCTCCTCCTCTTCCACAAGAAGCTCAGTGATAATGGTCTTGGAAGGGGTTGGTAGAGTAGTTCCTAAATGCAAGTGGATGTAACTTACATAACATATGCAAGAAATTGATTTGAATCAACAGATTATGTAGGTTGTTGTTGTGGTTTGTTATTTGGATTGGGTATGGGTTGAGCTGGTAGCTAATTAGGTTTAGGTGTTTTTGAGCTTGGATTAGCATGTGGAGGAATTATAGAAGGATTTTGTGGCTGAGAGGGTGGCTACACATAACTGGTTGTTTAGGAAGGCTATTGCTATCCTCCTCTCTATTGATTTGTTTGCTGCCAATTTCCTAGAGGTGGCTACCAATTCCCTTGAAATTGCTGCCAATTCCCCTAAGGTTGCTACCATAGGGGTGGATATTTTTGATGATTGGGCCAAGAATTTGGAGGGTTACTCCAAGTATGTGGTGGATATCCTCCATAGGTGGAAGTATATGGGGGTTACCATTAGCTACCAAATGAATAGGAATTAAAATATGGCCCAATATAAGATAGTGGATCCGATGCCATACCTTGTCTTGGAGCCCAAGGCTTTCTTTGTGCAACATAGTAGACTTGGTTTTCTTCAATCTGGAATTGTTTGAACTTGGGTGGAATCTACTTTCTTTAAAGATTAGCTACCATCTTGCATCTGTAGTCCCTCTTATTTTGTATGTAGTGGGGGAAATACTCTATCAACATTGCCTCTACCTCCTCTTGCTTCTTCTTTGCTTGAAGTGTATCTAGCTAAGTGGATAGATTATTTATAATGTCTTGATTGAAGTCTACAAGCAAATGAGTAATCTCCATTCTTGAAACTCCACCTGTAGTCGACTTTCCCATGGAAGATTGGTAAGCTCTCCCTTTCTTTGAAGCTTCGCTAGAGTAGTTTTGGCATATTTTCTTGATATCTTCCTAAGGAACTTGGGAGATATCTCCTCCTCCCATTAGGTCCAAGGTATCAGTGCAACTATCATTGATTCCTCTTAGAAAAAGAAACTTTTTTGAGTCTTCATTGAGTGTATGGTGGGGAGATTTTTGTAGGAAAAGCAAAAGCCTTGCAATATAATCTTACAGGCTCTCATCTTCCTTTTTTTGGATCTTGAAAAAATGTCGCCTCCTCTCATGTCACTACCCCTACAATATTCCTTGTAATTCTCAAATTATTTTTTCTTCATGTCTTCCCAAGTTTCCATAGTATCTCTTCCTAGGCTCATGAACCATCTTAATGCAGCCTCTTTCAAAGTGGTAGGAAATAGATTAAGCCTATGGGAATCAGTGGTATAATCATAACTCCTATAAAGTATGTCAAACTCAAATAAAAAGGTATCAGGATCTTCTGTGACAATTCCATAAAACTTGGGGAGTGCTGAAGCAGGGATGTTCTTGATGTTGTTAACTTCATTCTTATGGGAAATGGGGAAAGGAAAAGTTGGTTGGTTAGGTCTATTCATATTTGCATTACCCATGTCTAATTGATGTAGTTCCAAAGAAAAGTGGTTCTCAAGTTGATTTTGGTCTTCACAGGAGACTTTAGAGCTAGTTAGATCAAGAAATGAATCAACAAAGTGGTGTGGATATTCTTCTTCTTCTTCTCGTGGTAGGTTATGATATTCAACTAGCTGGAATGGATTAGGATTGTTAGGAATAAATCTCCCATAAGCATCCCTTCTCCTTCCTCTATGCATGTGGTATCACTCACTATCAGCCAACTCACACATAGAATTGGTAAAGAATAGGGGTGTATTACTTCCTAGATGAGGATATGCTAAGAAAAATTTCCAAAAACACTATAGCAAGAAAAACTACAATTGACTCCAAAGGATTCCCTAGTTTCACACCATCCCTAATAGCGGTTCCAAAAATGTTGGCCTCCTGCAATGATTTAATAACTAATCGCTTACAACCATGATTCAAAGATTGGACATCTAACCTGAATAGTTATTTCAATCATCATGAAGGTTCATTTAAATTTTCAACCTAGGGATGTGAACTTGAAATGGGTTAGCACAATATGTGCACTAGAACCCAAAGTAGCCATTTTTATTCTATAGCTAAGGAACTCACAATGTTGAAAGTAAATTGCTTAGAAGGGAATACTATAAGGAAAGCAACGGTGTGGAAGCAGCTTTCCTAATGTCAAAACCATAGGGGAGTAAGCATATAGTACTTTTAATTTTTCTAATTACAATCCAATTAAGACACGCATGAAAGATTTACAGAAATAGAGAAGATACTCAAAGACAATGAACAACAGATTTACGTGGGAAACCCTTTCGGGAAAAAATCCACCACACCAACTTGAATCTCTTTGTATTACAGTAACAATAATTACATACAATCAGAGATACAACTCTTTGGTATTAGTTCTCAGTAGCTTCATTCACTATTCATCTAGTTACAGAAAAGCTCTCAACAATTCAATTTCACTCACCATATTTCAAATCAGAATCGATCCTTTAAATCTTATCACATTTTGATTTTTACCTTTTGTTCATCCTTATCTGCCATTGCTCCATCGAAGAAAGTTTCCATGCCTTTTCAAATTTTTTCTTGCATACAGTTTTTCTCCAGTGTTTCAATTGATGCAAAAATCCAACCATCATCCATTTGAAAATCGCTTCCTTTGATTGGTCTAGCGGGATGCCACATAGGATGGTCACACGGTCAAAGGCGATCAAAATTTGTTGGCATATTAGTGAGACACTAACAGTGTCTCTCCGATGCCACAGAGTAATTGGCTGAAATCTCCAACAGTCAGTAAGAGGTTTCAACGAACGCCATGAGTCATACCGAGTCCATCGACATTCAATATGTTTCTATCGGCAAAAGATTCCTCTATCGACAAGATGTTTTACCGATGCTTGCAAGTCATATCAAACTCAGAGAGACCATCAGAAATACATACTGATTTCGTCAAGACCTCATATCAAAGTCTTTGAGTCATGCCATCATGTGTTTTCCATTCGGCGTAACTATTGCTTTTCGGTGAGACTCATATCGAATGCCACAAGTCACAATGATGAAACATTCCATCGACAAGACATACCGATCTTCGCCAAGACCTCTCACCAAACCTTCATGTTACATCGATGAGGATTTTTTACCGGAAAGACCTTTGTTCTTCGCTGTGACCTTACATTGAGTTCCATCACATCTTACCGAGTCGGCAAGACAACTCTTCATCACTGGGACATTTCATTGAGCATCACCAAGTCTTACTGAGTCGGCAAGACTTATGCCCTTCACCAGGACCTTTCTCCGAGCACCCAAAGTGATCCCGAAGACTGTTGGCATGACTTATTCAAGTCACCAAGACTTCTTAGTGAAGTCTTTTGTCACAGTGAATGAACCAAGAGAATACTCTTGTCGGCGAGACTTACCTTCTTCAATGAGACCTCTCCTCGATGATCTTTGTGTGTTAGCCTGATAGCCATAAGCTATTAGTGAGACTTACATAATTCACTGGGACATCTCACTGAAGCCCTAGCGATAGTCCGATAAGATTAACTATCGTCCAGAGTTCTACTGATCGACAGAAGGTCACGCCGAACATAGAGAGTCACAACGATAGTCATTTTTGGCAAGACATCAACTCTGTCTTGGTGACATGAACCTATTAAGGAGATTTAGAACAGTTAGTCACCCAGACATGAACAATGTCATAGAAAATTTTCCCTTCAGGAGTTCCATGTCAGTAAGGATTGAGGCACATATTCCAACAAGCTCCCACTTGATGAAGATCTTACTGACACCTCCAGAGCATAATAAAACTACTGAAATTCATGGGCCAAGAGGCCCATCGAATTGGCACACCACCTGTATTTGTCTGTGCTCACAGGCTTTGTCAATACATCTGTAACATTCTCCAGAGTATCCACTTTCTCCAAAGAGACCTTCCCATCCTCCACCATATCTCGTACAAAGTGATATTGTACATCTATATGTTTCGTCCTGGCATGGAAAGTAGGATTCTTTGCCAAACATATAGCACTTTGACTATCACAGTAAATAGCAATTTTTTCTACATCAAAACCAATGTTAGAACAAAAACATTTTAACTAGATTGCTTCTTTATAGGCATGTGTAGCTGCCATGTATTGTGCCTCTATAGTGGACAAAGCGACTATAGCCTGCCGATTGCTCATCCAACTCACTGCACCATTCATAATGAAAACATATCCACTGGTGGATCTTCTACTATCAATGTCCCCTACCCAATCAGAGTCCACGTAACCTTGAATACTAAGAGTCCTCTGTGATTCAACCAAGTTCCCATGGTAACACAGAGCATAGTCTGAAGTACCCTTTAGATATCTAAACACCCTCTTCACAACATCCCAATGTGTCCTAGGATTAGCCATAAACTAACTAAGAACTCCCACTACTTGGGAAATGTCTGGCCTTGTACAGAACATTACATACATAAGGCTACCAATAGAACTAGCATAAGGTACATTGGTCATGTCTTCCATCTCAGTAGGATATTTTGGACAATCCTCAACAAATGGCTTTGTTCCCTGTGTAACTGGAATAACTAGCTTCTTGCACTCAGTCATACAAAATCTCTCTAGAACAATCATGATATACTTACTCTGACTAAGCCAAAGTTTTCTATTTTTCATGTCCCTGGTTATTTCCATTTCTAGAATGTACCTTGCTGTACCAAGATCTTTTATTTTGAACTTTGCAGGAAACTTAGACTTAAGATCAGAAATCATTAGCTTACTATTGCCTATGAACAACATATCATCAACATAGAGAGAAATAATAAGGACTTAATCAATTTTAGCTTTGCAATATACACAATGATCACATTTTGATCTTACAAATTCCAATGACAAAACAAAAGTGTCAAATTTTTGGTACCACATTCTAGGAGACTGTTTTAACCCATACAAAGATTTCTTTAACTTGCAAACCAGTCTTTCCTTACCTTTTTCCACAAAGTGCTCTGGCTGGGACATATAAATTTCTTCTTCAAGATCACCATGAAGAAATGTTGTCTTCACATCCATCTATTCAATTTTTAAGTCATACGTTGCTGCAAGTGACAAAAGAAATCTAATAGATGTTAGCTTAGCTATAGGAGAAAAATTTTCTCCATAATCAATTCCCTCTACCTAGGAATAACCTTTTGCAACCAGCCTTGCTTTATATTCTTCTACACTACCATCCAGACCAATTTTCTTTTTGAATATCCATTTGTAGCCCACATCTTTTCTACCTTGAGGAAATGGAACCAAACTCCAAATATCATTCTTTTCTAATGATGCCATTTCTTCATTCATGGCTTCCAACCAAGAATTTGAATCAGACATTTTAAATGCCTCTTTCATAGTCCTAGGTTCATTAGTGCTAGAAATTAAAGCATAGGCACAAGTAGACTCTATTAAAGAAAACCCATACCTATCAGGTTGCTTTCTTTCATGAGTTGACCTCCTCACAGACTGAGGATGAGGTGGTTCTTCATCTTCTTCAGAACTTTCAGAACCGCTTGAGCTCTCCTCAGTATTAAGTAAATTTTGATTTTTGAATTCCTCTTTATCTGGTGTCAGAAGAATTCTTGCTACAACCTTTTCATTTTCTGATTTCTTCTCTGATTGTAGATCCAATGTACAAGATTTTAGCTCATGAAAGATAACACTTCTATTGTACAAAACCTTCTCAGTCTCAGGATTCCAAAGCTTGTATCCTTTTATTCCAGTGCTATAGCCAATAAAAATACACTTCATAGCTTTGTTTTCCAACTTAGATCTTTTTTCAAATGACACATAAGCATATGCCTCATAGCCAAAGACACGAATATGTCTTAGAGAGGGCTTCATCCTAGACCATTCTTCCAAACATCTTCTCAACAAGACCAGAGTTAGGAGAATGATTTACCAAGTAACATGTTATAGAGACTACTTCAGCCCAAAATTTCTCTTCCAAGCCAACATTGCTCAACATACTTCGTGCTCTTTCCATTACTATCCTGTTGAACCTTTTAGCAACTCCATTTTTCTATGGAGTGTAAGGTGTAGTCTTATGTCTTTTAATCCCATGATATATACAGTACCTTTCAAATTCATCTGAACAAAACTCACCACCATTTTCAGTCCTCAAGCACTTTATTTTCCTACCAGTCTGATTTTCAACAAGGTTTTTAAATTCTTTAAACTGACTAAACACTTCTGATTTACTTTTCAAAAAATATACAAATGTTCTTGAATAATCATCAATAAATGACACATAGTATCTTGATTTAGATAGAGAAAGAACATTCACTAGACCAAACACATCATAATGAATATAATCAAGCAAACCAGAAGATTTGTGAGGACTGGAATAAAATGAAACACGGTGTTGTTTACCATATATGCAATGTTCACAAAATTCAAACTCAAGGTTATAATCTTCAAGCCCTTCTACTAGGTTTTTATTTTTCAAGGTTTTTAAACCTTTTTCACCAATGTGGCCAAGCCTATGATTCCAAAGCATTGTCTTTTTTGCTAGAAGTTTAGCCTCCATGGCGTTTACTCCATCAGGGACATTTCCCTTTTCTACTCCATGAGTAGCTTTCTGTGACTTCACAAAGACACTATTGCATTGAATAGCTTGTGCATCCAACTTGTACAAGGTACCAATTTTAGCACCCCTAGCCAACACCATAGAGCCTCTAGTCATCTTGCAGCCATTTCCAAAAAATGTGACATGCACTCTAGTATCATTCAGCTTACTTACAGAAAGTAAATTACAAGCCAGACCTGGTATATGCATCACATCATTGACTCCCTTCACTCTTCTGTTAGGAAATTGAATTTTGAATCTTCCGCGACCAACAATTTCTAAAGATGAATCACTTTCCAAGTACACCTTTCCACAATTGTATTCTTCATACTTCATGAACCAATTTCTATGAGATGTCATGTGGAAAGATGCTCTAGAATTAATCAGCTAGAAATCATCTGATGCCCGTGTAGCCAAAGCTGCAATGAAGAAATTTACATCACTCTGAGAAGAATCATTTCCATAAGAGTTCTTTTTCTTATTTTTCTCCTCCTTGCAATCCTTTCGGACATGACTAGGTTGCCCACAATTCCAGCACTTCACCTTGGACTTCTTGCCAAGAGACTTTGATCTCCCTTCTGATTCCGATATGGACTTCTTGTCCTTCTTTCCTTTCTCCTTCAGTCTACCTTTGATAGCTAGAGCCTCCTTTGCCATCTCAGAATATTTTCTTCTCATTTCTTCTGATAACAGAGAAGAAACAACATCTTCCATCTTGAATGTGTATGTTGTACTCCCTATAGCCATCACCAAATGATCCCAAGAATCAGGCAGAGAACATAGGAACATCATGCAGTGATCTTCATCTTCAATCTTCACACCAACAGATGTTAACTAAGCAATCAACATGTTGAAAGCATTTAAGTGATCAAAAACAGATCCTCCCTCTTGAATTCTCAAAGAGTACAACTTCATCCTCAAGAACAACTTGTTCACCAAGGACTTGCCCTGATAAATGGATGCTAGTCTTTTCCACAAGGAAGAGGCAGTCTTTTCTTCATGAATGTTCAAAAGAACAGATTTTTCCAAATAGAGCCTTATCAGCCCCTTAGACTTTCTATCTGAAAGATCCCAATCCTCTTGCTTCATTCCTTGAGGCATTGTTCCAAACACAATAGTCCAAAGATCTCGGTCTACTAACAAATCTTCCATTTTGAGTTTCCACAACTCAAAGTTGCTACCATTGAATTTCTCTATTTCCATCTTCCCAGATGTGCTAGCCATCTCAATTTGTAATTAAACTATCAGACCTCTAACAAACTCCCACTAAAAAAGAATTGACACAAAAAACCCAACCATCTCACAAGGATAACACAACTGGCTAGGCTCTAATACCACTTGTAAGGAAAGCAACGGTGTGGAAGCAACTTTACTAATGTCAAAACCACAGGGGAGTAAGCATACAGTACTTTTAATTTTTCTAATTACAATCCAATTAAGAAACACATGAAAGATTTACAGAAACAGAGAAGATACTCAAAGACAATGAACAATAGATTTACGTGGGAAACCCTTTTAGGAAAAAACCCACCACACCAAGCTAAATCTCTTTGTATTATAGTAACAATAATTACATACAATCAGAGATACAAATCTCTAGTATTAGTTCTTAGTAGCTTCATTCACTATTCATCCAGTTGTAGAAAATCTCTCAACAATTCGATTTCACTCACCATATTTCAAATTAGAATCGATCTTTTAAATATTATCACATTCTGATATTTACCTTCTGTTCATCCTTATTCACCATTGCTCCATCAAATAAATTTTCCATGCCTTTTTAGATTTTTCCTTGCATGCAGTTTTTCTCCAGTGTTGCAACTAATGCAAAAATCCAACTGTCATCCATTTGAAAACCACTTCCTCTGATTGGTCCAGTGGGATGCCACATAGGATGGTCACATGGTCAAATGCAATCAAACTTTTTTGGCATATCAGTGAGACACTAACGGTGTCTCCCTAATGCCACAAAGTAATTGGATTAAGTCTCCAATAATCTGTAAGAGGTTTCAATGAATGCCATGAGTCATACTAAGTCCATCGACATTCAATACATTTCTATCAACAAAGATTCCTCTATCAACAAGACATTTTACCGATGCTTGCAAGTCATATCAAACTTAGAGAGACCATTGAAAAGACATACCAATCTTTCCAAGACCTCATATCGAAGTCTTCAAGTCATGTCGTCATGTGTTTTCCATTTTCCATGACTATCACTTTTCAGTGAGACTCATATCGAATGCCACATCTCACAATGATGAAACATTCCATCGGCAAGACATACTGATCTTCACCAAGACCTCTCACCAAACCTTCATGTTACATCAATGAGGATTTGTTATCGGCAAGACCTTTGTTCTTTATTGTGACCTTACATCGAGTTCCATCACATCTTATCGAGTCAGTGAGACATCTCTTCATCGCTGGGACATTTCATCGAGCATCACCAAGTCTTACCGAGTCAGCAAGACTTATGCCCTTCACCAGGACATTTCTCTGAGCACCCAAAGTGATCCCCAAGACTGTCGGCATGACTTATTCAAGTCACCAAGACTTCTTAGCAAAGTCTTTTGTCATAGCGAACGAACCAAGAGAATACTCCTGTCAGCGAGACTTACTTTCTTCGATGATACCTCTCCCCGATGATCCGTGTGTGTTAACCCGATAACCATAAGCTATCGATGAGACTTACACCATTCACTGGGACATCTCACCAAAGCCCTAGCGATAGCCCGATAAGATCAACTGTTGTCCAGAGTTCTACTGATCGACAAAAGGTCACGCCAAACACAGAGAGTCACAATGATAGTCATTTTCGGCAAGACATCAACTCTGTCTTGGCAACATGAACCTATCAAAGAGATTTAGAATAGTTAGTCACCCAGACATGAACAATGTCACATCGACTTTTCCCTTCAGGAGTTCCATGTCAATAAGGATTGAGGCACATATTATAACAAATACCATAAATTCCAATCATCAATTAACAACTACATCAAACTAAAATGCATAACATAAATGAAAATCTAAGCAACAAATAGGGCACTAGATGTCTCCTTTGGCTATAGGAACAGTCACCGAATGGAATTCTAGTGGTTGCAGGAATAGTTGGTGTCAGATTTCTAACTAATTACTTAACAAAAAGTAATACTAAACTAAGAGAAAAGATTACTCACCAAGTGGGCCCCCTTGGATAAGTATCCTCTAAAACTAATAAGGACCTAGATGCTCGAACTCATAACTTTATTTTATTCACTATAAATCATGAGTACAAAAGAGTAATCTATCTTTAATACTAAAAACATGAGAGTGTAAGTACAATATCAAATTGTGCAACCTCCAAATAAGGAGCATCAAATATTTATTTATACTATCAACTAAACAAGGAATTCAACTCCACGACTGGGAGGATGCCATTTACGGAAAATAGAGAAAGTGGAGTGGTGGTGGTTACATGTGCATAGAATCTAGTGAGACATGCAGGTCTAAATGTAGATTTAGCATAGCAGTAATGCCCACATCTACTCAACCAACATTAAATTCCACTACAAGGTGATTACATTCGGTTTGCATGAGGAATATTTTGTCGTCGACCTCCTTTGACCTTTGAGTGATTCCTTTGTTGGGAATTATGATGCATGCCCAGTTGGTGGTGTCTTCCTCAACTTAGCATCCTCAAATTAAATCTACTTGGCAGTGTTAGTACACACAATAATTGCATATCTATAACCACCTTAAGGAACATTCATTAACCAAATGCAAAATCAATATAGATAATCCACATAATATGCCAATGTCATTAAAACTTGTAGAAATAGGATTAAGCCCAATGTCTATAGTTTGAGGGAAACATTATGAAAATATCAACATTTAGCATCAAAGTTCATGACAACTGCTGGCAAATAAACTATAGATTCTACCCAAAATTGTACCAAAAACTAGGCTCATCGGGTGTGATGGTTCTCTACCAAGAAAAGATAAGGATGAGGAGGGAGTAGAGGTTTCTTATCCACCAATTGTAACAATGCGAAGTGGGTGAGTGTATTATGGGCTTGGTGTTGGTGTTAGTTAGTTTTTTGGTTGAGAGAGAGGTGGTTTATGGGTTTACAATTTTGTGTTGATTGATATAGTTGTTGTGGTGGTTGCTCTTGTTTCTCATGTGTGGTGGTGGTTTTCTGGCCTTTTGTGTTGATTGTGGGTCTCCAAGGAGATGTGGACATTGATTCCAAGGTGTAGATGGTGATTAAAGGGAAATTTAAGTGGTACTTGTATTTCCCTTTTGATGATGGTTGCAATTTTTGCCTCCCCTTTTTTAACAAATGATTGTAAGTTGTCATGTGGGAAATTCTGAGATGAAATGCAAATTGATTTTGAAATGAAAATTTTGAATTGTAACTACATTTGAGTCAAATGCTTGTTGCTCCCTTGCATTATAAGAGGGATTTCATGGGTCATTTACAAGGGTTCTGGTCTCTAAATTTTTTTAGTATGATAATACTTTTAGGGTAGAAGCTAGGTATAGAAAAAATACAAATAAATTGAATGGTTGAATTGTCTAGGTTTTAAGTTGTGCATATGTCAATCTTAAAATAGTTTTATGGGAAGGACTGATATCTAAACAAATCTTATGTCTAAAGAATTCACTCTCATTCTTTTCTTTGCTTCAAAGAATTAATTAAATGCTTCAATAAGGTCATAAATTTGTGATAATTTATAGAAGATTTGGTAAGGAGTTATGTTTTTAGGAACTATGAGTTTTCATAATGTAAGGCATTATGAAAATAGTCCTTAATTGTCAGAGCTAAAGAATTTTTGTATTACTAGTTACCATATGAGTCACTCTAATGCAAAATTGATAAGACACTAGTCAATTTGCACATGTTATTTACATTTTGAATTATGATATACCCAACCATGGACTTAGGATCTAAATATAATTCATCTAAAAAATTGGTAACCATGAGGCACGTATTTGAAATAATTTCTTATTCCTAGGGAATGAATGGCCATTTTCTTAAAGATTATCCAATCTTTTAGTGAATTGTGTTTATTCACCTTCCATGGGAACTGATATGTTAATTGATGTGTTTTGCACTGAATTAATCAACATGAACACAATAGGAACACCCTCCTAGGTCCCATAGAACCTAAAGTGTAGGAATAGAGACCTCAAAATTCTATATTCATTAAGTTGGTCATTCCTCTTATAATCTCTTGAATATGAGAGTTGGCTACTCTTTAGAGAGGCTAAGGGTGTACTGGAAAAAACACCAAGAGAATGGTGACTCTGTTGGGGATAATTCTCATTCTCTAGACACGGATCTTTGTATCATAGAGTGAAATGGTGAGATAATTGTGAACATCTTGTTTCTATATTGATTAATTCTTGAACATGGTAGAAGATTGGATTGCAACAATGTTCGAGGAACCTAAAGGTGACTCTTCTCTGGAAGCCAATCCAAAGCCTGTATTATTTTGAAGAAACTTCATCTTATTTGAAGTTTAATCATCCATGACAGGAGGTGGTGAATCTGACAAAAGAACCTGATAAAGTATACATCAAGTCTCTAGATTTGTAGATTTGAAGGCAAAGGATAGGAAAATACTAAAAAATTAAAGGTATTCTTATAGAATTGGTGATGGTCTGATCATGTTATAAGAAAATTATGATAAATCTTCTATGTTTGAAGTGTAAATGATTCCCTATTAAGTGAATTAGCACTAGATCATTGAATAATAGGGAAAATTTAGCATGCCTTTTTGAAATTTGTTCATTACTATTGATAGGAATGTTGTATTGTAAGATCTTAAGTGAAATTCATAGGAGATACACATTGTGAAGGATTAGGTAAAACTAGTTGCAAAAATTGGTGTGGCATTGTGAACTTGGAAAGAAATTTTTTTAGTTCTCTTTTAAGGAGTGAAGTTGCATAGTTAAGCTACATATTTTGGTGTAGACATGAGCATAATTGAGCATGATGAACAACATTTTTTGGGTTAAAGGAGTTTTAGTATTGAGAGATATAGGGCCATTTGTTTTGACAATATTTCTGGGTATCCAAATGTTGTCCCACTGAAGATTAGGGATAAGCTACCAAAGTTCAATGGTGCAAAAGCTTAATCAAGAGGCAAGCATCTACAAGATTTTATTGACATGATGGGAGATTATGAAATGGACTTTTAAGATGTCGTCATGAAGTTATTTATTCAATCTTTGAGAGAAGATGCAAGAGACTAGTTCTCTTATTTACCAACTTCCTCCATACATTCATTGAAGGAGTTTAAGGCATTATTCATGGAAAAATTTTGGGAAAGGATTGATCCCATCTTAATCAAACAAATGTTCATGAGCATGGAAAAGGCAGAAGATGAGTTGGTTCCTACTTTTAATCTCCAATTCTCCAATGTAATCAGAGAGATCCCTACAAGCAAAAGACTGAATGATTTCAACTGTTTGGTGGTATACTTGGGTGCATTCAAAAAAAAGATGAGTTACCTTTTTGGAGATAAAGAGCCTACTGCATTGCACCAATCATACCAAATCACCATATACATTGAAAATAATTTTATGTATTCAATGATGAAGGAATTTCCAACCATCAACAATGGTCACCCTAGTTCATTTCCTACAAATGTAAATAGTGGATCATTGAATAGAGGTTTGGGTCAAGAGGAAAAAGATTCCATTATCCGAGTTTCTCCATCACAATAATGTGATAATTATGGTAAGGCCCAAGTGAAAATCTTGCAAGACCATGGTAAAGTTGATCAAGTATTCCTGACCAAGAGTTTACATGACATGAAGAGATATCAAGGGGAATCACCCTATGATTTGTTCTCTAGGTTTGTGGATGCCTTGTTAGATATACCTAAAGATGTCAAACCAGGAGAATCCATGTGTATTGACTTGTTTTGTGACATGTATCAATCAATATTAAGCACTTTATTGAAATAATTGAAGCCTCACAATTTGAGCCAAGTAGTTGATTAGATAAGGGTGGTCTAGGAAGTTAAGAATTAGTACACACTACAAGTGTTACCTCAGATTATTTTCAATGATTACCATGATGAGGATAACCAAACATTAGTTTCAGCACATGAAGAGGATGCATTCGACTGTGAATAGCTTGTTGATGGTTGTTTTCATTTTACCAATACCATAGATGTAGATCCATTTAGCAATGGTGAGGATGGAGATAAAAAATATGAAGATAAAGAAATGGTGCATGATTTTCATCCTTGGGATGTCCTAAGTTGTGAGCAGACACAAGGGATGCAAGGGGAGATCCACATCCTAATTCAATCAGGAACAATGATGCACATGTCAGTGACCAAGATGATGAGATCAAAATTGGTCAATCCTCTACTAATTATAATTCTTCTTATGAGCTTGAAATGGAGTCTCTTGCTTAAAGTGGAGGTCAAATTGACACCCTTGAAAGAGTGAATTTTCTTATAAGTGAACAATTTTCTTCATGTGAAGAGTTCTCAAAGTCTGGATTGATACTTTTGAGCATAAATGGTGAAGAGGATGCTAAAAAAACTTTCTCTTTGCTCTTCTAGTGATTACACTGATTTTGAATGCACTAATGACCCTAGTGATTGGGACCCTCATATTAAAGAGGTAGGGGTATATGTGAAAACCATGAAAATGTGGCATAATACCTTATTTGATGAACCTTCACTAGGAGATGAGGTTATAAATGATAGCCTTTACTGGTGTAGGAGCAATCCACTCTTTGAGGAAGATTTTGATGAGTTTGTGGAAAGTACTACTGATGATAATGTTGGAGATGGTACAAATGAGGAGTAACTTAATAGTAAGGCTTACGACTGTTCCTTTGAAGATGGTAACCTTGATTCTATTGCTTCCCAGTTACATGAAAGAGGCCATGGCACAAACATAGTTAAAATTTCTTATTTATATGTGATTGAGCAGATAGTATCCGACCAACACCAAGAGTGTAATTTAGGGGTATGTGCAGGATCATGATGGGCCAAAAAGTGGTGATATGATCGGTATGTGTAGGGTATGTGGTTGATGACTTTTATTTTACCCAAAATTGATGAAACAAAAAGGGTTCTTAAAGGAGATTCTCAACTTTCCACCAATATAAATTATGCTTTAATTTGAATTTAATAAATAATTATTGTTCATTTTCTATTTGAATTATGACTAAAGTCCTAATTGATAGGCTGATTGAAAAAATGTATAGCTTTCAAATGGTATCACATTTTTTAAATCTGAAAGTTATGACCAAGTTAAGGTGGCCAGACATACAAGTTTTTATATTTTTTAAAAGTTGTAATAAAAAAATCATAATTAATTATTTACTTGGAAAAAAATTTCAAAAAAATATGCATCACATCGAGACATGATTCCTCTACTTATATCTAAAATATTATCATTTTATTGTGGTTAAGCTGGTCAGACAAACACCTACTTCTTATTTTTTCCTTGAAATTCAAGTACTATTGCATTGAAATTTCAAATTTTCACCAAAAATATTAAAAAAAAAAAAAACAACCTAGTAGTTTAGAAACTAAATTGAATTTTCTATAGATTCTATTCTCACATATTTTTGAAATAATATAGATAATTTATTCAAATTTTTACGTCAAGTTTCCTAACTCTGATTTTTCTAAATTTTTCACCACTTAAGGGCCTATTTTTCCATGATGATCCTACACATACCCTTAGATTTGTTGATATTTGAATGTGACAACTATTCAAATGATGAAGAAGTGGAATACCATGATGGTAGTATTGAATGCAATACTACTATTGAGGGAGATGTAGATGAATAGGCTAATTTTCCCATGGTACTTGGTTATGTGCTTGACAAAGTGGTTGAATTTCCAACCACCTATATACAACATGATAAAATTTGCATTGACAAGAAAGAAAGTTCATTTCTGGAAATAGTGCATTAGGATGAGTGCACTGGTACTAGAGAAGCAACATTTTATATTGCTAAGAAGGATCCATTTGATGAATTTGTAGAGTATGTTAATATTGCAAAATTATTTGCTCTATGTAAGGAGAAATTCAAAAGTGTGAACAACTAGAGGCATGATGTTAACTAGTATGAAACCACACTTGAATTCTTTGGAGATACTCCCTATCTTCTAGATCTTATTATGGAACTCTTTCCATCCCATAACGATAATACTCATGTCAAGTAGAGTGAGGGAATGCCTGATACTATATTTTTCTCCCATGATTTTGTAGAAGCCTGGTCTAGTATAAGTCAGAGTGTTTATGAAGGATTCCAATTTGGTGAAAAAATTGAATGTGATTCATCAATTCATGACCATTTGGAGTATGAATGTATTATTTTACCAATTCAATTTGATAAGCCTATGGTGGAGAAGACTAGTGAATGGGGCAACATTACCATAAGTGGAATGGATGGTTGATGCAGCCACAATCAGAGGGTCCTCAAAGAGAACAATCTAGAACATGTAGGAAGAGTCACACAATGGAAGCAACACAAAAAATGGAGACAAATAAAAATTCAAACATTCTTATTATTAGAAAATTTGATTACAACTAGTCGACAACATCTGAGCTTATAGATTTGGCTTGTAGGCCTGATTACAACATGCTCAAAATGCCATCTTCCTATATGCTCCTCAATGTGAGTGAAAAGCCTATCTTTCTCTAATCTCTAACTATACTACCTTCTAATGATCAATTACAATGCTTTATATACATTTTCAAATTTAGAAACATTCACGTCAGCCCAAAGATTATTACAATCTCTGATTAAAAAAATGTAATGTGTTCCTGCATATGTTGGCCTCAAATTTGAATTAGTCCTTGGTGAATGCATAGGATGAAGTGTGGACCTAAATTAAGGTCGGGAAAACTCCAGAGAAAAATTTGAATCACACTAACAAGATCCACAAGATACATAAATGATCCATAAGCGATCGAACTAGCCATCATATTAGAAAATTATTCTAGTGTTAGTTCAAGAAACTGACACATAATCCAGAAGTGATAACTTGTTGGAAAATGAACCAATCATGCTAAAATCTTGGAATAAGGTAAATGAACATGTCCACAATGTAAACATAGATCTGCAAGGTCTGGTGAGAAAACTTGAAGAATTATGGAATCTGCCAACTTGAACTAAATAGACACTGAACAAAGACAAACTGGACTGAAAATATTTTTGGGTGATGCAAGATTGCCACAAACCAAGGATACTCGTGCATCAGATACCCTTGGTGAGAAAATATGTTCCATGAGAGGAACTCATGAACATCATGAGGACCTCATCTTATCTTTTATCTTCTCTACAACCAAATTCTTCTATTACACAATTTTTCCTTTACATTCTTCCGATTCCATCTCACTTTTAGATTTAGCCACAAGGTTCTTCTTCAAATCCATACCATCCTCTAGTACAACCTCTACATCTCACTTCTCAACATTGAAACTCTTCACAAGACTCAAGTTCCTCACTTCCTCCTGCTTATTCTTTAAGGAAGCCAAAGTAAACTTTTGCCCATCCTTCTCTATAGTAATCAGATTCGTTCTACAATCATATATAGCTCCTTCTATGATCATCTTGTAGCAAACTTATCCTATAAGGACAAGGATGTGAAAACCTCTTCAAACCAAGTTTCTCCACCATCTCCTCAAATACCAAGTTATTAGTAATTCCAGTATCTACAATAAACCTACAACACTTACCTCCTAATTTGCACACAATCTGAAAAAGATTCTTCCTTTGTGAAGTCTTAGTCTCTTCCCTGCTCTACCTTATCAAAACTCTCCTAAGCATAAGTGATTCTCCTTGCTTTGGTTCTATCTCATCTTTAGTTATCTACTCTTCATGTGCCACACAATTATTTTTACTAGTTCCTTTACTTGATCCCTTAGGACACTCAAAAGATTAATTTCCAATTTCTCCACACTTGAAACATTTTCCCAAGAATTCTTTGCTGGCATTCCCTCTCCTTTGTACCCTCTGATATGATTCTTTACTCCACTTATATCTCAATTCTTCTTCACTTTTATGCTTCTCCTTATTGCTTCTCATCTACTTTTCTTTCCCTCTAGGATTATTCTCGTATATTTTCTTCACTTTTTCTTCTTACTTAAAAGCATATTGGTAGGAATCTTCAATTCTAAAAATCTTCAGCATACTCGTCTCACCTTGAATGTTAAATCTAAGGCCATATATATACCTTGCCACCTTCTCCCTAGTCATATCTCGGTGCCCATATCTGATTGTCATCTTGTTAAATTCCCCAATATACTCTTTCACACTAATGTCCTTCTGCTTCAGGTTCTACAACTTCTTGAACAGTTCCAACTCAATGTCTTCTAGAATAAACTTAGCCTTCAACCTTGCAACCATCTATCTCCACCGAGTGATCCTTTTTTCACCATTTTCCACTCTATCCTTTTGCAACTCTTTCCACCAGAAAGAAACACGTACTTTCAACTTAGTTTGTGCCAATCTAACCCTCAACGGGTCTCTAATATCCTCAAGTTCAAAATAGTCTTCCAACTCTCCTATCAAGTCTATCAAGTCTTCTAGATTCAATGTACTAGAGAAGTTAGAAACCTCCACCCTATGAATTTTTCTTACTTGTGCCACTACTCTTAGAAATCTCCCTTCTCTCTCATTTGTTGGTCCTTCAACCTCTTCAGTCTCAAGTTCTTTTGCAGCTTCTTCATATTCATCCTCTAGTTTAGGGTTTCTCCTCAAGCCACCCAAGAGGTTCTGGATCTCATTTCTAAAGTCCTCTATCATCTACTCTAATCTTCTAGGGTTCATCCTTCTCAGCAGCATATCTCCCCTTGCTCAATGTAACTACCTCAGCTCGATGATTTGACTACAAGGTTTTAATTGCCTCTCTCAATGATCTATTGAACACACTACAACCTACCTCAAATTGGTGATCTATTCACCCAAGGAATACCACAAGGACCACAACCTACTCAAGGTTTGCAAACAAATCTCATCTCAAGATTTGCAGGTTCACAACCTGCTCTAATACCATCTAATGTAGCCACAATTGTGTTGGAAATATGTGCCTCAAACAATACAGGCTAAAACCTCCATTGGAGCCAAGTCGAGGTGACATCTTCATTGTCTGGCTGACTAGCAATTTGATTCATTTTGTTTTGAATAGGTTGCTATGACCTAGCTTCTGTCTTGCCGAAAGGTTCACTTTGGTCTATCGCTGTGACATAGTGTATTTGCTATGATCTCTTAGCACTTAGGAGACCTCTGGCCGAAAGGCCATTCAATCGTGTATCAGGGAGACTCTTGGCAACCAGGATCTTTGGTGTAACATGGCAGCTCGGTAAAGAGTCTCATCGAAAGCTAATGTCTCCCTGACAGGAATATTGCTGGTGTCTTCACCATAACATATGGCTTGGTGAGAAGTCCCAGTGAACAAAGAATGTCATGCCGACAGGGACACTTCCAAATGTTCATCAGAGAGACTTTTGGCGATGAGTGGTGGTGTCGATGTAACTTAAAGATTCTGGTATGAGATCTTAGTGATAGTTGAAAGTCTTGCCGACAAGGAAACACTCAGGGGTCATCAGTGTAACATGGTGGGTTTGGTAATAAGTCCCAGTGCTTTAGTGAGTCTTGTCAATGATGAAGAGTCTTCAGAATAGCTTAGAGATCTCAGAGTAAAGTCTTAGCGAAGGGCAATGTCTTGGTGATGGATGAACACTTCATGGTAACCTTTATGTCTCGGTATGAACTCTCGATGAAAGATGTGAGTCTTGCCGACTTCTACTTGGCACTTGAGATGACTTGTGTCTTCGGTATAACTTTGGTGACTCATTATGATATTTTTTCTAATGTGATAGGTCTGGGTGACTGCTCGGTGACTCAGTGTAACTCATGAAGCTAGATAGAACATCTTAGCGATAACATAGACTCTTGGTGACATCAGTATGAAGGATATGCGGCATCGGTGACACTATTATTGTCTCACCGAGATGCCAATACAGTGAAAATTCTGTTGACCAAGTAAGACTATCTGATGTGGCATCTCATGGACGAATAGGAGGAGCCAAATGGGAACAATTGGAAGACAGTCAGTTGCAACGGTTCTGTGAGGAAGTTCTACAGATAGAGTTTGACATGGATATATTCTGAGATTGCTGATGGTGATCGGTTGGTTGGTTCAACAGATTGTTGCGTGATTGAAGCATTGGAAGAATTCTATTCTATGGATTGTAATTGTGAAGGTTCCTATGTAATTTTTGTAAATGGTGAATGCTGCTATAAACAGACACTAGAAAGATAAGTCTGTAAATTGTATGTAAACTCAATTACTATAATACAAAGTAATTTCTCTTGGTGTGGTGGGTTTTTCTCTCGTAAGGGTTTTCCGACGAATATTTGGTGTTCTTGTGTGATTGTCAAAACTCTGTTTCTATAATAAGTTTCTTAGTGCATCTTAACTTGACTATAATTGTAAAATTTAAAAGTACATCTGCATTCTTTCCTAAGGTATTGACGTTAGGAGAATTGTTTCCACATCTACTTTTCCTTACAAGTGGTATCAGAGCCTGGCCAGTTGTGTTATCCTTGTGGGTATGTTGGGTTTTTTGTGTCAATTCTATTCAGTGGGAGTCTTGTAGAGTTTTTCAATTTCTAATTACAGATTAAGATGGCTAGTACATCTGTAAAGATTGAAATAGAGAAATTCAATGGCAGTAACTTTGAGTTGTGGAAACTCAAGATGGAGGATCTTCTTGTTGACTGTGATCTTTGGATTGTTGTGGCTAGAGTGAAACCTACAAGCATGAAGCAAGAAGATTGGTACCTTGCAGATAGGAAGTCTAAGGGGCTGATAAGGCTCTGTTTGGGAGACTCAGTTCTTCTTAGTGTGCATGAAGAGAAGATTGCATCTTCCTTATGGAAGAGACTGACATCTATTTATCAGGGGAAGTCCTTGGTGAATAAACTATTCCTGAGGAAGAAACTATACTCTTTGAGAATGCAGGAAGGAGTGTCTGTAGCTAATCATTTGAATGCATTTATCATGCTACTTTCTCAATTGACATCTGTTGGTGTGAAGATTGAAGATGAGGATCATTGTATTATTGTGTTCCTTGCCAGACTTATGGGATCATCTAGTGATGGCTATTGGGAGTACAACATCTAGTTTCAAGATGGAAGATATTGTTGTATCTTTGCTATCAAAAGAAATGAGAAGGAAATATTTTGAGATGGTGAAGGAGGCTCTTGTTGTCAGAGGAAGGTCAAAGGAGAAAGGAAAGAAGAAGGAAAATATGTCCAAATCAAAATCAAAGGGGAGATCAAAGTCTCCTTGCAAGAAGTCCAAGGTGAAGTGCTAGAACTGTGGGCAACTTGTTCATGTCTGAAAGGATTGTAAAGAGGAGAAAAATAAGAAGAAGGGCTCTTTCGATAATGGTTCTTCTCATAGTGATGGTGACACATTCATTGCAGCCTTGACAACACAGGCATCCGATGATGTCTGGCTGATTTATTATAGACCATCGTTCCACATGACATCTCATAGAGAGTGGTTCACAAAGTATGAAGAATACGATGGTGGAAAGGTGTATTTAGAAAGTGATTCAACTTTGGACATTGTTGGCCATGGAAGAGTTAGGATACAATTCCCTGATGGTAGAGTAAAGGGAATCAATAATATAATGCATGGACAAGGTCTGGCTCGAAACTTACTTTCTATAAGTATGCTGAATGATATCAAAGTGCAAGTTACATTCTCTGGAAAGGGTTGTAAGATGACTAGAGGTTCAATGGTGTTAGCTAGAGGTGCTCGTATTGGTACCCTGTACAAGCTGGATGCATAGGCTATTCAATGTAACAGTATCTCTGTAAAGTCACTGAAAGTTGCTCATGGAGGTAAAGAGGGAAATATCCCTAATTATGTAAACTCTATGGAAGTAAAAATTCCTACAGAGAAGACTATGCTTTGGCATCATAGGTTAGGCCACATAGGAGAAAAAAATTTTAAAAACTTTGAAGAACAAAAACCTGGTTGAGGGGCTTGAAGATTGTAATCTTGAATTTGAATTCTGTGAACATTGTATATATGGAAAGCAGCACCGTGTTTCATTTTATTCCAGTCCTCATAAATCTTTTGGCTTGTTAGATTATATTCATTCAGATGTATTTGGTCCAGTGGATGTTCCTTCTTTGTCTAAGTCAAGATACTATGTGTCATTCATTGATGATTATTCAAGAAGAGCATTCGTTTATTTTTTGAAAAGTAAATTAGAAGTGTTCAGTCGATTTAAGGAATTTAAGAACCTTGTTGAAAATTAGACTGGTAGAAAAATAAAATGCTTAAGGACTGATAATGGCAGTGAATTTTGTTCAGATGAATTTGAAAGATACTGTAAAGACCATGGAATCAAAAGACATAAGACTACACCTTATACTCCATAGAAAAATGGAGTTGCAGAAAGGTTCAATAGGATAGTGATGGAGAGAGCATGAAGTATGCTCAGTAGTGCTGGCTTGGAGGAGAAGTTCTAGGCTAAGGTTGTATCTACTGCATGTTATCTAATTAATCATTCTCCAAATTCTGCTCTTGTCGAGAAAACACCCTTGTAAGCATGGTTTGGTAAGAAGCCCTCTCTTAGACATGTTCATGTTTTTGGCTGTGAGGCATATGCTCATGTGTCGGATGTGAAAAGATCTAAATTGGAGAACAAGGCTGTCAAATGTATTTTTATAGGCTATAGCATTGTCATAAAAGGATACAAGCTTTGGAATCTTGATATAGAGAAGGTTTTGTACAACAGAAGTGTAATCTTTCATGAGCTAAAACCTTCCACTTTGGATCTGCAGTCAGAGACAAAGTCAGAAAATAATAAGGATGTAGCATTAATTCCTCCTACACCAAAGAAAGAGGAATTGAAAATTCAAAATGTACCTAAAACTGAGGAGAGCTCAAGCAGTTCTGAAAGTTTGGAAGAAGAACAACCTCAGCCTTAGCCAGGTCAACCTGAGAAAGAAACAACCAGATAGGTATGGGTTCTCATTGATTGATTCTACTTGTGCCTATGCTTTGATTTCTAGTATTGATGAGCCTAGGACTATAAAAGAGGTAATTAAAATGTCTGATTCAGACTCTTGGTTAGAAGCCATGGAAGAAGAGATGGCATCATTGGATAAAAATGAAACTTGGAGTTTGGTGCCCTTGCCTGAAGGTAGAAAACCTATGGGCTGCAAATGGGTATTTAAGAAAAAGATTGGTCTGAATCGTAGTGTAGAATAGTACAAGGCAAGACTGGTTGCAAAGGGTTATTCCCAGATAGAGGGAATTGATTATGGGGAAATATTTTCTCCTATAGCAAAGCTGACATCTATCAAATTTCTTTTGTCACTTGCAGCAGCATATGACTTAGAGGTAGAATAGATGGATGTGAAAACAACATTTCTTCATGGTGATCTTGAAGAAGAAATCTATATGTCCCAGCTTGAGCACTTTGTTGAGGAAGGTAAAGAAAAACTGGTATGCAAATTAATGAAGTTTCTGTATGGGTTAAAGTAGTCACCTAGAATGTGGTACCAGAAATTTGATACATTTGAATTGTCTTTGGGATTTGTGAGATCAAAATATAATCACTGTGTATATTATAAAGCTGAAGGTTATCGATTACTTGTTATTGCTCTTTATGTTGATGATATGTTGTTCATAGGAAATAGCAAGATAATGATTTATGATCTTAAGTCTCAATTGTTTGCTAAGTTCAAAATGAAGGATCTTGGTGCAACAAGGTATATTTTTGGGATGGAGATAACTAGGGACAGGAAGAATATAAAGCTTTGGCTCAGTCAGAGTAAGTATATAAGAACTGTTCTAGAGAGATTTTGCATGAATGATTGCAAGCAATTAGTTGTTCCAGTCTTGCAGGGAATGAATCTATCTATTGAGGACTGTCCAAAATATCCTATTGAGATGGAGGACATGACCAATACACCCTATTCTAGTGCAGTAGGTAGTCTCATGTATGCAATGGTCTGTATAAGGCCAGACATTGCCCAAGCAGTGGGAGTACTTAGTCAATTTATGGCTAATCCAGGAAGAACGCATTGGGATGTTGTGAAAAGAGTTTTCAAATATTTGAAGGGAACTTTAGATTTTGCATTATGTTACCATGGGAATTCGGTTGAATCAGAGAGGACTCTCAGCATTCATGGATATGTAGATTCTAATTGGGCAGGGGACATTGACAGCAGGAGATCCACCAGTGGATACGTTTTCATGATGAATGGTGGTGCAGTGAGTTGGATGAGCAAGCGACAAGCTATAGTAACTTTGTCCACTACAAAGGATGAATACATGGCAGCTACTCATGCTTGTAAAGAAGTTGTATGGTTGAAACATTTGTGTTCTAACATTGGTTTTGACGCAAGGGAAATAACTATTTTCTATGATATTCATAGTGCAATTTGTCTGGCAAAAAACCGTACTTTCCATGCTAGGATGAAACATATTGATGTACAGTACCACTTTATATGAGATATGGTGGAGGATGGAAATGTCAGTTTGGAAAAATTTGATACTTTGGAGAATGTTGCAGATGCATTGATGAAGCCAACAAGCACAGACAAGTTCAGGTGGTCTGCCAGTTCGATGGGCCTTAGTGCCCATGATTTTTAGTAAGTTTTATTTGTGCTCTAGAGGTTCCTGTATGATCTTCGTCAAGTGGGAGATTGTTGGAAATATGTGCCTCAAACAATATAGGCTGAAACCTCCATTAGAGCCAAGTCAGTGTGACATCTTCATTGTCTGGCTGACTAGCAGTTTGATTGATTCTATTTTGAATAGGTCGCTGTGACCTAGCTTCTGTCTTGCCAAAAGGTTCACTTTGGTCAATCACTGTGACATAGTGTATTCGCTATGATCTCTTAGTGCTAAGGAGACCTCTGGCCGAAAGGCCATTCAATCGTGTATCGGGGAGACTCTTGGCGACCATGATCTTTGGTGTAACACGACGGCTCGGTGAAGAGTCTCAGCGAAAGCTAATGTCTCACCGATAGGAATACTACTGGTGTCTTCACCGTAACATATGGCTCGATGAGAAGTCCCAGCGAACAGAGAAAGTCATGCTGATGGGGACACTTCCAAATGTTCATCGGAGTGACTCCTAGCGATGAGTGGTGGTGTCGGTGTAACTTAAAGATTCTGGTATGAGATCTTAGTGATAGTTGAAAGTATTTCCAACAAGGACACACTCAGGGGTCATTGGTGTAACATGGTGGTTTCAATAATAAGTCCTAGCACTTTGGTGAGTCTTTCCAATGACGAAGAGTCTTCAAAATAGCTTAGAGATCTTGAAGTAAAGTCTTAGTGAAGGGCAATGTCTTGGCGACGGATGAACACTTCGGGGTAACCTTTATGTCTCGGTATGAACTCTCGGCGAAAGATGTGAGTCTTGCCGACTTCTACTTGGCACTCGATATGACTTGTGTCTTTGATATAACTTTGGTGACTCGTTATGATCTTCTAGTGAATGCGATAGGTCTGGACAACTGCTTGGTGGCCCAGTGTAACTCGTGAAGCTCGATAGAACGTCTTAGCAATAACAGAGACTCTTGGCGACATCAGTATGAAGCATATGCGGCATTGGAAAGACACTGTTAGTGTCTCACCGAGATTCCAGTATAGTGCAAATTTTGTTGACTGAGTAAGACTATCTGGTGTGGCATCTCATGGACGAATAGGAGGAGCCAAATGGGAACAATTGGAAAATAGTCAGTTGCGATGGTTCTGTGAGGAAGTTCTACAGAAAGAGTTTGACATGGATATATTCTAAGACTACTGATGGTGATCAGTTGGTTGGTTCAATAGATTATTGCATGTTTGAAGTAGTGGAAGAATTCTATTCCATGGACTATAATTGTGAAGGTTCCTGTGCAATTTTTGTAAATGGTGAATGCTACTATAAATAGACACCAAAAATATAAGTCTATAAATTGTATGTAAACTCAATTACTGTAATACAAAGTGATTTCTCTTAGTGTGGTGGGTTTTTTCTCCCATAAGGATTTTCCCACATATATCTGGTGTTCTTGTGTGATTGTCAAAACTCTATTTCTATAATATTTTTCTAAGTGCATCTTAACTTGACTATAATTGTAAAATTTAAAAGTACATATGCATTCTTTCCTGAGGTATTGACGTTAGGAGAATTGTTTCCACATCTAATTTTCCTTACAAATTGGAGGGTCCTCAAAGATAACAATCTAGACCATGCAACAAGAGTCACACAATGGAAGAAACATAGAAAATGGAGGCAAACACAAATTCAAACATTCTTATTATCAAAAAATTCAATTACAATTGGTCGGAAGCATTCGGGCTTACAGATTTAGCTCGTAGGCTTGATTACAACATGCTCAAAATACCATCTTCCTACATGCTCCTTAATGCGAGTGAAAATCCTATAGAGAAAATATTATCTTTCTCTAATCTCTAACTCTAATACCTTCTAATGATCAATTAGAATGCTTTATATACATTCAAAAATCCAAAAACATTTGTGTCGGCCCAAAGATTATTACAATCTCTAATTAAAGAAAATGTAATGTGTGCACACATATGTTAGCCTCAAATTTGAATTACTCCTCGGTGAATTCATATTATGAAGTGTGAACCTAAATTAAGGTCGGGGACACACTATAGAGAAATTTGAATCACACCGACAAGATCTGCAATATATAGAAATGATCCACAAGCAATTGAACTAGCCATCATATCAAAACATTATTCTAGTGCCAATTCAAGAAACTGCCACATAATCTAGAAGTGATAACTTGTTGGAAAATGAACCAATCATGCTAAAATACTTGAATAAGGTAAATGAACATGTCCATGATGTAAACATAGATCCACAAGGTTTGGCAAGCAAACATGAAGAATTACCAAATATGCCAACTTGAACTGAACAAAAACTGAACAAAGAAATTGGAATGCAAATATTTTTGGGTGACACAAGATTGCCACAATCCAAGGATGCTCCTCCATAAATGGTGTCTATTATGATGATGCTAATGGATTGGAATTACACAATGTACATGTTGATCCATTTCCAGAAGAGAACAACAATTTTTTTGACAGAGGAGAGAGCCAGTCTTGAATTTTGGGGGTCATGAGCCTCCATTCTGAAGATCAAAGCCAATTTTTTATAAGAGGCTTCTCAGAAAATAAATTGCATTTTATAATTTTGTAAATAATGTACATAGGTTTGGGTGGTGTGTTTCTTTTCGATTGTGTCTGCTTGCTTTGTTTGGGTAGTCTCCTAGGATTTTTGTGTTTCTAGCCTGGTCTTCTCCAACCTAAGATCTGGATTTATTCTATACCCATTGGGGGTATATGTCCCCAAGCATGAGCCACTAATAGAGCTCCTAAACTTTTGAAAAATTATAAGAAAAAAATAACTTGATTCATGTTTATTGAGCTCTATAATCAAAATGGGCTAAGGGTCTAGTCATAAGCCCTAATTCCACAAGCATCCTATTCCAAAACCTGTTAATGTTATAATCCTATGGTGACTTGTTCTTTCTAGTCATCGATTAAGTAAGTCATAACCTAAGCCTTTAAACTCGTCTAGTTACTAGCCCCCTTCAGTTAGGAAATTTGGCCACTCTGCACTTGGCATCATGCCAAATTTGTATAAAGAGAGACTAGTTATTCTTTAATGGGCTTCAGTTGTTATCCTCAAGGGTCTTATTATAGTTAGCCTAGTTATAGCCCCTCTTTATGAATAACTTTTAGCATATACAGGAAAGTGAACCATTGGTTATGGAGATTTAATCCCTACCACCCATTGCACACCATGTGAGCATTTATGGAGAGCCATGATGAAGCATGCGAGGTCCACGAGATGCTAACATGTGTCCCCATCGTATGGAGCCTAAACCATGTAGTAATGCTTAGTAATGAATAATAGGGAAATTGATGGTCATTGTGCAATCTCTGGATTTAATCTGCGCCATTCATTGCACACCTCGCAACATTTTATTAATTCTTGCTAGACAACTTATGAGGTACACAAATTGTTGAAATGTGGTGTTTTTTGACCACCATGTGGAGTATAGTGAATCCTGTGGAATGAGTTACATGGATCCTAGTCAGTGTGCTTCCATTGGACAAGAGGTGATGAGCCATGGTATCAGGTTTTCAAACCTAATTTGACAACATCCTATCCATTTGATTGTCCATCTCATTTTAACATCAATGACCGATATTTGAAATTCAAAAATGCATGTGATAGCCATTTTGTTCTTTAACCATTGAAGCATTAATGAAGTGTGCTCTCTAGGAATGATCAAATCAAGTACTTGTGCATATGAGGAATTAAATCCTATCTATTATGATGAACAATTCACTGATCTCCTAGTACTGGAATGAGAAACTGTGAAGTAATCAACACTAGTAATTAATTACTTCTTCAAGTGTGTGATGATAAAGTTGTTGAGCATATACCATCATGCTTGCTCGATAAATAAAAATGAAGTGATAGCTATTTTCACCATTTTATTAAGCAGTTGACATCTCTCTGAATTCATGCAGAATGAGGAGTGTGCGAGTGTGAGTTTGAGAAGATACCAGGCAATGAAAATGAGTAAACTAGTCACTTCCATAGTACCTATTAGGAGGTCAACCAAACTTGATTTGCAGAAGCCTCAAAATTATGTTTATGTACATGAGCATGAGGCACCTGAATGTGCTCCATTTGTAAAAAAAAAGGCCCCTATCAAGAAGCCTCTGTGCATTCCTGTTAGATGCAGTAGCAGACTAAAACACTAGGGCACTGCCATAGAGAAGGTGGAAGAAAAGGGAAAGTAACCTACACCATTTTCATCTGTAGTTCGTAGGAAGATAAGATATGGATGCAACTCTTATGGGAGGTAGAATTTGCTAATTTCTATTACAAATAGCCCTTTAGAGAGCATGGCGAAGATGGGATCAAGTTATAAGCAATATCTCACAATGTTGAACCAAGCTGTAGTCCCAGGGATGGAGGTGTTGTCGGTAGCACCATTTTCTATTAAAACTCCAAGTGGGTGTGATGGTTTTGTGCCAAGAAAATATAAGGATGAGGAGGGAGAAGAGGTTTCTTCTCAATCTCTTGCAATGACGTGAAGTGGGAACATGTATTGTGGGGTTCATACTAGTGTTGGTTGATCTGCTTCTTAAGAGAGAGGTGGTGTATGGGTTTACAATTTTGGGTTGATTGATATAGTTGCTATGGTGGTTGTTCTTGTTTTTCATGTGCAATGGTTCTTTTTTGGCCATGTGAGTTAATTGTGGGTCTCCAAGGTGGCGCGGACATTGATTGCAAGGTGTAGATGAAAATTAAAGGGAAATTTTGGTGTTACTTGTATTTCCTTTTGATGATGGTTGCAAGTTTTTCCTTCCCTTTTTAAACAAGTGATTGTAAATTTCCATGTGGGAATTTTTAGATGAAATGAAAATTGATTTTGAAATGAAGTATTTGAATTATAATTGCATTTTTTCCAAATGCTTATTATTTCCTTGCATTATAAAAGGGATTTCATGGCTCATTTGTAGGGATTCTAGTTTCTCAAAATTTTTAGTCTAATAATACTTTCAGGGTAGAATCTAGGTGTTGGACTTCTATAATGATTTAATAACTAAACCATTACAACCATAATTTAAATATTGGACATCTAACCTAAATAGCTATTTCAATCATCATGAAGGTGCATTTAACTTGTCAACCTAGGGACATGAACTTGAAATGGGTCAACACAATCTGTGCACTAGGAACTCAAAGTATCCATTTTCATTCTATAGCTAAGGAACTCATAATGCTAAAAATAAATTTCCTAGAAAGGAAAACCATAAATGCCAATCATAAATCAACAATTACATCAAAGTCAAATGCATAACAAAAATGAAAATTTGAGCTACAAACATGGCAGTACTCTATCTGTTTTGGCTGCAGGAATAGTCACAAAATGGAATTCTAGTGGCTGTAGGAACAATTGATGCCAAATTTCTAACTAATTACTAAAAAACAAGTAATACTAAACTAATACTAAGCTAAGAAAACATATTATTCACCAAGGAGGCCCCCTTGGATAAGTATCCTCTAAAACTAATAAGGAAATAGATGCTTGAACTCAGAACTTTATTTTATTCACTGTAAATCATGATTACAAAAGAGTAATGTATCTATATTACTAAAAATTTGAGAGTGCAAGTACAATATCAAGTCGTGCAACCTCCATAGAAGGAGAATCAAATCTTTATTTATACTATCAACTAAACAAGGTAGTCAACTCCACGACTAGAGGATGCAATTTAGGGAAAATAGGGAAAGTGGAGTGGCGGTGGTTATGTGTGCATGGAATCTAGTAAAAAATATAGGTGCAAACGTAGATTTAGCATAGCAGTAATGCGTGCATCTACTCAACCAAAATTAAAGTCCACACAAGGTAGTTACATTTGGTTTGCATGAGGAATCTTTTTTTGTTGACCTCCTTTGACCTTTGAGTGATTCATTTGCTGGATGCTATGGTGCATGCCCAACTAGCAGTGTCTTCCTCAACTTCGCATCCTCAAATTAAATCTACATGGCAATGTCAGTATGCACAATAACTACATATCTATAACCACCTTAAGGAACATTCGTTAACCACATGCAAAATCAATATAGATAATCCACATAATATGCCAATGTCATTAAAACTTAAAGAAATAGGATTAAGCCCAATGTTTATGATTTGAGGGAAACATTATCAAAATATCAACATTTATCATGAAACTTCATGACAACTACCAAAAGTTAAACTATAGATTCTACCCAAAATTGGACCAATAACTAGGCTCATCACTCCCCCCAACCTAAAATTTTGTTGGTCCTCCAATAGGGGAAGGGTTGTTCATCTGCTTGGTCAAAGCTTGGAAATTTACAACTGATAGCTATCCAATATCAGTGTCTATTGAGCGTGAATCAAGGTCCTAATAGAATCCTCCTAATCTTTCAATTTTTCTCCATCTCTATTTTTTTGTAGCAATGTCATACTGGTAGAACCTAAAGTTTGGCACAAACCACATGAGAATGGGTGGCTAGAAAGTTAGGGGAAGCCAAAATCACCCCTTCATTCTCCCAATCTAAATATACCTATCAATCCTTTTTAGTGTTGCAACATAAGTGTGGATGGAATGAGGTTCAACCTGTTTCAACTCATTAGTTAGATTATTCCATCTTTTTGATAGGTATCTTCTCATAATTTCCTCCTTTCTCGCCGCCTTTACCTCATACTCACTGTAAATTGCCTCAATCCAATGCATAATCCTATTTCCATAACTAGGTTTGAAAAGCATTTAGTGCCATTCTCTGTAAATATCCCTTGGGTTGCTTGATTCAGCCCTAATGGGCAAAGGGATGTTAGACTCCAATTTCTTATAAACCCCATGTTTCTATCACCAACTAATTTCATTTTGTACCTAAGACATAAATGCCCTTAATTGGACATCCCCAACATACAACAACAGATTCCAATCATGGCATTGAGTTACAACATAATTCTGCAAATAAAACTCACATAGCAAATTCTTCATTTTAGGGGAGGCAATCCTATAAGCATTGAAAAATTCATTAGGAGTGTCAATAGAAGGATTTAAACCTGATACAATCATTGATATCTTAAAAGAGAGATATTTATCTTTTAGGTGTAGAGAATAGACCCTTGGAGGGGTCCTACATTGCAAAATATGTGGTACCAAGGATGTCATATCATCCACCCTATTCTTCAAGGTGGCAATTTATGCATCTTTATCTTCAATTTCCTCATCTCTCTTTTGAATTTCCTTCAATTTATGTTTTTCCTTTTTCCATTCTTCCTCCCTCCCTTGTATTTCTTTCCATAAATTCAAAATTTTCATCTATACTATAAAATCAAGAGGATTGTGAATTCCTACTAGTGTTTTTGTCAATGGTTACTCCCGATATAGTACTATCTACATGGACTTAGGCTGTCCAGTTGTCTCTAGCTATGGGGCTACTATTTCTTCTCACACTTCTTGTTGTGGCTGCAAGAAGTCCTGCTCTAGTTCCAGTTGTTGTTGCAGGAGCTCACACTATAGGAAATCCTAATTTTCCTTAAAACACTTGATTTTCAACTTGTTCTACAATATTGGAAAGATTAGCCAATGTTATGTTTGTTGTTGCCTCAAATATATCTTCCTCCTCAAAATTCTCCTACCCCATTGGAGCTTCTATGTCCTCCAATGGTATTTCTCTAGACTTAGTGCTTTCCTGTGGAGGCGTACCAAATGATGGCCTAGTTGGTCTTGATTTCCTGGGAGGTCTCTCACATTTTTCTTTGGTTGTAGGATGAATAGTGTTATCCTTCCTCTTTTTTGAACTCAACACCCTTTTTTCTATCGGTTTCCTTTTGGCCTGTCCTTTTCTCTTTTTTACTTCTCTCTGTCTTGCCTTAGTTTTCATTAGGGTGCCAAGTGGAACATCTTCATCAAAATCTGAGGAGCTTTCTTTTTTTGAGTGTTCTATTCCAGAAGAACTAATTTCTATGGTTTCTTATAATGCAGGAGGGTTTACACTAGGGCCTATGCCAGAGGTTGAATCACCACAAGTGGCTTCAACCATGCTCAATCTCCTGCTAGATCTATGAGGTTGAGGCAAAAGCCTAGGTTGCAAGTTCTTAGGTCTAATTTGATTAACATTTATTAATTCTTTCCAGGTCATTCTAGATACATCATGCAAAAACTTTTGAACTAGAAATTTAATCAGACAATGGTGGGAAATAGAATTGTCCCTACCTTTTTGGGTCTCAGCTACCATGATTGAGAGAAGATTGTATAGGAAGTAAGGCACATTCATACTTCTCCTATACCTCATGTGACTCAAGAGTTTGAAATTTACTAAATGTAGGTTTGACAGATGACCTTCACTGGTGAGATACCTTATAATGTAGATGGTTGCCTATTTCCATGGTTCAAGCAAAGAGGTTAATTTTGCACCATGTTTATCCATGTTGATTGGAGGGTCACCATGTATTGTAAATTTGGCCCTAGCTGACCTGGTGTCTTTGGAGTCAGGGTAATGTTTTCCATCAATAGGTAACCCTATAACATTTACAATTATTTCCTCAATTTCCATAACCTCCAACCCTTTTACTGTGGATTTTCCTTCATAAAATGTCTGGGAAAATTCAAGTGTAATGAATTCATCAAAGCCATCCAGCTTCAGGAAGTAATCTAACCATCCACAGTTTCTAAATTTGGCTAGGCATTGTGCTTTCTGCAATAAAACATCATGAACCAAGGGCTCATTTTGAATTAGCCCTCCTCCCATTGTCTACAATCAAATATGACTACAAAATTTCCTTCTTGTAATTCTTGCTTGAAAGACAAACACCTTCCTACAATACCTGCTAAATTTCTAGTGCCAATATTGACTGAATTTTCCCTTTCTTTTCTTTTACCTTTTTGTTTACAACTCAGGATTGTGTCAAGGTCAATAATGGAAAGAAAAGGAGTGATAAAGGAGAATTATGATGGGAAGAACTTGTAGCTATAGTTAGTGTCATTTTTCACATGTGAGCCATCCTCTCACTCAGATTTCAAATCGGCTCATTTTAAATTTTTTGATGTATCCTAGCATGAATTGACACATGGGCAATATATTCACATCTTTTTCTTTCCCCCACCTCAACCTAAATTTGGACATGTGTCCACACATGCGAGATGGGAGTGGTGATTTGACAGGGAATAATGACATGTTATGTGAACATCTATACTAATGCACAGTGATTAAATGAATGCAATTAAAATATGATTAAAAGATAGCAATTAATGCATACATACCTGAATGTGTGGAGGATTTGTTACAAATATTGTGGATAAAGTATCGTTCACCCTTTTAGGGAATAAATTGAGCAATTAATGAAAATGAAGTGGAATGAGGTGAGGTGGAATGAAGTGATGGAAGAGAGAGAAATGTGGTGATGGATGGGTGAATGGGTGGATGGGTGAAGAAATGGACTTCCAAAAGAGAAAAAGTCTTTATTATGAAAATTACATACCTTAATTATCCAGAAGGAGGGACACTAGGTCCACTTCCTTTGATTGCAGGAAGCTCGAGTGTTGAATGTTGGGTGAATTGTTGTAGGAACTCTTCTTTGGAAGTGAGCTTGCGATATAATCTAAGGCAATGACCATTGACAAGTAACTTGAATCTGATAGGTTCAATGGTAGTAATTTGAACAACTCCATTAGGAAATACCTCAGTGACTTCATATGGTCCTAGCCACCTTTTCTGCAATTTTCTTGAATTGTCCTGATATCTTCAGTCATAGAGTAGGGCCCAATCTCCTAGTTGGAATTTTTTGTCCTTGATAAATTTGTCATGCCACTAGATTCTCTGATTTTGTATGACCTCTATATGATGTAGGGATGCTCTTCTTATCTTATCCAAAGCATTTAGTTGCATGATTCTTTCTCTCTGTGACTCAGAAATATCCATCCCCAAATATATTGTAGTCCTAAGAGTCTTATATTCAAATTTAATGGGAATCTTGGTTGTCTTTCTATACAACTCAAATGGAGTGAAGCTTGTAGTATTTTTCTAGGTTTTCCTATAGGCCTGAATAGCTTCTAGTAATATGTTTTCCAATCCTTTTTATGAATAGCTACCATTTTGGTTAGAATGGATTCAATTTCTCTATTGGTCACCTCAACTTGTCCATTAGCTTGGGGGTGATAAGGAGTACACTTCTTATGCCTTATGTTGTACTCATTTAATAGTGCTGCAACAAGAGTTGATGTGAATTGAGCCCCTTGATCAATCACTATTTCTCTTGGAACTCCATATCTTGTCAAAATATCCTCATAAAGAAATTACACAACCTTGTTATCTCTTGCATGCTTCATTGTCTTAACTTCTACCCACTTTGTCACATAATCAGTGTATACCAAGATATAAGACTTACCATTTGATGGAGGGAAAATGGATCCTACAAAATCTAATCCCCACTTGTCAAAGGGGGTGAATACTACTTGAGCGAAAAGTGGAATCTCATCAGATCTAGTTGGTCTACCCATTCTTTGACATCTATCACATTTTTTGGTATACCTTCCTCCATCCTTGTGCAGTGTTGGCCAGTAATATCCTATGTTCAAAATATTCAGTAATATCCACTTGGCTGCAAAAATTCCTCCACATGGTTCATTGTGACATGCATGAAAAATGTCATATGTCTCATATTCTCTCACACATACCCTCATGACATGGTCTAGTCTGGTATAAAACAAACATCCAACAATATAGGAGAAAGGATTTTTTTTTTCAATGAGTTCCCTTTTCTTGTTTGGAGAGAAGTGAGAAGGAACTCTACCTGTGACCAAATAATTGGATATGTAAGCATACTAGGGTGTTTGTATATGGAGGGAGAATATATGTCGATTAGGAAAAGAGTTATCTATAGATTGACTGTCTTCTAATGTAGTCAGCCTTGAAAGAAAATATGCAACAATATTGTCCTCCCTTGGCTTATCCACAATGGTTATCTCAAACTCCTACATTAACAATAACCATCTTGCGAGTCTACCTATGATCAAAGGTTCATTCATTAGATATCTAATGGTGAAATTTTAGGGGTAATGGGGTTTATGATGGAGATGAAGTGGGAAATGGATGATGAAGGCATATGAAAACCAAGGTGGTTTTTTTCACTTCAACAATGGCTCCATCTAGGGATGTATGCCCCTTGTGGGTATAGCAAGAATTTGGGTCTCTGGGAGAGAAGATTGAATGCCTTGTTTAATGGGAAGAAAAGTCAAATTTCATCTATGATTTGAATTGGTATAATTTGGAGAATCACACCAAAACTAATGGATCAAAGCCACCCAAAAGGGAAGGCCTTTAATTTCCTCTATCATATATCTTATTTTGGTTTGGGTCCATCAAGTTACTTTTGAAAAATTTCATGCAATCTACCATGTTGTACCTACTATCATTGGAATGTTTCAAAATATCTCCACCTTCATTGCTGCTCTTATTTCCTCATCTATTCTTTGATTTAGACCTAGGCATAACTTGAAAACTCATGCCCCCTTCATCACACTAGGAACTTGCAACCTCAATACAAAATTTTCTATCATTGTGCTCACTGTCATGTATCATAGAGTGATCTCCTAGCTGGTTTGGAAATTGAAAATATTTATAATCCACCATATAGTTAGGATCATTAGGTCTATTTTCATCATAAGTTTGTATAGAAAAATATGAAATTATCATATGGTTGCTGATGCGAACTAGAAAAAGAACTTCTAGGTGTATGGGAAGGAAAATAATTGTGTTCATTCATGCTGCTCACTCCATACTCTGCATGTTTCTCACATGATTATGAAAATTCTGCCATATCAACATCTTCTGAGGTCATTAGATCTAGAAAATTTTCCACTTTTTCCATATCACTAATTGGTGTTGACTCCAAGTTCATTAATTTTTTATTTACATATCTCTTCTTGAATAGGTTCTTGATCAAATTAGGAATTCTTTCGTTATTGTGAAAACTACATATGGAAACACATGAATTGTACCCAGCCATACTGTCATACAAAGCACCTTCACTGTCAAAGAAAATGTGGGTTGGACATGACATTTTTCAATCATTCTTAAGTGTATATTGTTGATACTCCATAGTTAGAAAATATAAAATTTGTTCACTGTTGAGTGAGCACACTTCTTTTTCCATATCTTCCACTGCTTCTCCCTCTTGATCTCCATAAGAGTTGCAAGAATCCTTTTTTTGAAAATAAAAATCCATAAGATTGTCCCTTTTAGCATATAGATTTTTAGTGAGTTGATCACAACACACTATACTTATATCATTTGGGATTGAACAATCAAAAGTATATTCATAATCTAATATGGAAGGGAGACCCTCTATATTTTCATCTTCATCATTCAGACTATCATAAAAACTATTTTAAGTTGAATACCAGTCTTCTATGAACTAATCACAGTCATTGTCCTCTTCATTGTGGCAAGGTGTGATGTCCTCTTTTGTTTCAGCTTCTAATTCATTATTGTTAATGTTGTGAAAATGCAAAAATGGTTGTAATTCCATTGTTTGACCTTGTAATGTAATTAGTTTATTATGTATACCACTATTTGATGTGCATGCATCTTCTTCATCAATTATGTCATCATCGTATCCAACTGTCAATGGATGTGTCATTTGTTCACTATCAAGTAGGATTTCTTCTTCATTTCCCTCATTGTTGATGTACTCCTCTGACATGATGTCCTCAACAATATCTTCAATGTTGCAATCCTCCTCCAAGGTGGAAAAGTGGTCTTCAATAACTTCATCTTCATTCATATCATGATTGCAAACTTCACTTGCATATGTTTCTTCTATTGGCTGCATCATTTGATATGTTTTTCCATACTCATCAGTGATATCACCATCCTTACACCTTTTCTCATCTATGATACCAATCAACTTATTCATTTGGTCTATAGTAACTGGCTTCAATGACTTAGGCCAATGAATGGAATTAGGCTCATATACTCTCATTAAATGCTCAATGAAATGTAATATGGACTTATCAAGTAGGGAACCAAAAGGTATTCGCATATAGGCATCTACCATTCTCCTAAAAAAATCACGTCCCCATTCTCATTCATGTATCCTTATATAAAAAAATGCATCTAAGGGGGACATGCAGTTTTTTTATTTCATGATGGAGTCCTGACTTGTTTCTTGAGTGTATGAATGTTCATCATCTTCCTCCTCAAATTTTTGATTCTAATATACATCTTGTTGCAGGTTTTGATTGACACTTCCAAGAGGGATGAAATTGTGTTGCACATTTTGATACGGAGTTTGGTATTGATATGGATAATGTTCAGGGGATTGATTATATTAATAATCTTGGTAGCTTACTAGTCTTTGACTAGGAGAGACATGATAAGCATTTATTTGATATAAGGAATGTGGTGTAAAAATCTCCTACTGTGAATGGTGTGCATTATCCCTATTGCAAAAAATTTTAGTTATATTATGCGGAACTTGTGGGGTCCAAGGACCATTTGTATCCACATACCCAACCTATTTAGTGACTAGTATATGTTGTGAAAGTGAAGCACATTGAGCTTTCAATTGTGATAGCTCTCAAAGTAATTCATTTTGACTAGAAAATGGTGTTGTCAAAAGATGTATTTGTATTTTTCACTGAGTTTTTTAATAGAGTTACCACTCACTTCTACAAAAAGTGAGAAAAGTTTACAACCTCTTTAGATATGTTCCCATCAGAGTCCTTTTATTTTCAACAAACTTCTCAACTATGAATCTCCCTTCAATGGCTCTTTATGATGGTCTTCAATTGGATGTAACTGAATTACTCCCCAACAAAGTCACCAATCTATTAGGTGTGTGACTTTGATGGGGAGTGCAAATGAAACAATTATGAACCTCTGGTTGAAGATGAATTTTGAAACTTTATTGGCTCTTTAAATGGATATGCTGGAACCAAATTTTTTCTAAGTTTATACCCAATAGATTTGTTAATTTTTTAGGTCTCAAAAACATGGTTTTTGAACCTTAAGAGTGTGCCAGTCTCTTAATACATTTTTGGCTAACGAATGTGGTTAATATGATTGATCACCCTTTTCTCTTTAGGATCTGCTAGACCTAGGTAGGTGTACCTGAATGATGAGGCAGATTTGAAAGTCTAAAATGGATTGTAATTTGGAAATCTACTCATAATGGCATGCCAACATGAAGTAGATGCAAGGCTACTAACTAGTTCCTACTATAAATGTTTTAAGAATCAAGTGTATGAGTAAAGATTGTCTAAATTGTTCTAAGTAAGACTAGTACCTAATCCTATTGGGTGAATGGAGTCATGAGATGGACGATGATGATGGCAACTGATGTGTAGGATAGGTGGGTCTACTTTTCAGCTTAACTCTAACTTGTTGGGAACTTGGAATGTTTGCACCTTGTATAAATGTGTAGGTCTGTAAGCTAATGTACTATTTTTTAGTAATACTAGTGTTATTCTCCTAAATTATTGTGATCTCATGAAAGGATTTTTAATTTTAAACTCGAGGGAAACCAATCAAGATAACTAATTTAAGATGATTTTAATCCCTATCAGGAACCAAATAAACTGAATTATCTCAAAGGAGTTTTAATTCACCTTAGCTAAATCCCAGTCAAGATATCCACACCACAACAACAAATGTGGTCTAATAGATTGTGTAAATATAAATAAATTAGAAGAACCACTATGGAGATAGAACAATAATGTTCATTTAAGCATTAAAATTGGCACACCAATTGAACACTAAAAGTAGATCACTAATCAAGAACAATCTTCTCCATTATTGCTTCAAAAGATGTACATTATTAGAAAAAGTTTTTTGAAATTTGGATATGAATGGATGGAATATGGTATGCAAAAGCTACTCCTACTGATGTTAGTGAGAATGTCGATCCTAAATCTAATGATGATGATACCAATATCGAACCTTGGTTTCCAATTTTATAGAATGCTTCGGGTGCATTCACAAAGAGTGACATTAGCTAAAAATTGAATGATTAACCTTAACTAATCTTAACACAAATACTTGATTAATTTTAACGTGGTAACTAATTGGTAGATACATCACAACCGTAAAGCTTTTTTCATCCTTAACTTGTGTGATGAGGAAATTAATCCTTGATAGTTGCTTGATGTATCCCTTTCCTACATTCTTCATTAGTCGTAAACTGGTAAAAAATCACTTCATCGTGTTGAGGAAACCCTAATTGTTTTGCTGAAGATGTCATTTATTTCTTCAAAATTTCTTTGATAACCACTTTTGAGGTTCTCTCTTCGATATCATATATTCTCATTGATAGCTACACCTAAATCCTTTGCTCACTTTACGTTTACTTGACATTGGGTTGTTGAAGAAACTAGAGAGCATCTGCTATCGATGAGCCTATGTCTCATCGGCATACCTGAGCTCCATGTTTCAACAACATTTCATTGAGTTGACCTTTTTGTGACTTTACAATGTCAAAGAGAAGTTATAATCTCCCTTTGACACCCCTTTTTCTCATCAAAATTTCTTTGCTCATAGTTTTGTTCCCGTTGTTGAAGATATATTTGTAAATCTCTATTTGATAGGTCCATGTCTCTTCGATGATAATTTCTCACATGCTTTGGTGGTGCCTTCGAGATTCCAATTGATTGTGCTTACCTATCCACACTTCGTTAGCAATTTATTTTATTTTATAACTTCTTCTCGATGTTTGAGATGCCTTTCCTTTTCCCAAAAATATTTCTTTATTCTTTGAGTATCAGTGATATCATGTCATGTCGGAGAGACATTTGAGCCTCTTACTTTGATGTGTGTATGTCTCATCGATGTTGTCATCAAACCCTTGTGAACCTTTATCAAAGAGACATGTGAGCTTATCTCTTCAAAAAATATGTGTCTCCTTGATATTCCCATTGGCATCTATTGATCATGTCTAAGAGACATTTGTGAATCTCTCACTGATAAGGGAAAGTCTCAGTGACACTTTAGGAATGGAAAATATTTATTTATTTCAAAGTGGTAGTTTGAGATTATATCTTATGAACATGGGTAGGTTTAGGGACTATATACATTGGGGGATTTTTTATTTATTTTTATGCCAAATACAGTGAAGTTTCAGGGTTAATGGGGCTTATGGTGGAGATGAAGTGGAAAATGGATGATGGAGGAATATGAAAACCAAGGTGGAATTTTTTGCTTCAACATCTTCCATAATCTAAACATCTTCTTCCTGGTGCTATATTTTAATATTCTTTGAAATGATGCTACTTTGTAACACCATCTCAAAGAGGGGAAAAATGTAGAATCCTAAATTTGACCACTTATATTTGGTCAAGTTTATCCCTTTTCATCTAAATATCCTCTTATCCACATTAATTAAGTAATATTACCATTATTTAATTAATACCCCTAAATTCTTCTAAATTCCTAAGGTATTTAATTAAATAATTAAATACTTTACCCTTTACCCTTTTCCTCAAAGAATTAAATGAATAATACATTTATTTAATTCCTCACATGTTCCATCCCCCGTAATCTACACCTAATCATAATCCACCTACTAATCCCATCATTAGGGATGTGCACATTCCTAATCCATGATTAAGAGGTGTCACATCCTACAACTTTTGCAAGTGGGTCCCTAATCCCAATTAGCCACCTAACATTCCTCCAACCCTTCAATAATTATCCTAATCTAATCATTAGTCAACTCATCTCATCTCCCAAGGATTTTTTAATTGATTTTTTTAATCCACCCACATCCCCAAATGGGATTTAATATTCCCTTTTTCCTTATTATTAATCTAAACCCTTGATCTAAAGATCTAATCTTGGCCATTCATCCATTATGCTCCCAAAAATCTATTTATCCAAAAACTTAGCCATTTTTCATCTCTCTCACCCATTTTCATTGGAGTGTTGTTATGCTACCAAAATTTTGAGTGATCACACAACCCATCATGCATCATGGGAAAATATACACAACAAGAGGATTTGTATGTTGGTTTGAACTCCTCACCTTCCTATCTTGAGTGTTTTTCTTGTTTTTGGTCTTTTGCTTGATTTATTGCATTTTTAGTAGATTCAAAACACTGCATACACTTTGATAAATGAAATATTATGTTTTGGCATGGGGTTGGTGAAAATTTGAAAGTTTTGATTAGGAGGGGCAAAAAATTTGTTTGATCACTAACACCTCCAATGGAGAGACAACTAGAATCGATGAGGTCTTGCACAAGATGTTTAAGATGCTTACAATGTTCCATGTTTTGTCAATTTTTTGGTGATAGTGGCAATAAGCATTTTATCTAAAGCTCAGTGTAAAGCCCTTTTAGGATTAGGTGTTTTGATAGGAGGCAAGGAAATCATTTTTTGTTCTAAAACTTGGGACACTATGTTATGAAGGGTATTGAACAAGGGAGTGAATTGTCTTTTCGAGTCACCATAGCTAAAGGGTATCATGGATTTAATGACAGCTACTTGGTTATTGGCATTGTGAGTTGTTTGTTGAGGGGGATTGAATTGAAGGAACCCTTTATTCTATTTTCTAAAAGGTTGGTAATCTTTTTGGTTTGCGGGCTCATATTTCTCAATTCAACTAGAAGTGGACTTTGTATCGCGACTAGTAATTGATTTTGATAGTCATAGAGGGTAGTACACAAGTGCATGAAGGATGGGAATTTCATCATGGTGATATTTATTAGATCCTTCTTTATAGTTTTTCTATAAATATCTTTTGAAGGTGAGAGTTGGGGACGTTTACATCAATTTGGGAATAAAGCAATTAATAGCATGAGATAAAGTTAGTTATATTTTCTTATTCTTTTTCCTTGCATCTCATCAAATTATCCAAGGTCATCTTAGGAGTCATGAGCACTTGGAAATGGTTTACAAATGCATTAAAAATTTCATTGAGTGGAAAAATTGAGTTGTTTAATAAAGAAGAGAACCATTCAGAGGCAATATCTTTCAAGGACCTAGGAAAAAGCTTAGCTAGGAGTTTATCATCAAGGAAAAAGTCACTACATAAAGAAGTATAAGTATTAACATGGTTAGAAGGATCTCCCTTCCCTTCATATTTCTCAAATATAGGCATCTCTACATCTTGTGGCATTGGTCACATTATCTCCAAAGACAATGTATTTCTTTTGACATAATATGTAGGTCGGTAGTTTTGATTTTGATTGATGGTGGAAAATTGCTTTTGGAGGGATGAAATGGTTTGGAAGAGTTGATTAATGAGAGGGTCATTACTTGTGCTATGGGATGGAAGTGAAAAAAGTTAAGGAGTGTATGTGTTCATAGGACAAGTGAATGGAATGCTTATAGGTGATAAGGTGGTAGGACATATGACGTGTGATGCCACATAGTAACTAGGGATGCTAGTGGGAATACCCAAGGAAGGAATCACATTACTAACTTGTTGCAATTTTGTTGTGACTTGAGGATTGGTATAGGTAGGTATTGAGACAATTGTTGTGGGAGGAGGAATTTGAGTTCCTCCTTGTATTGTGACATTGGTTGTTGGAAAAGGAAAACTAGTGGTTGGGGTGAGGTGTTTTCCAAAGATTTGAACTATGTTTTTCAGAAGGTCAACCCCATCTTCACTTTCAAGCATGCAATGAATGTTATGTATTGTAGGGATAACAATAGTTGAAATTTTGTCATTTTGCACTTGATGTTGTAAGTTTTCTACATCCTGATGAATTTGAATTATGTTTTCTTGTAGGAAACTATCATTCCTTGTTTCAACTTGCATACTACTTGAAGGAAGAGTTGTTGAGGGTATTATCTGTATCTAGTGTACTAATGTTAATACTAGGAGTGAAAGAGCTAGGAAAACCAAGATACAAAATGATTGTGGTATAGAAAAATGACATGAGTCTCAAAAATTTTCTCACTATAGTATTAGCAATAGGACACCAAATACTCATGTAAGGGCTACTAAATGCAAGGTGAATGCAAATTCAGTATAGGCTAAGAACAATGGAATTATTATAATAGAAATTATAGAAATTGAAATAGAAAGGGAAAAACAACAAACAAAAACTTAGAAACTAAACTTTAAATGCTAGAAAGTGTAGTGCAAAATATACAAAGGGACTGATTCTCCCAAGGTGGCAAATGAGTCCCAGTAATGATTTTTTTTTCAAAATTTAAAAAGAAAATAAATAATTTTTTTATGCTTTTTTATGTTTTCTGATATGTACCTGAGATGCAAATGTAGATGTGAATGATTTCCAACGAAATTAAATGAAAAATTTCAAGCTAAATGAGCTTTCACTAATGCAAGAAATTTCAAACCCTAGATTCCAATTAACTAATGCAAACCCTAATGCAAAGTCAATGCAAGCTAGATCTAGGATGAAGATGCACTCCAAATTAGAATTATGATGTTCTAAATGTAGGTTCACCAAAATGGAACTAATAAAAATGGGGATGATGATGATTAAGATGATTCAATGCTATCACACCCATTTTAAAATATTCCACTCGAGGATAACCCTAGAGATCTCAATGAAAAAGAGTTAGAGATATTGTAGTAGTGTTGTCGTAGATGTTGAATATAATCTAATAAGGGGTTCACCACCAAGTTTAGACTTGGAAAAGATAATGAAATGCTAGATGAAATGAAAAACCCTAATTGAATGTAAACTAACACTAAATGACCTAGAAAGATAAATGAAATGAAATAGAAAACTACAAAACTGATTGCGTGCACCTGGAAATCAGAAAAGGTTGGATGGAGGTTTGTAATACTAGAAAATATGCTTTCACTATTGAATAGGGCTCATTCACCAAGCTAGGAGAATCAGTCTAGTTTCTAGAAAACTGTGTAGGAATAGGTTCAAGAAAAAGGGTATCTGAATCTACAAAATCCTAAAAATTGACTAGAACTAGGACTCATTTGCTAGACATGGCGAATTAGTGCAGTTGGGATTTTCTAAAGCTTCAAAAGTTGATCCTACTCTTCTCTATATGCTCTATCCTTCCCAATTGGTTTTTGGATCCAAATCTATGATTTTCAACCGGTAGGTCTTCTCAAAGGTTCTCCAAGGCTTGATAAAAACTTTGAAAACTTTGAATGATTTGTAACTTTTCTCCAATCTTAATCCTTAGGAAATATGCAACCTAATGCAAATCACACACAAAGGAGAGGAATAAATTTTGTTGGATTAGTGGATAGGGGTTTTCCTTGGTCAAACCCCATTTTGGAAATCAATCCTTGAAATGAAATCAAATAAGAATGGAGAATGATGAATGAACAAATAACAATGTTGCAACTCACCAAACCCTAGCAATAAGGTGTTGCAAATATGTATGAAATTGCTTGACTGGATGTAGACTTTGATTCTTGTTTGAATGATGTTGATCTTGAATAAAACACTTGCTTGAATAAAAAAAACCCTACACCACAATTATTAGCTCTAAAACAACATAATGCATGAAATCCTTGACATGATGATTGATGCTTGAAGAATGCTTCTCTAAAATGATTGAAAATCTACTCTTGAAGACACTTGAATGCTCTTGTGAATGATTGTGAACACTTTTTTCCCTATTATATTGCTAGGTGAAAATATGAGTGAAAGAACCTTATATTTATACTCAATTATGCAAGAATTCCCGAAATTACAACACTACAAGCTAACATCAGATCTAGGAGAATAAAATCCCATAAGAAATTTGAATTTATTTTAATTTTGGGCAACACTAAATCAAGGAAAAACTAATCCTAACTCCCAAAGAGGGCCCAAAAAAGCTAGGAAAAGTAGGAATGATACCTTTTTTGTGACTCCAAAATCTAAACCCTATATGATATGCAAGATTTCAATGCAAAAGAAGAAACCCTAAATGAGATCTTAATTCAATGCAAGATCTAAATGCAATGAATGCAAGATTTTAACTTAATATGAAATGATAGACTCCAAAAATCAGAAAATTGCAATGTTGAACGAGTTGGATTCACCAAAGAATTTTAAGGGTGAAAATAAGGTCCACCAAATTAATCAACAATGTGATGGACTACTGATTTTTCTATGACCTTAAACACCTCAAATTGTGCAAAATAAGATGCCAATAACAATTATAAATGTGACCTAACTATTATAGCAACTATGGGGGATGTTTTTAGAGAATAAAAGGATGTGTACCTAGCCAAAAAGTTGTTATTTTTGGGCTATGGAGGACTCATTCACCTTCAGTGGATAATAGGTCCTTTTATGGTTCTGGAAAACTGATTTCAGGATCTTGTTCCTTGATGTATGCACTCTTAACATCCTTGTTGGCAAGTTCTATAAGTCCGTATTCAATTTTGCAGAGCTCTTTCCGTCTTCTTGCACTTTGAATGACAACTTTTGCAACTTTGATAATCTTGCTCCAAGTCTTGCTCAACTTGATCTTCAACCTATAAATCTACAAACACACACTCAAGGGTAGAAAAACTTGTTGATTTGTTAGTGAATGGAGGTTTGTATCATTAAAACTACTTGTAGGTAATTAAACCAAATGATGAAATGAAGGAAATGAAGCATGATAAATGAAATATGTAAATGATGTCACCTTGGATGTTGTTTTGTTAAACAAATCTACAAACTAACATGTAGTGGCCATGAAGAATGTAGATCTCAGATGTGAAATAATGCTTGTGAATGGATCCTCAATGCAACATTAGATATCTTAGCTCAACCACATGTGTGAATGCATTAAACCCTTTACATGACACTAGGGTGATCCCACAATAGTGGTTTCAAATTTTTGGCCAAAATGAACACTAAAATTATTATTTTTAACTAAATCTTCACATTCGAGCACCTATAGCGGCTAAACCATGAATAATTTGAAGATAATGCAAAATAGAGTCTTGTCACATTTTTTCTGTAGATTCTAAAAAAAAAAATTTCAAAATTTTTGAAATCAATTTGCACTTCTTTTTCCATCTCCCACGAAAACAATTTTTTTTCAAAAAACAACATTTTTAAAAAGTGACGCAGATCGTATAACGTATAACTTTTTTTCCATGAAGGATAAAATTCTAATTATTTCAAATTTAGATTTAGAACTCTGATATCTAGGACTTCCACTTGGTTATACAATTTTTTATTGAATATTTTTTCTTTAATCAAGTTTTGAAGTCAAAGCAATTGCAATTCAAACATAGCACGACTGTATAATGTATAACTTTTTTGAATATATCGAAATTAATTTTTTTTTTTGGTTGGATCAAGGACTTCAATATCTGATGCACTCATTTTTTTTTGATAATTTGCTATTTTTCCACATGTGCAGAATAGAGACCTTCATTTTTTATGAAAAACCTATGTTTAATAAAACTAAATAAAAAAATACATAATAAAACCAAAAAATATTAAGATTATATTCGTTGGATAGCTTGTTCTGAGGACTACTTGATTTCAGTTGGGTTTGTTAAGATTCCTCCATTTTCATCATCAACTCGAGCTCCAAAGTGCCAAAATTTAGGGTTTTTTGTGTCTCAAGGGGGGGAATGAGGAATAAGGGATGTTCGAACAAACCCCTACGGGTTCACTTGAATCAGGGTTCATTCAAACCCCCCTTTTATAAGGGGTTTTGTTGGCTTTTTTGGTAGGAAAGCCTTAAAAGGGTTTGCCCAAACCTAGGTTCTAGCAAACCCCTAATGGGTTCGGTTGAACCAATAGGTTCTTACAAACCCATAAAATATATATTTTTGCCATGCATTCATTTTTTGTGAGTTTTCCTTCCTCACTTAAATTATAAACCACTATTGTGGCTTCACCTGATGATATGACTTTGAATTGTTGCAATAAACACTTGAAATGCCTTATGAATGCTCTTGAAATCCTCTAATATGCTTGATCACTTGAATGCTTGAAAGTATAGGATGCTTGTAAACTTTATGGGAGAAACAATGTGAATTAACCCCTTATTTATACTAAATTAGGAGATTAACCCTAAAATTCAAAGAATTAAGGCTGACACCAAATCTGGAAAGAAACATAATTAAATCCCCACTAGAATGAAATTCAAAAAAGGGGGCGTCTCATTAAGGGAGTACCCATTTTCCACCTTTAGCGAATGGGTCATGGTTAAGTTTATAGGACCAAGCTTTGGGGCACTGAAAGAAGGCTGAAAACCCATTCCAAATCAATTGAGAAAGGTGGGTCTTGTTAAGGGAGTACCCATTTTCCATTAAGGGTGAATGGTCCCTGGCTCAACTTACCAGGACCAAAATTTTCCCATTGAAATAATTTTTTAATTAAATTATGATTGTTGGGAAAGATCTTCGGGAGATGTCAAAATTAAGGCCTAGATTTGAATCAAAAGGGGGTTAATGACTCCAATTAACCACAATTAATTAAGACCACCTTAGAGATAAGTGTGAAAGTTCTTTAAAATACTTTACAATACTTAAAAAAGGTACACATTATGTACATTTTATTTTGAAAGGAGCCCATTAGGCTTAATTAAGCAAATAAGTGCTAGAAATGTTTGAAAATCTGTTACAACACTTTACAACACCTTTGCAAAGAACTAATTAAGGCATGTTTTAGTCAAATAAAGGTCTTGGAATAGTGTGAATGTCTACCACACATTACAAAACCACTCCAAGACACCATTAGTTCATCTTTAATATAAATTATCAAGCCAAGAAAGGAAAAGGATACCTTTTCTGTTACTACAATTATGAAAAAATTCCCAAAATTGTAACACTACAAGTCGACATCAAATCTAGGAGAATGAAATCCTGCCAAGAATTTGATTTAATTTTGATTTTGGGCCACATGGGACTCATATATCCAAGATGGAATATGAGTCCCATTAGGCATATTCATGGGACCAATTTAGAAAATGCTTAGAAAGGTGTGAAACTAGGATCAAGACACAAAACCATAGGTGGGACTCATATGCCCAAGGTGGCGTATGAGTCCCAGATCACTAAACCTATTCCACACAATGTAGAAACACTTGAATTATGATTGGATATTAATTTTTGTTGGGATTATCCTTGAAAATATGCATTGAATGAGGCTTGTGGTTGCAAAATAAATCTAATTAAAGCATAAAGAAGTCCAATTATTTATGAAGACCCTAGAAAAGTGTGAAAGTGTGTTACAACACTTTAAAACACTCTAAATAAGGCACAATTAAGCTTATTTAGTTTACAAGAGCCCAAGATCTAATGTGAGTGTGTTAAACACATTACAACACTAAGCCAAGACATCATTAAGCTTAGAATTATAAGGAGGGTGCAAACAAGTGTAATAATGTCATCGAAGACATTTTTTGACACTACATTTAGCCCCTACTTTAGTGAGAGGATGAACTTGCTTCAAACTCACACTAAAGTAGATGAACTTGGTTCAAGAGGCATTCAAGTGCACCAATGCCAGTAGGATGAAACAACAATGATCAAGCCCCAAGGATCAAGGTCCCATGGAAAACCAACATGGGCACAAATAAAAAACATGGAAATGATATAAAGAGCATCATAAAGGCACAAGCATACACTGCCAAAGATGAACAGAAAAGTAAAATAAAAGGGGGTAGATCAAGCTTCGATTGTTTGTCCATTGTGATGTGGATTAGATCTAGGTTATTTGTCTAAAAAGTGCATGCTCACTCTAAGGAAATGAAACTTCAAGTTGTATCTTGGGTGAGTATCCAAAATAGGTCAAACATATACTATTAAAAGGTGTAGGAAAACTGAAAAGGGGGGTGAATCAGTTGTCACCAAATTAAACTCAAAACTTCAACACTTATTAATTTCACAACCAAATTGTTCTATTATTAAGTATGAACATGAAATTCAGATAACATAAAGAAAAATCAACACAATGAACACCATATTTTATGTGGAAAACTCATTGATGGAAAAACCACGGTGAGGATTAACGCACAATATAAAGAGATAGAAAAACTGAACACAAAGGCTCATTGCCAAGGGCTCACTACCCAGAAGAGGACTCATTGTCTAGGTACCAAGGCTCACTTCCTATGTAGAAAGAAATCATTGTCCAATAGGGAAGCTAAATACCTATAGATACAGAAGAAAATAAAAGATCCACCACATCAATTTACACACACTCACAACCTTGATTAGAATATTGCAAAAACCTTCAACTCACTACCTTCAAGAATATAACACAATTAAGTATTGTTGCCTCAACTCACTTTCACACACTTATACTCTTTTATTTGTGGCTTACCTCATTACATTGCATCATGTAATTATTCACGACTCAACTTTTATTTATACCATTTTCAATCTTAGAAACTTTCTCCAAGATCGGCCACATATGCTTCATTTCATAAATTCAAATTAGGTCGACAACTCAACATTCCCATGGTGGAAAGGAATGAGAGTGGACCAATAAAACACTTAACCAATACCCAAAAATTAATTTCTCATATTAACCACATGCTTCCTTAATTAAATTTTATTCTTCATATGAAGTGTAAACACCAGGTTGGCAAAACCTAATGAAAACACAAATGAACATTGATGTACACACTTCCCAACAAGAAGATAGTAGATAGATGATGCAACACACTTCATTATGCATGAGAATACATCTCACGTTTCTTTAGATACATTTGCAACAAGTGTAACAACCTCCAAACACAAAACTTCTTCCATCAGTCCATCTAGACTATGCAAACACATGCAACGACTTTGAAACATAACTTTCAGATCATCAAACCACAAGAATCCTTACCAAAATCAATAGAACACCATTACACAACATATTCCAGATCTACAAGACCTAAAAAACAAGGAGAGGAATATATAGCATAAACATTTATGCTAGTCCTAAGAAGGTCAACTCTGCCAAAACAATTCACACACCGATGAACACAACTTTCACATTTAATCAAAATAGAAGCTACAAAGAAGTAGATATCACCATCATATCATCAATAACAACTCTTCAAATCTTCACAAGCATAGGACCAACATAGGAGAAACAAAAATCACAAACTGGAGCACATTTTGAACACTTACACAACTCTAACTTCTCTCTTTATTAATTTTCTCAAAAGCATTTGGAAACCCATCATTTCATCACATCTACAACATCATAAAGACAACTCCATTTAATCACAATATCTCAACAACATCTCAACTATACATTCACAATTTGCAACATACTATAGTTGTTTTGACATCAATGACATCATTAATGGCAACACCACCAAACTTGCTCATACATGCAACACATACATGGTTAGTATGCACTCACACTCACACATGCATGGATATGAGAAATTCATGCTTCCGTTTAGCTTCCTATCAAAACCATGCCAAAGTTATACCCCCTGATAACTTCAATAAGGCACCATGCAAAAATGATCTTCAAGCTTCATGAGGCAAGAAAAAATTTGTATGCTATGAACAATGAAATTTGAGCTTCGTGCGGCAAGCAAAACTGCGTATTCTTGGAACTCATGAAAAAACAAGATGGCTCCACAGGAATGCAAAGTGTATTATGCAAGTTGGCCATATAACTGAAAATGAAAATGCAACAATATGAAGAATGCCCAAAGGAGTCTTTCTTAGTTCATGTAAGGTATTTAACTTAGGGAACATTGTGCCTAATGTCTCCAAGAGAGGACCAATTGAAGAATAGAAGATTCACAACTTAGGGGATGTAGTGTATTGTATCAAGCCACTAAGAGGAATATAATATGCTAAGAGAGATCATGATCTAGAAGAATGGCACACCCAATGTCAACCTCAAATCTAAAAACACATCACATGAAATAAGAAGACTACACCATGAACCATGAAGGAGAAAAATGCAAAAGAATAATGCCAATGTATGCCCCCACTTTAAAGAAATTGCTAAACACCATGTTGTGAGCAATTACATTAAAGTAGCAAATGATAAATGCTAACAATAAAGAGGACATGAGAGTTTACTTGGAAAGCCCTATGACAAGTCATATGTTTCCAAATGAAGTTGTGTCATGAAAAAGGAAGGGGTTTCCCCCATAATGAAACCCCAAACACATGAAGGATGCATGGATTTGGGGTTATTATGTTCTTGCTACAATGTTTTTATAGAGCTTGGAACTGTCATCATTCCCCCAAATACTCATAGAACTAGAAGAATGACACAAATAGAGTGAAAACAAATAAAAATCCTTTTGGTTCAACATGGAAGAGACATGAGTGTCTTGACGCCTTGTGTCATTGAAAAAAGGAAAACACAAGACAAATGAAAAAGATAAAGAAAAACATTTTAGGTCAACATGGAAGAGACATGAATGTCTCAATGCCTTGTGTCATCCCCAAAAGGAAAACACAAAACAACTAAAAAATATAAATGAAATTCTTTTGGGTCAACATGGAAGAGACCTAAATGTCTCAATGCCTTTCATCCTCCCAAAAAGGAAAAAACATGACAAGTGAAAAAGATAAAGGAAAAGTTTTAAAACATAGAGAAGAATGAAGGTACAAATAGAGGAATGTCACAAAGAGAGAGAGAGAGAGAGAGAGAGAGAGAGAGAGAGAAATCAAATAGAACAATACAGGGGATCACAATACACACATTAAATTAAACAAAAAGAAAAATAAATAATGCAAAGGACTAGTAAGGCACATGCAAGTCAACCTATAATTAGGTCATCCACATCCCAATCATGTTCACTATATACTGAAGGTAGGAAAGTAGCCAAAGGGATAATAGAAAATGTCAAACTAGGGTCATTAACACTTTCAACACTCTTCTTAGGAGAATTATCATTTAAGCTCATGGAAGAGGAAAATAGTGTATTCAATTCATTATGAACTTGTTCATCAATATTTGAAATCTCATCATTGTCATCATCATCTAAATTTATCACAATAGGAGGTCAAATGATAATTTCTAAAGATGGGTTCAACTCTTGTTGTGATTGCATTATAGGATATTTTTGTTTCAGGGAGGGGGTAGAAGCATCATGCATTGATTTAGTCAAGTTTGGTTCTTCATTTTCTTTGTTTATTTCTTCATGTAACCTATGATCAAGGGCACGATGTCTATGCCTACACTCTCTAGCACCTCTATTTCTTTTAGTTTTGTTTTCAAGTTGCATTTGTGTAGGAGTTGGTTGATCAACCATATGTTTCTTTTCTTCCCCAATGGGAGGAATGAATTGAACCATGGGATATTGTTTGACCACTTTCTCTTTGACTTTGTAAACTTTTTTAATTCTACGAGGCATGATGGGATTGTTTTTTTTGTCTCTTGGTCTTTTGTAGGAACTAGGTGAAGCTTTTGTCTTAGGTTGGTCTTGGTTATTTGGAATTTCTTTAGGTTCAATCATGGTTTCATCAAGGGTTGTAGGATCAGTTGTAGGTTGAGGCATGTTTCAGAAGGATAATTCTTCTATTTTATTTTCATTCAAAATTTTCTAGGACATGAAAAAGAATCCTTCTCATGGTTTGATGGGTTTTATAGGCTTGAGCTAGAATAAATCTAATGAAAATTTTCCAAAAGAAGACAAAGGGTTAAAGACACTATGATACATAGTGAAAATTTCATTTTCAAAGGGAAACTTTAAGAATTTATGCACAAATGATAGGACTACATTCATGGAGTGAAGCCTTGGATGGCCTAGCTTCACACAAAATTGGTCCAACTACAGGATGATGGAGAATGAGATATCTAATGTTTTTGGTCCTATTTGTAAAGGAAAGGTGATTGATCCCATTGTAGGGAAAGTGAAACCATTATGTATCTTGATCCATGAATTTATTTTATTATATATATCTTGATAGAGTTCATGTAAAAGTAAGAATTCCTTAGTGATCACATTCTCTCCACAGATGGGATCTAGTAATATCCCATTAGTGAGCTTATAATAGATTTGGCTAACTATGTAAAGAGGACCATTGGGTGCATGTTTAAGTATATCTTGTGAGGAGAAAACAACCTTAAGCGGCTTTTTAGTTCAGCCCTTATGATGTTGAGTTTCGATCAATGCAACCAAACCATCTATAGGATTTTGTTCTTGTTGATTAGTATCCATAGGATTTTGTTGAATTGTATCTATGTTCTCATCATCAATGTCAACATTCATCACATTGGTCTTTGTAGTTTCACTAGCTTTGACAAATGAAATATTATGTTTCAGCATGGGATTGGTAAAGATTTGTAGGTTTTGGTTAGGAGGTTCAATGGACTTATTTCCTTGATAATTAACACCTCTAATGAAAATTTGATCTAAATCAATGAGGTCTTGTACAAGAGGTTTAAGATGCTTACAATGTTCTGTATCATGTGAATTTTTTCAATGGTAATGGCAATAAGCATTTGTTGTAAAGTTCAGAGGTAGAGGATTATTAGGATCAAGTGTTTTAATGGGACACAAGGTGATCATTTTTTATTCTAAAATTTGTGAAATTATGTTATGAAGGGTATTAGGTAAGGGAGTGAATTGTATTTTCAGGTCCCCATAGGTAAAGGGTATCATTTCTTTTATGATAGCTACTTGGGTATTGGTATTTTGATTTTTTTGTTGAGGGGGATTAAGTTGAAGGAAGCATTTATTCTATTTTCTAAAAGTTTGGTAATTTTTTTCATTTGAATACTTCGACTTCTTAGTTCAGCTAGAAGTGGACTTTACATCATGACTACTAATTGAGTTTTGATAATCATGAAGGGTAGTACACAAGTGCATGAAGGAGGGGAATTTCATCATGGTAAGTTTATCTTGCATCTTACTTTTCAAAATTTCTATGAACATATTTTGAAGGTGAGGATTGGGAACGTTGACATCAATTTGGGAATAAAGCGATTGATAACGTTAAATACATTCAGTAATCATTTCTTATTCTTTTTTCTTACATCTCATCAAATCAACCAAAGTCATCTTAGGAGTCATATGCACTTGGAAATGGTTGAAAAATGCCTCAACAATTTCATTGAATGAATGAATTGAGTTGTTTGATAAAGTAGAAAACAATTATAAGGCAATATCCTTCAAGGACTTAGGAAAAATCTTAGCCAATAGTTTATCATCAAGGACAAAGTCACTACATAAGGTAGTATAAGCATTAACATGGTTAGAAGGATCCCCCTTTCCCCCATATTACTCAAATATAAGCACCTCTACACCTTGTGGCATCGGTGTTCACATTATCTCTAAGGATGATGGGTTGCTTTAGACATAATATGTAGGTGGACCATTTTGATTTTGGTTGATGGTGGAAATTTATTTTTGATAGAATGAAATAGTTTGGGAGATTTGATTTATGAGAGGTTCAGTACTTCTATTATGAGATGGAGATGAAAATGGTGGTTTGTATGTGTTTGAAGTACAAGTGAATCAAATGCTTATATGTGGTAAAGTGGTGGGAGATATGATGTGTGATGCCATAAAGGTACTAGGGATGCTAGCAAAAATACCTGAGGAAGGCATCACATTACTAGATGGTTGCATTGTTGTTGTAACTTGAGGGTTCATATAGGTAGGAATTATAGTGTCAAAAAATATCATTATGTACATTTTGACACTTTATTTGGGAATATTTAATGATAAATTGGACTTTATGACACCTTGATCTAGTGTTGTGAGGTGTTTTACACATCCACATTAGGTCTTGGGCCCTTTTTAAGCTAATTAACTTAACTCTACATTAATTTAATGTTGTAAAATACATTTATTTATACCTTCACATTAAATTTAGAAGGCTTGTAAACTAAAGTAGACCTAATCTAGTGTTCTAATGTGTTTTACACATTCAAATGTGATTTAGGGCCCTTCTAAGCTAAATAGACCTACCTATTTTTTCCTTAATTTAATGTTGTAAATTGTATGTATTTACACTTTCATATTGTACATATATCATTTATGACATTAATATATAAATTTAATAGGCCCCTATGACCCCATATTGTGTAGCCCAAGGCATATTTTGATTAAAAAAACCCAACAATATCAACATATAAAATTAATTTACACATTCCCTGAAATTTTAGCAAGCAAAATAGCCCATGTGGGACCCATTTGCCACTTTGGGCGAATGAGTCCCATCCAAGTGGGACTCATTCACCCAACTTGGAAAATGAGTCCCATTTAGCCTATTTTTGAGGTTTAAGTAGGAAAAACTGGGTTTTAAGTTCAAATTTCTTCTATGTCAGCCTTGGGGATCTAATAAATGTTCATTTGAGTGCATTGCCTATATTAAAAAGCTTTCAAATCATTATTTCATCAAGCCTACATGATATCAAGTCTAGTAAGCAAGAGTTAAGCATTCCAATACTTTACAAGATCATCAAGATAACATTCAAGATCATTTTTAAGGTATTCAAGGGAAAAATTCTTCATCAATTATTATAGCAATTAAAGATCCACCATCATGTAAAAAATATCAAGCATCAAGCATGTTATTGAGCTAGGTTGTGATGTAGCATTGAAGATCCAAGATCAAGCATTGTTATACTCCTATTGTCAAGATCAAGATCTACATCCTTCATGGGAATTTAATGTTGAGTTGCATATTTACAAGACATCATTCAAGGTATCATTGTTCATGTTTCATATCCTATGTTCATGTTTCATGTCCTTGTTTCATTGTTTCATCATTTGGTTTGATTACCTAAAAGGGGTTTGACAAAGACAAACCGCTATTCACGAACAATCAACAAGATTTATTCTCTTTACATGTGTGATTGTAGATCTAGGTTTCTTGGAGCTTGAAACATCATTCAATATTAGGTTACAAGCTTGTTGGATTTTTCTCCCCATTGGAATTTTTGTAATCTTCATTGAAAAGTCACTTATAGTCCCAAAAATTAGGGTCTTGTATTTGAAAACTTGGAGAAGTAGAAAAAGTAGATAGTGAAAAACAGATTTAGACCTTGAAGTTCCAAAAAATTAAAAATGGACTCATTCGCCACAAATGGCGAATGCGTCCCACTATAGGTGTTTTTTAGAATTTTTTATAGATTCAAATACCCTTTTGTTTGAAACCCACTCTTGTGCAAAAATCCAGAACTAGGACTGATTCACCTAGAATGGTGAATGAGTCCCACTAGGTTATAAAGTTAAAATTTCCATCATTTTAGAGCTCCTTCTAGTCATATTTAGATTTCCAAGTGCACACGTTCTATTTTGTAGATTTCTATTTTGTTCTTCTTGCATTTCTAGGTCATTTAAATCAAGCTTACAACATATCAAGGTTTTACATTTCATCTTGCATTTCATTGTCTTTTCCAATTTTAAAGTTGGTGGTGAACCCCTTATTAGATCATATTTAGCCCCTAGAAAAACCCTCTTGTAAGATCTCTTTCTCTTTTGCATTGAGATATCAAGGGTTTTTTCTTGAGTGAAAGTTAGTGAAAATTGCCCCTTTTAGGTACCTAAACCCTAAGGATGGGAGAGCAACCAATTTTCATCATTTCATTTTGGTCAACCTGCATTTAGAACGTTTCATTTTCTAATTTGGAGTGCATTATCATCCTAGACTTAGCTTGCATTAACATTGCATTAGGACTTGAATTAGTTAACTTGCATTCTACGGTTTCAAATATTGCATTAGTGAAAGCTCATATAGCTTGCATTTTTGTGTCTCATTTTACTGAAAATCATTCCAAATTCTACATTTGCACTTAAGATCTAGGTCATATATCATAGAAAATGTAGAAATGAAATAAAAAGTTAAGAAATTTTTGAAAAAAATCCCTATCAGGACTCATTCACCACCTTGGGTGAATTAGTCCTAGTCCAAATTCTGTGTTGCATTTCACAGAGTTAAATTGACTATTTTTAAGCCTCTTGTTACTATTATTGCTTTTCTATTTTAGTTTTCATGCTTTCTGTTACATTAAAGTCTTTAGAAGTAGAATAATTTACATTCATTGAAATTGTGGATAGAATTAAATTCTTGCACTTTTCATTTTCAACATTAGTTCATAGTTCACTTAGATCAGATTATATTCAACATTCATTAGAAATCAAAACAACTAAAAGCACCAAAAGAAACAAACAAAAAATAGTCAACCTTAGAGAAAGCATATCATTCAACCCCTTAAGTAGTGATGACTTTGACATGTTATATGAATCCCTTGATTAATTCATCTATCCTATATCATCCACTAAAGGTTTTATACAAGAGGATCTAAGCATTGACAATCATGACAATCATAATTTTTCTTCTCCCAATAGCTCTCTTATTAGTGACAAAGGTATCTTGGTAATACTAGATACAATCATTGAGAATCATGAAAGTCTTTTTTGTCTTCCCCCTTGGAAGGATATTATGACACATGAAGTCGAGATCATGTCCACTACTTTACCTAGTCTCCATTCATCTCCCAACAACTCCCCTACTTTTGAGAATGCTTTAGTGAATAATGATACAATTGTTAATGATCATGAAAAACACATTTGTGTGGAGGATATGTTGATATTAAGAAATCCAATAATTGAGAGCTATGACAATCCTAACTCTCCTACTTGGGAAGACATTATAGGACATGGGGATATAATTGTTGATAATCATGACAATCACACCTTTCCTTCTCCTATTATCTCTTATAGACATTCTTGCACCATGGTCCCTTCCCTAGTAGGAGAGCTTTTAAGAGAGAAAAACACTAGAGGTTCATGACATTCAAAGGTGTGTTCTTCTAAAATAACTTCATCACAATTAAGGAGACTATTAATGGTTAGATATTTTTGTGTGTCAACGATGGCATTTTCTTGTTCAATAATGTTTTCCTTATGATTCTCATTTATTGGATCTTGTAACACCATAATATCTTCTTCACCAATAGGAGAGATATTAGGAGATGGGGAAATTTTATTGTTGTCCATAATTTCATCATTTTTCTCTAAGGTCTCATTCTCTTGTGCCATAATATCTACCCTAGTAGGAGAGATTTAAGAAAGTGACAAACAATAGGTTCATCACATTTCATGGTTAGATTTTTTAAAGTAGCTTCATCACACATAGGAGAGTCATCAAGAGAAGGATAACTATGAGTTTCATAGTTACCAATGATTGGAAATTTTTGTTCAAATAGGTCTTCCCAAATGGTAGGGGCATTAGGAAAGGGAGGGATAATATTCTCATGAGTCTCAATAAGTATATCTTCTAACACTAAACTATCTTCTTCTTAAAAACATTGACAAACTTATTTCAAATAATAGTAATATGGCTTCCTCATATGAAGATGATGAAGTGAAATTAGAATCCTCTTCACTAAGAGATCATGAAACTACATATAAGTATTTTGATATTATGCACATTAGATATCCCTTAAGATCAACCACACATGGACCAAACTCATACAAGAGAAAGAAAAATAGAAACAACTTGAAACATCCACAAAGTTATTGGAAGATGCTTCAAAAAACTTTGATTTCATACCTATATTCATGGGAGAAGGCAAGATCATAACAAAATATTCTAAATAGTGATAAAAGAAACTAGTAATGGAAATAAAAAATTCAAAAACATTCACTTCAACCACTTTAGAAGAAATGACAACATATTGGACAAACTTTGATAAGGTTGAACAACCAAATAATCTGAAAGAAGTGACTAAGCTTTATGAAAGAGATTTTTAACTTATGAAGCAACTTGGAAAAGGATGAGATGCTATAGAACAAGGTATCCATGTCCATATAAAGCCTAAAATTCAAGAAACAACTAATAATCTTGGTTATTGTCCCTCAAAACAAAATCCTTCATTCAATGTCAACACTATCACAAAAGATTCTTCCAAGACAAATTTAACTTTGACTCATCCAAAACTGATAGATATTTCATTAAATATGTATCTATTTGACACCTTGTGTACTCATCATAGTAAATAACCTTAGTTGCTACTCCTTTTCATGCAATAGTTGTAGGATCATAGCATACTCACTATTTCATGTTTTACATTCCTCACAAGTTATTCCCTTTTTGCAAGGAGCACCATATCATAATCCATTCTAGGGTCACCCTTGTCTTACACTAAGTGGGGAAAAGGAGGTCAGAAAGCCTTATCCTCGTATGTCACTTGTCATTGTCTCTTTTGGCTAGTTGACCATCTTTCATGTATATACAAGAGCAAGCTTGGGATGTGGATGACATGCCTTAAGTTGGCTCACATGTGACATACTTATTCATGATGTATTTCAATTTAGAAACATATGAATTGGAATAGGGCTTTCCAATTTTTCTCTCATGTCTTCTTTCATTGGCTACTTTAAAGCAATTGCTCATAGTGATGGTGTGACAACTACTTTAAAATGGGGGCATACATCGATGGCATCTTTTGGGAAAAAAATATGGCATGATTTTTCTTTTTTCTTGTGACATGTCCTCTTCTTTGTGGTGTCATTGGGTTTGATATCATCCAAGAGTGTACAATCTATTGACATGGCATGATGTGAACGAGGCATCCCATGGGAAATGATCTGAGACTTGTCCTCTCTTGGAGATATTAGGCATAATGATCCCTGAGAGGAAGACCAATTACACAAAAATATAAAAATCCCCCTTAACAAAAATTTTACATGAAAAAAGAATTTACAACAATCATTACATTGTGGTGCCTTATCAAAGTTATCAAGAGGATAACTTTGGTATGATTAGTATGATGGGAAGATGACACATTGGCATGACTTTCTCATTATACGGTGAGAGTCCGACACACTAGCATGACTTTCTCACTAAACAACTTCTTTGGGACAACTCACCCTATAGAAAACTTGATGTTTCATGGCCCAAGAGTGATCACATCTTTATTAAAGCTTGATCTACCTCATTTTTATTTTTACTCATTTTTCTTTCTTTTATTTATTGACATTTCATGTTTGTGTATCTTTATTGCTGCATATTATACACCTTGTGCATGTCCTTTCGTTCTTATGTTGGTTTGACATAGGATCTTGGATCCTAGGGGCTTGTCCACCTCCTTTGATCTTTCTCATCCTTTTTCATCCACATTGGTAGGCTTTGAACCCTCTTGAATGTCTACTTTAGTGTGAGTTTGAAGCAAGTTCATTCTCTCACTAAAGTGGGAGCTAAATGTAGTGTTGAAAAATATCGTCATGTACATTTTCACACTTGATTTGGGAATAAATAATGATAAATTTGACTTAATGATGCCTTGATCTAGTGTTGTGGGGTGTTTTACACATCCACATTACATCTTGGGCCCCTTTTAAGCTAAATTTTCTTAACTCTGCCTTAATTTAATATTGTAAAGTGTTTTTATTTATACCTTCACATTAAATTTAGGAGGCTTGTAAACTAAACTAGACCTAATCTAGTTTTGTAATGTGCTTTACACATTCACAAGGGATTTAGGGCCCTTCTAAGCTAAATAGATCTATTTTTTCCTTAATTTAGTGTTGTAAAGTGTATTTATTTATACTTTCACATTAGATTTTGGGACCTCTTGCATTTATGACCTTAATATCATCATTAATAGGACCCTATTACCCCATATTGTGCTTCCCAAGGCATATTTTGATCAAAAACCTGACAATATCAACATATAAACTTAATTTACACATTCCTTGACATTTTAGCAAGGAGAATAGCCCATGTGGGACCCATTTGCCACTTTGGGAGAACTATTCCCATCTAGGTGGGACTCATTCACCTAGCTTATCGAATGAGTCCCATTTGGCCTATTTTCGAGGTTTGAGCAAGAAAAATGGGGTTTTAAGTTCAAATTATTTTTATGGGTTTTAAGTGAATGAGTACCACTATAGGTATTTTTCAAAGACTTTTACAGATTCAAATACCCTTTATTCCAAAACCTGCTCCTATGTAAAAAATATAGAACTGGGATTGATTTTCCTAGAATGGTGAATGAGTCCCACTAGGTCAAAAAGTTGGAATTTCCAACATTTCAAAGCTCCTTCTAGTCATCTTCTGATTCTCAAGTGCACATATTATGTTTTGTAGCTTTCTATTTTGTTCTTCTTGCATTTCTAGGTCATTTAAATCAAGCTTCCATCATATTAGGGTTTTACATTTTATCTTGTATTTCATTATCTTTTCCAAGTTTTAACAACTAGTGAACCCCTTATTAGATCATATTCTACCCCTAGAACAACCCTCTTGCAATATCTCTTTCTTGAGTGAAAGTTAGTGAAAATTGCCCCTTTTAGGTATGTAAACTCTAAAGGTGGGGGAGCAACCAATTTTCTTCATTTCAGGAATATAGGAAATTGTTAAGGGAAGAGGAATTTGAATTCATCCTTGCATTTTTGGGATTGTTCATAGTTAAAGGACAACTAGTGGTTGAGGTGAGGTGTTTTCCAAAGTTTTGAACTATTTTTTTCACAAGGTCAAATTCATCTTCACTTTTGAGCATGTGATGAATGCTATCTATGGTAGGGATGATAGTGGTTGAAATGTTGTCATTTTGCACTTGATGTTGTAGGTTTGCTAGATCTTCATGAATTTGGATTATATTTTCTTGCAGAACACTAGAAACCATTGTTTCAACATGTGTTACACTACTTGAAGGCAGAGATTTGTTAAGGGTATGGTCCATACCTAGTGTAGTAGTGTCAATACTAGGAGTGAAAGAGCTAGAAAACCCAAGATCCACAATGATTTTTCTATCATGAGATGACATGAGTCTCAAACTTCATCTCACTACAGTATTAGCAATAGGACACCAAATACTCATGCAAGGGATACTAAATGCAAATGGATGCAAATGTAGTATAAGCTAAGAAAAATGAAATCACTATTACAAAAAGTCTATAAACTAAAATAGAAAGGTATCAATAGCAAATAGGAGCACAAAAATAGAGTTTTAAATTCTAGAAAATGCATTGCAAAATTTGCATTGGGACTGATTCACCTAGAGGGGTGTATGAGTCCTAGGTTTTTTTTTTCAATTTTTTTTAAAATTTCAATTCATTTTTATGCTCTTTATGTTGTATGATGTGTAACCTAAGTAAAAATTCAGATTTTATATAAATTTCAATGATATGAGATGTAAAAATGCAACCTATATGCATTTTCACTAATGCAAAATTAGGAAACCCTATAATGGCAATTAACTAATGCAAACCCTAATGCAATTTTAATACAAGGATGATAATGCACTCCAAATCAAAATTGTGATGTTCTAAATGCAGGTTCACCAAAATGAAAGGTAGGATTTTGTTTGGTTCTATCCTTGGGAGATAGAATAACAAAACTCAAACACTGTCACTCAAGGATAACCCTAGAGATCTCAACCTCAAGTATGCAAAGGAGAAAGAGATCTTGCAATAGGGTTGTCCTATGGGCTGATTTCAAACTAATGAGGGGTTCATCACCAAGTTAAGACTTGGAAAGAAAAATGCAATATGGGATATAATGCTTAACCCTAATATGATGAAATATTTCACTAAATGACCTAAAATGCATAAAAATTAGAATATAAAGTTGCAAGATAAAAGGTGTGCACCTGGAAATTTGAAGGAGATTGAATGAAGATCTACATTGTTGGAAACACTTACTTTAATGCTGATTGGGATTCATATACCAAATTGTGTGATTTAGTCCTAGATCTAGGTTTTTGTGTAGAAACAAGAATTTAGAAAATGGGTGTTTGAAACTAAAAAATGTAACAAATATTTTGGCTCCCCAAAATCTCTAGCTCCTTCTTAAGGGTTTTCACTAAGGAGAGGAAAATGGGCCAAAATGACTTTCTTAACATTAGAAGAAATGGAAAGAGGGGTGTGAAGTGTGTGTATAAATGTGTCTAAATGTTGGAAACTTAACAAAAATGTAGATTAAGGAATGTATTCTAACCTAATGCAAATTGATAGAAAACATAATGTGTATTTAAACAAATTGACTAGGAATGTAAACAATCTAAAACAAAAAATAACCTAGTTGAACATAAGAACCTGGAAGCTAGAAGAGGCTAGAATGAGGCTTTGATCACTTGCAGAAGACACCAAAAATGCTCACTAGGACTGATTCACCATGTATGGCGAATGAGTCTTATTTTTACTAGAAAGTGTTAGAACCAGTTTTGGGGAATTGGGTATACAGATCTTCATAAATCATTGTTCAAGCCTAGAAATGGGACTAATTCACCATCAATGGAAAATGAGTCCCCTTCTAGAAAATAGAAAAAATTGGATAGGATTTTGTGACTTAGGATCTACACTTTTGTTTATGATGAGTCCCCGTATCTGAATCTACAAAACTGGACCTGTAGACTCTCTCCAAGCTTGAAATAGGACTTGAAAAAACTTGAATGACTTTGATGATGTTTTTACACCTTTCCTCACCTTTCCATTTGATAAATCTGCATACACAAACACATGCAAAGGGGAAAAAGTGTTTAGAGTTAGGAAATGCATATTTTCCTTTGTCAAACCCCTTTAGGTGATTAAACCAAAGTGATGAAATAAAGTAATAAAACATGCACCAATGGAATTGATTACCTTTCCATGATTTTTTCTTGAAAGCCTACAACAATGGATGAAGATTCAATCCTTGAATGCATTATAAAGCTAACTTGAAGACTTCTAATGAAGAACCCCTAACTTGTTTGACTTGGATGAGAAGATAGAAGATGAATTAATGATGAGAGATGTTAAAAAGAGTTGTTAGATGTAAAATTAGGATAAAAAAACTTATTTATAGATAATTGTGCCTTAGTATCCTGATTATACCTCATCCCAGGCTGACATGTAGTAAAATTAAACTTTAAATTTCACTTTTTCCTGCTCAAGGGTCAAAATGGGGCTAGTTAGGACTCATTCACCACACATGGTGAATGGGTCCCACCTAGATAGGAATAATTCACCATTCATGGTGAATGGGTCCCACAAGGTCCATTCCAACAACTCAAAAGCCAATGAATAAGAAAATAAGGTTTAATTAGCAACTTTGCTGGGTATTTGATCAATTAAAGCCTCAGGATGCACAATATGGGTCATTGAGGACCTATTAGTGATGATGTGAATGTAAATTATGGCTTGGGACACATAAATCAATGTGAAAGTGTGAATAAATACACTTTACAACATTAAAATTAGGTTTACATAGCCTAGAAGGGCACACAAATCAATGTGAATGTACAAGACACATTGTAACACTAGTTTATCACTAAGTTTAATTCAAGAACCTTCTAGATTGATGTAATAATGTTATTAAACACATTTTATAATGTTGAATTAGGAATAAATAGGTTAATTAAGTCTAGAAAAGTGTGAAAGTCCTTTACAATACATCGGTAAAAGCATGTTATTCAATTTGCAAGGGTCCAAGACCTAGTGTGGACACATAAAATGCCTCAAAACCCTAGATTAAGACCTCAATAAGTCCATTTTATCATGAATTAATCCCATGTCAAGCAAAGGGTGCATTTTTATATAACACATTTAGCCCCCACTTTAGTGAGAGGATGAACTTACTTCAAACTCACACTAAAGTAGACATTCAAGAGAGGTCTTCATACACAGATGTAGATGATAAAGAATGAAAAATATTAAGGAGGTGTCCAAGCCCCCAGGATCCATGATCCTAAGTAAATCCCCCAAGATACAAAATCATGTAATTACAAGAATTAAGAGAATGAAAGACAGGGTAGAAAATATTTACTCACTCTGGGTCGATGAAAATTCTTGGTTGTCCACCAGGTGAGAAAGGCCAAAGGTATACTCACTCTAGAACCATACACTAGTTGTACACAGGGTGAGAAAGCCCAAAAAGGTAAGATACATACGCTAGTTGGTATGCACTCACAAAATACAAAGGTGGCTATGGGGAAAAGTCATGCTGCTAGGTGGGCTTCTCGCTCAACCATGTTAAAGTTATACCACCTGATAACTCTAACAAGGCACCGCAAGGAAAAACTCTCATAAATAAAAAGGAAAGGTACCACAGTCATGCAAGTTGCATTATTCAAGGTGGTAAAAAGGTGCAAAAATGTAAAAGATGTAAAGTAAAATGTGAAAATATGTTAAAAGGAGTCTTTTTCAGTTCATGTAAGGTCCGTCACTTAGGGAAAATTGTGTCTAATGTCTCCAAAGAGGACCAATCAAAGAATAGTATATTCACAATTTAGGGGATGTAGTGAGTCACATCAAGCCACCAAGAGGAATGTAATATGTTGAGATAGATCACACTTATGAAGGAGATCACACCCAATGTCATCCACAAAGCGAAGAACACATCATATGAATGGAAAGGATACACTAGGAACCAAAAATGCGAATAAATTATGGTATTGTATGCCCTGCACTTTAAATCAGTTGCTAACACCATTGTTGTGAGAAACTGATTTAAAGTAGAAGAGAATAATTGAGAGCTTATCCAAAAAGCCGTATGCCAAGTCATATGTTTTTGATAAGCTATTCATTTCAAAGAAAGGGAGTATGTCACATGTGAGTCAATCTTAAGACATGTCATTCACATCTCAAGCTTGTTCTTATGTGTTCATGAAAGGTTAATGAGTAGTTGAAAGAGAAAACACCAAGTGACATATAGGGATAAGGTTGTTGAACCCCTTGCCCCTACTTAGTGTAGGATGAAGGTGATCTGAAAGTGGATGATGGTATGCTACCCCTTGCAAGGGATGCAAAACATGTAATAGTGAGAATACCATGATCCTACAAATATTACATGGAAAGGAGTAGAACTAATGTTATTTATGTATTGATTTAGGATATAACAAGGGTAAAGGTTTCTTGGAAAAATGGGTGGTAATAGTATGGATGTTGAGTGAGGGGTTCTTGGATGGGTTGATGGCTATGAAAGGAAAATCACAAAGACTATGAGTTGGAAGAATGAGGTTAGGTATAGTGTGAGCTTGCATAGGGTGATGATTAATGGTTGAATTTTTTTGAGTATGAAAAGTGGTGAGGATATGAGAAGAAGGCTTGAGGTGGTTGTCTATTTCCTCAAAGTTATCATTCTTATGTTACATAAGAGTTAACCTAGAAGTAAAGCTAATATGTTCATCATATGTCATAATTGGAGTAGGAAAGATAGCTTCATCGCTCATAAGAGAGGCATCAATAGAAGGATTACTAGGAGTTTCATGGTTACTAATGATTGGAATTTTGTGTTCAAAAAGAGATTCCCAAATGGGAGAGACATCAGAGAATGAAGAAATAAGTGTATTAGGAGTTTCAACAATGATATCTGCTAAAACTAAACTATCTTCTTCCTAGGTAGAGAAGATATTAGGAGAAGAAAATGGTTGATTTTCATCTATACTTACATCCTTTTATCCTAAAATGTGTTCTTGAGTAGGATTGTTATAGTTCGTATTCATATCCTCCACACAAATGTGTTTGTCATGATCATTCACAATTGTAGCATTTTCACCATTAGGGGAGGTGTTGGGAGATGAATGAGGACTCAATATGGTAGGGAAATTATTTCATCTTTGTGTGTCATAATGTTTTTGCAAGTGGGAGGAAAAGGAAGATAAGCAAGATTTTCATGATCTTCAATGATTGTGTCTTCTTTCACCAAGATACCTTCATCACCAATGGGAGAGATATCATGAGAAGAAAAATAACGAGTACCATGATTATCAATGCTTGCATCCTTTTGGAGAAAATATTTAGTGGATGATTTAGAAGAGAGGAAGTCATCTAAGGCTTCATATAACATTGCAAAATCATCACTACTAAAGGTGTTGGATGTTATGTGTGTTGTAATTGGTTCTTTTGATGTGTTGTGTGATTGGCTATGGATATTTGCTAGAGTTTCCTCAATGTAAGTTGATCTAAAAGGACTACGAAATTTGACAAAAAATGAAACTTGAAAAAGTATAATTTTCATGAATGATACAGATGTTTCTTTCTAATAAAATGCAATATAAAGACAGGATGAAATGTAACTTTTTAGATTGCAAATAAATTAATTGAATGATGCAATAATCTAAAAGATGAAATGTTGTAAATGCAAAAGTGAAATTTAAACAATGCATGAAATGAGTTAATTGAAGCAAGATGTAACAAAGTGCATGCTACAGAAATGTAACTGACTGATATATACAAGTGAAGGCACCAAACATAAGCCTAAAAACAAATTTTTTGGTCTATAAGATGTTTCAGGGGTCAGAAGGGATTGATTCGCCCAAGGTGGTGAATGAGTCCCAATATGGACTTTTTTCAAATTTTTTAGAAATTTATAACTAATTTTGATATGTTTTGAGTGCCATGATGCAGTTCTAAATGAAAAATGTAGAATTTCAGAGTTGTTCAATGATGAAAGATGCAAAAATGCAACCTATTATGCACTTTTACCCATACAAAAATGAAATCCTAGAATGCAAGCTAACTAATGCAAAATGAAATGCAAGAAAATATACGATGATTAGTGGACTCCAAAATTATAAAAGAAGGAATTAAAATAGTAGGTTCACCAAAATGTAATAAATATTTTGGCTCCCCAAAATCTCTAGCTCCTTAGGGTTTTTCACCTAGGAGAGGAAAATGGGCCAAAATGACTTTGTTAACATTAGAAGAAATGGAAGGGGTTTGAAGTGTGTGTATGAATGTTTCTAAATGCTGGAAACTTAACAAAAATGCAGATTAAGGAATGTATTCCAACCTAATGCAAAAGTGACGGAAAACACAATGTGTATTCAAACAAATTGACTAGGAATGTAAACAATCTGAAATAGAAAATAACCTAGTTGAAGATATGAACCTAGAAGCCAGAAGAGGTTGAGATGAGGCTTTGGAAACTTGCAAAAGATGCCAAAAATTCTCACTATGATTGATTCACCATGTCTGGAAAATGAGTCCTATTTTTGCCAGAAAGTGTCAGAACTAGTTTCGGGGAATTCGGTATCCAGATCTTCAGAAATCATTTATCAAGCATAGAAATAGGACTGATTAACCATCAATGGAAAATGAGTCCTCTTCTATAAAACAAATAAATTTGGACAAGATTCTGTGACTTAGGATTTGCACTTCTGTTTCTAATGAATCCTCGTATCTAAATTTGCAAAACTAGACCTGTGGACTCTCCAAGCTTGAAATAGGACTTCAAACACCTTGAATGAATTTTATGAGATGTGTACACCTATCCTCACCTTTCCACTTGATAAATTTTCATAAAAAAAAACATGCAAAGGGGAAAAAGTGTTGAGGGTTAGGATATGGGGGTTTTCCTTCGTCAAACCCCTTTAGGTAATTAAACCAAATTGATGAAATAAAGTAATGAAACATGCAAGAATTGAATTTATTACCTTTCCATGATGATTTGATCTTGAAATTATTCAATAATGGAGGAAGATTCAATGCTTGAATCCTTTATAAAGCTAACTTGAAGACTTCTAATAAAGAACCCCTAACTTGATTGGCTTGGATGAGAAGATAGAAGATGAATTAATGATGAGAGATATAAAAATGAGTTTCTAGATGTAGAATGAGGATAAAAACAATTATGTATAAACAAAATTTTACCTTAGTATCCCGATTATACCTCGTCATAGGCTGACATGTAGTGAAATTAAACTTTAAATTTCACTTTCTCCCGCTCAAGCGTCAAAATGGGGCAAAATAGGAATCATTCACCACACATGGTGAATGGGTCCCACCTAGATGGGGCTAATTCTCCATGCATGGCAAATGGGTCCCACAAGGGCCATTCCAATAGCTCAGAAGCTAAGGAATAAGGAAATAAGGTTTAATTTGTAACTTTGTCAGGTATTTGATCAATTAAAGCCTTGGGATGCACAATATGGGTCATTACGGGCCTATTAGTGATGATGTAAACGTAAAATAGGTCTTGGTACACATAAATCAATGTGAAAGTGTGATTAAATACACTAAAATTATGTCCACAACCTAGAAGGGCACAAAAACCAATGTGAATGTGCAAGACACATTAGAACACTAGTTTATCATTAAGTTTAATTCAAGAACCTTCTAGATTGATGTAATAATATTATTGAACACATTTTATAATGTTGAATTAGGGATAAATAGGTTAATTAAGTCTAGAAAGGCGTGAAAGTCCTTTACAAGACTTTACAACACCTTTACAAGACATCATTAAAAGCATGTTATTTGATTTGCAAGGGTCCAAGACCTAGTGTGGATGCATAAAATGCTTCACAACAGTAGATTAAGAACTCGTTAAGTCCAATTTATCATGAATTAATCCCATGTCAAGCAAAGGGTACATTTTTCTATGGCACAAAAAATATGAAAAATGACCTAAATTGTGATTCATATGCCAGAATTGGTGTATCAGTCCAATTAGGGTTTCTTAAAGCTTCAAAGTCTAAATCGAGTCTTCAAGGTCTGATGTGTGCTTCCTAATTGATTTTTGGATCTAAAACCCTAATTTGCAACCTATAGAAGTCCTCCAAGTATCTCCAATGCAAGGTGACAACTTTGAAAACTTGTTAGCAAATGAAATGGATCGGGATAAATATACTTAAAATAATGACTCTCGACCTAGATTTAGAACTAGTATAAATCTTCTAATAGCTCTAAAAAGACCACAATTGCATTTGTGGCTTTTCTCTAAATTTTGTCAAGGTACAACTCCCTCACCATATTTTCAAGGAATTTATCTAAGCTAATGAACACAGGTGTGCTTTTAACCAAAATGAAGGAAATGAAATTGATGCCAACTCATAAATATTAAAATAATGCAAGAGTGTAAATCATAGCCATAAACAATCAAATCAAAGATTGAAAAGCCTATGACCACCCAATCAAAAGAAATAAGATAAAACTATAATAAATTAACACCATACAACTTATCTCACAAAGAAGACATAACTATATCTCATGCATAATGCAAAGATTAACATACATAGCATAACATTAAATTCATAACACAAAGATCATTAACTATTACAGTCTGAAAATAATTGCCTAGATCCCTCTCGATAACACCACTAGGTGTATCTCCAGAGAAACCCCATCTCTCTCTCCACATTCAAATTTATAGAAAAACAAATTCCACTGAAAAGTCACCAAAACCATTACTAAATTAGTGGCTTTCTTGTTTCTCCATCATTTCTTGAAAATTGCTAAAATCAATTAAAATAACTAATTCTAGAAAATGAATAGAAATTGGGCAAGAAAAACTGATCTTGATCTCACCAATAGCTGTCAAATTTCCTTTCACACAAACAAAAAATTAATGCAACATCAAGGGAATATCAAATGATAGAACGTCTATGTTTTTTTATGGGAAAATGTAATTTAAACTAGCTCAAATCAGCCATAAATTGGGACTGAGTTACCATCTCATCAAACTTAGGAGAACACACCAATGTCTAACCAATCCTCTATAAATTCAACTAGTGTCACCTTTCTTCATCATTCAGTAGAATCTAACATGGCGAGCTCTTAGAGTGAAGAAAATTTTGCAAATGACTGCATTGTCTTGGAAGAGATCAAATGCAGTCTACTATTCAAGCATATGTTAGATCAACTGAAGTAGGTCTTCATGATTTAGAGTGAGGTAGAAAAAGAAGTTCTTTGTGGAATCTTAGGTGAAGCATTTTTTATCCAAGCCCATGTACACAACACCACCATGCTAGAGCATTTTATATACACAATCATCAAGACTTTTGGACGCCACGACTAGAGTGTAAGAGAACTGGAGTGCCTGGTAAAGTGTGAATTCCACCATCGTGTGAATGTGGTGATCATTGGTGTCAACTAGTACCCTTGGAATGGACTGATAGTTGATACCATCTACATAGCATCAACCCTTCATGATGAGAAACTAGAGGAAGTTGTGGGTCTTCTATGTGGATGAATTGTAAGAAATGATATGGAACTCTTCACATAATTCTTTTAGTTGCACGAGAACCTGTTGTCACTTTCTCAAGTTGAACACCTCCAGAATATAGTTGAGGGCATTCGAGTCCTAATATTTTCCTTTTGTTCCTAAATGAAAATGTCTCTTTTGTATTTTTCCTTCAATATGAACTTTTATAGTCGACTTAGACAATTTTGTAGTGCCAATGCAATGTAAAAATGTACATATATATAAATAAAATATTCCTTTTGGCATCACTGTGATTTTGTATGCATGGCCTCATTTATTTCTATTCATATCATACTTGAAGAATGCTAGTTTCCTTTTTGTATAATTCACTAGTTATGTGAATTAAACTCACTGTTATTCCATTAATCACTAGAAATCATTTTAGGCGATGAAACAGATAGTTCACATAACCTAACAAAACACTGCTTAGGTTTCAAATGATTAAAAGATTACCTCCCAAAGGAATAACTTGTGGGGGAAGTTACTAACTCTTAACACATGACAACTCATCATGCAGGTTATTAACACACACACACCCACCTTCAAAGGAACAGTAAGTTTGAATAAGGTTATAAAACACCACCCAATGAAAGTTGTAACAATGCAAGTGATAAAATGAGAGGTTCTAGGAACAAGTGAAAACCCCACCTAAGTTCAAAAAGTGTAACAAAATGCCACCTGAACACAAATTTAAGTAAAATGACTACGGAAAAAAGTAAGATAACTCAAAAAAAGGAGGAAATCATGTTTATAAGTAATAGTGGCTCTAATTAGGGACAAGGATTGTAAGGACATAGAGAACCCAACATGTAAGACCAGTCCTTTCCATTGGGTATGGAGTCAAGCAAGAAGGATACCAAACCAAACAACAAGCCAAAAATGAACACACAAAAATTGCAACTATTTACAAGGTAGGACCCACCTACCAGAGAAGGAAAAAGAAAGGTAAACAATCATACAAACCCATTCATCAGTTGGGAGAAGAACAACCCCTCCTTGAAAAGGCCCACCTTCCTATATAGTCTTTGAAGAAAATCTAGAAATATTGACATCCCAACATGGATATAGACAAACATGTAACCATAGTGAAAGGATTTCCCAAAAATCCATTCCTCATCAAAGATTTCATCTCGCTACCATCTTTTCGAGACTAGACTATCCTTTGTTAGCCAATTCCCATATTCGAAGGTTCATCAATCTAGGTATAAACAATTCTGACACAAAATCCTAAATTCTAAATTCCTCTCTAGCATTACATCCCTCAAGAATTCTCCCATTTTTTGAAGAATCACCATAGGGAACAATATTCTGTTTAACTTCATTGTACATTTCTTCATTCAAATTATTTTCATAGAAGATAATTACATTTGTAGACTATTACAAAGTGGAAACTGATTCACTTCTAACCTCTAACTATTCACCAATCTAGAAAATTTTTCCTTCCTCAAGTGTAGGATTAGTAGTTTTCCCAACATCTCCTTGATTGTGACCATCTTTGACTATTGATACACACAATTCAACCTTAGACATAAATTGACCATTGACTAAATCTGCAGAGAGAGGATTATCATATACTTTGAATTTATCTAAGCTAAAAAGAGGGTGAGGATGAATTGACCATTTCTCTTCCTCTTGAGAGGTACCATTTTTGAGATCTTTATTTTCTTCCAGATGAGAACATGTATTCTCATCCACCATTTCTTCGAAGGATAATTCTTTCTATTCAGGAATAGGAAAGGAATTTGACATCGAGTCTCTTGAATCAACTTCAAAAAAGAAGGAATTATCTTCAAAAGGAGAAGGAAAGGAAATTGGTATCTTCACCTGTGGCTCATCATCTTCATCACCACTAGATGAATGGGGATCACATTCATCCTCAAATGAGGTATATAAACTGAAATCCTGATCACTACAATGTTGAACTCGTTCCTCATTAGGTTATTGTGTGATATCAAAAATTGTCAAATTAATGTTTTTAGTAGTCGGGCACTAAGTTAATTCCACTTCTTCATGACCTTTAATTTTGAATTCAGAGGAAAAATTTCAACTATCTTCATAATTCACACTCACACCTAGTTTCCATTTTCCCACAACTATATAAATTCATCCAAGCAACATTTACCACTTCTATTTGAGCTCTCTCAATTGCTTGAACTTTATCTCTCTTGAGGATTAATTGAATGTTAGGTTCTAGAGAAGAAATAAATATGTGGAATTGGATCTCCTCACCAAGTCTTTCTAGAACATAAATTCATTGAAGAGATTGATTGAAGTGATAAAAAAAATCCCTCATTGTTTCAATTTTGTCCTTCATGATCTGAAAGAAAAGTCGCAAAGTGGTTGCAATGTTGACTGGAGTCTTATAACTCTAGAGGAACTTTGTTTTAAGGACACTCCATATTTTAATGCTTCCTTTTTCAAGTCCTCTATACCATTTTTCCACTTTTTCAATTAAATTATCAATGAAGATTCTTACAAAAACATCATCTTCTTGAATTCCTAAATTTCCACTTATTGTAGTCCTAGCCAGTATGTGTTCCTTAGGGTCTTATTCATTTTGACTAGAAAATTTAGGGAACTATTTATGGGAACCGTGAGGTAAATCATGGTGTTATGACAAGACAAGAGGGTCAACTTGCTTACACCAAATATTTAAGGCCATAGATGAACAAAGTTGCCAACTCACACAGGAGTAAAGATTGGAAAGATAAATATTGGGTTAGTTCTTGGGTGGTGGATGAGCCAAAGGTGGATTCTAAAGTTGAGGTATGGGTGGGTCCCTTGGATGATGAAAAAATTGATGGGATGACGATCAAGATGATGATGAGGGTTGTCATAGTACACAAATATCAACCTCAAAGGGTGTTCAACCACATGTGTAAGTGGGTGTTGGGACAACTCTTCCTCTTCTTTTGAGGAAAAATTCGCTTGCATATAATTTGCTGCATTTCTCCTAAATCTCCAAGCTAGCGTATTTAATTGTGAAATGATGTATTCTTGTTTTGCTCCAACCCAATCTAAATATGGCTACAAAACCATAAATATGTTAATATGAGGAAGTACCACCATGCCACATGACATGATGGAGATTGTCAGACTTTTCAATAAATTTTATTTGTCTCCCTAGCGGAATCGCCAAAAATCTATTAGTCAATGAAATGGCTCAGAATAAATATACTTAAAATAATGACTCTTGAACTTGATTTAGCACCAACATAAATTCGCTAACAGATCCTAAAAGACCACAATTGTATTTGTGGTTTTCTCTAAATTTTTTCAAGGTACAACTCCCTCACCAGATTTTCAAGGAATTTATCTAAGCCAATGAACATAGGTGTGCTTTCAACTAGAAATTAGGAAAGGAAATTGATGTTAGTTCATAAATATGAAACTAATGTGAGAGCGTAAATCATAGCCATAAACTATCAACTCAAAGATTGAAAAGCCTTTGACTATCCAATCAAAAGAAATAAGATCAAACTATAATAAATGAATACCATATAGCTTATCCCACAAAGAAGACATAAGTATATCACACGTGTAATGCAAAGATCACCATACATATCATATCATTAAATTCATAAAACAAAGATCATGAACTATTATAGTTTGAAAATAAATGCCTAGATCCCTCTCGACAACACCACCAGGTGTATCTCCGGAGAACCCCCATCTCTCTCTCCACATTCAAATTTATAGAAAAAACAATGCCACTGAACAGTCATCAAAAATTTTACTAAATTTGCGGCCTTCTTCTTTCTCCACCATTTCTTGAAAATTGCTAAAATCAACTAGAATAATTAATTGTAGAAAATGAATAATTGGGCAAGAAAAATTGATCTTGATCTTACCAAAATCTGTTGAATGACCTTTCACTCAACCAAATAATTAATGCAACATCAAGGTAATATCAAACGATAACATGTGTATGTTATTTTATGGGAAAACGTAATTTAAACCATCTCAAATGAGCCATAAATTGGGACTAAGTTGCCATCTCATCAAACTTAGGAGAACACACCAATGTCTAACCAATCCTCTATAAATTCAACAAGTGTCACCTTTCTTCATCATTCAATAGCATCTAACATGGAAAGCTCTCAAAGTGATGGAAATTCTACAAATGACTATAGTCATTGTCTTGGAAGAGATCAAATGCAGTCCATTGTTTAGGCATATGTGGGTATGTGCAAGATCATCATGGAAAAAACAAGCCCTTAAGTCGTGAAAAATTCAGAAAAATAAGAGTTAGGAAAATTGACATAAAAATTTGAATAAGTTATCTATATTATTTCAAAAACATGTAAGAATAGAATTTGCAACAAATTGAATGTAGTTTCTAAACTACTAGGTTTTTTTTTTATAAAAAATCTATTTGGCAAAAAAATGAAATTTCAATGCAATACTAATTAAATTTTGGGAAAAAATAAGAAGTAGGTGTGAATCTGACCACCCTAACCATAATAAAATGATAATATTTTTTTATAAGATTTTAGATATAAGTAGAGGACTCATGTCACGATGTGATGCATATTTTTTTGTTATTTTTTTTAAGTAAATAATTAATTATGATTTTTTTATTACAACTTTTAAAAAATATAGAAACTTGTATGTCTAACCACCTTAACTTGGTCAAAACTTCATGAATCCATTTTTTTTTAATCCTATACTATGTGAAGCATAGAATGTGAAACATGTTTTGGATTCAAAAAATGTGATACCGTTTAAAAGCTATAAATGTTTTTCAATCAGCCTATCAATCAAGACTTTGGTCATAATTCAAATAGAAAATGAATAATAATTATTTATCAAATTAAAAGTAAATCATAATTTATATTGGTGCAAAGCTAAGAATCTCCTTAAAAAACCCTTTTCATTTCATCAATTTTGGGTTAAAAAAAGTTGTCAGCCATATACCCTACACATACCCATCATATTGCCACTTTTTTGGTCCATCATGATCCTACGCATACCCATGTTAGATTAGCTAAAGGATTTCTTCATGATTCAAAGCGAGGTAGAAGAAGAAGTGCTTCACAACATCCTAGGTGAAGCATTTATGAGCTAAGCCCACATACACAACACTGCCATGTTGGAGCATTTTATATACACAGGCATAAGGACTTCTAGCCACTATGACTGGGGTGTAAGAGCTCTGGAGCATCTGGTAAAGCCTGAATTCCACCATTGTGTCAATGTGGTGATCATCGAGCTCAACCACTACCCTCATAATGGACTAATAGCTGACACCATTTGCATAGCATCACCCCTTCAAGATGAGACATTGGAGGAAGTTGTGGCTCTTCTACATACAGGAATTGTAAGAAACAATATGGGACTCTTCACAAAATTCCTTTTGTCACATGAGAACTTGTTGTCACCTTCTCAAGTTGAACACCTCCAAACTATCTTGAGGACATTTGAGTCCTGATATTTTCCATATGTTCCTAAATGAAAATGTCTCTTTTTTCTTTTTCCTTTGATATGAACTTTTCTAGTCGACTCAGAAAATTTTGTAGTGCCAATGCAATGTAAAAACATACATATATATAAATAAAATATTCCTTTTGGCATCACTATGTTTTTGTATGCATGGCCTCATTTATTTTTGTTCATATCATACCTAAATAATGTTGGTTTCTTTTCTATATAATGCATTTTTTATGTGAATTAAACTCACTATTATTCCATTAATCATTAGAAAGCATTTTGGGCAGTGGAACATATAGTTCACATAACCTAACAAAACATTGCTTAGGTTTTAAATGATTAAAAAATTATCGGTAAAAGGAATAACTTATGGGGGAAGTTACTAACTCTTGACACATGACAACTAATCATGTAGGTTAATAAGACACACACACACCCACCTTCAAAGAAATGGTAAATTTTAATAAGGTTATAAAACACCACCCAATGAAAGTTGTAACAATACAAGCAGTAAAATGAGAGTTTTGAGGAAAAATAAAAAATCCCACCCAAGTTCAAAAAGTGTAACAAAATGCTGCCCAAACACAAATTTAAGTAAAATAATTAAGGAAAAATGTAAGATAACTCCAGAAAAGGGGGGGGGGCAGTCATGTTTATGAGTAACACAACTTTAAATACTTTGACAACTTGTCACCAAACTTGCTCTTCAATGTGTCTTCAACCTAAACTTGCAAATCACATACTAAAGAGAGGGAAAAATGTTGTTTTATTAGTGGAAAGGGGTTTTCCTTATTCAAACCCCATTTTGGTAATCAAACCTTGAAATGAAATTAAATTTTAATGGATAATGATGAATGAACAAAATATAATGTTACAACTCACCAAACCCTAGCAACAAAGTGTTGTAAACATGCATGAGATGGCTCCAATGGATTTAGATCTTGACTCTTGCTTGAATCATGAAACCCTACATCTCAATTGTTAGCTCAAAAGCAAATATGATGCATGAAGAATTTGACATGATGCTTGATGCTTGAATAATACTCTAAAATGATTGATAATCTTCCCTTGAAGACACTTGAATGATCTTGTGAACTCAAACTTTCTATTAGAATGTTCATTCAAATTGCTAAATGATCTCTTGAATTCTCTTGTAAACACTTGAATGCTCTTGTGAACTCAAATTTTCTATAAGGATGCTCATTCAACTTGCTAGGTATAAAATGAGTGAAAGAAACTTGTATTTATACTTAACTATCCAAAAAATCCCAAAATTACAACACTACAAGCCAACATTAGATCTATGAGAATGAAATCCTACTAATAACTTGAATTAATTTTGATTTTGGGCCACACGGGACTCATACACCCAAGGTGGCGTATGAGTCCCATTAGGTGTAATTGATGGGACCAATTTCAAAAATGTTTAGAAAGGTGTGAACCCTGGTTCAGGACCCAAAACCCTAGGTGGGACTCATACACCGACGGTGTCATATGAGTCCCATATCACTAAATCTAGGCCACACAACCTAGAAACACTTGAATTATGATTGGATATTGATTTTTGTCAAGATTATCCTCAAAAAGATGCATTGAATGAGGCTTGTTGTTGCAAAATAAGGCTAATTAAAGCATAAGGGTATGTGCAGGATCATGATGGGCCAAAAAGTGGCGATATGATGGGTATTTGTAGGGTATGTGGCTGACAACTTTTTTTTACCCAAAATTGATGAAATGAAAAGGGTTTTTAAAGGAGATTCTCATCTTTCCACCAATATAAATTATGCTTTACTTTTAATTTAATAAATAATTATTATTCATTTTCTATTTGAATTACGACTAAAGTCCTGATTGATAGGCTGATTGAAAAAAATCTATAGCATTCAAACGATATCATATTTTTTGAATCCAAAACATGCATCACATTCTATGCTTTGCATACTATAGGATTAAAAAAAAAAATGAATTTCATAAAGTTTCAACCAAATTAAGGTGGTCAGACATACGAGTTATTATATTTTTTAAAAGTTGTAATAAAAAATTCATAATTAATTATTTACTTGGAAAAAAATTACAAAAAAATATGCATCACATCTAGACATAAGTCATCTACTTATGTCTAAAATATTATAAATTTTTTTTATTACTTTATTGTGGTTAGGGTGGCTAGATAGACACCTACTTCTTATTTTTTCCCTGAAATTTAAGTACTATTGCATTGAAATTTCAAATTTTCACCAAATGAATTTAAAAAGAAAAAAAACCTAGTAGTTTAGAAACTACATTCAATTTTATACAGATTCTATTCTTACATATTTTTTAAATAATATAAATAACTTATTCAAATTTTTATGTCAAGTTTCCCAACTCTGATTTTTCTAAATGTTTTGCCACTTAAGGGCCTATTTTTTCCATGATGATCCTGCACATACCCATAAAGAAGCCCAACTATTTATGAAAACCCTAGAAAAGTGTGAAAGTGTGTTACAACACTTTACAACACTCTAAATAAGACACAATTAAGATTTTTTAGTTTACAAGGGTCGAAGAACTAATGTGAGTATGTTAAACACATTACAACACTAAGTCAATGCATCATTGAGCTTAGATTTATAAGGATGGCCCAAACAAGTGTGAAAATGTCACCAATGAAATTTTTGGACACTACAACTATGCTTCAATTTGAATGTTTAGTAGTTATCAAGTGGATGAGATCCAAAAAAGAACAAGGTAGTTTCTCTAGTCTTATGGGAAAGGAAAATAGAAAAAGCATGCAGTCTAATGGGAATGGTGTTGTATTCAAAAGAAAAATGGGGGATTGGGTTGAAGGACTTAAAGATCCAAGGAATTTCTCTAGCTATAAAATGGATTTTCAAATTTCTAAAAGGTAATGAACCTTGGAATATTTTTATTAGGAACATTATAAAAATGCAATACTAAAAAAGGCCAAAGCTTGGAAGAACCTACCTCTCTATGATCTATTTTTTGGAAAATTTCCTATCTTCCCTGTTGGATCAAATGTTTTTAAGAGTATATAGAAAGCATGGGAGCTAAGCAAGGAATCCACACTAATTAAATATCTAATTGATAAATATTTAAAGAAAATTTTCCTAGATAAGTCTATTTGGTGGAATGTTGACCACAATAATAAGCCACTAGTACTACTTTAAGGTGCTCAACAAAATACAGAATAAGAAAGGAATTTCTATATTCAAAAATATTTTGAGGAACAATAGCCTAAAAAGATTGGAACTCCTCAAGCAATAATTCAACCTTACTCAAAATAAAAATAAAAATGAAATATTAAAGAATCAAAAAATTAACATGAAAAATCACCAAAGTTATAACACTAAAGCCAACCAAGAATTAATGTGGTTGGAAAATGCAAAGATAAGTAATCTAAAAGAAAAAAGAAATTTACAATATTGTAACTCAACCCCTTAACTGAGCATCATAACAAAATCTAGAATTTAAACTTAAGTCAAAATCAATGGAATAAATCTTTCACAGGTTTATGGAATAATGTCTTGAAACCAAAAAGGTAGCATTCAAGTGGATTTTTTTGTTGAAAAACCTACCAAGTTTTGATCCTGGAAAAAGTTATCCAAATATATGTGACACTAGTAATAAATTTGAATATATTTCTCATTAATTCTTTGATTGTTTCTTGCTAAAGAAATTTGGAACCTATTCAAAGTTAATTTATTAGGGTTGAGGGGAAAAAGAGGAAAAATAAAGAAAGAAATTCTATTGGGTAAAATTGAATAATTAGGAAAAGAAAGTAGTCTTTTTTGGATGATTCTAACTACATAAATTATTTGATTCCTATGAAAATCTAGAAATAAAAAAAAGTACCAAGGCACTAGGAGAGAACTTACTGAGTCTAACAGAAAGCTCACACCTCATAATATTTACATGAAAGTCTCCACCACTCTAGAAGTTTCCAAAGAGAAGTTCCAAAAGAAAATGAATAATGGAAAAATTGAAATAACCAAAGAGGAGTTTATCAATGCAAACATATGGATTTATTGTAATCTAGGGCTGAAATATATCATAAAGGAAGATCCAAACATTAACAAGGAAAAAAAAAATGAAAAAACAAAGCAAAAAGTGGATTAACTCCATATCTATTAAAAATACATACATGTATATACCTTTTGTAATTAAAACTAGATAGAATATGGAAAAGCATTTACAATTTCCCTACGAGGCATACACTACAAAACATTTTATTTTTGGATAGCAATATTGTTATATGATTTGAAGTTGTGTGCTTGATCTTTAAAGATAAAATTTTGTAAACTATTTTGAATAATAAAAAAAAATCTACAAGCATGTACTCCTTATTGATATTCAAGAGCTCAAAATTTATCCTTGAGAAATTCTCCATTTTTATTCTTGATGTGCTTTCCATTTTTATTACAACAAGATCTTGTAGACAAGCTATCATTTAATCAAAGATTAGAATAATAAAAACCTTATACTTAACACCTATAATACAATGCGATTAAGACCTAATACCAAATTAAAGCCCGAATAGTGGTGAAAAATAAACCTAATACACTAATCTATGCAAGGATAAATATGTAAAAGTTACAAAAATGATGTAGCTACATAAAAGAGTACACAAAAAAATACTATGAGATAGGCTTATGTAGAAAAAAAAATGGGAGAAAAAATCCACACTCCATAACATGAATCAATTACATTATCAATATTTTTTTTTATAATGCAATCTAAATGACAATCCCTTATAGGAGTATCCCCTATATATAACTCTAGAGTAATTATATTATAATAACAACACCTAAAAATCAACTATATATACTCCATCCCAAGCACCCAATGTATATGAAAATATCAAACAACAAATAAAAAGTGATTTAAAAAACTATGTACCAAATCCATGGGCCCAAAATGATACAAATTCAAATTCTCAATTTATTCAATCTTCCGGACTATTTTTATAAGATGCTCTTCTAGGTTTCATAACCTATCATACAATTTTTCATTTATAACTCTTCAATTTTGGCACAAATTTTTTCATATTCAAACCAATTCAAATATGTATTACGATACAAGAGAGGTATCGGTGCATTTGTATAGAATTTACATGGTCAAAAAATAAAATATTAGATAGGAAAATATTATATTTAATACATTTTACTAAGTTGCATTTTTGAGGCCCGTAAAGAATTTATTGCACTCCTTTACCTAAGCCTCTAATTAATTATAACTATATATTTTGTATTTATTTCTAATGCATAAAAAAAAATTATTCCTAGTAAATGGGCTAGTAGTTAAGACCCCAAAAAGTTTGGTAACCAAAAATAAATACTTTCCTCTAGTTTAAATAATTAATTAATAAATTAGAATATTAGGATGTAAGGTTGAGACACCTTTCCCAATAGATAAATTCTATAATATGCACATTTATAAAACATTCAACCTATAATTGCTTAACCAAGGTAAGAACCAACACTATTCCCCCAACAAAGTCATATTTGTTGGATCTTAATGGTATGGATCCAAAATTTTAAGAGAAAAGATCTAAACCAAGACCAAGGAAAATACAACCTATGATAATGAACTAGAACTTATGATTATAAAATATACAACAATGGAAAAATTGATAAGAGAGGAAATCTCACCTACACTTTAGCCTTTACTAAACTAGGGAGTGTATTCCCTATTTTTATCTAATAGTATAATTATAGATAAATATATAACTATAGTAGGCCTCAAGAAAACATACCATATAGCCACCAAGGATGAACTACAAGACCTCACTTTAGGTAGATAAATACAAGAGTACACATGAAAATAGATATGTATAAAAAAATCCCTAAGAAGGAATACTCTTAACTAGATGCAATAATGAAGTGCCACACAACTCAATATTTTTATTTAACCCAAAAACAAACTCTATGGCCTAAATATTAGGTATTTTTATTTTATAACTTAAAAATCATACTTTTGTAATCTTATCAATTTAGGTGCAAGGTTGAGACACCTTTCCTAAAAATTGAAATAGAGGAGGTGACAAATCAATAAATATTTTCCAAGTGGGTATTTATAATATACATATCAACTTAATATTTATTATTTTGTCATTTCTTATATTTATATTATTATTCAATGCTTCTAGCATTGTGTAGTTTATTTAATTATTGGGGTTCTTCATCAATTGTATGAACTATGTGTGGAGGACTATAGTGCACTTGGACACTATTTTCGGCTTTCTATCATCTAATGAGTCTGATAGTCTGGTAACGTAATATATGAAAGATAATCATGCAAGGATTTGTAATATGCTAGAAAGCATGTTATTTATGAGAAATTTATGTGATAACAATTGAATGATGGTTTTATTAACATGAGATTTTTATAAAGGTTATTTTTTTAAAGAAATTTAATGAGTGGAATTTGTGGTTGTAGAAGATGCAGTGTTCGGCTATGGATGGTCAGGAAAATTTGAATCACGGATAGAATTATATCCAAATTCAGTTGTATACTCTGGGAGGTTATAAGGTAGAGGGCTTTGAGTCCACCAAAATGTTGGAGATACTAGTATTGTACATGCACTAGAGATAATGTCAATCTTCGAGGAAACCCATTCCCAAGAGTAGAAAGCCTAGAGTAGAACAGAGTGTGGGAACAAGGTGATAAAGAAATCATTCTAAATATATGGGAATGTTCCTACACACTATCCTGATTCAAGTTATTTTCTTGGTGAAAATAAAGGATTAAAGCCCAAAGTGCTTCAACATGTGATTGGAGTTGACCTTAGTTGACTTTGATTGCAATTCTCTTACTAGTCACTACATTCCACATGCCTTGATGTGATTCATCCCTTGGATTTCCGTTCATGTATTTTTCTTATCCTATTTGTTCCTTACCTCTATAAAAGGCAAGAGGATACTTTTTTGTAAGTTAAGTTCATAATTTGTGGATATCAGAAGACCAAAACTTCTCTAAGTTTTAATTTTTTTTCCTTTTTTTAGAATCATTCCAGTCTAAAAAATTGTATGCACATAGATATTAATCAATATTGAAGCCAATTTGATAGCTACCTATCCAATGAATATTTTTAGTTAGTTTTGTTAGTTCAATCGAACAAGACTGTGTGATGCATCGTTTAAGGGTGCATGCAAAACCTACTCAGTGTCCAAATTAAAACCCCTCTCTTTAAAAGCTCACACCATTTTATATGTAGTTGTGAAACAATCTGGTGAAGTATAAAGCGGTTTGCTTTGATTTGGTTAATTCTTTGGGGCATGCATGGAGAATAACCAAGAGAAATTTTAACTTACAATATTTTTTATGCTTTATTTTAGAATACATGTTTAAATTCTAGAAAATGTTTCAAAAAATAGATGAATGAATGGAAATTTATTGAAAATCATTCATTTCCTATGAAATTGTTGAATGCTTAAAGCTAAATCTACTTAAGTGATAGAAAAATTGTTGATGTTCATGAAATATTATTTCAAATCTTTTGATTTAATGATATTATTTTATGATTAAACTAAAAATTTAGTGTCTAATACATATGATTTCAAACAAACATATTCCCCTTGAGATTAATAGTAATATCACATCATACCCTGAAGTGAACCTAGTACAATTAAGACCTAACTACTAGAGACTTGGTATTGAACTGATCCAACCTTTGTCCTATCATACGGATCCCCAAATCCCCTAGGGTTTCCTTTGGTTAATTCTTTCAAGAAGGATAGGCTCTTCTCGGTTTGTCTATGAAGAATATATTCGCCCTGTCACTGTGAGCAACATCATCAATAGGAACTGGCACTAAAAGGAGGGCCTATTTTAAAATTTGAATTAGTCCTTCTTTCAGGGAGAAAACTTGTAAATTAAATATTTAGTGCAAGCTAGTATTTTAATATGGAAGTTGAGAAACTTTGGAAAATATTTGAACCAAAGATTACATCCTTTGAGTTTATTTACCTTTGGTAGAGTCACCGAGTGTAAAATTCATGATACAACTGATCACGGTGAACTTGATTATGAGTTTTTCTTAACGAGGGTAAGTTTGGCCATGTGTAAAGTGATTATGTTAATAGAAGAAGTTCTAACTACTTGAAGACAAGAATTGTTAGGGTATGTGCACGATCATGATGGGCCAAAAAGTGGCGATATTCATGGGTATGTGTCTAGGGCATGTGGCTTATGACTTTTTTTTACCCAAAATTGATGAAACAAAAAGAGTTTTTAAAGGAGATTCTCAGCTTTCCACCGATATAAATTATGCTTTACTTTGAATTTAACAAATAATTACTATTTTTTTTCTATTTGAATTATGACTAAATTCCTAATTGATAAGTTGATTGAAAAACATCTATAGCTTTCAAATCGTATCACATTTTTTGAACCCAAAACATGTGCCACATTCAATGTTTCACATACTATAGGATTAAAAACAAAAAAAATGAATTTCATGAAGTTTTGACCAAGTTAAGGTGATCGGACATACGAGTTTTTATATTTTTTAAAAAATTGTAATAAAAATTTCATAATTAATTATTTACTTGGAAAAAAGTTACAAAAAAGTTTGCATCACATCAGGACACGAGTCCTCTACTTATATCTAAAATCTTATAAAAACTATTATCATTTTATTGTGGTTAGTGTGGTCAAATAGACACCTACTTATTTTTTCCCTAAAATTTAAATGATACTATATTGAAATTTCAAATTTTCACCAAATAGATTTTTATTTTTCTTAAATAAATTGAGTGGTTTAGAAACTACATTCAATTTGCTAAAAATTCTATTATTACATATTTTTGAAATAATATAGATAACTTATTCAAATTTTTATGTCAAGTTGCCTAACTCTAATTTTTTAAATTTTTTTGCCACTTAAGGGCCTATTTTTTCCATGATGATCCTGCACATACCCGTTAACGAGAAATGTGTTCAACCATAGTGGAACTAGAAATATTAAAAAAATAGCTAGTATATCAAAACAGTTTGATCACTACAATTATTATAAAGGAAATCCTAACATTTTGTAGGAAAATAGGCAAAAATGCCGAGATTCAAAGACATCGCATAAAAAATGAGGAAACAATATTGATGAGTTGTCATTCTTCTTATACATGGAAAACTTAAATGAAGAAAAGGAATGGGAAAATTGAGTAGGAGATGTGTGTATTTTGCTCCAAGTTTAAAATTCACAAATTAAAAAAGGAAATTTTCTTTATTTTATGCAAGATACAAAGTATCAAACTTTTAATTTTATTCTCTATAGGCGAGTTCCTGGTGAAATTCAAGGTCATGAATATGGAGGTTAGTGAGGAAAGGCCAGAGTGGAACCACTTCTCCGTGTTCTAGGAATTGAGGAATATCATCCATGTAAGGGATTTCGATGGTCGAGTGTGCAATAGATAAAATAGAATACAGATTCTCCAAATATTCAGGCATTACTATCAGATTGGTAGTCAAGCGAACATCTTCAACAAAAATCCCAATATCCAGAAGTGATGCTACAAAATGAGAAGCCACGTCAGAATAGAATTAGAAGTAGTGGTTGGATTCTACATACTTTTCCCCAAAAACTAAGCACAAATTTAGTATAGTGAAATTGGAAGTGGGTATGTGCAGGATCATCATGGAAAAAATAGGCCCTTAAGTGGCGAAAAATTCAGAAAAATCAAAGTTAGGCAACTTGACATAAAAATTTGAATAAGTTATCTATATTATTTCAAAAATATGTAAGAGTAGAATCTATAGCAAATTGAATGTAGTTTCTAAACTACTAGGTTTATTTTTTATTTTTTAAAATCTATTTGGTGAAAATTTAAAATTTCAATGCAGTAGTACTTAAATTTCAGGGAAAAAATAAGAAGTAGGTGTCTGTCTGACCACCCTAACCATAATAAAATGATAATATTTTCTTACAAGATTTTAGATATAAGTAGAGGGCTCATGTCCCGATGTGATGCATATTTTTTGGTAATTTTTTTCTATGTAAATAATTAATTATGAATTTTTTATTACAAATTTTAAAAAATATTAAAACTTGTATGTCTGACCACCTTAACTTGGTCAAAACTTCATGAATTTTTTTTTTTTAATCATATAGTATGAGAAGCATAGAATGTGATGCATGTTTTGGTTTCAAAAATAGTGATACTGTTTGAAAGCTATAGATGTTTTTCAGTCAGCCTATCAATCATGAATTTATTTATAATTCAAATAGAAAATGAATAATAATTATTTATTAAATTCAAAGTAAATAATAATTTATATTGGTGGAAAGTTGAGAATCTCCTTTAAAAACCCTTTTCGTTTCATCAATTTTGGGTAAAACAAAGTTGTCAGCCACATACCCTACAAATACCCATCATATTGCCACTTTTTGGCCCATCATGATCCTACACATACCCAAGTCTAAATGAAGAAAACCTTTTCAAGCCTTTGTTGTGATACTTCCTACAAAAAAATTCTTGCAGTGAGAGAAGGTTAGGAAAATTGGAGTATCCATAGCCTAGAAGCAAGCAAGAACTAGCAGAGCAAGAAATGCAAAATAACAAGAAAGCTAAGTAAAAGTGTGAAGAATTCAGGAAGAAGAGAAAAATTTATAGGAATTTGTGAGGAAGTTTCGGTACATAGTTGCCTTGAGTGAAGTCTTGGAAATCATAAGCAAGGTGGCAACTGGATAATTATCTTCATAGAAGAATGTTAAATTAGATTAATTCTTTACACAAAGTTGGTGATAAATTGCTTCAAATTTGATCAGTACAAAGATTATGAATCAATAAATTTGAAGATTTCAAAGTTAATAGTGGTCATTTCATGTATTTTTCTTAAGCTATATTAATTATGGAGGTGCTTGTGTGTGCAGAGTAAAAAGGAAAATGAAGTTGGTAAAGTAGCACACATCATCACCTGGGTAATTTGAAAGAAGCAATACATGTGAGTTAAGGCATGTGAATTTAATGAAAAATAATGTGATCGTGTTTCAATGTCATCATGACATTCCTAGTTCATTAATGTGGTGCAACACGTCAAATTAGAATTGCTAGCCGAGTATTTCACAGTTGCAATAAAATTTTATCGGAAGGGTGGTGACTAATGGTTCTAAATCTATATTTAAATTTGGTGATTAAATTTTTCATTGCTAAATTTTAATTTATGCATGTTTTCTAATACATAGCAAGTTGTAGTTAGCTAGGATTTGGCATAAATTGGTAAAATTTAGCCAGAAATACACACCAACAAGGAATTATTAAATGAATTTTTTGTAAGTAGTGAATTTATGAAGGGATTTGCATTGAATGAAAATTCAAAAGGTAGCCTTCACTACCACTATAATTCCCAACCTAATAGCAAGCTTCATTGCTTGCAAGTTGAAAATGAGCTATCATTGAAATATCAAAAGAGAAAAATGAGCTATCATTGCAATATCAAAAAAAAAATCAACTCTTTAGGCTATCCAAATATCTCTATCGGGGCTATAGACGCCTGACTAGTAGTAGAGATATGTTTGGGTAGAAGTAGAGAGATAACCTTGTCAGGGCTATGGATGCTTGACTGGTAGCAAGGCTTTATCTCTAGTTGGCTTTGGACGATTACCATATTATGTAGTTCAATGTCAATGAACTGATTCTTTTCATTGAATTCTGAAAATTGGAATTAATCAGAGCACATACAAATGTTTCCAGGGGAGTTTTAATTTTTAATGCTAGAATCTAGGTAATGGTAAAAGTTATTATTTTAAAATACACATAAATTATATAATTTATAGCTGGTGATTTAATCTCAAGTTTTGGTTTAAATTTTTTTTATTGGTTGCAAGTTGTGTGGTCTCACAACACATCCCAAGTGAAAAATATAACTCTTATGGTAGGAGCTAGCTAGCTAAGAAGATCACTGGAGGTAAAGAGAAAAAATAAATCTTTAATAAAAGAATACTTTGTAATGTAGTGTTTTGGGTATCAGATACCGGGAATCAGGAATGCTTGAAAAGGAAAAAGGTAACACAAATGTGAGCAAAATCTTCTAATCTAGTAGTTGAGATTTGGTAAGATGGAAGTTCTAGTAAAAATGAAGTCCAGTAAAAAAATCATGGGTGAAGATAAATAATGGGTATTGGGTACTAGGTAGAGATGTTAAGTGAAGTTTTAAAATTATAAGGTTATCCAATGAGTCTGATAGTCTATTAACCTGGTATATGAAAGATAATCATGCAAGGATTTGTAATATGCTAGAAAGTGTGTTATTTATGAGAAATTTATGTGATAACAATTGAATGATGGTTTTATTAACATGAGATGTTTGTAAATGTTTTTTTTAAAGGGATTTAATGAGTGGAATTTGTGATTATAGGTGATGCATAGTTAGGATATGGGTGGTTAGGAAAATTTAAATCACAGATAGAATTATATCTAGATCACATTGTTTACTCTGGGAGGTTATAAGGAAAAGGGTTTTGAGTCCACCGAAATGCTAGAGATCCTGACATTGTACATATGGTGGAGACAAATTTCAATCTTTGGGGAAGCCCATTCTTGAGAGTAGAAAGCCCAGAGCAGAACAAAGTGTGGGAATAGGGTGATAAAGCAATCGTTTTGAATATATGGGAAAGTACCTACAAACTATATCCTGATTCAAGTTATTTTCCTGGTGAAAATAAAGGATTAAAGCCTAAAGTGCTTCAATGTGAGATTGGAGTTGACCTTCATTGACTTCAATTGCAATTCTCTTACTAGTCACTACATTCCACATGCCTTGATGTGATTCAAAACTTGGATTTCCTCTCATGTATTTGTTTTATCCTATCTATTCCTTACCTCTATAAAAGGCTAGAGGATACTATTTTTTTAAGTTAAGTTTAGAATTTGTGGATATCGGAAGAGCCAAAAATTCTTTAAGTATTGATCTTTTTTACTATTTTTAAAATCATTCTAGTCTAAAAACTTTTATGCATGTAGATGTTAATCAATATTGACGCCAATTTCATAGCTACGTATCTCATGAATCTTTGTAGTTGGTTTTGTTAGTTCAGCTGAACAAGACTGTGTGTTGCATTATTTAAGGGTGCATGCATAACCTACTTAGTGTCTAAACTAAAACCCCTCTCTTTAAAAGCTCACACTATTTTATATGTAGCTATGAAATAATTTGGTGAAGTATTTAAAATAGTTTTCTTTGATTTGGTTAATTCTTTGGGGCATGCATGGAGAAAAACTAGGAGAAATTTTAACGTATAGTATTTTTATGCTTTATTTTAGAATACATATTTAAATTCTAGAAAAAAATTAAAAAAATAGATGAATGAATGGATATTTACTGAAAATATTTCATTTCATATGAAATTGTTGAATGCTTAAAGCTAAATCTACTTAAGTGATCACAAAATTGTTGATGTTCATGAAATATTATTTCAAATCTTTTGATTTCATGATATTATTTTATGATCTAACTAAAAATCCAGTGTCTAATACATATGATTTCAAACAAACATATTCCCTTTGAGATTAACAGTAATATCACATCATACCCTGAAGTGAACCTAGTACTATCAAGACCTGACTACCGGAGACTTGGGATTGAACTAAGCTAACCTTTGTCCTATCATACAGATCCCTTAGGGCTGCCTTTGGTTAATTCTTTCAAGAAGGATAGGTTCTTCGTGGTTTGTCTGTGAAGAATATATTTTCCCTGTTTCTTCGAGTAACATTGTCATCAACATTTACCAGTCACCAAAAGTCAATTTCTGAAGGTTGTTTGGGAGTCATTCACCCATGGGAAAATGGGTCTTTTTCATGTTTTCTAAGAAAATTTTGGGAGCCTATGATATTGATATTTAGCTTATGATCAAGTCCAAATTTCAATGTCAAAAAATTGAGAATTGGATTTGTAGGTTAGATTCCATGATTTGACAACTTTGACAACTTTTGCAAATTTGATAACTTTTCCAATCTTGCACTTCAAAAGGTCTTCAATGCTTCTTCAACCTAAATATGCAACACACACAGAAGAGGGAAATTTTATTTTGTTTTTGGTGAACGGGGGTTTGCCTTGGTCAAACCCCACTTTTGGTAGTCAAATCTTGAATTGAATAAAATATGAAAGAGGGAATGAAGAATGAACAAAGCTATCTTACCACTCAAAAAGTTCCCTTCAATGAATCTTTGAATGTAGATCTACAAATTGCATGAAATGGCTTCAATGGATGTGGATCTTGATACTTTAATTGATTATTTGAATACTTCAATTAGATATTGAAACCTACATCACAATGTTAGCTCAAAAAACATGCATGATGCAAGAAGACTTTGACATGATGAGTATATCTTGAATAATGGAATAAATATATAATATATTTGCTCTTGAATGCACTTGATCATCACCTTTTCTCTTTAATCTTGAAGTTTGAGCTCAAAATGCTAGGTTGCTTCCTTGAAAAACTGAGACTTGATTTGATAAAATAACCTTATATTTATAGGTATGTATCCTTCATTTCATGAAATTCAAGCACTACTGGATTTGACACCATTTTTTGATGGGTGTTCGTCAGTCATTCGACAAATCTTTATCAGAAGAGCGACACAATGGCAAAAATCTTTCCATCGCTATTTTTTCATCACAAGTCCGACGATAAATTAAAAGTAAAAATAACGGCGAAGAATTGTCAGTTGACAGCATCGTGAAATACCTTAGGATTTTGTCGAAATATGGACGAAAACTTTGTTTATCCATCGACGAATTAGACCAGAAGTTCGTCGCCAGTTCGACGAAACGAGCAAGCAATAGCGTCGAAACAACATAAGACATTCATCAAAATTGCGATGAAATACTTAGGTAGTAGCATCGAAAGAACACCAAAAATTCGTAGAAAGTGCGACGAAATTAGCAAGGAGTAGCGCCGGAAGAACACCAAAAGTTTGTCGAAAGTGCGATGAAATTAGCAAGGAGTAGCATCGGAAGAACACCAAAATTTCATCGAAAGTGCGATGAAATGGGTAGGGAGTTACGACGAAATCTTCGTCATAGCTATAGCAACTTCGTCGAGCCTTTTTGTTGATTCGTCGGTGATTGTCATCAAAATTGCAACAAAGAAGCAAAATTTAAAAAAAAAAAATATTCATGGAAATGTACCATTGCAGAGACTGACGACTGATCATACATATAGACTGCATATTGGTTTGATGCTTCAAATGATGCATTTCTTATATTGAAAAGTGCATTACCTTATTGAGCTTCTCTTTGTTTTGAGTATAGTTTAATATTCTCTACTTAACAAGGCCAACCAAGTGACGGTGGAAGCTCATTTGGCCCCTCCCCCCCATCACATTACTCTCAATTCCCCATACCCAATCATATAACATTAATCATTGATTCATCAATAACATATAACATTCATTCATTCAGCCATTAATAACATATAGCACTCATTAATTAACATATTCACATTCATTCATTAACATATAACATTCATTAATTCATCCATTAATAACATATAACATTCATTAATTAACATATTCACATTCATTCATTAACATATAATATTCATTCTTTCAGTTTTTACATATTATCAAAAATATGGTTGTCATGATATGATTACAATCACTTTTTTTGTTTCTTTTTCAAAGCTACATAAAGCTGAAGTGGAGTATCATTTTCTAAATCAATATATGTCCCCCATTTAGTTGTTCTACCCTCTGCGTGATCTTAATGTACACGTAGTCATCTGCTCATGATGTGGACACTGCTTCAAGGGGGGTTCTGCTATAATAAGAAAGAAATGTTAAACTGATATGTTTTATTATTATTGTTACAAGTATTTGATTAATTAAAAGAACATTAGAGTGGTTCTCTTTACCTGATGGGTCCACATCATGTTTTTGAACTTTTGTTATAGACTCATGCTCAACATGTTGAACACCCTCTAAATCCTGATCTATAGTTGAAACACGAAAGGTTACATTAATTAATACACCAATTGAAATTAAATAGGTTTAAGAGAACATGAGGGTGGTCCTCTTTACCGGATGGGGCCACATCATGTTCATGATCTTCTCTAGCCTAATCATGCTCAACACGTTGATCACGGTCTACATGCTCTAAATTTGAAACATAAAAGGTTACATTAATTAATACACCAATTGAAATTAAATATGTTTAAGATAACATGAGGGTGGTCCTCTTTACCAGATGGGGCCACATCATGTTCTTGATCTTCTCTAGCCTGATTATTCTCAACACATTGATCACGGTCTACATGCTCTAAAGTTGAAACATGAAAGGTTACATTAATTAATACACCAATTGAAATTAAATATGTTTAAGAGAACATGAGGGTGGTCCTCTTTACTAGATGGGGCCACATCATGTTCCTGATCTTCTCTAGACTAATCATGCTCAACACGTTGATCATAGTCTACATGCTCTAAATTTGAAACATGAAAGGTTACATTAATTAATACACCAATTGCAATTAAATATGTTTAAAAGAACTTTAGAGTGGTCCTCTTTACCTGATGGGGCCACATCATATTCTTGATCTTCTCTAGCTTGATCATGCTCAACATGTTGATCACACTCTACATGCTCTAAAGTACGGGATGCACACCATGACCTTCATCGCACATTCTGCTCCACCCTCACCAGGCTGCATTCCAATGTCATGTGTAGTATATATTATCATTGCTTCAATGTTTAAAACAAATAGGCATGTAATTACTTTATGGTTGAAATTAATATTGAATAGATTGCACAAGTATTCAATTTTAAATAAACTTTATTGAGTTTATTTACCTATGTGTCAGATGCAATGGAAGATTGTGTTTGCCCAGTCAAGACTCTTAGGCATTGACCCGGCTACATAGCCTTGCGGGAAGGCAATCTTGGGTCCTCTTACAGTGGGAACTCTGTTGAATTTAGAGCCCTACATTTTTGTAGAAGATCATAATTTTGCTTCTATGGTGTGATAAAACCAAAATTGTTTTCAATTTATTATAATTTGGATGCAATATTTCATTTATTGATACTTACAATTCGTGTGGCTAATTGCATATAACCACCAGAGCCAAGTTTGTATTGCCCGTGCTTTTCTAGTCTTGCCTTTGTTGCCTTCGATGTGTCGGGCAGCCTATGAAAAGTTTGAATATATTAGATTATGTAAAAAGAAAGAGTAATCAGTATATAATTACATTGTTGATAGTATCACACATAGCATACTACTTTTTAAAAAAAAATTAATGGCATTTCCATAGCGTACAAACATTGAGAGCATATAAAATCTGAGTTCAATCCATGAATTATAGAAATAGATATTTGTTGGTTATATTCATATAAGCTGGGATTACATTGCACAAAACATAC
>VDFB02353493.1:296352131-296408653 GCA_007258455.2 Sequoia sempervirens
GACACATCATGTTGGATAAATATCATCTCATCTTATATACCATCAAAATAAATATACTGTCATGGTACAAAAGAATCAGATCAAGTGTGTATCAAATGCATAAAGTACAAGGGCCCACTAGGTTATCAAAAATGAGCCCATGGGGCACAAAATAATCCTATCTCTGATCAAAACTAGGGCTAACCCTATTACTTGCTACCCTCGCCACTTGCTCTCTCTCTGTGGTCCTCTGCAGGTCTGTGGCCTATCCTCTGTGAAAATTCTAGGACTCAATCTACTCTTGGCACAGACTGATAATAATGCATCCTATAATAATCAGCCTCCTAGATGACCTCCCTATATGATCAAAGTGGTACCATGCTCCGGGAGGACACAAACATGCTCTCAATTTTCTATCATCTGCCCATCTCTATTGTTGCATGTAGCTTCACAACCTATCTTTGCTGGAACGCTTGGTCCCACTCTACCCATAATTGATCCCTCTCAACTATAAGTAACTATATCTATGCGTGTAGTTGGAGTATCTGACCATCCCTAGGGTTTGGCTATAGGGGTGGCTGCATGGATGGTTATTCATGGCCCCCATCTCTAGGTGGTGTCGGAACCCTATCCTGGTGCTCGTGATCCTTCCTATACTACCATCCTAGGTCCAGATCTCACCTGGAGACATCCTGTCCCTCCTAGTCCACCTACAGGTCTAGGTGTGGCTGATCCTGTGGCCCCCTATCCTAATTTAGCTAATGAGGTAGTGGTCCTCCCCCTCCTCAGTCCCCATCTTCGTCCCCTTGGCCCCATCTTGCTCCCCTACCTCTGGCCCTGCGCTAGGAAGATGGTGTCCCTGACACTGTAAGTCTAAGAGGTGGCCTACACCAATCCCTTTATTCCTACGCAGTCCTTGCATCAACCTGCCCCTAATCATATGGCCATGGCCTGGCCACTAGCTACAAAAAAATCTGCACTACCTCATGTGCAGGTATGTATCGGCCCCAAGAGCTCTGGCTCATCATACGTGCAAATATAGTGACATACTGATCATCTGGCCTATCCTACAGCTCTTTGAACTGTCTCTACACTTTTCCTAGTAGGTACATCTCGAGCATTGTGTGATCTCTGCCCTGCATCAATCTATCTTGGCAAGCAAAAAAGAGTTGTTGCACATCATTGTACCACACGGGCCATCCAAGGTATGGCCGCCAGGTGAAGACTCGCATATCATCTAGAACTCTCCTCCAATGGGGAATCCCATGTTGTCTTGTATGTGTAAAGGAGATACCTCCTCTGTATCACCAGACAACTAGATCATTTGGAATGACTCTCAAGTGAAGCACAATGATGTGCTCCTAGGCCCAAATATGAAGGAGTGTGACTCTAGCCCCAATGGCTCGGCCGTCAAGGTATGTAAACTCATGAAGATCTCTATACAATGAGGTCAATAGAATTGGCCCCCAAACAAAGCATACTCATCACCAGACCATGTGCTCCCAAGCAAGCCCCCACCCAAGACTAAAGTATTGGCACCGCTAATCTGATGTAACAAGGTGAAAGGGTGACATGGCGAGCCTATAACACTCCAGCTCGATTTGACCCTCGCAAAAGACAAGCTCGCCAAGGCCCATAATGTCATAGTAGGCCTCCCTCCTGGTGTCCACATCATAAATCACATGCTCTCTATGGATGGGAAAATTTTGAGTCTGCCACACCTCTTCTAGTGTGATTGTTGCCTCTCCTGTCGGGAGGTGGAAAAAGGATGTCTCGTTATGCCATCTCTTAGCGAGTGCCATTATCATACCCAATTGTGTCCTCATAGGTGGTAAGTGAGAAATGTACCATAGTTTGATCACCCCTAGATGCTCCTACAGTTGCTTAGGCATGCTTTGCAAAACACCAAAAAATACCCGAGACCTATGCTTGTGTGAATGAAGTATCATCACCTCCTCCTGCATCAAGAAATACACTGCGTTAAAATTCATCAAAAATTGTGATCCTATCTTGTCTCAATGTACCCCAAACAACTTGCACATCACTATTTGTGGGTATGGCACAGTTTGAAAGTTTCAAACTACGCCACAAGGAGCCTTTGGCCCTCAAACTCCACTGTGGCATCACAGTTTGAGGTATGGTCCAGTTTAGCCCTAAACCCTAATTTGCAAAGAGGCCCGCCACGGTGCACTCTTCACATGTGGCTTTGTTTGGAGTTTCAACCCTAATTCTAAACTATGCTACGACAACGCTATTCGCGACACCGACATAGTTTGAGGCTGCACAACACAAAAAGAGACCTTCTAGTGGCGCTATATTGGACCGCTCCTAAAAGACCTAATTCCTAGGCTAATAAATGCACATAAAAATCAAAAAATAACGTCAGGTCAAGTTGACTCACTTGTGGTCTAGTGCTAGGTAGCCTTTGGTGTGTGTGTACTCGGTTTGAGATGTGCCGGGGGAGCTGTCATTGTGCCATCTCACAAAGGGGTCAATGCTCAAATCGCAGAAATCTCTAAAGGATGAATGTACAAATGAATTTGAAATGGCCCCTCGAGGCCTATTTAAGCCTAAAAGTTAGGGTTTTTTGACCTTGTTTAGCTGTATTGTTAGGGTTTTGGCCCCCCAGATCTATTTTTGTTTATCTGTGCACCATTTTGCATTGTTTTGGCATGTTTTTTAACCTTCTGGAGCCTTTTTGGACCTATCGGGCACCTTGTCCTCCTTTTTCGCAAGATCACCCAAAAAGTTGAAGTTTTCATCTAATCTCTTGAGGGGGTAGTGTATTGGCATGTTTCATTTACTGGGGCAGTAGTGGGGCAATTTTAAAAATTAGAATTTTTTTGAATTCTAATTGAGATAGTTTATTCTTTGAAATAAGGGTATGTGCAGGATCATGATGGGCCAAAAAGTACAGGCGATAGAAAAAGCGTGAAAATGGTTTATCTAATTTTTTTAACCCAAACATTTAGAAATGAAAAAGGGTTTTTAAAGGAGATTCTCAGCTTTTCCACCAATATGCAATTATTCTTTTACTTCTAGAAATTTAGTTAAAGTTAATGGCTTATTCATTTTCTATTTGAATTACAATTTCCCAAATTCCAATGATACCGATTAAAAACATCTATATAGTTAAATGGTATCACATTTTTTGAATCCAAAACATGTGTCACATTCTATTCTTCACATACTATAGATTTTAAAAATAAATTCCATGAAGTTTTCACCCAGCTAAGGGCCTATTATAATGAAGCTTATATATTTTTAAAGTTGTTGTAATAAAAAATCATAATTAATTATTTACTTGGAAAAAATTACATAAAAATATGTATCACACTCCGGGACATGAGTCTTCTACTTATATCTAATATCTTATAAAAATATTATTATTTATTGTTGTTAGTACGCATTTAGGCCACCTACTTCCTATTTTTTCCCTAAAATTTAAGTACTATTGCATTGAAATTTTAGATTTTCACCAAATAGATTTAAAAAAAAAAAAACCTAGTAGTTTAGAAACTACATTGAATTTTCTATAGATTCTATTTTTACATATTTTTGAGATAATATAGATAACTTATTCAAATTTTTATGTCAAGTTGTCTAACTCTGATTTTTCTAAATTTTTTACCACTTAAGGGCCTTATTTTTCCATGATGATCCTGCACATACCCACAATGCAGTGAATACTTTGCTTCAAAGAGGGGAAAAATGTAGACACGTAAAATGTACTGATTGACATTACACACTTGATCCTAATTTACTAACATCATTTCAACCTAAATCACCTTCTAAAGCTTGTCATCACTCTTCGTCCCTTAATTAAATAAATCATTATTTATCTGATTAAGTCATTCTCTTTTTAATCAAATTAATCAATCTGATTTAATTAGCCCTATGTCTTTATTTAATTAAATAATTCATTTTATTTGATTAAATCTCAAAGTCATCTTATTAAATTAAATAAATTAAATCTCTATTTGATTTAATCTAACATCATCTTCTTTAATTAAATAAATCAAATCCTTTATTTAATTAAATCTAAATCACATTCTCATCTTTTGATTTAAATCAACCCATAAATCTAAATCAAATAGTCACATCATATAATCCCTCATTAAATTAATTAAACCTTGATCAATTTAATCTTAATCTCCAAATTTCTCTATATTTTGCCACTTGCACATGAAAATGCATTTAATGGAATTATTAAATCCCTTTTTTCTTTCAACTTGGCATCTTTAGGGGAATATTCCTCCAAGTGTATTTGTCCTTACAACAAGACATTCATTCCCTCTTACATGTCCTTGTGCATTGAGCCAAGTGGCATTTAATTCATTCTTTTTCCCTCTTGCATGTCATTTCACCATTTTCAAATTCCACCTAATTCCATTTATTGTGCACATTCATCAAAATTTTCTCAAGCTTCCTCCATTCACATCTTGACAAGTGGAACTTTCCCATTGGATGTTGAATGATCCCACATTGCTCCATTTTTCTCATTCAAGCATCTCTATTTTCATCTATTTTATCAAGATCTTAGCTAGGTTATGCAGATTTTTCATCATGGAGCTCAATTGAATCTTCACCAAAGTGGATCACTCATCAACATTGCATCATAGGAGTTGGGAAAGGGCCAATTTCCACATCAAATTGGCACCAATTCCCACATGGGATCAAGATTTTTCTTTACATTGAATAAGATTTTATATCTTTTATTTATATTTGCTTATGTTCTTCATCTCATTTCTTTTTCTTTGCAATTTAAATGGATTTCATGGGGAATCTTGCTACTAACTTGCATATGATCTAATATTGTGTTTATTTCTTGTATTTTGTAGTTCTAGGATTTTTCTACACCTTCCATCTGAAATGGTCATGTCACCTGACCAACATCCAATGTATGCATCTGTAGTTGCCAACCAAGGCCTTCCAAGAAAGATAGGATACCCGCCTAGTGTGGCCTTAGGAGAAAGAATCATAAAATTTGTTGGATATTCCTAGGAGTCTAGAAATACCACAATATCCTCTACTACACCATCAGGCTTAACAGTAGAGCTATCAACAAGCTACAAGATAGTAGGAGTAGATCTCATACTTGCAATGTTTAGTTGCTGCAGGATTTCCTTGGTCATTACATTGATTGTTACCCCTAAATCAATTAGAGAATTCTTCACTTGGATCTTGTTTATGACAATTGCTACCACAAGACTACATGGGTCATTATCCTTGGGAATAGTCATTTTTCCTAGCATGATATCAACTAGCTGGCCCACCACATGAACTATAGTTGGGTCTCTCTTCTTCCTTCTTTCCTTCTTAAGAAAAGCTTCCTTGATAGCTTTTACATAGATTGGAACATCCTTTATGGCCTAAAATAGGGGTATCTGAACACATATATGCTTTAGCTAATCTAGGATGTCAAAAGTGGTATCCTCCTTTTCTTCTTTCTTCTTGACAACTTCCAACCTCTGAGGGAATGGTGGTTCTTGTTCAATTTGCTTGACTTCAACTAGTTTAGGATTTTTAGGTGAATTTGGCTGAATGGGATCATTCAAAGGCTCCTCCTCTTCCATAGAAAGCTCAGTGATAATGGGTTTGAGAGGGCCTGATAGAGTGGTTCCTAAACACAGGTGGATATCACTTACACTCACATCATATGTAGGGAATTGATTTAAATCAACAAAGTATGCAGGCTACTACTATGGTTTGTTATTTGGATTGGGAATAGGTTGAGCTAGTATTTGAGTGGGTTTAGGTGCATTTGAGCTTGGATTAGTAGGTGGAGGCATTAGAGCAGGCTGCTAGGGCTGAGAAGGTGGCTGCATGTAACTAGTTTTTTGAGTAAGCCATTGTTGTCCTCTTCTCCATTGATTTGTTTGCTACCAATTTCCTGGAGGTGGTTGCTAGTGCCCTTGGAATTGCTACCAATTCCCCTAAGGTTTTTGCCACTAAGGTGGAGAACTTTGATGGTTGGGCCAAGGATTTGAAGGGTTACTCCAAGGTTGTGGTGGATATCCTCCATAACTAGGTGGATATGGGGGCTACCATTGGTTACCTGATGAATAAGAATTAAAGTATGGTCTAGCATAGGATAGTGGATCTGGTGGCATACCTTGTCTTGGATCCCAAGGCTTCCTTTGTGCAACATAGTAGAATTGGTCTTCTTCAATCTAAATTAGCTTGAACTCAAGTGAAATCTACTTTCTTTCCAGGTTAGCTACCATCTTACATCTACAGTCCTTCTTTTGTCTATAGTGTGTGCAAAACTCTTTCAACATCATCTCTACCTCCTCTTGCATCTTTTTCGCTTGAAGTGTATCTAGCTGAGTAGCTAGATTGTTGATAATATCTTGCTTGAAGTATTCCATCAAATGAGTGATCTCCATTCTTGAAACTCCACCGGTAGTTGACTTACCCATGGAAGATTGATAAGCTTTCCCTTTCTTTGAAGCTTCCCTAGAGTACTTCTAGCATATTTTCTTGATATCCTCCCAAGGAACTTGGGAGATATCTCCTCTTTCCATGAGGTCCAAGGCATCAGTGCAGCTATCATTGATTCCTCTTAGGAAAAACAACTTTTGTGAGTCCTCATTAAGTGCATGGTGTGGGGACTTTTGCAAGAAAAATAGGAACCTTGCAATGTAATCTTCCAAGCTCTTATCTTCCTTCTGCTGCATCCTGAAGATGTCACCTCCTCTCATGTCACTACCCCTATAGTATTCCTTGTATTTCTCAAGGAATTTTTTCTTCATGTATTCCCAAGTTTCCATAGTGTCCCTACCTAGGCTCATGAACCATCTTAATGCAACCTCTTTGAAAGTGGTGGGAAATAACTTAAGTTGATGGGAATCAACAATATAATCATAACTCCTGCAGAGTATGTCAAACTCAAATAAGAAGGTATTATGATCTTTTGTCACAAGTCCATAAAAATTGGGGAGTGTTGAGGCAGGAATGTTCTTGATGTTGTCAACTTCATTTTGATGGGAAATGGGAAAAGGAAAAGCTAGTTGGTTTTGTCTGTTCCTATTTGCATCACCCATGCTTGCTTGATGTGGTTCTAAGACAAAGGGGTTCTCAAGCTGATTTTGATCTTTCAAGGAGACTTCAGAGCTAGTCACATCAGGATATGCATTAGCAAAGTGGTGTGGATCTTCTTCCTCCTATTCTTCTGGTAGGTTCTGGTACTCAACTAGCTATAATGGACGAGGATTTTTAGGAATAAATCTCCCATAAGCATCCCTTCTCCTTCCTCTATGCATGCAGTATCACTCACTATCAACCAGCTCACACAAAGAATTGGTAAACAATTAGGGGGGTAATTACTTCCTAAATGAGGATATGCTAAGAACAACTTTTAGAAACACTACAACAAGAAAAACTACCAATGACTCCAAAAGACTTCCTAGCTTGACACCATCCTCGAAAATCGTGCCAAAAAATGTTGGCCTCCTACAATGATTTCATAACTAAGCCTTTACAACCATGATTTAGAGACTGGACATCTAACCTGAATAGCTATTCAATCATCATGAAGGTGCATTTAACTTTTCAACCTAGGGATGTGAACTTGAAATGGGTCAGCACAATATGTGCACTAGGGGCTCAAGTAGTCATTGCATTCTACAACTAAGAAACATAATACTGAAAGTAAATTGCTTAAAAGGAAATAAAGCAAATGTTGAATATCAACCAACAACTATGCTAAGCTGAAATGCAGAGTAAGAATGAAAATACTAGTGACAAATAGGAGACTACTCTATCTTCTTTGGCTATAGGAACAATCATAGAATGAAATTCTAGTGGCTGCACGAAGAGTTGATGCTAGATTTCTAAGTAAGTACTAAACAACAAGTAATGCTAAACTAATGCTAAACTACGAAGACAAATTAATCACCAAGTGGGCCCCCTTGGATAAGTATCCTCTAAACTAATAAGAACTTAGATTCTCGAACTCAAAACATTATTTTATTCACTGTAAATCATGCATATAAAGAATAATGCATATGTATTACTAAAACTAGAGAATGAGAGTACAATATCAAATCATGCAACCTCTTCTTGAAGAAGGAACATCAAATCATTATTTATACTACAACTAAACAAGGCAATCAACTCCATGACTAGGAGGACACCATTTAGGGAAAACAAGGGAAAGTAGAGCGATGGCGGTTACACATGCATGGAATCTGGTTAGACATGCAAGTCAAGTGCAGATCCATCAGAACAGTAATGCCCATGCATGCTCGATCATTAAGGTCCACTAAAAGGTGGTTACATTCTGTTGCATGAAGAATCTTTTCTACCGGTTGCCTTTGACTTGGAGCGATTCCTCAGCTAGCGGTGTCTTCCTCAACTTGGTGTATTAAATCTGCATGTCAAGGTTAGTATGCATAATAACTGCACATCTATAACCACTCGAAGAAACATTCATTTATCACATGCAAAATCAATATAGATAACCCACATATTATTCCAAATATCATTAAATCTTGTAGAGATGGGGTAATATCAAATGCCAATGGTTTGAGGGAAACATTATTCCAATACCAACACTTAAGCATTAAATTCCATGACATCTATGAGAAAATAGACTATAGATTCTACCCAAAGCTAGACCAAAAACTAGACCAAAAACTAGGCTCATCAGCAGGTTCCTTGGAAGAAGTTTAACAACTTAAGGTGATCTGGGATGGAAAGTTACAAGAAGGATAGTTTGAGATTTGATGGAAAAAATTATTCTTTGTTGAAGACTCAAATGGAGTGCCATCTGAGATGCATTGGTGAACCCTACTAGAACATTACAAGTAATATGTATATTATTCCACATAATGGTCCTACTACTTTTGTTGCGATAAGAGATTTTGAGTATAATATCCGGGCTAAGGAAGCTTTGTTGAGTTCTTTGATTGATTCTGAGATGAAAAATGTTATGGATCTGAAGACTACTCATGAGATCTAGAAAAAGTTGGAAACCTTGTATGAAGATGATCCTAATGTGAAGATTTCTAAGTTGCAGAGTTTGAAAGGGAAATATGAAAGGTTTAGAATGGGTGATGATGAGAACATTAATACTTTCATGAAAAGAGTGAATGAACTTGTGTGTGGTATTAGATGTGTTGGTGGAAAGATAGATGAATCTGAGATTGTTGGTAAAGTGCTTATATCCCTACCTAATTCTTACAAAGTCAAATCTAGTGCTATTGAAGAGCTCTAGACTGTAACAAACATAACCAGAGATATGTTGGTTGGTAAGCTGACTACTTTTGAGTTGAGAAAATTTGGTGATGCCCTTCCCAAGGTTGAATCTACACTTAAGGCTACTACTTATGGAAGAGATAGACATAGATATGATCTAAGTGAAACCAAACAAATTGAAGAAGAAGAAAGAGAGGTAGAAGAGTTGGAAGCACTTATTGTCAAAAGAGTACTGAGAGGAAAAGGTAAGTATCAAGGAAAATTGCCTCTTAAATGTTTTTCTTGCAATAAGATAGGTCATTTTGCATCAAAGTGTCCAGAAAGAGTTGCTAAACCAAAACATAACAAGCCTATATTCAGAAGTGTTACTATGTTGCTGATGAAGGCGTGATAGATGATGAATATGACAAGGGAAATAGAAGTGATGATGAATGGGTATTTATTGCTATCAAGGAAAATAATCTTGTATCTACTAAATCTGTTGGTTGTACAAATGTGGAGAAGGCCATAGCTACTTGAGTTGAATAAAAAGATGAATGGGTAATTGACAGTGGATGTTCACATCATATGATGGGAGACAAAAGTAAGTTTGGAAGCTTGGAAAATTATGATGGTGGTGTTGTGAGATTTGGTGATAATATAGCTAGTGTGATCCGTGGAAGAGGTTGCATTTCTCTTGATGGTAAGCATAATACTGATGATGTTCTGTATGTGGAAGGATTGAAGCATAATATTTTGAGTGTTGGTCAAATGGTTGATAAGGGATACAATCTTCAATTCAAGGATGGAATGTGAAAAATATTGAGTTCTAGAAATGAAATTGCATCAAGTACAAAAAGAAAAGGTAATATCTTTCACTTGAGTGTTACTAGTAAAAGTTGTTTGATTGCTAGAGTTGATGAAAGTTGGTTATGGTATAGAAGATTGTGTCATATTAACTTTGATAATATTGTCAAGATAAGTTCCACTAGGGCTGTGAGAGATCTACCTAAGTTGGTGAAACCTACTAATGCAATATGCAAGGAATGTTAATTAGCAAAGCAAACTAGGATTTCATTTCAGAGTAAAAAGCATTGTTTAAATGAATTGTTAGATCTTGTGCATATTGATCTTTCTGGTCCCTCTAAGGTCAAAATTTGAAAAGGTTATAGGTATTTCATGTTACTCATTGATGATTATTGTAGAATGGTATGGGTTACTTTCTTAAGGGAGAAATCTGAAGCACTGGAAAAGTTCAAGATATTTAAAGCTATGGTTGAGACAGAGATAGGTTTGAAGATTAAATTTCTGAGATCAGATAGATGTGATGAATTCACTTTCGGTGAATTTAATACTTTTTTTGAAGAACATGGAATAAAGAGACAATTATCTGCACCGCAGACCCCTCAGCAAAATGGAGTGTGGAAAGGAAGAACAAAACAATTGAAGATGTTTCTAGAAGTATGATGTTGGAAGGAAATGCCCCTCATATCTATTAGAGAGAAGCTATGATTACTACTGTGTACACACTCAACTAGGTACAAATCATAGGTGATATTGGTAAGACCCATTTTGAGCTATGGACTAGTCAAAAGCCTACTATTAAATACTTCAAGATATTTGGAAGAAAATTTTATATTAACAGAGATGAAGCCATAGGAAAGTTTAATGCTGGGAGTGATGAAGGTATCTTTCTGGGTTATGCTACTAAAAATAAGGCCTACCGCTGTTACAATAAAAGATGGAAGAAAATGGTTGAAAGTGCAAATGTCAAGGTTGATGAAGACTTAGGTACACTATCCAGAAACTGTGGATATGACTTTTATGATCAAGATGACTATACAAACAAAGGAAAGCAAGTTCAGACTACAAATCAAGTGCAAATCAATCTAGTAAATCAAGAAAATGAGGAAGAAGAAGAAAGTAGTGAAGTTGCAAAAAAGAGATCAGAAGAGCCTAAAGTTGAAGAAAATCCTAAGAAGACTCTGAGGTATGTAAGATTGAATCATTCAGAAGATCATATTATAGGTGATAAGAACAAAGGTGTCTAGACTAGGAGAAAGATTGCTGAAGGGTATTGCTTGATTTCAAAGACTAAGCCTACTAGTGTGAATTGAATCATGTAAAGATGAGCATTGGGTTGAAGCAATGAAAGAAGAGTTAAAACAGATTGAAAAGAATGATACATGGATTCTTGTTCGTAGACCTAAGGATAAGAATGTTATTGGAACCAAATGGGTCTTTAGAAACAAACTGAATGAGCAAGGGGAAGTGGTTTGAAATAAAGCAAGATTGGTACGTAAAGGATATTCACAGATGGAAGAAATTGATTTTGAAGAGACCTTTGCCCCTGTTTCTAGAATTGAAGTTGTAAGATTATTTCTTTCCTATGTTTCTCACAAGAACTACAAAGTTTATCAGATGGATGTAAAATTAGATTTTCTAAATGGTGAATTGGAAGAAGAAGTGTATGTTGAGCAACCTGATGGATTCCAGTTGATTGATAAAGAAGATATGGTGTGTCAGTTAAAGAAAGCATTGTATGGACTCAAGCAAGCCCCTAGAGTATGGTATGCAAGATTGGACAAGTATTTGTTAATGAAGCTTGGATTTAACAAAGGAACTGCTGATAGTAATCTATATTTCAAGATTGATCATAATAAAGATTTGATTGTTGAAGTCTTTGTTGATGATATCATTTTTGGAGGGGATGATGGTTTGTGCATGAAGTTTGCTAATGAGATGCATCTAATGAATTTGAGATGTCTATGATTGGTAAGATGAAATTATTTTTTGGATTGCAAATTACTCAATTAGATAAAGGAGTTTTATATCTCATTCCAAGTATGTGAAGGAATTGCTAAAGAAGTTCGGTATGGAAGATTCAAAGCCAGTTGGTACACCCATGGTGACTAGATGCAAGTTGACAATAGAAAATGATTCTCCGAAAGCAAATCAAACAAGATACAAATCAATGATTGGTGGATTGATGTACTTAACTCAAACTAGGCCTGATATCATGAATGTTGTATGTATTGTTGCAAGATTTCAAGCTAATCCGAAGGAATCTCATGTGACTGTTGTAAAGATAATTTTCAGATACTTGAAGGGAATTGTTGATCTTGGCCTATGGTATCCTAAAGATGATGATCTAACCTTGAGTGCCTTTACTGATGTTGACTGGGTAGGAGATGTGAATGACAGAAAAAGTACTAGTGGTGGAGCATTTTTCTTCGGTAAGAAGCTAATTTCATGGTTAAGCAAGAAGCAAAATGCCATTTCCTTGTCTACTGCAGAGGCCGAATACATTGTTTTTGCTAAAAATTGTACTTATTTCTTTGTGGCCGACTTGTAGTGATGAAATTTCTTGTTGCAAATATATAAGAGCGATTTTTTATTCGAATTTAAGAGTGGAAAATGGATGTTGAATGTGTGTGTGCATGAATAGTGTTTTAAATCATTTGAAGGAAGAGTGGAGTGTGAAATAAAGTGAAGAAGAGTGGAGAAGTATTCATGTGCTTAATTGGGACTGTAATCAGGCATTAGCAGATGCTATTTTCTTAGTTCAAAATCTAGATGGCTGTAATCTGAATCTCTTTGTAAGATAGTGTATCTTCCTTTGTAATTGAGCATTGAGCTCTAGGTTGTGTGCCTAAATGCATGTGCATTCCCCATATTTCATTTTCATTAGACTTTTAACAGGGTATAATCTTTTGGACTGACCTCGACCATGGTTTTTCCCCTAACAGGTTTTCCACGTAAAAAATCTTGGTGTTATGTGTGTTTTTGATGTGTTGATGATTTATGTTTTCATGGTTAATAATCAAATCTGAGAATAAGGTTAATAAGTTGGATAAGTTTTGAATTTTTATGACAATTGATTCACCCCCCCTCTCAATTGTCTACCCTTGTATTGCCAATAGAAATGTGGTATGCCTAATCTACGGTCATTAGGCTTAGAATTGATGATGCCTTGGTTGATTATCTTCTAAAAAAGGGTATTACTATTTCAAATGTTTCTAAATCATTATCAGATGATCTGATAGAAGTTGTTGAAGAAGGGTTGTTGTGGGAAGGTTTTGAAGGACATAAGTTCCAAGCTATGATTAAGATAAGGTGTGTTAAATCTAAATAGAAGTTATCCAAACACATTGGTGAGACGAGAGAATGCATTAAGGAGAAGTATGACATCTATAGGTATTGTCTCCAGTGGCCTACTACTATTGATAATTTTAGAAGTAGAATTGAAGCTATTGAATCTGAATTGAATGATATTCAGAAGTGTTTTTTGACTTCTTCAAGGATAAATATGGAAAATAGAGAATAAGAGTTGGAGACGTGCAAGCTGAGTTATTGTCTATTCAGAGATAGAGGGAATATTTGGTTAGAACCTTCTGATTGGTCAAATAAATTGTTGAGGTCTGGTTGGATCATCTCTCTGAGATAATTTATCATGTAGAGGATTGTGAATGATAGTGCCTATCTTTGGACTGGTCATCTTCATTTATGCTATTCACTCTATTGGATAGTATGTGTGCCAGAATGGTTTCTATAGTGCTAGCTTGGAAGAGGATTCTTCCAATTGTGAGAGAAAGGTACAAGAAAATATTTCATGTGAAAAGTGTAATTTTTACTTGATCTCTTGAATGTTCTTATTTTTTCCTTTACCTTTGATGGCAAAAATGGGGAGAAAATGAAGAGAAAAAAAAAGTATTGAATTGCTTGAAAAAGGGGGAGTTTGGAGTTTTTTTTCGGGGGCTTTTGTTCTTTTTCCATCAATGCCAATAGGGGAGATTGTTGAGAAGTTTTTGAGATGATTTAGCATTGTTTTCATTGATGTCAAAACCTAGATCTAGAAGGTTGAGCTCCGGATAATATACAAAAATGATCTATCCTATCGTATGCTTTGATGTTGTGTAGTGTGGATGTTATCTTTGATCTTGATATGGTAGTACTTATTTTTGGGACATCTATGGAAGACAGTTAATGTAGAATAATGAATTCTAATCTTTTGATGCTAGTTGTTGTGCTCAAAGCTTACTCTGGGTAACCTTGCTATCTGGAGATTCATGTAGCATGTTACAAGTTTTGGTATATTGTGTTTCTCTAGTTGATACTAAAATTGATGATAATCAAGATTTGGTCTTAGTTGTGGCATTCCAATTGGCTTTAGAATATATTTTATGTAGTTCAAAGTTGGCTATCTTTTGATAATTATGTTATGTAATGAACCTATCTTATGTATGACCTATTTATGGGTCCCTTGGTAACATGGTAAGAAGATATTTATGTGTGACCTATCTTTTGGTTCCAGTGCTAGCGTGCAAGGCCTTATTGAATATTTCAAGGTTGTTCCTCATGCCGACATGTTTTTTAGTGATCTAAATTCAAATTGTGTTTGGCCAACTTAGAAGAATATGAAGACATTGTGTCTAGTCGACTGAGGAGATTATGGAGGCATGGAATGGTATAAGTAAAAAGTTGTTTTTTCTTATGAAATGAGTAGAGTGGAGTATGGTGTGTGTGAGAAGATAAAATGGTGCGAAGGAAGAAGTAATCTGATTTACAATGGTTGTGCGAGGAAGGAGTGCAAAAGATTCTTGACTGGATCTACTACAAACAAATATAGTGCTCTTAATTAGAACTGAATTCATGCATATGTAGATGTAATTTAATTAGTTCAATTTTTGTTAGTGAGACTATTTTTTTTTTATATTAATCGGTCAGTGAGCCCACTAAAAGTGAGCCTTACCTGCAATGAGCAACTTGGTAGAGAACCCTTTGTAAAAATTATCTTAACCACTGTCACCTTAACTAGTGTTTTATAATTGAGAATTAGCATTCCCTGTGGTTTTTCCTTTCTTGGGTTTCCACATAAATTTTTGTGTTTATTATGCATGGTGTTGTTGTGTTCTTTCATGTTCATACCTGTTTGATTATTTTCTGATTGATATAAGCCTACTCTGACTTAATTAAAGAAAAGAAAATTATTTTATGATAATTGATTCACCCCCCTCTCAATTATCCAGACTGTTCAACAAAAGGGGGATATTGTTGCATGTATGAGCATTTGGAGTTTTCATTGATGTAAAAAATCTTGTGTTATCATTGATTTTTGTAGTTGAGTGAGATGGTTGCGTGGGTGCAGTTGATGCTTTGATTAGTTGCATTATTTTGTCATTAATAAAGCTATTGGTTTCAACCTCTAATGTTTCTTTGATAAGATTTTTTCTATGGTTGTGGAAGCATTGAAGATGATGAGGATGTGTCTCTGGTGCTTGGTTTCCAAGTGCTTTTGAGAAAATTTGATAAAAGAGGAAACAATGTGTTGCAATGGTATTTTGGGTGATGGAGTTGTTTTCTGGTTTTGCTCCATTTCTTCTAGGTTGAAGATATGCCTGTGTGGTTCAGATATGTTGATTAGAGGTGTTAAGAGATTCTATATCCATAATTTGGGCTTTTGGATCAATGTGAAGAGAGAGATATGTTCACTAGTGTGTGAATTGAGTTTGTAGTGTTGTTTGCAGTGGTTTCTCAGAGAAATGTATTTCTACACATTTCTCTGTGAGTTGATGTTTGGTCTTACGAATTTGGGAAGTTTTTCATATTGTTAATATCTTTCATAATCCAAGAGTGTTGATGATTTAGTGTAGTGTAGAGCGATTTTCATATGTCAGTGTGCATGGAAGGTAAACTGGGTGTTTAGGATGAATGTGTTTTACTGGTATGAGTTGGTGTGAAGAATTTTTTGGATATTAGGTGGTTCATGGATTTTTCCAAATCATCTAAAAGTTTTTTTTTGTGGTTTGCATGCCATCTTGATAAAAAGAGAAGCATGCACTTAATTTACCAATGGTGTTTACATGAGTAACGATCAACCTTGGTGTTTACACTACATGCGAAGGCATTTAATTATTAATGATGGTGTAATTTGGTGTGTGAGAGTTAATTTGTGTCTAAGCTATCTTTTATTATGATTCACTTTCATTCCAATTCACCATGGGAATGTTTAGTGGTGACCTATTTTTCAATTTTTTAAGTGTGATGCATGTGTGGAAAACTTGAAGATGTTTTTCAAGTCGTTGATGGTATAAATGCAAGATGATTTGATGTGAGATGAAGGTTGTTTTTGTGATAAGTGTTGTGATGTGAAATTAAGAGTAGTAGAGTGTAGAGATCCAAAATGCAGTGTGAGCTATAATGCAAGATTGCTAGATGCTATGTGCAGAAGGTTTCTTGATCTTTTCAAGAGTTGCTAATGATGTTGAGGTGTTGTGGTGGATTATCTTGTTGTTATGAGATACTTTTCTCATTTTAACATTCTTTCTTCTTTCTTCTTTCTATTTTGGAAGTGAGCCTTTCTTCTTTGGGAAGTGAGCCCTTCTAGTAGTGAGACCTATTGTAAGTGGTGTTGATATTACTTAGATTGTGAGCTAATATTCACTGTGGTTTTTCCCTTCTTCAGTTTTCCACTTAAATTTGGTGTTCTTGTGTGTATGATTCAGTTTCTATTATTTTCATTTCATGATTAATTCATCATAATAGATTAAGAGTTTAATGAATGAGTGTGGATCTAAGTGTTAATAAGGGATTCAAAGTTTTAGGTTAAAACTAACTCACCCCCCTCTCAAAATTCTTTTACATTTCAACAATATTTGGGACATATCATAAGTGATAAAGGAGTTTAGGTTGATGAGAAGAAGATCCAAGCCATTCTAGATTGGCCACCTCCTACAAGCTTGTCTCATCCAAGTGGTTACTTTGGACTAGGTAGCTATTACTAGAGGTTTGTTAGAGGATTTTCTCAATTTATGACACCGGGTATGTGCAGGATCATGATGGGCCAAAAAGTGGCAATATCATGAGTATGTGCAAGGTATGTGGTTGACGACTTCTTTTTACCCAAAATTGATGAAACGAAAGGGTTTTTAAAGGAGATTCTCATATTTCCACCAATATAAATTATGCTTTTCTTAGAATTTAATAAATATTTATTATTCATTTTCTATTTGAATTACAACTAAAGTCCTGATTGATAAGTTGATTGAAAAATATTTGTAGCTTTCAAGCAGTATCACATTTTTTGAATCTAAAACATGCATCACATTCTATGTTTCACATACTATAGGATTAAAAAAAAAAAATTGAATTTCATAAAGTTTTGACCAAGTTAAGGTGATCGACATAGGAGTTTTTATATTTTTAAAAAGTTGTAATAAAAATTAATAATTAATTATTTACTTGGAAAAAATTACAAAAAATTATGCATCACATCGAGATGAGTCCTCTACTTATATCTTAAATATTATAAAAAAATATTATCATTTTATTGTGGTTAGGGTGGTCAAACAAACACCTACTTGTTTTTTCCTTGAAATTTAAGTGCTATTGCATTGAGATTTCAAGTTTTCACCAAATAGATTTAAAAAAAAAAATAAACCTAGTAGTTTAGAAACTACATTCATTTTTCTACAAATTCTATTCTATTTTTGAAATAATATAGATAACATATTCAAATTTTTACGTCAAGTTTCCTAACTCTGATTTTTCTAAATTTTTTGCCACTTAAGGGCTTGTTTTTTCCTTGATTATCTTGCACATACCCCACCTCTCACCAATTTGACTAAAGTAGGAGCTTTTGAATTGATAGAAGAATCACAAAGGACCTTTGAGATGCTAAAAGAGGTAATGATTTCTTTTTTGGTTCTTGCAATTCCTGATTTCTAATTCCATTTGTTGTATCTAATGTGATGCTTCTGGTAAAGGAATTGGTGTGGTACTTTCTCATAAGGGACACCCCATAGCCTTTGAAAGTAGGAAGTTGAGGGTACATGAAAGAGGATACTCCATATATGAAAAAATGATGCTATCCATAATGCATTCCTTGAAGAAGTTTTAGAGATACCTATTGTACAGAAGATTGTGGTCAAATTAGATCATAATAGCTTAAATTTATTCTTGAGTCAACAAAACTTGAATGACAGATAGTAAAAATGGATATGCAAACTTTAATCCTATGACTTTGATATTGACTATGTCAAAGTAATAAAGAATATTGCGGCAGATTCACTCTCTAGGATACTTACTCTATGTCATGTATACATCACATCAATAGATTGGAAGGATTAAATCATGGAGGAATATTCCAGGGATCCTTTTGCTACTAGAATTCTAGAAGGTATGAAAAAGGATGACTAGTATGTGGTATCAGAAGATCTAATTATCTTCAAGAATATAGTGTTTCTGGTTCTTGAATCCAAGGTGAAAGAGAATATACTTGAAGCCTATCATAATGCACCTATGGAAAAGCATTCCAGTTTCTACAAAACTTATTGGTAGATCAGAGAAAGGTTCTCTTGGAAGGGTCTTAAGGAGAATGTTCTCACACATATTAGGGAATGCGTCACATGTCAACAAAACAAACGAGATAGAGTTTTTGGTTGGACTAATACAACTTCTTCCCATTCCAAAGCACAAATGGGAAAGTATGTCCATGGATTTCATTACTAGATTACCCAAGGTGCAAGGAAAATATTGTATATGTGTTGTAGTTGATGGATTGAATAAATATGCACATTTCTTTTCCATCTCTAGTGACTATAAAGATCCACAATTTGGAGAACTATTCTTCAAGGAAGTTTTCTAGCTGCATGGGCTCCCTAAGAAAATTGTAATTGACAGAGATAGCTAGTTCCTCATTTATTTTTAGAGAGGATTGTTTCTTTTAACTAGGAGTAAGCTCACTCCTAGGACTAGATACCATCTAAAAACTAATGTGCAAACCAAAATTATGAACAAATGGGTGGAAGGTTATCTATGGAACTATGCCACTAGAGAGTAGTCATCTTGGATCAAGTGGCTTCAATTGGTAGAGTATTGCTATAATACCACTCACCACATGTCAATTGGCATGTCTCCTTTCAAAAAACTCCATGAATATGATGTGTATATGTCTAAAAATGGTCATGATTAAGCTTGTTAATTAATTAAATATGATTTATTTAATTAATTCCTCTAATGTCATCTACATATAAATAAATTTAATTATTTATTTATATTGTTCATTTTCTAAATTCTTCTACCTCAATTAAATAAATAATTTTATTTAATTATTAACATTTCCATCTTTCGCTTGATTAAATTAAATAAATTTTTATAATTTATTTATATTTAATTATCATTTGGTTCTAAAGTTTAAATATTTTTTGAATATTTGAATAATGGAATATTCTCCATCCCATAATCAAATTAAAATATTAAATATTTTATTTAATATTTCCTCACCCTAATTTCATTTTTAAACATAATTAAATATGAGTTATTTAATTATGTAGGTTGCCATTTTTATCTCCACTTCCAAATTAAATAAATATATTTATTTAATTTCTAACTCATGCTAACTCCCCCTTCCAAATTCTTGACTCATCCTTCGGAATGGAAGTTTCCCTTTGAAACTCAATGACGAAAATTGAAAGAAAAGGGAAATCTTCCATCTTCTCTTCCACTTTCAAAAATCTCCTGTCGTCCATTCGAACAAGCTTAATCCAGACCGTCAATCAATTCAGCAAATCAAATCCATTCAAAAACTCTATAAATTCCAGTGCAAATCCAAGCCTTGGTTAATCATCCACATGTACACACACGCACTCACTTTTGCACACCTACGCATATCTACGTTCGCACACGCAATCAGCTTATGCATTCATATCAGTTTCAATATCACATCAATCTTCTCATCTTAGCATAGCTTTGCATTTAACATATTATGCATGTTTTAATCTCATTCTTTAGCTGTCATTTTGTTGAGCTTGATCTGCTGATCTGAGAGCTATCTGGAAAACAACAAAACACTGAAGTTAGAGGAAGATAAGATGATTTCGGGAAGCTGTTGTTATGGTTTGCATATTTTGTTTCCTTTTCAGCTTTTTGATTTAATGTCTTATTAATATGTGTTTGATTTTTATTTAAATTGATCCAATATTTCACACACACATAAAATGGCGCCCACCGTGGGGCTCGAACCCATGAATTTAATATTTTATGTAAGTTTCTATTGACAATTTCTGCGTTCTGGAATCAGCTTTCGGGAAAATTCTAACGTTTAGGCACATTCAAAATTTCCTAACGCGCATATGGGGTTTTTAACTTTTTGTATTGCAAGATTTTGGAGCGCATTCCGTAACTATTTAGGCGCATCTTGTAACTATTCCAGTGCATATTGTGACTGTTTAGGCACATTTAGTTTCTGTTTACGTGCATATAGAATCTTTCTTTCGACATACACATGAACTGTTTTAAAGCATTTTAATCTTACTTACGGTGCATATTGCATCTGTTTACGCACATATTGCATCTGTTTACGCACATATTGCATCTGTTTACGTGCATATTGCATATGTTCTGGCACATTTAGCTTCTGTTTCGGTGCATATATCTTCTAGTGCATAAAGCTTCTATTTGGGCGCATATAGACTATAACAAAATACATAATTCTGAGTCTGACGCCTTCCGCAAACAAAATTCTTTTTCTTTTTCTGAATTTTAAAATGAAGCAATCCTAGGGTAGCCACATCTGGATAAAATGAAGCAATCTAGGATATTCACCAAACAATGATTTATGCAGTTAAAATTGACCAATCTATTTTTGGTGAAGCAATATCTTCACTTAGATTAGATCATTGTGATTTGGAATTTAAAAAGAACATCTACTTGCTTTGAATGTGGCAATAGGTCTATGCTCTCCCCTTAGCTGGGTGATCAAAATACCAGACTTTTCTTTTTAGTTTTCATGCAATTTTACTATTTCAATTACATCCTTTAAAGAGCCTACCGTAGTAGGAAAAAGTACTCACCCTACGGGAATGACTCAAGTGGGTTCAAGCCAAAGCCAGGCTATTCTGCCCCACTATAAAATTTAAAGCAGATTTAGGGAAACCCTCTTTTTCTGGTAGTGTGCAAGATAACCATCCCCAAAACCTTTGTTCTAAAGGTTGGGAGGTCTCCTGAGGGAATTTATTATTGCCGCACCAAACGGAAATCCTTACTACGAACCTAGTGTAGTGGCCAGCCGAGTCAGTTTCCAAACATTCTAATAATCACAGTGCAAGGGGAGGGAAGAATCTACCCCCAAGATACTCACCATATAACTGCCAAGAACCATTTGCTCAGGGGATCTGGTATTCGCTTACGTAACTCTGAGTACGTGCCTGGAAAAGACAAAAACACGGGTGCCCCTTCGGGGGTGACACGGCTGTGTGAGTCGACGTAGTTCTAAGATGTGGGTTGTTGATTACTAGAATGACCTACTTGAGCATTTAAGAGTGAGTCTGTCTGAAATTGTCTTTCATGTGCAAAACCCATGAAAACATTTTATAAAAAATATTTTCTTGATCAAACACTTCATGTTAGTATAGGGCTTTAAGAACAACTATTTTCAAAAATGTTTGTTGTGTCTTCCATTACATTAATTCAGATAAAGAGATCATCCAAAAAGAACATGAAGAACAACACCTAAAAGCCACTTAAGAGTTTTTCATACCATTGGTTCAACAAAATTCCCATGCTTAGAGATGGGAAGTCAACAAAGTTTCCCAAGAAATCATTATCTAAAAGAATCAAAAAACCCAAGAAATTGTTAGGATACAAGAAAACACTACAAAAGAGAAAATTCTTGTACAAAATTCGACAAGTCTTGCTTCACTATTGAGGATTTCTTCATAGATATCAGGATTTTGTTAGAGGATTCACTGATGAATATGTTGCAGATCCTTTAGATTCTCAAGCTCATTATCAGAGATTAGCTCTATCACAATGGCATAATCATAACCAACCTCTTGAGTTTGACAACATACCCCAACCTTCTATAGAATATCCTTCACACCCCAGCCATATTCTTCAAAGATCTTGAGAGAATTTCTTTAAAAACAAAGATCAAAATCTTTTAGAGTGCAAATTTCAAAACAACTTTCTTATTTTTGGTTCAACTTCCCCAACAGGATTCTAAAATCCTTCATCATTTGGAAGCCACAATCAATAATTTAGGAGCATCCTTGATCTTATCATAAGATCCTGCATCTTATCAGATCATCATCATCGCACTTGTCAGAAATCGTGATCTAAGTCTAGAGGAAATTTTCAAATTCATATGCCTATCTCCACAAGATCTCAACACAATAAACTGAAGGATACAATCCAAAAAGAAATTCATATTCAAAACACTCAAGAAGAAGGAGAAAGCAGTAATCCCCTTTTCAGCATAAATCAAAATCCACTTTTCAATAACAACATGGACAATAGAGAAGAAAATCCTTTTCATAATTATAGAGATAAAAACCAGGTGGATAGTGATGAGGAACAAGATGAGGAACATCTTAGAGAGGCTGAACAAGATCCAAAATTCCATAAAGCTATTGAAAATATCTTGCAACGAGATAAGGAGAAATATTTTCGCTATCTAGCCGAACAAGGGGCTAAATTGCCTCACGACTTTGACACTGAAAACTTGAAAAACAAACCTAAAGAGACACCCCTTTCTGATCTTAGTGCTTTGACCCAACAAATCAAGGCACTTCAAGGACAAGTTAAAGAATTACAAGGGGGAACAACCACAAAGAAATACACTCTCGAGGACATTTGTCCTTATCCTTTCGATAGAAGTCTTAACATGATTCCTTTTCCCAAGCATTGTGAAATGCCAAAATTTGATCACTATAATGGGAAAACAGATCCAATTGATCACGTTAGAGACTTCAGGAATATGACATTAGAGTTCGCTCATGAAGATACTTACTTGATGCGACTGTTTCCTAGGAGCCTTGGAGTACACTCTATGGAATGGTTATCTAAGATGACACCTCCCGTCAGGACATTTGAAGAATTGATCAACCTATTCATATCACAATATACCTACAACATACAACATCAGATCACCATGATAGATCTTTGCAAGGTTGCACAGAAACCTAGTGAATCTTTCATTACATTTCTTTAGAGATGGAGAAGAATGTTTGCCAGATATCCATGTCCTGTTCTTGAAAAGGAAAAGATGGTTACTTTTATCAACAGTTTAAATTCAGAAATGAGCTATCACTTGAACTTACATTGTCCTCCTTCTTTTGAGAAAATGATTGAAGATGCCATAACCATCAAAAATTCTTTGGTCAAAAGAGGAATAATCAAACATGACAGAAAATCCTAGCTCATCTAACCATCACAATAATCAGGACATGTCAAAATTCTGGACTCGCAACAAAAATATGGTGAATGATGGTGTTGTTCATGCAAATCATGTCTTGACCAAACCATTTGTCCTCAGTACTCCAAACAGTCACAACAACAATGTCAACTTGATTGCAAATCATGGAAATAATCCTCCTCCTCCGAGGAACAATACAAATCAAAACTCTACTCCCCATCAAGGGACTTCCAACAACCAGGGTTACCGAGGAAACAATAACAATCACAATTCCTTAGGGAACACCTCGAATTCAAATCCACAAATATTTTCATTCTTCTCAAATATAAGAACTTTCACTTCATTGGGACAATCTTTAGAATCAACATTCAAAGAGTTGATGGCCAAAAATGTCATTACTTTGCCGCCTCAACGAAATTATGAACCCAGTGTAAGCCTCCATCATGGAATGAGGAATACTATTGTGATTATCATCAATGTAAAGGTCATCACACAAACAACTGCCAAGCCTTGAAGAATGCCATTCAAGACTTAATTGACAATGAAATCATTACAGTAGAAGGAAATCAAGAAACCAACGCAGACCACGAAGCATTTCATATTCCATTACCCAATTATCAAAAGGGTGAGTGTTCTGAAAAAAATGTGAATTATATCAATGATGATCATATAATCAATCATCTCTACTTAGATGACGAGTAGGTAAATATCATTAAAGTCAACAAGAAGGTGGAATATAGAGAAGTCAACGCAACAACAAGAGCGCAAGCTAAAGTTGTTTTAAAAGGCACCTCTTCAAAAACCACTGAACCTCCACCGCAACATCAATATGATTTGGTCAACCAACTTCGGAAAACCCCTACTCAAATTTCTATTCTGGACCTATTGAAGATTTCTCCAGCCCATAAGGAAATTCTTGAAAAAGCCCTTGTTGAAACTAATGTATCCACTGACCTAGATGTGAATCAATTTCAAGCCATGGTAGGACATTTTTCCTCACCCACTTTCCTTTCATTCTCTGACAAAGATGAAGTTTCCATAACTCACCCGCATAATTTATCATTGTACTTAGAAGTCATGGTTCACAAGTTTCATATCAGACAAGTTCTAATGGATGGAGGTGCTAGTTTAAACATCTGTACCATGAAGTTAGTTAAAGCCTTAGGATTTTCTGAGGACTCCATTGATTTCAGAAGAAAGATTACCATAAAAGCTTATGATGATGAAGAAAGAGCATCCAAAGGTCTAATCATGCTGCCAATCAGAGTGGGCCCTGTTATAAAGAATACTTTTTGTCAAGTAGTGGACCGTGATCTTGCATATAACATCTTGTTGGGTCATCCTTGGATCCACGAAATGCAAGCTATCCCATCAACCTATCATCAATGTCTCAAATTTCCTTATGATGGACATGAAATCACGATACCTACCGATAATTCCAATATTCAAACTTGTGCCAACATAAAAGCCAGTCAAGATACTTTGGTCCCTAACAATCGAGAAGCTCATACTAGGACTTCTCTAAAGATTGACACACAAATCAGTCAATTGACCAATAGTTTTGACAAAAAGATTAAATTCAAGGATCATGGAGTTGTAGAATACTCTCTTTGTCTTGCCAATTTACCTACATCACCTTGATCACATGGATAGCCGTCTATCAGGGAACATCAAATATTAGCAGCATCAACATCAAAGCAAACACCAATAGAGCCAATCACAAAATTCAATGGACAATTCATTAAAGAAAAATTTCCCTTGGAAAATCCTGAGGATACAAAGATTCTAAACTGGCTCTATAAAGATGAAGATGAAGTAGTCTCTAATATCAAATTACCCACAGACAAATATGGAAAAGGATATTCAATCATGCAGAAGATGGGTTATAATGAAGGACCTATCAGAAAAAGGAAGGAAGGAGTAGTTGAACCCATTCACCTCCGTGGACTTGCTGCAAAAGAGAAAACTAGATTGGGTTATGATACTCGCTCCAAAGAAAAAAAACTGCAAAGAAGGCTCAGATTCACAAGAAGCATGTTTGATAATAGTTCAGAACTTCTTGGAAAACAATTCTAACACAGATTTTGCTGAATATGAATGGGACACCATTTACAATGATGAGTTTTGGAGGGACAAGGAGGTTGATGTAATACACCAGTACGCTCCAACTCTAATTGAAGGTCAAGGTTCAGGGTTCCAACCACAAGAATTTGAACCACAAATTGACTATGATTCTAGTGATACTGAGTCAGATCTAAATGAACAAGACTATTATGAGGACAGTATCATCATTGACCCACCTCATACCTTGGATCCTACGGACCACTCTGTTATGACCATAACCATAGCTGATTTCACACAACCTGACAATCCAATACCTTTGATTTATCCTGATCTCATTGATTGGGATTCATCTGAACCTATTGACATACCCATGTTTCCAAGTGATGAAGCTATCGTAAACTTCCTTTCCGCAGAGGATACAAATGATTGTTCCACCAGCGATTTTTGACATAGAGTTTTTGATCAGGAGAGTGTCAAGTCTCCCAGCTGCAAAAATAAAAACAAAAAAGAAAGATCTAATGGTGAAAACCAGAATCTAGCAGTATTAGATCAAACAAAAGATAAAATAAAGAGCGTATCCAATGGTGAAAACCTCTTTGAGGCACCAGATGATGGGAATCTTGACACTCTCCCAGAGCACTACCATGAGCAATCTCCTATTTTGATTGAGCCTACAAATGCTGTCGATCTTGAGACTTCAGATAAACCAAGAATTTTACAGTTAGCTACATCAATGACAGAAAGAAATACTAGAGTTCATGGAATTCCTGAAAGAAAATCAAGTCAATTTTGTGTGGTCTTACGCTGACATGCTTGGTCTTGATCCTGATCTTATCATGCATCACTTGTCTATCAAACCAGGGGCCAAGCCGGTGAAACAAAAACTCAGAAAGATGCACCCTCATGTTGCATTATTGGTTAAGGAAGAACTAAGAAAACTCCTTGATCTGGGCTTCATACGACCAATCGACTATGCATAATGGATTTCCAACATTGTTCATGTATCTAAGCCAGATAAAACTGTGAGAATATGCATAGATTTCAGAGATCTTAACAAAGCATGTCCTAAGGATGACTTCCCACTGCCAAACATTGACACTATAGTTGATTTGACAACTGGACATGCCATGTATTCATTAATGGATGGTTTTTCTGGCTACAACCAAATCAAGATTGCACCTGAAGACCAGGAAAAAATAGCTTTCACATGTCCATGGGGAACTTATTGTTAGAACATCATGCCTTTCGGTCTGAAGAATGCTGGAGCTACCTACCAAAGAGCCATGACTATAATCTTTCATGACATGATGCATGTTTTCATGGAAGATTATGTAGATGACATATTGGCCAAATCATACACCAGAGAAGGACATCTTGAAATATTATCCAAAATATTTGCAAGACTAGAGAAATTCAAAGTTCGTCTCAACCCTAAGAAATGTGTTTTTGGGGTCAAATCTGGAAAACTCTTGGGGTACATTGTTTCAGCTTTCAGAAACTCAAAGCTACAATCACTTGATTAAAATTAAATAGATTTTTATAATTTATTTATATTTAATTATCATTTGGTTCTAAAGTTTAAATATTTTTTGAATATTTGAATAATGGAATATTCTCCATCCCATAATCAAATTAAAATATTAAATATTTTATTTAATATTTCCTCACCCTAATTTCATTTTTAAACATAATTAAATATGAGTTATTTAATTATGTAGGTTGCCATTTTTATCTTCATTTCCAAATTAAATAAATATATTTATTTAATTTCTAACTCTTGCTAACTCCCCCTTCCAAATTCTTGACTCATCCTTCGGAATGGAAGTTTCCCTTCGAAACTCAATGACGAAAATTGAAAGAAAAGGGAAACCTTCCATCTTCTCTTCCACTTTCGAAAATCTCCCGCCATCCGTTCGAACAAGCTTAATCCAGACCGTCAATCGATTCAGCCAATCAAATCCATTCAGAAACTCTATAAATTCTAGCGCAAATACAAGTCTTGGTTAATCATCCACATGTACACACACACACACTCACTTTTGCACACCTACGCATATCTACGTTCGCACACGCAATCAACTTATGCATTCATATCAGTTTCAATATCACAACAATCTTCTCATCTTAGCATAGCTTTGAATTTAACATATTATGCATGTTTTAATTTTTTTCTTTAGCTATCATTTTGTTGAGCTTGATCTGTTGATCCAAGAGCTATCTGGAAAACAACAAAACGCTGAAGTTAGAGGAAGATAAGACGATTTCGGGAAGTTGTTACGGTTTGCATATTTTGTTTCCTTTTCAGCTTTTTGATTTAATGTCTTATCAATATGTGTTTGATTTTTATTTAAATTGATCCAATATTTCACACACACATGATGCTTTGACCTTTGTGAAATTGATTCTCATAGATAGTATGGTTCCAACAAAAATAAATTTGGTCAAAAAAAATTAGGAGATTTTGATATCATTTAAAGATCACTTTTAAAATGCTCAAAATCAACAAAAGATGTATGTAGATATAAAGTGCATAGAAATTTCATTTGAAGTAGGGGATATGGTATTCATAATCTTGCAATGATATATACAATCATCCATCAAAAAAGGTGGAGCAGAGAACCTAAAGCCTAAGTTCTAGTGGTCATACAAGATAATCCAAATGGTTGGAGAAGTTGCTTATGAGGTGAAGCTTTTGGTAGATAGAAAAATCCACAATGTTTTCCATGTTTCATGTTTGAAGAAAGTTTTGGGATTGAATATATCTCTTGTAGCTGAGTTACCACCACTAGATGATGATGAGAAACTCACTCTCATTCCAGTAGTGATCAACACCTAGGTTAAGGTTCTAAGAAATAGGAGCATAATGGAATATCTTGTTCATTAGAAGAATCTTCCAATCGATATGAAAATTGGAAAGGACCTAAATTAAGTGCTCGAGAATTATAATTTGCATTTATTGAGGATACAAAGTTTTGAGAGGGGAGGACTTTTCATGTCCCTTTTTTGAGAAAGGCCATTGTAGAATTGCATCTAGGAATCATGTGGTATTTCATCACAAAAGGAAAAATCAGCATGAAACCCAAACATAGGATAAAAAAAGATCCTTCTATAATCTATACAAATTTCATCATGCAAGGATCAAGCTCCAGAAGTATATCACCATACAATCTAGGTTCTCTATACGAGAGTGGATTCACTCCTAGGAATTCCTCCCCATTCCTACATAGGACCATAGTCTAGCTTGAATTTTGGAACATAGTATCCATGATGACACCTTCATATCATATCCAAATCTCAAGGGAAATGGATGAGGTACTAGGAAGATATTGTTGTCATAAGATGATTGTGCTAGTCAACTAGCACCTACTTTAGTAGGCATAATGGATAAGACACCCCCAGATCATGCGACATCAATTGTGAAGTTTTAGGAAGAAGGATCTAGGTAAGCATGTGGATAGGTCCGTAGGGTGGCACACTAATTATAAAAGGATCTACTTTGGCCTTAAGGCTGACCTATTTTAGCATGTGAAATTCAAATTCTAAGCTTTGGCATTATTTTTGGCTCAAGGCAGACCTATTCCTTAAGGGAAATTGTTACCATATAAATGTAGAGAGTCAATTCATGTCATGGGCATTGAATTATTATGTCACTCTTTTGTATTTTTTAACGTGTTCTAATTAATTTTATGGAAAAAAATACATAGGATATTTTTTTCATTGGACAAAGCCTATTGTTCACTAGGATCAGAGGATGAACCCCTCTAGTTCTCAAGGGAATTCTCATTTAAGGATTGTATCTAGCCTTCAAGGAATTTGTAAGGAAGGTAGTAATATTATTTTTTATTTGTGGTAGAATTATGCATCATTCTCAATTAGTCTTAGTAAATTGTATTCATATATCATATATGTGGATGAAATTCAAAATTCTATCAGTGCATCCAAGTAATCTATGTATTCATATGTTTTTCTTCATTGAATTCAATATACAAATTAGTCTTTATGTTAAATTTTACGTTAGGAACATTAGATTATTTCTCCCTCTTCTTCAATCAAGATGAAGTATAGGTTGAGGGGGAGTGTTAACTCCCTACCACAAACATTCTTTTTAGCCTTGCAAAAAATTTATTAGAAAAAAGCTCTAGATGAAAATATGAATGAATCTAGAGGGATTACAAATTGTATGTCTCTTATATGAGTATTGTTTTCCTTTACCATTGATGTCAAAGGGGGATAAAGGAATCCAAAATTCTACATCTTTCATAATCTCAGGATCTCTAGTTATATTACATAGGGGGAGTTTTATATTAAGTGTGTTGGTGTGTTAACGGTATTTTGTTTTTTCCATCATGAAAAATGGGGATATTGTTGAACATATCTTATCATTGATTTCAAAGGTGCTCATTAATGTTAAAGGATTCATGTCACTAGATCGGTGAGAATTAAATGAAATTACTTTTGTCATTCCTAAGCTTTTGAAATCAGAAAGTATTACGATCATGTCATGTAAGAGATTTTGATATCAGGAGGTACTATGATCAGTTGTATAATGTTAATGATAAAGAAGACTAACCATAGTATGTTTGAAATATTATCTTGTATCTATTCTAGTTATTGGAAGTTATTTGGAAGTGTTTGTAGAAGTATTTTGTGAATTTATACTCATGCAATATATTATACTAATGTAAACAATGATTTTGGCACCTTAATGCTCTCTAACTCTTCTAGGGTTTTTCAACTAAAAGGAGAGAGATGGGACAAAATGCTAATGTCTAAAATCAAAATTAATGTAATGAGGGATGAAATGTGTCTAAATTTAATTTTATAAGTACATTAAACTAAAAAAGAAAGATGATTATTAATGTAAAACCTAAGAAATACAAAGTGCTGGAAAACACATTGTGATATGCCAACATGAACTAAATGACCTAGAAATGCAAATAAAACCATATAAAAAGTTGTAAGACAAAAGGTATGCATCCAGAAGTGTTTTGTAGACTTGAAGAAACTCTGGAATTTTGGAAATTTTGATTTTTAAGCTTGACGGGACATTTGTGCTAGGTGGGGCGACTTAGTCCACTTTCAATTTTTTTTGGGAAAACTGCACTAAAGTCAGTTTCAGCCAAATGGGTATCCAAATATTTTATTTTTTTTGAAAATAGGCTCATTAGGATTAAGTTTCCATTAGTGGCAACTTAGTCCACTTTTGAATTTCTGAAAATTCGAAAGTAGAAATGGAAGCCCTAGGTCTGCACTCTAGTTTCCCACAAGTGTACACATCTGAAACTCTAATTTTTGGGCCTGAAGATGACTTTTTGTTAATATCTTGGCTAGGTCAAAAAATATATGTCTTCAACAAGTCTTCAACCTTTTCTTTAATGATCTTCAAACCCTTAAAGTTCCTAAATATGCAAATACACAAGACAAGAAGGAGAAAATATTGATTGTTAGGGCATGGGGGTTTTCCTTGGTCAAACCCCTTTTTAGGTAATTAAACGAAATGAAGAAAGAATGTAATGAAGCATACAACAATGCAGTTAGATACTTTCCATGATGTTTGATCTTGATTTTTTGCAGCAAAAGATGAATAATCTACCTTTGAATGCCCTTGGGAGATATCTTGATGACTTGCAATGTAAAACCCTAGCTTGCTTGACTTAAGAACATGATGAGTGATGAATGATAATGAGTTATGACTTAAGATGAGTTAGGATATTGTAGGAGATTAGGAGATCTAAAATGAGGAGAAAAACACTTATTTATACACTCTTGTGCCTTAGTAACCCGATGATACCTCATCATAGGCTGACATAAGCTCTTAAAGAATAAAAACCCGAAAGAAATTTGAATTAATTTTTATTTTTGTGCCAAATGGGAGTAAGTTGCCCAAGGTGGAAACTTAGTCCACCTGGGAAATTTTGAGTGGATGTTGGAGATTAATATGTATTAAATGTTGTTTATTGGGTTCTTCTTCAACAAGACACTTAATTTAAGCCTTGTAAGTGCATAAAGGGGCCATTTAAAGCATAAGAAAGGTGGAAATATTGATGGCAAGCCTAGAAAAGTGTGAAAGTTTATTACAAGGCTTTACAACACTTTGAAATAGGTCTTGGTAAGGTTATTTAGGTGAATTATAATATTATAGTCCTAGAAAAGTGTGAAGATGTGTTACAACGCCTTACAACACTCTTGCAAGACATCAATAAATGTATTTTATTTAGTTTGCAAGGGTTCAAGATCTAGTGTGGATGTGTAAACACCACTCAACACTAAATCAAGGTCTCATTAAGTTTAATTTATCATCAATTATTCCCATATCAAGCAAAGTATACACTTTTTGGCAACACATTAAGCCCCCACTTTAGTGAGAGGATGAACTTGCTTCAAACTCTCGCTAAAGTATCCATTCAAGTAGAGTCCAATCATACCAATGTGGATGAAAAATAATGAAAAAGATCAAAGGAGGTTTCACAAGCCTCTAGGATCTAAGATCCTAAGTCAAGCCAACATAAGTATGAAAATACACATGCAAGGTGAATGATTTGCAGCAAGACAAGATACATGATCATGCAATGGCAAGAACTAGAAGGAAACAAAAATGGGGTGGATCAATCTTAGACCCTTTGTCCAACACATTTTGGATTAGATCTAGGCTTTTTTTTCTATATAAAAAAAAAAAAGTGTACTCACTCTAGGGCAACAAAACTCATGGTTGTCCATCAGCTTAGTGGTGCAGGAGCACCTACACCTCATCCTCAATATTTGATCATCTGATGGTGAATAGGTTGGTCAGTAGGTTGTTGTGGGTATTTTGAGCATTTTTTGTCTTGAATAAGGTCAATCAAGACCATTAGGTATGTTTTAGGATGATTTTTTGAGTGTAGTGATCAAAAAGTGAAAATTTCAATCTTGCACTAAGAGTTGTCTTTATAGCCTATGAAGGAAAATTTCTGAATTTGTATATGAGTATGCAAGATTGGATTTTCTTTTATGTAATGACTATTTCCAAGCCATTTTTGTGGCCTTAGGGGTCGTAGGGTGCAAACATTTCAATATATTTGTAAATGCGTGAAAATGTGTAAAGGGTATCATTATGGCCTCCAACAGTCATTAGAAGTTTAAAATTATGTTGTGAGGCAGTTGGTTGGTTTTTTTGAGGGGAAGAAACATTTAATAAGGTGGAGAACCTCGTTTGCAATGTTGGAAAGAATATTTGAAAGAAGAAATCAATAAAGAACCCTGTTAATTCTCAGATTTTTTGTGTTTCTTTTTCTTTTCCAGACTTGTATGGATCCGAATAGGTTTAATATGGTCTAAGACTTCAATTTTTTGTAAGTACATGTCTTTATTGACTATTGCATTTGATCTAAATGTCTAATTCACCATCTTGTGTGAGAAAATAATAAAATACAATGAGTACCCAGTTTTCTTGAGTTAAGGGTTTTGAGGGAGATAATATGAAGAATTAACCAATCCACCTACTATATCTGGTCTTGTTACTCTATGGATTGGTCTATAGGATGTTAATTTAGGTGTCTTGATATGTTAACAAGGTTATGTGTGTAGGGATTGAGTTTGGGGGAAAATGTATGGTAAGGTTTGACGGAAATATTTGTATGGCTTTCCATGAAATGGATGGGACAGACCTATAGAATCGTGGTGCAACATTTCCAAAGGGCATGTGAGAGTTTCTAAATCCTGTGGGAGACTAATATAAATTTTCTAAGTAGTTGATGCCACGTGGGGTGGTTGGCAATGTGTATTTACAATAAGAGTGCTTTAAAACCCTAGGTTCCTAGGCTACAAAGAGGGTTTTTGAGTAGGGGATAAAAATAAGCTTTTGGGATCTTAAAACCTGCAAAATCCTAAGTTTTGAAACCAATCCTAAGACTGATTCAAGTTACTTTGGTCCGGTGGTGAGATTTTAGAGGGGTTGCTTTGGAAATATGGGCTAATTAGGGCTCCATAACAACAAGAGGGGTCATTTTGGGGAAAGTGTTCTGAAAGAGTCATATGAAATTTTTGGATATGTTTTGTATCTCTGTAATGGGTGTCTAAATAATCTATTCTTGTCAAGTTATTTGGAAATTCTTGGAGTTAAGGGCCAAAAACTAGGTTTGCACTGCTACTAGGTTACAAGGGTGAAAGTGGGAAATTATAATTTTGTTTGCTATCAAACTTGGGGAATTGTTGGCATTTGTCTATTAGGCCATTTTAATCTTGTTAGATGCCTCTTGAAGGTAGGTTGTCACTTTGGGTGAGTTTGGGCCTCTTGAGTCTACATTAGTGAGAAAGCCCAAAAGTATACTCACTCTAGGGCCATGAAACTTCTGGTTGTCCCCGAGGTGAGAAATCCCAAAAGGTGGCTATGGGGAAAGTTGTACCATTGGTTGGGCTTCCCGCTTAACCATATCAAAGTTATACCTCTTGATAACTTTAATAAGGCACCACAATGAAAAATGATTTTTGAGCTTTATGAATTAAGCAAAACTTTGTATGCTTGACACTCATTGACATTGTTAATGCAGGATAGTGTAAGGAATGTTCAAAATAAATTTTCTTAATTCATGCAAGGTCTCATCTTAGGGAAAATTGTGCTTAATGTTTCCAAGAGAGGATGCATCAAAGAAGTATCACACTCTTGGAGGGAATCAAGCCCAATGACTCCACCAAGAAGAGGATGCATCACAAGAAGAAAGAAATCATGCAATAAAATGTGAGTGTCAATGTATGCCCCCACTTTAAAGTGGTTGCTAACACCATTACTGTGAGAAATTTCTTTAAAGTAGAAGAAGAAGAACATGAGAGATTACGCGGAAAGCCCTATGCCAATTCATATGTTTCCTATAAGCTACATCATGGAAAGGGGAAGTATGTCACATGTGATCCAACTTAAGGCATGTCGTCCACATCCCAATTTTTCTCTTATATGTTCATGAGAGGTTAGCGGCTAGCCAAAAGAGGCAATGACAAGTGACATACGAGGAAAAGGATACCTAACCCCTTGCCCCCACTTAGTGCAGGATAAAGGTGAGCTAAAATGAAATGCATGCTAGAGTGAAAATCAATATCAATTAGAGGAATGGGGAGCCCCCATATAAGGAATAACACCAAACTCCTTAAAATGTTGGATTTTATGACTCAAATCCTTACATTCATTAGTGGAATGACCATGAACTCTATGGTACGCACAAAATGAAGTCTTGTGGTAATATGTCTTTCAAGTTCTTGGAGGAAGGGATATCAAGTGATCTTGGAGGAGTCTCAACAAGATGCCCTCTTGATCTATGGGAGAAGGTGGTCCTATAGTTTGCAACAAAGATTCCTCTTGCTTAGATGTACAATATGTCATATCTATGCAAAACTATTGATATTGCGATATTTTAGGCTCTCCTTTGCAGGAAGGTGTAAAATATAATGAATTCAATTATTTAGTGTTTTGCGAGATGACATTGACATTAAGTGAAGGGTTCATTGTTTGTTTGATTGCTTGTAAAGGAGAAAAATCAAGATCACTAGTGTTGATCATTGTAGAAGGATGTTTTGTAATAGTGTTGATGTTGAGGGAAAGCTTTGTGATTTCTATCAAAGGACAATAATCAAGACCATGAGTTGTTTGTTGTGTGTTAGGATCAATGGGGACATAGATACCTTGTTCTCTAGCACCACAACCCTTTCCACTATATCCAAGTTGTTTCATAAGTTCATAACCCTTTCCATAAAGCTTTTTCATTTCCTTGGAATTGGGTTGTTGTTCGTTATTGTGTTCATCAAAGGTTGTTGTATAATCTATTATGTTTTGGTCTAAAGTGGTTGAGATGGATTCTTTTGAAGGGTCATTCAAGTTCTATGTTGACATGATTGCTTTTTCATTTCCCTTGTTAGAGTCTTTTGTTGTAACCTTGTATTCTCCCATGAGTGTCGGTGTGAAATCTAAGGAACCCCAATCATCATCTAATAGCTTCATGACTTGTTCAATTTGTTTTTTGGTGCCATTTTGTTGCACGAGTTCTAGTTATGTAGTTGATGTTGATGTGTTCAAGGTATTTTTTTCTCAACTTGTAAGAAACTATAAGGCTCAGGATTAGTGTCGAGTGTGTAGACTGTGTTATTGTAAACATATTTCATTTTATGATGAAGAGTTGAAGGCACAACATGCATCTCATGAATCTATGGTCTTCCTAAAAGAAGATTATATGAAAGATTATGGGGCATGACATGGATTGGGGTGTTCAATGTGACTACTCCAATTGTAAAAGGTAAAGTAATCACACCAATTGGTTTATTTTCTTCATTGTCAAAGCCCTTAATAGATAAAGAATTAGGTTGAATTTTGGATCTATCCACATGAAGCCTATCCAAAAAATTTAGGCTACACAGATTGGAGCCATTTTCAACAAGGGTTTGCTTTATCCCTATCGTATTGTATTGAGCTATGATCATGAAAGCATCATTTTTTTTTTGCACTTCCAAAGGGGGGAGTTCACTTTGGTGGAAAACAATTTCAGTGCTCAATCCTTGAATTATGGCTGCCATATCATTCAGTTGAGCATTAGAAGGGATAGGAACTTGTTGTAAGGTAGTTTGGAGCATAGTGTGATAGGTAGGTGAATTCTAAAGAAGGTCCCAAAGGGATATCTTTGCAGGAGTATTTTTAAGTTGTTCAACAAGATCATACTCCCTAGGAGTTAATCGAGGAGCACTAGGAAAAATGGGATTAGGAAAAGGTAATGGTGTTGGGGTGGGTTGTGGTGGTCGCGGATTGTTGCGAGTGTAATGTGTGTGAGCAACAACATAATGATTAGGTGGCTAAAGGGTAAACTCAGGTTGGGTTTGGGTTGGGGTTGGAGGTTTATGCGATGGTGGGTAAAGGGTGAATTTAGGTTGGTGTTGAGTTTGGTGAGTGTGTGAAGGTGGGTAGAGAATTAGAGGGTTCTTAGGATGTCCCACAGGGTATGTATGAGGTCCATTGATTGAGGGGGATCTAATGGACACTTGTGCATTCATAACCTCAGTGGTCTTGGTTTGATGTATCTCTAATAAAGGGCAATCTAGAATTACCGCTTTATCTAAGGAAGACATATTACTATTGTTACCATTTGCTAGAACCATGATATTCTTCCTAGGAGAAGAGTTTTTAGGATAATTACTAGTCAAATGTTCTTGACATTCAAAGGTTGGTTATTCTAAAAGGACTTCGTCACAAGTAGGGGAATGATCAATGGTTGAATTTTCATGTTTATCAGTAGTGAGGAGATTAGGAGAAGACTCTATTTGATTATCCTTTGCATCTAAGGTATCATTTTCTTGTTCTACCCTAAGAGGAGAGTTTTCAATATGTCCATCCAAGGTTGAATTTTGTAAAGTAGCTTCATCACAAGTGGGGGAGGCATCAAGAGAAGGATGACTATGAGTGTAAAATATATTGTCCCAAATGGTAGGAGCATTAGGGAAGGGAGGGTCAAGATTCTCATGACTCTTAAGAGGTATATCTTCTAACACCAACCTATCCTCTTGGCATCAAGGAGGGGTATTAGGAGAAGGACAATGTTGATGGTCATGGTTATGGAGACTAGGTAAGGTGATGTTGAGAAATGTTTCTATGATTTCATGTTCTTGTTTTCTAATAGCTTCCAAAGGGGAATGAGGAGGTGGACAATCAAGAGCGTCAATGCTTGTATCTTCCATCATCGAGATACCTTCATTGCTAATAAGAGAGGTATCAAGAGAAGAACAAGTATGAATGTTATGATTGTCTACACTACCATTCTCACCAATGGGAAATGTAATATTAAGGATTGTGTCAATAATTTGAACATGTTTCTGAATGACCTCGTCATTGTAATTAGAATCAAATTCATAAGAGAAGATGTATTTATGCAATCCATTTTTAACCAAATCAAAACCACATCTCTTGAAAGAAAACATGCTATCATGGAAAAGTGCAATGCAATGACTTAAAATGAAAATTTTAAATGCAATTTTCAAATGTGAAACAAGTAATTTGCTAATTACCTTATTCAACAACCTAAAATATGAAATGTGCGAAATGCAAATTTGAAATTAAACAATGCATGAAATGAGCTAATTTAGGCTAGATGTAATGAAATGAATGTTACAGAAACTTAGCCAATTGATATAGATAGGCAATGGCACCAAACAAAAGCTTTAAAACAAGGTTTTTAGCTATGTAAAAGGCAGTTTCAGGGTTGAACAGGGACTAAGTCGCCCAAGGGGGCGACTTAGTCCTAGTAGGGATTTTTTTGAGATTTTTCAAAAAAAATTAATGGATTTTGGTGGTCTTTGTATTGTATAAGGCAGTCCTAAGATGCAAATGCAAAATTTCAAATATTTTCAATGATTTAAGATGCAAAAATGCTCGTAATTGAAATGATTTCAAAAATGACTATGCTTAAATGATGTTTTTGACCTAGATGCATAAAACAAAAGATCTCAAAACTTTCCAGACTTATAGTACATGATGCTAGAAGGCTTAGGAAGCATAAAAATGAGGTTTCTGATGTTGTATGAGATAGTGAAAAATCAGGATTGGGACTAAGTCGCCCAGAGTGGCGAATTAGTCCCAATTAGGGTTTTTTGTAAAAAAATTAGGAATTTTCAATGGGTTTTTATGTGTTTGATGTGGGATGATGTAAATCTAAGATGAAAGTGGAAAAGTTTAGAAAATTTCAATGATTTTAGATGCCAAAAATGCAACCTACATGCACTTTTCATGAAGGAAAAATTTGAAACCTAGCATCCAAAGTCAATGCAAGCTAGATCTATGATGAAGGACTCCAAATTAGAAAAGAAAAGTATTCAAAAGTTAGGCTCACCAAAATGTAAACAATTATTTTGGCACCTTAATGCTCTCTAACTCTTCTAGGGTTTTTCACCTAAAAGGAGAGAGATGGGCCAAAATGCTAATGTCTACACTCAAAATTAATGTAATGAGGGATGAAATGTGTCTAAATGTGATTTTGTAAGTGAAATAAACTAAAAAGGAAAGATGACTATTAATGTAAAACCTAAGAAATACAAAGTGCTAGAAAACACATTGTGATATGAAAACATCAACTAAATGACCTAGAAATGCAAATAAAACCAAATAAAAAGTTGTAAGATAAAAGGTATGCACCTCGAAGTGTGTTGCAGACTTGAAGCACCTCTGAAATTCTAGAAAATTTGATTTTTAAGCATAATAGGACATTTGTGCCAGGTGGGCCAACCTAGTCCACTTTTGGAAAAATTCTGGAAAACTGCACTGATGTCCGTTTCGGACAAATGGGTATCCAAATCTATAAAAAAATTGGAAAAATAGGTTTAGTGGGACTAAGTTGCCACTAGTAGCAACTTCATCCACTTCTGAATTCCTGAAACTTCGAAAGTGGAAACGAAACCCCTAGGTCTCCACTCTGGTTTCCCACAGGTGTCCACTTCTAAAACTCTATTTTTTGGGCCTAAAGGTGATTTTTTTTTAATAAATTGGATAGATCAACAAAGAGATGTCTTCAAAAAGAATTCAACCTTTTCTTCAATGATCTTCAAACCCTTAAAGTTCCTAAATATGCAAATACACAAGACAAGAAGGAGAAAATATTGATTGTTAGGGCATGGGGGTTTGCCTTGGTCAAACCCCTTTTTAGGTAATTAAACAAAATGAAGAAAGAATGTAATGAAGTATGAAGTTTGATCATGATTTTTTGCAGAAAAACATGAATAATCTTCCTTTGAATTCCCTTGGGAGACATCTTGATGACTTGCAATGATAAAACCCTAGCTTGCTTGACTTGAGAACATGATGAGTGATGAATGATAATGAGTTATGACTTAAGATGAGTTAGTGATGCAGAGACATGGATGACATCAACCATCTTGTATCATGATTTGTCACTTTGATCTTCAATGATCTTCAAAAACACAAAATAACTCTTTAAGGAACCTTGTCACCCAATGGCTCAAATGCACCCTCAATGTTTCCAACCTTTTCCAAGACAACAAGAGGCATATAAAAAGATTAATTTCTCCATCCACACAAGGCTAACTCACTCTCAAAGCCTCAAGTGATTTTGTTTGTACTTTCACCCTTTCAAGCCTCCATATACCTACTAGGTGTCCAAACCCTATTTTAGGAACTTAACTTACAACCACAGTAAAAAAAACCTCAAATAAATCACATGTATAGGGACCCATTAACCTAGCACAAAATAGATCTCAATTTCACAATAGTCCCCTTTGGACCATCTGCACTCAAACTGGCCTTTTAGGCTGAAATGGGCTCCAATTATCCCTCTTTTGCAAAGGAACCTATCTTTAAACTCACCAAAAATTCCAAATACCTCCAAAAATACTTCAAACTACCTTCAAAACATAGGATTCTCCAATATATGGGTCCTCACTTGCTCACTAAGACCCATTTCCTCTAAACCCTCACTTTTCACAATTTAGACTAGGGCTTATTGAAAATCACTTTCCCAAACCACTCACAAACTTGAAACCACTTCAATCCCTCTTCTTTTTTCCTTCTCAAGCTTAATTCATCATTACATTGTGCTGCCCCTTTGATTTACATAGACTTCATTTGAAAACTCACCAATTCTTAGACTTTTGTTCTGTACGTTGAAGATTAGTTGGTGTGGATTAAAGGGTTTATTATTGAGTATATCTAGATCATCTATCATAAGTTTCAGAGGTCTGATAGTGTTTTTGTGGTCTCTCTCAGTCTTCCTGAATGAAGATTTTTTGATTCTATTGATCTTAGTTGTTGTTGATGTTTCTCTATTGTTTCTTGGTGCTATTAGATGTCTCTAGATCATTCTCTATCATTTTGTATGTCCACATTGACTAATGAGCTCATGATTGAAGATATTTTCTTACACATGTTCATTTTTCATGTTCCTAGCTGACATGTTGGTGGTAGTGTGTTGTGGAACTTCGTGGTGAAAGTAACTAAAGTATTTTTGTGTTGGAGATGTTAATTTGGGTCTCCACTATGTTGTGTATGACCTTGGTGGATTCACATTAAAAGTTTATTTGTAAATTTGGGCCGACATTGCAAATATGTTCTATTTTCTTGGCCGACTAAGTTGTGATGAAATCTCATGTAGCGGATATATAACTAAGATTGTTTCATCAGTGAAGAGTGTGCTTCATATGCTCCTATGTGTGTATGTGCGAATATTGTTCGATTGTAGAGTAGAGTGTGAAGAAGATTATGCAAAGTGTGAAGAAGTGTTGAGCTTAATTGGAACTGTAATCAAGCTTGTGTAGAAGCTATTTTTTTAGTTCATACCCTCTGGATTTTTAATCCTATTCTATTGGGAAATGAGCCCCTCTTGTATTTGAGTAGCGAGCTCTAGGCAGTGTGCCTGAAAGCATGTGCATTCCCCTCATTATTTCTCATTATATTTTTGACGGAGTATAATCTTGTTGACTAACATCCACCGTGGTTTTTCCCCTAACAGGGTTTCCACGTAAAAAATATTGGTGTTCTTTGTCTCTCTGATGTGTTAATTTCTTATTCATCAGATCTGAGATTACAGTTAAGATAGTTTTGAAAATTTTAAATTGCTATAACAAATGATTCATCCCTGCCTCTTACTTGTTTGTCTTTGTTTTTCCAACAATTGGTATCAAAGCAGGTTCCTCTAAAGAAGTTTAAAAGCTTGAGGTGATCCAAGATGACAACATTCAAGAAGGACAGTTTGAGATTTGATGGCACTAACTATTCAATGTGGAAAGTTAGAATGCAATGTCACTTAAGGTGTATTGGTGAAGCTTTCTTGAAGATTACAAGAGATCCATGTACTATTCCTCATAATGGTCCCTCTACTATTCCTCATAATGGTCCCTCAACTCCTGTGATAAGATCAAAGATGCTGAAAATAACATTAGGGATATTAAAGCTTTGGTGAGTGCTCTGATAGATTCAGAGATGGCTAATGTGATGGGTCTGTAGACAGCTCATGAGATTTGGATGAAACTGGAAACTTTGTATGAAGGAGACGCACAGGTGAAGATGGCTAAGCTACAAAGCTTGAAAGGAAAGTATGAGAATTTGAAGATGGATGAAGATGAAAATATCACTTATTTTATGCATAGAGTAAATGAAATAGTGATGTGTATTAAATGTGTCAGGGGTTCTATGGATAAGGATGAAATTATGGCTAAAGTACTCATATCCTTTCCTCCCTCCTACAAAATGAAGGTTCATGCTATTGAAGAGTTCAGACCAGTAAACAAGATGACAAGAGACAAGTTGATCAGGAAGCTTCCTACTTTTGAAATAAGTGAATTTGGTGAATCTACACCAAGGAATGAATCTACATTCAAGGCTACTGTATCCAGAAGTAACAGGAAAAGATATAGTCTGGGAGAAAGTTCCAGAATGATATCCAAGTATGATGAAGAAAGGAAATAGCTTGAAGATAAAGAAAGAGAGGTAGAAGAATTGGAAGCACTGATTGCAAAGCAAGAAGGGAGAGGAAAAGGTAAGTATGAAGATGTATTGCCTATTAACTATTTTTCATGTAGTAAAATAGGTCATTTTGCATCAAGATGTCCTAAAAGAGTTCCTAGATCTAAGTCTAAAAAGTCTAGATTCCAAAAGAGACGCTACTTTGTTGAAGAAGCAGTGACTGATGATGAGTCTGATAAAGATAATGGAAATGAAGATGAATGGGATTCCATTGCTACCATTGAAGATAATCCTATGGCTACCGAATCTACTAAAAATGAAAAAGATCATCCCAAGTTGAAGAAAAAGATGAGTGGGTCATTGATAGTGGATGCTCACATCATATTCCTAGTGATAATAGAAAATTTGTGAGTCTAGAGAAGTATGACGGTGGGGTTGTAAGATTTGGAGATAACAATGCTGGTGTGATTCATCACAGAGGATCTATTTTCCTTGGTGGTAAGGATAACACTAATGATGTCCTCTATGTTGAAGACCTGAAGCACAACTTGTTGAGTGTTGGAAAGATGGTTCACAAGGGATATGATCTTCAGTTCAAACATGGAAGATGCAAGATACATGGAAGTTTCAGGAATATGATTGCAACAAGAAAACAAACAAAAGGTAATATTTTTCATATAAACACTGCTAGTGGGAGTTGTTTAATTGTTCAAGTAGATGAAAGCTGGTTGTGGTATAGGAGGTTCTATCATGTAAACTTTGACAACATTATCAAGATAAGTTCTACTCAAGCAGTAAGAGATCTTCCTAGGTTAGTGAAGCCTGCTAATATAATCTCCATGGAATGTCAGATGGGTAAACAAACTAGAGTCTCTTTCTAGAGAAAATAGTTTCATTCAAATAATTTGTTGGAGCTGCTACATACTGACTTTTCTGGTCCCTCCAAAGTTAGAAGTATTCATGGAGAAAGGTATTTTATGTTGGTTATTGATAATTACTCTAAAATGATTTGGGTTTCCTTTTTAAGAGAAAAATGTGAAGCATTGAAGAAGTTCAAAAGTTTCAAGGCTATGGAAAAAAATGAGAAAGGTCTAAAAATCAAGTGCCTGAGATATGACACAGGTGGTGAGTTCATTTCCAAGGAGTTCAACTCTTATTGTGAAGAGCATGGAATTAAAAGAGAGTTATCTACTCCCCGAACCCCTCAACGGAATGGAGTTGCAGAGAGAAAGAATAGAACAATTTTGGATGCTACTAGAACAATGATGATGGAAGGAAATGTGTCTCATATGTACTGGAGTGAAGCAGTAAGCATTGTTGTGTATACTTTGAGCTGGATAAATGTTAATGGTAATTTTGGTAAGAATCCTTATGAGTTATGGTTTGGTCACAAGCCTACTATTAAGTATTTTAAGATCTTTGGAATATATTAGGAGAGATGATGATATAAGAAATTTTTTTTGCAAGAAGTGATGAATGAATCTTCATAGGTTACTCCACTAAAAGAAAGGCCTACCGGTTCTATAACAAAAGACTAAGAAAGATGGTTGAGAGTGAAAATGTCAGAGTTGATGAAGACTCTGTCAAATCATCCAAACATTGTAGTTATGATTCAGATGAAGAAATTACAATGCAAGGGAAGAATACTCAGACACAAAATCTACTTCAGATTATTCCATATATTCCCATGAAGCAACCTCAATTTGTTCTACCAAATCAAGTCAGTTAGGAGGCATAGACAAGTGCAAGTGTAGAAGAAAGATCATAAGAGTTACAAGTTCAAGAATGTCCCAAAAATCCAAGGTATGTAAAGTTGAATCATTTTGAAAATCAAATCATAGGAGATAAGAGTAAAGGAGTGCAAACTATAAGAAAAATTGTAGAAGAATATTGTTTGATCTCAAATCTATTAAACCTAAAAATGTCACTAAAGCCTATCAAGATGAACACTAGTTGGAAGCTATGAAGGAAGAGCTGACACAGATTGAAAAGAATGACACATGGCTACTGGTTCTGAGGCCTAAAGACAAGAATGTGATTGGTACTAAATGGGTATTTAGAAACAAGCTAAATGAAGAAGGTAAAGTGGTCCAGAATAAAGCAAGACTGGTATGTAAAGGGTATTCTCAAATGGAAGGTGTTGATTTTGAAGAAACCTTTGCCCCTGTCACTAGGATTTAAGTTGTTAGACTATTTCTTGCTTATGCTGCACACAAGAACTATAAAGTCTATCAAATGGATGTAAAGTCTGCATTTCTCAATGGAGAACTAGAAAAAGAAGTGTACATTGAACAACTAGATGGATTTCAGCTAACAGACAAGGGAGATATGGTTTGCAGATTGAAGAAGGATTTGTATGGACTTAAGCAAGCCCCCAGAGCCCGATATGCTAGATTGGAAAAATACCTACTAAAGCTTGGATTCACTAAAGGTACTATTGATGGCAACTTATACTTCAAATTAGATAATGATAAGGAGTTAATTATAAAAGTTTTTGTTGATGACGACATTTTTGGAGGAGATGATAATCTATGTATGATGTTTGCTAATAAAATGAAGAGTGAATTTGAGATGAGTATGATTGGAGAAATGAAGTTCTTTCTAGGTTTGCAAGTTACATAGTTGGACAAGGGGATCTTCATATCTTAGTCCAAATATGTGAGAGAACTACTAAAGAAGTTTGGAAAGGTTGACTCCAAACCTATTGGTACCCCCATTCTGACCAGATGTAAGTTGACATAGAATGATGACTCAAACTAGACCAAACATTATGAATGTTGTATGTATAATTTCTAGATTTCAAGCTGATCCAAAAGAATCACATGTAACTACTGTCAAGATAATTTTCAAATATCTAAAAGGAATAGTTGACTTTGGACTTTGTTATCCAAAGGATGATGATCTCACTTTGTGTGCATATACTAATGCGGATTGGGCTAGTGATGTAGATAACCGGAAAAGTACTAGTGGTGGTGCTTTCTTCCTAGGGAAGAAGTTGGTATCCTGGTTAAGTAAAAAGAAAAACTCAATTTCTCTATCTACTGCTGAAGCAAAATACATTGTTGCTTCCAATAATTGTACTCAAGTGATATGGATGAAACAGATGCTGAGAGATATCAGGGTGATATATGAAGAGCCTATTTCCATATACTTTGATAACTCAAGTGCAATAAATATCTCAAGGAATTTGGTGCTACACTCTAAGACTAAACATATATCAATCAAGTTTCATTTCTTGAGGGAGAAAGAGAATGAGAAAGAAGTCGAACTGGAGTATGTGCCTACCAAAGAACAGATTGCAGATATATTTACTAAGACATCGTCGAAGGATAATTTTGAGTATCTCAGAGGAATGCTAGGGGTAATCACTCCTGATAAGAACTAAAAGATGCATTTTTCTGCATCAATCCGTGAACTTCATTGCTATATTCTGATCTGGATGGATGTTTTTGTGGCTACTACTCAGGGGGAGTAGTCAAATGTGTAGATATATGGTTCAGAGCGTGCATATTGAAAGTTCATTTTACCTTTGTCATTGATGTCAAAGGGAGAGAAGTGTAATGTGAGAAATCCTTTCAAGAGGAGAAGTGCAGAAGTAGTTATTGTGTTGGTTTGATGGTATTTTTCACATCATGTCTTGCCATCAATGCCAAAGGGGGAGATAGTTGGATGTTGTGGATGTGTTGCTGATATGTGCTTGTCATTGATGTCAACACTATTAGCATTTGGTGTACTAGAGGTTGTATATGTTGAGGATATTCAGAAAGTTGTAAAAGAAAGTGTTCTAGGTTCCCAGTGGAATTGTGCAGGTCATGAAGGTGTCTTGTTCTATACATTGAAGATTAGTTGGTGTGGATTAAAAGGTTTATTTTTGAGTATATCTAGATCATCTACCAGAATTTTTAGAGGTCTGCATGAAGTTTTTAGTGTGTTGTGGTCTGACAGTGTTTCTGTGGTCTTTCTCAGTGTTCCTAAATGAAGATTGTATGATTATGTTGATCTTAGTTGTTGTAGATGTTTCTCTATTGTTTCCTAGTGCTTTTAGATGTCTCTAGATCATTCTCTATCTTTTTGGTACATCCACATTGACCGATGAGCTTGTGATTGAATATATTTTCTTGTGCATGTTCATTTTTCATGTTCCTGGCTGAAATGTTGGTGGTAGCATGTTGTGGATCTTTGTAGTGAAAGTAAATAAAGTATTTTTGTGTTGGAGATGTTAATTTGGGTCTCCACTATGTTGTGGCCAACCTTGGGGGATTCACATTAAAATTTTATTTGTAAATTTGGGCTGACATTAAAAATATGTTCTATTTTCTTGGCAGACTAAGTTGTGATGAAATATCATGTAGCGGATATATAAGTGTGCTTTGTATGATCATATGCATGTATGTGCAAATATCATTTTATTTTAGAGAAGAGTATGAAGAATATTGTGCGAAGTGTGAAGAAGTGTTGAGCTTAATTGGAACTATAATCAGGCTTGTACAAAAGTTTCTTTCTCAGTTCATACCCTTTGGATTTTTAATCCTATTCTATTGGGAAATGAGCCCCTTTGTATTTGAGCAGTGAGCTCTAGGTAGTGTGCCTGAATGCACGTACATTCCCCTCATTATTTCTCATTATACTCTTAATAGAGTATAATCTTGTGGACTAATATCCACTATGGTTTTTCCCCTAATAGGGTTTCCATGTAGAAACTCTTGGTGCTCTTTGTCTCTCTGATGTGTTAATTGCTTGTGGTTAATTTCTTATTCATCAGATTTGAGATTAAAGTTAAGATAAGTTTGAAAAGTTTAAACTTCTATAACAATTGATTCACCGCCCCCCCTCTTAGTTGTATATCTTTTTTTTGCCAACAATTGGTATCAAAGAAGGTTCCTCTGAAGAAGTTTAAAAGCTTGAGGTGATACGAGATGGCAACATTCAAGAAGGATAGTTTGAGATTTGATGGCACTAACTATTCAATGTGGAAAGTTAGGATGCAATGTCACTTAAGGTTTATTGGTGAAGCTTTCTAGAAGATTACAAGAGATCCATATACTATTCCTCAGAATGGTCCCTCAACTCATGATGAGATCAAAGATTTTGAAAATAATGTTAGGGCTATTGAAGCTTTGATGAGTTCTTTGATTGATTCAGAGATGGTTAATGTGATGGGTCTGCAGATTGCTGATGATATTTGGATGAATCTGGAAAATTTGTATGAAGGAGACGCACAAGTGAAGATGGATAAGCTACAAAGCTTGAAAGGCAAGTATGAGAATTTGAAGATGGGTGAAGATGAAAATATTGCTTCTTTTATGTAGAGAGTAAATGAAATTGTGATGGGTATTAAATGTGTTGGTGGTTCTATGGATGAGGATGAAATTGTGGCTAAATTACTCAGATCCTTGCCTCCCTCCTAAAAAATGAAGGTTCATGCTATTCAAGAGTTCAAATCAGTAAACAAGATGACAAGAGACACACTGATTAGGAAGCTTGTTGCTTTTGAAATAAGTGAATTTGGTGAATCTACACTAAAGACTAAATCTGCATTCAAGGCTACTGTATCCGGAAGTAACAGGAAAAGATATAGTCTAAGAGAAAGTTCCAGAAAGATATCCAAGTATGATGAAGAACTGAAACAACTTGTAGATAAAGAAAGAGAGGTAGAAGAATTTGAAGCACTGATTGCAAAGAAAGAAGGGAGAGGAAAGGGTAAGTATAAAGACATATTTCCTATTAAATGTTTTTCATGTAGTAAAATAGGTCATTTTGCATCAAGATTTCCTAAAAGAGTTCCTAGATCTAAGCCTAAAAATTCTAGATTCCAAAAGAGATGCTACTTTGCTAAAGAAGCAGTGACTGATGATGAGTTTGATAAAGATAATGGAAATGAAGATGAATGGGCTTTCATCACTACCGTTGAAGATAATCTTGTGGTTATCGAATCTACTAAAGATGAAAAATCTTTTTCATCCCAAGTTGAAGGAAAAGATGATTGGGTCATTGATATTGGATGCTCACATCATATGACTGGTGATAAAAGAAAATTTGTGAGTCTAGAGAAGTATGACGGTAGGGTTCTAAGATTTGGAGATAACAATGCTGGTGTGGTTCATGGCAGAGAATCTATATGCCTTGGTGGTAAGGATAATACTAATGATGTCCTCTATGTTGAAGGCCTGAAGCACAACTTGTTGAGTGTTGGATAGATGGTTCACAAGGGATATGAGCTTCAGTTCAAAGATGGAAGATGCAAGATATGTGGAAGTGTCGGGAATATGATTGCAAAGGAAAACAAGAAAAAGGTAATATTTCTCATCTGAACACTGCTAGTGGGAGTTGTTTAATTGCTCAAGTAGATGGAAGCTAGTTGTGGCATAGGAGGTTTTGTCGTGTAAAATTTGAAAACATTATCAAGATAAGTTCTACTCAAGCAGTAAGAGACATGCCTAGGTTAGTGAAGCATGCTAATATAATCTACAAGGAATTTCAGATGGGTAAACAAGCTAGAGTCTCTTTCTGCAGCACACAGTTTCATTCAAATAATTTGCTAGAGTTGCTACATACTGACCTTTGTGGTCCCTCTAGAGTCAGAAGTATTCATGGAGAAAAGGTATTTTATGTTGGTTATTGATGATTACTCGAGAATGATTTGGTTTTCATTTTTAAGAGAAACATTTGAAGCATTCGAGAAGTTCAAAATTTTCAAGGCTATGGTAGAAAATGAGAAAGGTCTAAAAATGAAGTGCCTAAGATCTGATAGAGATGGTGAGTTCATTTCCAAGGATTTCAACTCTTATTGTGAAGAGCATGGAATTAAAAGATAGTTATCTCCTCCCTGAACCCCTCAATAGAATGGAGTTGTAGAGAGAAAGAATAGAACAATTTTGGACGCTGCCAGAACAATGATGATGGAAGGAAATGTGTCTCAGATGTACTAGAGTGAAGTGGTAATCACTATTGTGTATACTTTGAACTAGGTAAATGTTAATGGTAATTCTGGTAAGACTCCTTATGAGTTATGGTTTGGTCACCAGCCTACTATTAAGTATTTTAAGATCTTGGGAAGAAAGTGTTATATCAGGAGAGATGATGATATAGGAAAATTTGATGCAAGAAGTGATGAAGGAATTTCCTAGGTTACTCCACTAAAACCACGGCCTACCGGTGCTATAAAGAAAGACTAAGAAAGATGGTTGAGAGTGAAAATTTTAGAGTTGATGAAGACTGTCAAATCATCTAGACATTGTAGTTTATATTCAGATGAAGACATTACAACCCAAGGGAAGAATACTTAGACATAGAATCTACTTCATATTATTCCATATGTTTTGCTGAAGCAATCTCAATTTTTTTTAGTTATCTCAAGTGTAGAAGAAAGATCAGAAGAGTCAGAAGTTCAAGAATGTCCCAAATCTCCAAGGTATGTAAAGCTCAATCATTCTGAAAATCAAATCATTGGAGATAAGAGTAAAGGAGTGCAAACTATAAGAAAAATTGCAAAAGAATATTGTTTGATCTCCAAGATTGAACCTAAAGATGTCATTGAAGCCTATCAAGATGAACACTGGTTGGAATCTAGGAAGGAAGAGCTAACATAGATTGAAAAGAATGACACATGGCTACTAGATTTGAGGCCTAAAGAAAAAAATGTGTTTGGTACTAAATGGGTATTTAGAAACAAGTTGAATGAAGAAGGTGAAGTGGTCTGGAATAAAGCAAGACTATTATGAAAAGGGTATTCTCAAATGGAAGGTGTTGATTTTGAAGAAACCTTTGCCCCTGTCGCTAGGATTGAAGCTGTTAGACTATTTCTTGCTTATTATGCACACAAGAACTATAAATTCTATCAAATGGATGTAAAGTCTAATTTTTTGAATGGAGAACTAGAAGAAGAAGTGTACATTGAACACCCAGATGGATTTCAGCTAACAGGCAAGGGAGATATGGTTTGCAAATTGAAGAAAGCTCTATATGGACTTAAGAAAGCCCCTAGAGCCTAGTATGCTAGATTGGACAAATACCTACTGAAGCTTGGATTCACTAAAGGTACTAATCATAGCAACTTATACTTCAAATTAGATAATGGTATGGTATTAATTATAGAAGTTTTTGTTGATGACATCATTTTTGGAGGAGATGATAATCTATGTATGAAGTTTGTTGATGAAATATAGAGCGAAATTGAGATGAGTATGATTGGACAACTAAAGTTCTTTCTAGGATTGCAAGTTACATAGTTGGACAAGGGGATCTTCATATCTCAGTCCAAATATGGGAGAGAACTATTGAAGAAGTTTGGAATGGATGACTCTAAAGCTATCGGTATCCCCATGGTGACCGGATGTAAGTTGACACAGAATGATGACTCTCTTGAGGCAAATCAAACCAGATATAGGTCAATGATCGGTGGATTACTCTACTTGATGCAGACTAGACCAAACATTATGAATGTTGTATGTATGGTTACTAGATTTCAAGCTAATCCAAAAGTATCACATGTAACTACTGTCAAGAGAATTTTTAGATATCTAAAAGGAACAATTGACTTTGGACTTTGGTATCCAAAGGATGATGATCTCACTTTTGTGCATATACTGATGCAGATTGGGCTGGTGATGTAGATGATAGGAAAAGTACTAGTGGTGGTGGTTTCTTCCTAGGGAAGAAGCTGGTATCCTAGTTAAGTAAAAAGAAAATCTCAATTTCTCTATCTACTGTTGAAGCTTAATACATTGTTGTTGCCAATAATTGTAGTCAAATGATATGGATGAAATAAATGCTGAGAGATATCAGGGTGATATATGAAGAGCCTATTTGCATATACTGTGACAACTCAACTACAATAAATATCTCAAGGAATCTAGTGCTATACTCTAAGACTAAACATATGTCAATCAAGTTTCATTTCTTGAGGGAGAAAGTGAATGAGAAAGAAGTCAGGCTGGAGTATGTGCCTACCAAAGAACAGATTGCAGATATATTTACTAAGCCATTGCTGAAGAATACTTTTGAGTATCTCAGAGAAATGCTAGGGGTAATCACCCCTCCTAATAAGAACTAAAAGATGCATTTTCTTGCATCAATCTGTGAACTTCATTGCTATATTCTGATCTAGAATTATGTTTTTATGGCTGCTACTCAAGGGGAGTAGTAAGATGTGCAGATATGTGGTTTAGAGCGTGTATATGGAAAGTTCGTTGTTACCTTTACCATTGATGTCAAAGGGGGAGAAATGTAATGTGAAAATTCCTTCCAAGAGGAGAACTGTAAAAGAAGTTAGTGTGTTGGGTTGATGGTATTTTTCACATCATGTGTTGCCATCAATTCCAAAGGGGGAGATTGTGGGATTTTGTGGATGTGTTGTTGATATGTGGTTTTCATTGATGTCAACACTATTAGCATTTGGTGTACTAGAGGTTGTATATTTCGAGGATATTGAGAAAATTGTAAAAGAAAGTGTTCTAGGTTCCCAATGGAACTGTGCAGGTCATGAAGGTGTCTTGTTCTATACGTTGAAGATTAGTTGGTGTGGAATAAAGGGTTTTTTTTAGTATATCTAGATCATCTACCAAAAGTTTCAGAGGTCCGCATGAATTTTTGAGTGTGTTGTGTTCTGAAATTTTTTTTGTGGTCTTTGGTAGTGTTCCTGAATGAAGATTGTGTGATTCTATTGATCTCAGTTGTTGTGGATGTTTCTCTATTGTTTCTTGGTGCTTTTAGATGTCTCTAGATCATTCTATATCTTTTTGGTACATCCACATTGACCGATGAGCTTGTGATTGAATATCTTTTCTTGTGCATGTTCATTTTTCATGTTCCTAGCCGACATGTTGGTGGTAGCGTGTTGTGGATCTTCATGGTGAAAGTAACTAAAGTTTTTTTGTGTTGGAGATGTTAATTTGGGTCTCCACTATGTTGTGGCCAACCTTGGTGGATTCACATTTAAAGTTTATTTGTAAATTTGGGGCCAACATTGCAAATATGTTCTCTTTTTCTTGGCGATCTAAGTTGTGATGAAATCTCATGTAGTGGATATATAAGTCTGATTGTTTCATCAAAGAGTGCATTCGGTATGCTTGTGTGTGTATGTGTGAATATCATTTGATTGCGAGCGAGTGAAGAAGATTTGCTAATGTGAAGAAGTGTTGAGCTTAATTGGAATTGTAATTAGGCTTGTGTAGAAGCTATTTTCTCATTTCATAGCCTCTGAATTTTTAATCCTATTCTATTGGGCATTGAGCCCCTTTTGTACTTGAGTAGTGAGCTCTAGGAAGTGTGCCTAAATGCATGTGAATTCCCCTCATTATTTCTCATTATACTTTTAACATAGTATAATCTTGTGGACTAACATCCACCATGGTTTTTCCCCTAACATGGTTTCCACATAAAAAAATATTGGTGTTCTTTGTCTCTTTGATGTGTTAATTTCTTGTGGTTAATTACTTATTCATTAGATTTGAGATTAAAGTTAAGATAAGTTTGAAAAGTTTAAATTTTTGTAACAACTGATTCACCCCCCTCTTAGTTCTCTATCTTTATTTTGACAACAAACACTTGCATAGTTCTTATCATTAGAGTCATTAAAATAACAAAGAAATACAAGACTCCCTTCATCCTTTGTCTCTCAGTTCTACCTTTCACAACCTTTCTCAGGTCCTTCATGTTTAGTACTACTGTCACTATAGTACACACCTTCCATATCATCAATTTTGTCACCCTAGGACTCTTCACTATCCTACTCTCATCTCTTACTCTCTTCTCCCTCTCGTTTGGATATTTTATCAAATTTTCCTTCTCAACCTCTATCAACTCATCACTATCAGCCCCTTTCATCTTTGGGAATCTTGGAAAACTCTTTTCCTTTCCATCTTGACCTTTAATGGTGATCACACTCTCTACAAACTTACTCTCAAAATATTTCACTTACCCTTGCCACTTCTCTTGGCATGTTGTCCACACTCTTGTCTTGTCTTATATCTGATTTTCCTCTTCTAGGAACTTTGTCCTAACTCTTTCCACCTATCCATCATCTTCATCTTCTCTCAATACCACATTCTCATGCTGCTTCTCTACAACATCTTTCTCTTGCTTTTTCCAATCACTTTGGCTCACAATTTTTATCTCTATATTCTCAGATCCTCTGACCTCTTTTCCTTTCATTGGAAAACTCTTTCCTCTTATCATGCTCACCATGTCCTTTCTTTCACTCTCAACTATCTTTCTCTCTTTTTCTAGCCCTTTGTCTTGGCTTACTTCATCTATCTTCTTCTGATCCAGCATCAAACTCGCTACCTCCTTAACCTCTACATTTCCTTATTCATTCTCCTTTTTTTTAGTAGTGCTCGGCTGGTCCTTGATCTCTTTCCCTTTCAAGGGACACATTACCATTCCCACCTTGATTTCTTCACTAGTTACAAGCCTTTCAAGGCTTTCAACAATCTCTAGTTTCCCTTGCCTTTGTTCATTTTCTCAACTCTTAATCCACCTTTATCTAAGACCTCTTTTCTTTTATGCCTTCCATCAATCATTTGAGGCACTCTCTTTGCTTTGTAATTAGGCTCCTATTTCCTTTCATTCTCCTTGTTATCCTCTTGTTGTTGCACTTGGTGTGCTTGTCCAATTTGTGGACATCTTCCTTTCTTCATGGTGTCTTCACCAATCTCTACTTGCCTTACACTAGGCAAACCACTTGCATCTCTTTCTTCTCTACCTCTTGTCAAGGTCTTTGTTTCAAAAGTCTTCATCACCCATTGCTTTGTATCTAACTCTCTTAAATCAAACTTGTCCATACTTGATTGTCCCATCATTTCTTTGTTCCTTACCTGTTGATTTGGCTTGTCTTCATGCTTGACCTATCATTTTTCAGATTTCACCTCCATCTCTTTAACCTCTTCACTCTACAACCCTGCATCTTCATCACATCTTCTTGCTTCAACTCTTGTCTTCTTTTTATTAGTTGCCTCTTCACCATTTTTGTTCTTCACATGTCTCATAGACACTCTACTACCCTGCATCAAAATGTTGTTTTGTCTTGCATTCTCTCTCATCTTTTTCCATAAAAAGAACCAAAATGAAATTCACACCATCCTTTTTGATCTCATAACTATTCTCTCTTCCATCATATAAATAAAATCTATCACACACCTATGGAATTCCTAACAAGAGATGGCACACACTCATATGCACAATAGCACACAAAATTTTGTCTCTATATGCACATATGTGGAATTCAACCCAAGCTTTCTCTTTAACCATTAAAACATGTTCACCATTCACCCAAGAAACTGAATAGGGTGACTCATGGGGTATCTTCTCTAATTGCAACTTATCTACCATTTCTTGAGAGATCAAATTGTCTATACCACCTAAATCAACCATCACAATGCATACCTTACCTTGACACTTGTAGGTAGTCTTAAATATTGCATTCCTTTGTGCTGCTTCTTTAATCTCCATCGCCATTTTTACTTGACTCTTCAGCTTCCAACTACAACCAATCTCCTTTAGGAATCTTTTGTGCTCTGATACCAACTGATGCAGAGATAGGGATGACATCAACCATCTTGTATCATGATTTCTCACTTTGAACTTCAATGATCTTCAAAAACACAAAATGACTCTTTAAGGAACCTTGTCACCCAATGGCTCAAATGCACCCTCAATATTTCCAACCTTTTCCAAGACACCAAGAAGAATCTAACAAGATTAACTTCTCCATCCAAACAAGGCTAACTCACTCTCAAAGCCTTAAGTTCTTTTGTTTGTATTTTCACCCTTTCAAGCCTCCATACACCTAGTAGGTGTCCAAGTCCTGTTTTAGGAGCTTAACTTACAACCATAGTAAAAAATCCTCCAACCAATCACACTTATAGAGACCCATTAAATTTTCACAAAACATATCTCAATTTCACATTAGTCCTCTTTGGACCATCTGCACTCAAACTGGCCTTTTAGGCTGAAACGAGCACCAATTAGACTTCTTTTGCAAAGGAACATATCTTTAAACTCACTACAAATTCCAAATACCTCCAAACAATCTTCAAATTTCCTTTAACACACAGGATTCTCCAATCTATAGGTCCTCACTCGCTCACTAAGACCCATTTCCTCTAAACCCTCACTTTTCACAATTTAGACTAGGACTTATTGAAAATCATATGCCCAAACCACTCATAAACCTAAAACAACTTCAATCCCTCTTCTTTTTTCCTTCTCAAGCTTAACTCATCATTACATTGTGGCTACCCCTCTGATTTACATACACTTCTATTTAAAACTCACCAATTCTCTCTTGTTTTTACCCTTTCCAACTAGGGTTTCACTCTTTCTCACACAACTGACCTTCTCTAACCACTCAAACCTTTAAGTCACCTTCAAATACACTTGATCAAATAGTTCCCAACAAGTTTCAACCTCTTCTCATTCAATTTCTCAAAAAAAAAACTTTCTAACCTTGCTCAAAAGGCACAAAATTTGTTTTTTTGTCATGGGGCAGGGGTTCTAGACCTTACTATTCTCTTTTTCAACACAAAAACCTGATCGCTACACCTACCCTAATCTACATAGGCCATTTCCACCAAGAAATAGTTTTGGTCACCAATTTTTCATCAAAATTCAGACAAAGAATTAAATGTCGAAATAACGGCCTAGATTCGTCAGTCGTCGACATCATAAAATAGTTTTGTTGTTCGTCAGAATATCGATGACAACTTTGTGTATCCACCGATGAATTATAACCAAAAATAAATTGCAATGCCTCTTCCAAAGCATCAAAACAACACCAGAAGTTTGTCGCCATTTCGACGAAATGGGCAAGTAGTTACGACGAAGCTTATATTGCAACTATAGTAACTTTTTTGGACTTTTTTCAGTGATTCGTCGGTTTCCTTCGTCGAAATTGTGATGAAACAATGCAAATTTTTTTAAAAAAATATTCGTTCAAATGTACCATCGCGGAGACTCTTGGTGATGACCACCAAAGCGGACCCATCGGTGAGATCAATCATCGGAATAGGATAGAAAACTCACTTTGATAGTCCATGTCTTGCTGATGACTTCCGTCAGCAAGACAGATCCAATGTCACACTGATCTAACCTCTGCAAGATTTTTAAATAGACCTACACCATGTGATCGCGGAGACTCTTGGCAATGACCACTTAAGCCAACCCATCAGTGAGAGATCAATCATTGGCACAGGATATAAAACTCACTCCGATAGTCCATGTCTTGCTGATGAATTCCATCGGCAAGACAAATCCAATGTCACACTAATCTGACCTCTTCAGGAGTTTAAAATAGACCTACACCATGTCATCATGGAGACTCTTGGCAATGAACATTGAAACCAACCCATCGGTGAGAAATCAATCATCGACATAGGATAGAAAAATCACTCTGATAGTCCATGTCTTGCCGATGACTTCCGTCAGCAAGAAAGATCCAATGTCACACTAATATGACCTTTGCGGGAGTTTTAAATAGACCTACGCCATGTCATCATGGAGAATCTTAGTGATGACCACCGAAGCCAACCCATCGGTGAGAGATCAATCATCAGCATAGGATAGAAAACTCACTCTGATATTCCATGTCTTGCTGATGACTTCCGTCGGCACGACAGATCCAATGTCACACCAATCTGACCTCTTCAAAAGTTTTAAATAGAGCTACACCATGTCATCATGGAGACTCTTGGTGAT
>VDFB02353493.1:296408753-296426296 GCA_007258455.2 Sequoia sempervirens
GATGACTTGTCTTGCCGATAGATTCCCTTCATCGATGAGACCATAAGCCAATCTCCCCGATATGTCTTCTTTAGTAATCCTAGCTTTGAACATGAGCATAGGTGATCTTCGAATTTACCCACTATCACATCAAATGTTCTATCGAAAAGAAAATTCAAAATTTGGGAAATCATTTTATTCAGGCTTGACCAACGTACATTAAACATTCTTTTGGTCGGGGAGACATTATGTCGATATCACATAATCTATCCATCTGATTCATATAAATGTTGCCAAGAGTCACCACGATGACTATCTTGATCTATTTGTGTCTTCATCGGCAAGACATGGTGTATCGCTAAGACATTCAATAATTTATCCGATGATTATTCCTTCGATCTCATGTCGCCAAGACTCCTTCCAATACAACTCCTTGTGCTTTGATCGGTGAGACAAGAGAGGTTTCTTTTTGATGGAACTTCATCGATGAGACCTATATGCTCGGTATGACCTTTTCATTTCACCCCAATGGAACTTGTCTTGCCGACAAAAATATTTATCAGTGAGACCATGGAATGTGTCATCCCGATGTGTATCTTCTTATGTAATACGATCAGTGTGACATTTCTGTTCTTTCGCCGATATGCTAAAAATGAGAATATAATGATTTATGAATCAGAGAGACCTACACAAATTCTTGCCGATATGGGTTATTTGAATACTAGATTTTGGAGGTTTTTCATGATATCAAATTTTCAAGAATGATGTGATCATATGTGACTATGATGGATTATACTCAAGATAAGGTTTTCTTTAGGGAATCAACGAGTGCAAAATCACTGTAAAATTTGCAAAATTATTTGTACTTTCCCTTGAAGTATGTTTAATAACTCCAAAATGGGTGTCTAAAACCATCAAGGGTTTCTCTGGTGTTTTGGGAAAGTTTTGAGTTATTGGGAAAAAACTAGGTTTGCACTGTTACAAGGATTCAAGGAGTCAAAGTGTGAAATCTGACTTTTGTTCTTTGTCAGGCTTTGAGAGTTGTTTTGATTTTTTAAATTGGTCATTCTAAACTTTTTGGAAGCCTCTTAAAGGTAGGTTGATAGGTTGGTTGATTTGAACCTACTAGGTCTAAATCAGGTAGTTGTTATTGCTAAGGTGGATCACTCCTTTCTATGAAGGCCATACACTTATGATTGGGTCAAGTGTTCTTTTCTTTAGAAAATTCCTATTGCCTTTTTGATAGGTTATGATTTGATTATATGGGTTATGAAGAACTTATTTCAAACAAATATCTTTATGAAAGAAGTATATTGGCATGAAATTAAATATGATTTGTATTCCAATGTAAAAACTACAAAGAATGGAAACAATTCTTTCAACACATAAACTATTATGTAGTAGTCAATTCAAATGAAAAATCTTACTCTATATTAGTTAGGATACACAACTAAGAAAATGATCTAAAGTGATTTATTTATCCTAGAGGAACTATGTATATAGTATGCAAAGAAAACCAACAAACCCACAACTACCCCTATTTTGAAGGAGTTTAGTTTTCTCCCCTTCCTGATCTTGCTAATATGGTCTAATTATTTCAAAGAGACGAAGGGTCATAACACAACTTTATTCAACCTAGTAAATAGCTCGGTTAATGAAACTTGACAAAAGAAACAAAACAATTGCTACATTTGGCATTTCATGTTGAATGAAGAGTGGTGAAAATAATCTAATTATAGTTTAATAAAACACTATTTTTATAAGAAGGCTTGACATTAGAAAGATAAGTGTTACTTATAGTTTAATAAAACACTATTATAGTTTTACCAAAATATAATTTTGTATGCTTGCATGGATTCTTAGTTAATATATGGGGAGATAAAGATAGATGGGGAGAGAAAGAGAAAGTTATAGAGATATATGGGAAGAGAAAGAGAGATGGAGATACATGGGAAGAGAAAGGAAGAGAGGTGGAGATAGAGAGTCGATGGATAGGGGGGATAGGGAGGGAGAGATGGTGAGAGATAGAGAGGGGGAGATAGAGAGGGGGAGGGCAGCGATATATAGGTAGATGAGGAGAGATAGAGAAGATGGGGAGAGAGGGATAGGTTGAAGAGGAAGAGAGAGAAGAGAGGGATATAGATAGGTAGAAGAGGGAGAGAGGGAAGAGGGGGAGAGGGAGAGCGATATGTAGAAAGGGAGAGAGAGAATAATATAGGGGGAGAGGGAGAGATAGCTCAATATATAAAGAGGGAGAGGGAGAGGCATAGAAAGGGGGTGATACAGAGAGATAGAGGGGGATGGTGAAAGAGATAGAGATCAAGGAAATATGGAAAGAGATAGAGAGGAGGAGAGGGAGAAATACAGGGAGAGGAGGAGGGAGGATGGAATGAATGAGTAGTGGGGGAGGGGGGGGGAGTGGACAGGATAGTGGAAGAGATAGAGGAGCACACCAACATTTAATCTATTCATCCTTATCTCTTTTATCTCTCTACCTCTCTCTATCTCCTTATCCCTTTCATTTGTATGTTTGTTTCACATCTCTTTCTCTCTCTATATTTTCTTCCCTATATTTATCTTTGTCTCCTTAAGTGTGCAATGGGTACATTGAAAAGGTCTTAAAGGACAATTATCATATCTTTAATCAAATGGCATGCTACCTTGAGCATAACTCCCCAAGGACACATGCCATCCTTGGATTGTTGACATGAAACAACCAATCAAAATTTAGTTTCTCTCTCTCATATTAATATTATATTAATATATATTACTATTATATTAATTATATTTTGTATTTTATAAAATATACTTATTATTAATTTTCATTAATTATAATAATTTTATACTGTGATGCATAATTTTCTTTAAAGAATATAATATATAATTATAATAAGTTGAATAATTATATTATTTCATTATGTAAAATATAGCTAATATATACCTAACTATATTGTAGAATATTAAAACCCTCGCTAAATGGGAATCATACTCACCTAATTAACATACTCTAAAACCTAACAAGTTGTAGCCTCGGTCAAATTGGAGAAGTGAAAGGTCAATACTAGTGTTGAGGAAGAGTTTGGAGTAGTGAAAACAAGGTCAATGCCAGCGCTGAGGAAGAGTTTGGAGTTAAAAAAATGTCAATACCAGCGCCGACGAAGAGTTTGGAGGAGTGAAAAGAAGGTCAATATCAGTGCCGAGGAGGAGCTTGGAGGAGTGAAAACAAGGTCAATACCAGCATCGAGGATGAGGTTGAGGGCACTCAGTGAAAATTGACAACCAAGGGACAATGAGTACTGTAAGTTTGGCACCCCCATTCTCTTTAACCTGCAATTTTCATGCCTAGTTTCCAAAGATCTTCTCATACATTAGCACCCCCATTCTCGTAAAATGGTATAAGATAAGACAAAAAAAATAAAATAGCTTAGTCTTTCACATTTTTATCGACCAACCTCAGGTCTTGGAAAAACTCCCATAATCTACCCACATCTTCGTTGAGGTCTAGGATTTCATCACACATAGCCTTCATCGCATGAGTCTAAAGTAATTGTAGACTTAGCCCAAGTATATGCTAGGCTAAGCTAGATCTAATGAATGGAAATAGAGGCATACAATTCTTCTTTAATACCTCCACCACAAACATATGCAAGGAAATGTCTCCTCCACACACACACAACCCTTAAAAATTATGAATAGAGGAATATAATCTTTGAAGAACTCAAAGTTCATTCTCTCCTACTTGATGAAATTAGTCATTTTATACTTACAAACATTTATAGTGATTACTAGAGGCACATAGACCAATTCTTCATAACCTCCTCCACACGCAACCCTTAAAAATTATGAATAGAGGAATATAATCTTTGAAGAACTCAAAGTTGATTCTCTCCTACTTGATGCAATTAGTCATTCTATACTCACAAACATTTATAGTGATTACTAGAGGCACATATACCAATTCTTCATAATAGAAGAATTTGATCATACTTTTCCAATGATGGAATTATGAGAAAGGCTATGTGTACTTGGATTCCATGGAGAAAGGCTCTTTGGGCTCTTTCATCAATCAAGGTATTGTTAAATTTTAACACCCAAAAGTGAGAATGAAGAATCTTTCCTATGATGGTGGCCATCCCATTATAGCTCTTAGAGTTGTTAGAGATATTTTTGTTTCGAAGTAGAGATATTTTAAGTTATCAAATCCTACCATTAGACATTATCAAAATGTGTTGTTTCAAATGACTATGAGCACTAACTTTCACTATTTGAAGATGTTGAAACCTTGTCATAGAGAACTAGAACATTGATGCAACCACTCATCCTACCTTAAAACATACCAAAAGTCTCCTAGCAATTAGACATGGGAAGATTTAAGATGACTTAAAAATTTTTATTGCCAAAGCATAAACTTATGATGACTTAACCAGGCCTAGTACACACTCCCTCCCCGTTAACCACTTAGACATATGGAAATTAAATGTAAATTTGCTGCTATTTTTAGTCATGTAGGTGTCCAATAAACCACTTGGTGGTGTTTCCCTTCAAGTTTATTTACTTGAATGAAGAGAAAAAGTCCTTTGATTATAATTAGAGAATACATTTGAGGCCTTGGTTGTGTAACTGGTGGACCATAGTCACATTTAACACTTGTTACAAAGTTTGGGAGTTAAAACGTTAAGTAGATTTGATTTGTGATGGACACATTTGGACGGTAGTAACAATAGCTTGCAATCTATCAAGACTTGATTACCTTATAACCTATGAAATTATAGCGATGAAATGATAGATTAATCATAATGTCACCTTGGGATCACATCACCATGAAATAACTTCATCCAACATCCTTATGAGTGCAGGTACCACCAAATAGGTATTTTTTAGATCTGTCTTCCTTGAGCAAGGGAAATTTAGGAAGAGAAGAGGAAAGCGAGACATGTAGTAGGTCTAAAAGAGGGAGATCAACTAGAGGTCAAAATATTAGAATAAAATTCCATAAACACATGGAATTTTTTCTTGCAAAAGGGGAGTCATGTTCTTATGATGATGAGAGCATAGGCGACATCGAGGTTCCCTTGAGGTACAAACATCTAAGGAAACAATGGGTATCCAAGGAACTTCCTCCAATAAACACTGATTTTTGTGTCAACGAGAGGATATATCGCATATCACCATCATAATTACATGGTTTGGGCCTATTTTGCATGGATGGCATAAAGGTTTGTTACAACAAAGTTACTGAATTGATGGAGTATGTTGGACCCTATTACAGTTACAAAGATTGGATGTAGCTGGTTCAATATACACGAAGTATGCATAGGTATGCACTATCAACAAATTATATACAACTAAAAGATAAGGATCAAAATAAAGGAGTGGCTATGTACATTGATAGAAGGCCAAAAGCATCAGGGAATATTTTAGGGTTTATAATCAGTACATGACCTAGGTTAACAAACAAGCAACCCAATTGCATATTCCAGGTGTGCGAGGGAAACCGTGTATTTGTATGTGCGATAAAATCAATAACTGCAAAGGAAGAGTTGCTAATTGATTACAATTTGAATCACTTAATTAAAAACATAGTTACTATGGGGGTGGTACGTACTATGTACCATTTTACCCAACCTCCAATTAATGACTCCAATATACCATCTTATTTTTATGTTTTTTTTTGTAAGTCTATTGGTTTCATTTCGGTAATGTTTTTTTATATTTAATTTTTTTCACAGCGGGACATTGATCATATGGGGAAGTCTCTGGCCCAGAGCACAGATCATGATGCATCTTTAGGTGCTTCTTCCTGACAGGTTTACCTCATTGTAATTGTACAAATTATATATGAGCACAATGTTTTATTATTATATTTTTTTCATAAGTTTATTGGGTTAATTCCGATAATGTTTTTAATATTCTTGTTGCAGTTGACTGATCGGGGAAAGGCACCAACAGTAGATGGGAGAATCCATAGGGAGGTGTAGTTAATATTATGTGATGATGACATCGCTTATTCAAAAAACCCTCTCGATATGATAAGGAAGACCCACAAAAAATGCAATGAAGAAATCTTTAAGTTGTTATTCATAGTGCCTCAAATAGATGAGATAAGAGAGGGTTAAAATATTGACTGAGAGAGCACAAAAATTGCAAATAAGTTGTCATGAGATCTTTAATTATAACATAAGCTCATTCATGGTTTTATATTTTGTACTCTCTTATGTCATGAACTAAAATATGTGTTGTTTTTACAAGATTTTTTGCGTCCTTATGATGCTCCTAGCCATGATTAGGGTACTGCAAGTGCTGCTCGAGGAGTAGGGTTTGGTACAAGTGTCCATCCTGATCTTCCTGTGCATACATCACATCATTTGACCCCATCATCTGTGCTTATATTGTCGTCTAAAATGTCAGTAACACATACCATGCAGGCATCCATTACTATACCCTTTGGCAGTGAACACATGCCAAAACATATATTAGGATATGTGTACACCTAGGGATGCAAAGGCCACTAGTACTGGTGACGTTTTAGCAACATTTCTCGGATCTTCCTGTATTACTAGTACGGGAACATTTCTAGTCACATTTGTGGTGACTGAGGATTTTGTTCCCATAAAGATAGAGAAGGTCCCAGGTACTTTAAAATGATTTAATTATTATTATATATAATTCAATTGAAATTTACTTATTGATCACTATTTTTAGACTATTGATCCCATGATCATTTTGAAGGAAATGATATTTTTTATAAAGATCTAAGTGATATTACATTGGATCTCCTTGGGCCCACCATACGTACATAGTGGAATGTCCAAAATCAAGATTTAAAAGATGAGATCATTAACCATTTAGTTGTGCTATTTGGTGATAAAACATTCAACTGAACCAAGGTCCTTAAGAAAGCTGGTACCTATATAAAGTATGTGAGGGACCAATATAGGTCACATTTAGAGAAGAAAAAGTACGAGCATCCCCCATGATTCTAGAGAGGAGTGGAAGGACCTGGTGTTGGATGGAAAGGAGAAGGCTGAAAAGAAAAAAGGAAAGACACCACTGGGCCAAGGAAGGTATGTGATACTATCAACAATGCAATTATATACTGATTACTCTTTCTTTTTACATAATCTAACGCATTTCAAACTTTTCATAGGATTCCTGACACATCAAAAGTAACAAAGGCAAGACTAGAAAAAAAGGGTAGCACAAACTTGGCTTTGGTGGTTATATGAAATTAGCCGCATGAATTGTAAGTATTAATAAATGAAATATTGCATCCAAATAATAAATTGCAAACAATTTTGGTTTTAGCACACCATGGAAGCAAAATTTATGATCTTATGCAAAAATGCAGGGCTTTGAATTCAACAGAGTTCCCATAGAAGAGGACCTAAATATTTCCTTCCAACAAGGCTATGGAGCCATGGCTAAACGCCTAAGAGTCTTGACTGGGCAAACACAAACTTCCACTGCAGCTGACACGCAGGTAAATAAACTCAATAAAGTCTATTTAAAATTGAATACTTGTGCAATCTATTCAATATTAATTTCCACCATAAAGTATCTACATTCCTATTTTTTTTAAACATACAAGCAATGACAATACTACACATGACATTGGAATGCAGCCTAGTGAGGGTGGAGCACAACCTGCAGATGAAGGTCATGTTGTGCACCCCGGTACTAGATGTATTCATGTGCTATAAAAAACACAGTATGGATTAATACAATTAAACATCTTTAATTTCAATTGGTGTATTAATTAATGTAACCTTTCGTGTTTCAACTTTAGAGCATGTAGAGCATGATCAACATGTTGAGCATGATCAGGCTAGAGAAGATCAAGAACATGATGTGGCCCCATCAGGTAAAGAGGACCACTCTAATGTTTTTTAAACATATTTAATTGCAATTGGTGTATTAATTAATGTAACCTTTCGTGTTTCAACTTTAGAGCATGTAGAGCATGATCAACATGTTGAGCATGATCAGGCTAGAGAAGATCAGGAACATTATGTGGCCCCATCGGGTAAAGAGGACCACTCTAATGTTCTTTTAAACATATTTAATTTCAATTCGTGTATTAATTAATGTAACCTTTCGTGTTTGAACTACAGATCAGGATTTAGAGGGTGTTTAACATGTTGAGCATGAGTCTATAAGAGAAGTTCAGGAACATGATGTTGACCCATTAGAAAAAGATAACCACTCTAATGTTCTTTTAATTAATGAAATACTTGTAACAATAATAATAAAACATATCAATTTAACATTTCTTTGTTATTGCAGCAGACCCCCTCTTGCAGTGGCATCCACGTCGTGAGCACACGACTAGGCGTACATTAAGATCATGAGCAGAGGGTAGAACAACTAAAGGGGGGACATATGATTTAGAAAATGATACTCCACTTCAGATTTTTTTAGCTTTAAAAAAGAAAAAAAAAAAAAGTGATTGTAATCATATCATGACAACCATATTTTGATAATATGTAAAAACTGAAAGAATGAATATTATATGTTAATGAATGAATGTGAATATGTTAGTGAACAAGTTATATGTTAATGAATGAATGTTATATGTTATTAATGGATGGATGAAAATGAATGTTATATGTATATTAATGGATGAATGAATGATTAATGTTATATGATTGGGTATGGGGAATTGAGAGTGATGTGAGGGGGGGGGGGGGAAATGAGCTTCCACCATCACGTGGTTGGCCCTGTTAAGTAGAGAATATTAAAATATTCTCGAAACAAAGAGAAGCTCAATAAGGTAATGCACTTTTCAATATAAGAAATGCATCATTTGAAGCATCAAACCAATATGCAAAGATGAAAGAAAGTGCTAACTTTTCACTATGGTGGTAGAAAAATGATTCTTTATACCCTGAATCCATGCTGTGCATCATAATTTGAAGTTGTTTCCATTCCAATTTTCTAAGTTTAGTTTGTATGTCTTTGTATGAATACCACATTGTGTTGTGTGTGGATTTGGTTTCAAAGATCTATTTCTTTTATTTTTAGTGGTGACATAACTCTAAAATTTGACTTTTGTGCATAATAGGTTAGTGGAAAAATTGATAGCTCTGAAGGGTTTAGAGGCTCGATTGAGATAGATACACGGATATTTGGATCTTGTTGTTGATGGGAGGCTTCCACTTAACCGTGAAATTTTGTACCATCTGTAGGTATGCAAAAATTTATCTACTTACATTCATTCTTGATCATAAATCTTCTAAATGATATTAATACTTCAAACTTAAGATTTGTTTCATTGTTATAATGATCAAAATATTATACTTTGCTATACACTCAAGTATTCTCTTGCCCCCTACCCTTTGCTCTCTCCCCCTCCTTTAAAGAATTTTCTTTGTCATAAAAGATTCACATTTCTATCTCATTTACACAAATTTATCTGAAGCTCTAGGAGTGAATAAAGATATGTAAAAGATAATGGATTATGTCTAAACAACAACTTTCCATCTTATAGCTAATTAAATCCTTAATATTTGAATAGTTTAGAGCTTGAATAATGCTTATATATGCATGTGTAGCAATAAGGGAGCCTATGTTAAGATTGAAATTTAAAACATCACTTTGGTATTTTTCCTTAGGTAGTGAAATGATATTTTGAGTAATACAAACCTACACACACATTGATATTTTTCAGCATTGCATTTAGGAAATTGTTTTCTCTTATACCTACCCTCGGCTAGACATGGAGGTATAGAATATTGGTTTCTGTGTTTTCTTTGTAAGTAGCTAATTTCACAGAGGAAGACTAAAATATTCTTAATGTCCTATCAGGTGTGAAAGCATATGAATCACTTGCTGAAGGCACCATTTTGTATTCATCCAAAAAATGGTTTGTTCTTTTTTTTATGTTTCTTGCATGTGTTTTTTTTAGGGTCTAGAGATGTAGCTCAACTCTTTCCTTTGCACTTTTCATCTATTTTGATGATTACAGTAGTTTGTCCTCATAATTTTTTATGTAGATATGTTTATAACCTTATTTTCTACCAATCAGTTTGCAAACCAGTCACATATTAAGGACCATTTCACTAACTTGTAATCATCCATTACTTCATATGTTGCAGGTTGTGTATGTGTGCCAATAAGTCCTGATGATCGTGAGAACTTTAATCCTACAAGTGTACCTACTCTTTCTCAAGTAAAAGTCTTACCTTATTTTATAGTAATTTAAATGGTTAATTGAAGGTGCTTCTTTAGATCTAAGATAGTTGAACCTTGGATTAAAATATGGCATTAGATGGGCAGTATAATGATAAAACTCCATTGAACACAAATTATGAACATAATTTACTGGACTATGAATAATGTTACAATTATAATTATTTCTCCTTTACCTACCTCTCCATTAATGAAAAAGATAGCAGATATTGGAAGTTCATTACATGTCTCATGTATGTGTTAGTATTTTAATTTTATTTAAGCTGTTCAAGAGCTTGATTAGGTCAAGAATATTTTCTACAAGCTCTATTCTCTTGATACTGCGCAACATTTTCCCTACACATTTTCTCTTCAATCCAAACGTTTCTTAACTTCTTCCCTTGTTAGCCCTTGGTTGTTCTCAAGTGTAATGATTTTTCTATGTGTATCAATGGATTTATTTTTGGATTAGATTCAAGTTATCAAATCAATGCGAAAGACAAAACCCAAAGTAATTACAAAGAACAAAGGAAGCAAACGTAAATGAAACAAGTATACCAAATAGTTGTTGCAACCTCCATGATTCACCTTTGTAACACCTCCTTGCTTGTTGGTTGAGGTGTTGCCCTTAGATTTGATGAGCGAGCAATCTGCAAATAAATGTCTATCTCCTACACCAAGCTTTGAGGGATTTGCACAAATTCCTAATGCCTATGCCTAAATGACTATGATAAAAATGACTCTAAAATGCCAAATTAATCTAAGTATTAATATACCTGAATATTGTAATCTATGTGCCTAATGTAGAAATGAGAGCAAAATAGCATTTTATATAAAATGCCATTTTGAATGGACAGACGAGATTACTTTTTGACAAAGACCTAAAATCAGCAGACAAGATTTAATTTGACAATCCCTAATCAGGGTTAGGGAAAAATCCTTAAGTGAGTGGTCGAGATGTCATCTGAGAAAATCAAATCGGCGGTGGAGAATAAATGAGATAATCAATTAGAAAAATAAAGATTTTCAAAAATCAAGAAGATAAAGACTGCATGATTTGTGAGATTCAAAAAATTAAGAAAATAAGAGTTGGACTGAAGATCAGATTTGGAAAATCAAGAATCTCCCCGATTACTTGATTTTTGGAAGATTAGTTATTATTTTGAATTAAATTAATTCAAAATAATGATTTTGTGAGATAATAAATAATCTTTTTCAAATTATTTACCAAAATGGACTGTCAGTTAAGATTGTGATGACATTTTAAATAATTTCATTTATTTAAAATGAGAGAAATGTTAATTGTGACAATTAAATACTTAAAGATAATTATTTAATTTAGCAGATAAGATTAATTAATTATGACAGCTAGTGACATATTAAATAAATAAATAAAATTTATTTATTTAATAATTAGGAAAATATATGACGAAGGGAAATTAAATAAATTAAGAAATTTATTTAATTAAGGGAAGACAGACAATTAATGAAATATTTAATAAATAAATAAAATTTATTTATTTAATAATCATGAAGAATACAAAGACATGAATTAATTAAACAATTATAAATTATTTAATTAATAGTCGAATGTGGGCCAAGGACATAATTAAATGTCTTAATTATGCTAGGATGAAAGTGGTAAAAATAAAGTTTGCAGGCCTAGGTCATTTTTAGGTGTCTACATTTTTCCCCTCTTTGTCATAATGTCGCTTGTCGCATTGTGACAAAGAAAATAAGTCAAAAAATGCCCCAGTCCAAAATAAGATGAGGAAGAATGACGAGGAGGGTAGCGGTATGCCCCCTCGAGAGGACAGACAGGTTCCAAGAACATGAGTGTGCTCTCGAAATTAATGAGAAGACTAGAATATGAAGAGACAAAGAAATGTTAATGAAAAAGATATGGATGATGATATGGATGCAATGCCTATATGATATGGGTGAGAGAAGATGACACGACTAAAGAAGATGCATGTTAGTTCCTAGACCAAATCCTTCAAAACTTTAGCATAAGACTTTAATTATTATTGCTCTTAATCATCATTGGACAGTAAAAATGACACAAATAGACAACAAACACCATGATATGACGTAGACCAAGGTGTGCAAGGTCATCCATTTGAAAAACAGACAGTCACATACAAGGAATGTCCTAACTCATACTAAGGGTGAAGTTGCCCCAGTCTTTTTGTCAATACAATCCACAGACAATAGTTAAAGAAAATAAAATAGGCCAAAAGACGTCATCGCACCTCTAAGTCCTTCATGGGACATCCTCGAGGTAGCTAGTAACATGACCAAAAGACAAGACAGTAAAAATATAAGACAAAATAGCCAAGATAGTCAAAAGATAAGACAAGATAGACCAAAAAGATTAACAACCATTTTATTTTATTTGATGGTGTTGACAGTTTGATAGAGCCTATTGTCAGGAAGGACACATCCTGAAAAAAGCAAAGGACATTTTGACGAGGTCCAACTCCAAGAAGGACACATCTTGAAGAGGACCAAAGAGTGATGAGACTGACATTGTTTTCAGTAATATGTTTTGGCAAGTTGACTGATGTTGACTGTATGATTGATTGGACAGTGTTGCCTGATTTTGACCAATTTTGACATTGATGTTTCAAAAGACTGTCTTGTGTTTGAGTTTGACTATGTTTGACTTATTTGACTGATGTGACGATTGTGACAAATGCCATGATTTTATTTGGACCAACCTAAAAGGACTGACCTAATGTCTTGGGGACTCATCGACTGATGGCCTTGCCTACGTAGCAAATGCGCAGAGACAACGTAGTTAGACAATGACATAGACTAACTAAAATGACTAACTTTGACTCCATTTTTAGGATTTTGACATTGATTTGGATGTTTTTTGTGTTTTTCTTCAAGATGTTTTATGATTTTTAAGTCTTTCTTCAGGACATTTTATGATGTTTTTGGTCTTTCTTCGGGACATTTTATGATGTTTTTGTCTTTTTTAGGACATTTTATGATTTTTTTTTAGGATAGTTTGTGATATTTTTGGTCTTTTTTAAAGGCGGTTTGTGAATTTTTGGTCTTTTTTTTAGGACATTTTGTGATGTTTTTTGTCTTTTTGTTGTTTTATGATTTTTTTGGATTTTGATGTTTAAGAGGATCATGACAAATGCATATGACTGATGCCTACACATGAGAATCCAAGGACAAACATGATTGTGCCCCTAGTCAAGCTGAATACCAATTGACAGGTGATGACAACGTTGTTTGACGTGGGAAGGACACATTCCAAAACAACATGAGGACGAAAGTATGGAGGTCTCTACAACCAGGCTAGGAACACAGTCAAGTAAAATTTTGGATAATGTACTTATATGGATTAGACTTGTTGCATTTGGAATGACTTGGTTAGGACTAAATGGGATGATGGAGCATCCTTAGACCGTTTGACAAGGGAAAGCCAAGATAGGTGACAGGCATGAAAGGATAGGGGGTGGCCTTGGTAAAAGATGGGAGACATGAGACTAATGGAATTGTCATATGATTTTTAAGAACTATGTTGTACAAGGACAATAAGACTATGACGGTCAATGACATGATGTTTCATGAATCATGTATGACGGAAGGATAGACATGTCAAGAGTTTTCCCAAAGCATGATTTATGTGTGCCAGTTTTATGTCAAGACCGAGGTAAGTGGGAAAAATGCATGGAAATGATAGGGCTTAGATGGATGTCAATGTCATGAGGAAGGCATGGGAAAATGAGATGACTTGCCCCCAAGTATAAAATTCCACATAGACGATTTATTTTACACATGATGCCTGTTTGCCAGGTTTTCATCATGGTACTTATCCAGGGCGCCTGTTTGCCAGGTTTTCACCGTTGGATGAAATTTTTCTCTTTACTATTTTCTTAACTTTTTGATTTTTTTGATGTCACCAAGATGCCTGTTTGCCAGGTTTTCATCAAGGTAACGATTTTTTTAATTTTTCAATTTTTATTTTTGATTTTTATTTTGTAGATAGCATAGATGCTTTAGATGACCACTGACTGTTCTGAATCCATTGACGGTGCCGATGTAGAGACTGGTGCCATGATATGCCAATAATGTCCTGTCTAAAGTAGTTGTCTTGTCAGGATTGTAGCGCTTGTATACAACTAATCGATGTCATTATGGTCCTTTCTAATACTAGAGTTGGCCTTATCAGAATACACACATCGTGACAGAGTGCCATGAGAGTCCTTGTAGTAAAGAGTTGTTGCCAAGATGTGACGGATTTGTGACATGGGATTTTTAGACTTTAAGCGAGATGTAGGATTACGACAAATGATGGTGGATGTGGAAAGGTTGTTTGGATGTTTGGATGAATCACTTTTTATTCTCCAAACTTTGTATGGTGTATGATGGATTTTGGAGGGATGGTGTTTGGAACCAACACTCTTAGATGCCTTGTTTGATGACCATTTTGAAGGAGGTGGACATTTGTTATATGTGGGAGTCCTCTTGTCTTGTGGCTCCACATTGTGATTGACTTTTGTATTTGACTTGGTGTCTTTGTTTGATGCATCTTTCTTTGGGATCCATTTTAATTTCATTTGTCCACTTGTCCTTTTGTTTGATTCAATGGCCTTTGACATTTGATTTTGATCTTTTGACTTGTAAGACTTTTTTTCTTGTTGGTCCTAAAGGGGAGGTTGATTCATGATGGAATGACAATTCATGGTGTGGGTGGAGGGTGTGTTGACATCAATCTTATGACAAGGATTTCTCATGGACTCCATTTTGACATTTGTATCTAACAAAGTTGTCCCTAGTATCGAGGAGGTACCACTAACATCATTTGATTTACTGACTGAAGAATACCCAAGACCTTGATGTGTGAAATTTTCCTGAAGTTGTATTGGTTCTAGAATTCCTTGCTCATGTATGCCTAGTCCTTTTCCTTAATATTGTATGCTTTGAGAGATTCTATTTATGATGGGGTATTTATTGTTTTGAAAGCAAGATGCTAACCCATCATGATGTCTATGGACACTGTCACTTGTAATATTTTCATCTGCAAGAAAGCCTACTCTGACAAAGATAGATGACCCTAGTTGATAAAGTGTCTTAGCTTCATTGTCATGTTGGACATATTCTTGACTGATATCTTTGGTCTGATCATGTGACATGTCAGGTTCAGATGATTTTGTTGGTGCTTCCAAGGCAATGTTGAAGCTTCATCATTATGTTTAGTGTCATAGAGTCCAATGATTTGGGGCTATAACTTCTGATCATATGCAAGCATGTCCCTAGTGGAAGATTCTTGTTCAGATAACACTATGTGTCCCATGGCGTGCGTCTCATCGTGGGAAGTGTCAATAGTCGTAGGCCTTGTAAGGCCTGGAAAAGGCCGGATCATGAATGACATGAAGCAGCCAAGGAGTGATCATTTTGACTTCTTGGTCAATGGTAGGGTCTTGGCCTAAGATGGGTTGCTCATAGATTACATAGTCAGGAAATAGAGCCAGTTTGTCATGAGAGGTGTGTTCTGGATGTCATGATTGTCTTGAAGGACTTCATGGATGGACTGAAAGATAGGGTCATGGGATGAACTACCTTGTTCTTGACATGAGGGTGACATTATAAGGTCCTGCTTTGGGCTTTCATTTTGACATGTATCCTCAAGTTTATTAAATGGGATTTGACTTTGGACTATGATAGAATTTTCATGACTGGATGTGGCTTGTGAGGGGATGACTTGAAAAGGATTAATGAATGACAAACTAGGATAGGACATGGGGACTTGGACAGGACTAGTATGTGAAAGACTAGTATATGACATGGGTACTTGCATTGGACTAGTATGTGAAGGACAAGGGTATGACGTGGAGACTTGGACCGGATATGACATGGAGTTTTGGACTGGATTAAGATGTGATGGCATATGATGTGACATGGGGACTTCGACCGGATATGCCATGGAGTCTTGAGCTGGATTAGTGTAAGGTTGACTAAAATACAACTTGGAGACTTGGACGGGATTGATATGGTATGATGTGAGGACTTGACATGAGTTGGTAGATGGTTGATAAGGCATGTAGACTTGGACAGGATTGATAGGTGAAGGGTTAGAATATGACATGGAGGTTTGGAATGGACTAGTGGACAGTTGGCTTCCCTTGTCAAGGTTAGGATAAGGGTGATAAGTGGATGTCTGTTGCAAATTACTGGTAGGATTTATGTTAAGCAACTGTTGATGGTGAGGGTAGACGGATGGAGGTGGCAAAGTATTTATGTCAAAGCCTTGTGGTAACTTAGCCCCTTGGTCCAAAAGCATGGCTAGATACCTTTGAGGGTCACATAAGATTGATTTTTCTACAAAGGAGACTATATCAGGATTTTGCGCTGCAGCTTCTAAGTCTTTTGCATATACTCATCCATTTTGGTCTCTTTGTATGAATGGTTCAGAAATATTTCATGATAAAGATGGCATGTTCATGGAAGATTGAATGTTCATGTTGTGAAATGGGTTGGAAAAATTCCAATGTTGGTTTGTGTCATAAGTGTTATTATCGATGTTGGGATTGAAATATTTTCCAAAGTTTTCCATTTGTCGTTGTTGTCTTTGAAGCCTAGTCTCAACCATAAAAGGGATTTGCTCAGATAAGGATGACGCCAATGACAACCTATGTTTTTCAAATTTTTTGGATAAAGGATGACAATGCAAGACTATGTTTTTGGATTTTTGACAATAAGGGATGCAATATGACAATGTTGTCTAAAGAAAATGACTAATGCCAAAGGACAATGAAGACTAAGATGACAAGTTATGTCACTAATTTTTTTTGTATTTTTGGAATAAAGGATGACAATGTAAGATGATGATGACATTTTCCTAAGGAAATGATTAATGCAAGATGACAAGGTTGTCAAGGCCAATATGAGGACTAAGATGATGATGTTTGACTAAGGACTTAATGTTATAAATGCCAAGTCTAGGTTCAAAATGATAACTAAGATGAACAATGCAAAGTCTAAGTTCAAAATGGGGACTGAGATTGTTTTTTGATGTTTTGTTGAAAAGTCTGAGTTGTCTAAGGTTGATTGTTTGTGTCTAGATTTGTGAATGTTGTGTATATTATTTGAAAATCTAGAAAACACTTGACAAGCACGATGTTTTGGTGTAAGCAAGCACACATGAGACAAGTACAATCCTAAAAGGCCAATAGGCCAAGGGTTTGTATACTTGGTATAGCCCACCAATATACCCCGGATTGGTGATAAGCACCTTTCCTTCTCGAGAGTGGATAGCTTAGAATTTTGGTGGCATTGGCTCCCCTCCACGACTCATTAACGTCATTCGAGCACACCAAATTCGAATTCTTGGGTAGTGACTTCCCAAGAACTGTTATCTCTACTCAAGGGGATCA
>VDFB02353493.1:296426396-296489968 GCA_007258455.2 Sequoia sempervirens
ACATTAGAGTGGTCCTCTTTACCTGATGGGGCCACATCATGTTCTTGATCTTCTCTAGCCTGATCATGCTCAACATGTTGATCATGCTCTACATGCTCTAAAGTTGAAACACGAAAGGTTACATTAATTAATACACCAATTGAAATTAAAGATGTTTAATTGTATTAATCCATACTGTGTTTTTTATAGCACATGAATACATCTAGTACCGGGGTGCACAACATGACCTTCATCTGCAGGTTGTGCTCCACCCTCACTAGGCTGCATTCCAATGTCATGTGTAGTATTGTCATTGCTTGTATGTTTAAAAAAAATAGGAATGTAGATACTTTATGGTGGAAATTAATATTGAATAGATTGCACAAGTATTCAATTTTAAATAGACTTTATTGAGTTTATTTACCTGCGTGTCAGCTGCAGTGGAAGTTTGTGTTTGCCCAGTCAAGACTCTTAGGCGTTTAGCCATGGCTCCATAGCCTTGTTGGAAGGAAATATTTAGGTCCTCTTCTATGGGAACTCTGTTGAATTCAAAGCCCTGCATTTTTGCATAAGATCATAAATTTTGCTTCCATGGTGTGCTAAAACCAAAATTGTTTGCAATTTATTATTTGGATGCAATATTTCATTTATTAATACTTACAATTCATGCGGCTAATTTCATATAACCACCAAAGCCAAGTTTGTGCTACCCTTTTTTTCTAGTCTTGCCTTTGTTACTTTTGATGTGTCAGGAATCCTATGAAAAGTTTGAAATGCGTTAGATTATGTAAAAAGAAAGAGTAATCAGTATATAATTGCATTGTTGATAGTATCACATACCTTCCTTGGCCTAAAGTGGGTGTCTTTCCTTTTTCTTTTCACTTCTCCTTTCCATCCACCGTGTCCCTTCCACTCCTCTCTAGAATCATGGGATGCTCTCAGACTTTTTTTCTTCTCTAAATGTGACCTATATTGGTCCCTCACATACTTTATATAGGTACCAGCTTTCTTAAGGACCTTGGTTCAGTTGAATGTTTTATCACCAAATAGCACAACTAAATGGTTAATGATCTCATCTTTTAAATCTTGATTTTGGACATTCCACTATGTACGTATGGTGGGCCCAAGGAGATCCAATGTAATATCACTTAGATCTTTATAAAAAATATCATTTCCTTCAAAATGATCATGGGATCAATAGTCTAAAAATAGTGATCAATAAGTAAATTTCAATTGAATTATATATAATAATAATTAAATCATTTTAAAGTACCTGGGACCTTCTCTATCTTTATGGGAACAAAATCCTCAGTCACCACAAATGTGACTAGAAATGTTCCCGTACTAGTAATACAGGAAGATCCGAGAAATGTTGCTAAAACGTCACCAGTACTAGTGGCCTTTGCATCCCTAGGTGTACACATATCCTAATATATGTTTTGGCATGTGTTCACTGCCAAAGGGTATAGTAATGGATGCCTGCATGGTATGTGTTACTGACATTTTAGACGACAATATAAGCACAGATGATGGGGTCAAATGATGTGATGTATGCACAGGAAGATCAGGATGGACACTTGTACCAAACCCTACTCCTCGAGCAGCACTTGCAGTACCCTAATCATGGCTAGGAGCATCATAAGGACGCAAAAAATCTTGTAAAAACAACACATATTTTAGTTCATGACATAAGAGAGTACAAAATATAAAACCATGAATGAGCTTATGTTATAATTAAAGATCTCATGACAACTTATTTGCAATTTTTGTGCTCTCTCAGTCAATATTTTAACCCTCTCTTATCTCATCTATTTGAGGCACTATGAATAACAACTTAAAGATTTCTTCATTGCATTTTTTGTGGGTCTTCCTTATCATATCGAGAGGGTTTTTTGAATAAGCGATGTCATCATCACATAATATTAACTACACCTCCCTATGGATTCTCCCATCTACTGTTGGTGCCTTTCCCCGATCAGTCAACTGCAACAAGAATATTAAAAACATTATCGGAATTAACCCAATAAACTTATGAAAAAAATATAATAATAAAACATTGTGCTCATATATAATTTGTACAATTACAATGAGGTAAACCTGTCAGGAAGAAGCACCTAAAGATGCATCATGATCTGTGCTCTGGGCCAGAGACTTCCCCATATGATCAATGTCCCGCTGTGAAAAAAATTAAATATAAAAAAACATTACCGAAATGAAACCAATAGACTTACAAAAAAAAACATAAAAATAAGATGGTATATTGGAGTCATTAATTGGAGGTTGGGTAAAATGGTACATAGTACGTACCACCCCCATAGTAACTATGTTTTTAATTAAGTGATTCAAATTGTAATCAATTAGCAACTCTTCCTTTGCAGTTATTGATTTTATCGCACATACAAATACACGGTTTCCCTCGCACACCTGGAATATGCAATTGGGTTGCTTGTTTGTTAACCTAGGTCATGTACTGATTATAAACCCTAAAATATTCCCTGATGCTTTTGGCCTTCTATCAATGTACATAGCCACTCCTTTATTTTGATCCTTATCTTTTAGTTGTATATAATTTGTTGATAGTGCATACCTATGCATACTTCGTGTATATTGAACCAGCTACATCCAATCTTTGTAACTGTAATAGGGTCCAACATACTCCATCAATTCAGTAACTTTGTTGTAACAAACCTTTATGCCATCCATGCAAAATAGGCCCAAACCATGTAATTATGATGGTGATATGCGATATATCCTCTCGTTGACACAAAAATCAGTGTTTATTGGAGGAAGTTCCTTGGATACCCATTGTTTCCTTAGATGTTTGTACCTCAAGGGAACCTCGATGTCGCCTATGCTCTCATCATCATAAGAACATGACTCCCCTTTTGCAAGAAAAAATTCCATGTGTTTATGGAATTTTATTCTAATATTTTGACCTCTAGTTGATCTCCCTCTTTTAGACCTACTACATGTCTCGCTTTCCTCTTCTCTTCCTAAATTTCCCTTGCTCAAGGAAGACAGATCTAAAAAATACCTATTTGGTGGTACCTGCACTCATAAGGATGTTGGATGAAGTTATTTCATGGTGATGTGATCCCAAGGTGACATTATGATTAATCTATCATTTCATCGCTATAATTTCTAGGTTATAAGGTAATCAAGTCTTGATAGATTGCAAGTTATTGTTACTAACAGTCCAAATGTGTCCATCACAAATCAAATCTACTTAACGCTTAACTCCCAAACTTGTAACAAGTGTTAAATGTGACTATGGTCCACCAAATAATAACCACAAGGCCCTCAAATGTATTCTCTAATTGTAATCAAAGGACTTTTGCTCTTCATTCAAGTAAAGAAACTTGAAGGGAAACACCACCAAGTGGTTTATTGAACACCTACATGACTAAAAATAGCAGCAAATTTACATTTAATTTCCATATGTCTAAGTGGTTAACGGGGAGGGAGTGTGTACTAGGCTTGGTTAAGTCATCATAATTTTATGCTTTGGCAATAAAATTTTTTTAAGTCATCTTAAATCTTCCCATGTCTAATTGCTAGGATAATTTTGGTATGTTTTAAGGTAGGATGAGTGGTTGCATCAATGTTCTAGTTCTCTATGACAAGGTTTCAACATCTTCAAATAGTGAAAGTTAGTGCTCATAGTCATTTGAAACAACACATTTTGATAATGTCTAATGGTAGGATTTGATAACTTAAAATATCTCTACTTCGAAACAAAAATATCTCTAACAACTCTAAGAGCTATAATGGGATGGCCACCATCATAGGAAAGATTCTTCATTCTCACTTTTGGGTGTTAAAATTTAACAATACCTTGATTGATGAAAGAGCCCAAAGAGCCTTTCTCCATGGAATCCAAGTACACATAGCCTTTCTCATAATTCCATCATTGGAAAAGTATGATCAAATTCTTCTATTATGAAGAATTGGTATATGTGCCTCTAGTAATCACTATAAATGTTTGTGAGTATAGAATGACTAATTGCATCAAGTAGGAGAGAATCAACTTTGAGTTCTTCAAAGATTATATTCCTCTATTCATAATTTTTAAGGGTTGCGTGTGGAGGAGGTTATGAAGAATTGGTCTATGTGCCTCTAGTAATCACTATAAATGTTTGTAAGTATAAAATGACTAATTTCATCAAGTAGGAGAGAATGAACTTTGAGTTCTTCAAAGATTATATTCCTCTATTCATAATTTTTAAGGGTTGTGTGTGTGTGGAGGAGACATTTCCTTGCATATGTTTGTGGTGGAGGTATTAAAGAAGAATTGTATGCCTCTATTTCCATTCATTAGATCTAGCTTAGCCTAGCATATACTTGGGCTAAGTCTACAATTACTTTAGACTCATGCGATGAAGGCTATGTGTGATGAAATCCTAGACCTCAACGAAGATGTGGGTAGATTATGGGAGTTTTTCCAAGACCTGAGGTTGGTCGATAAAAATGTGAAAGACTAAGCTATTTTATTTTTTTTGTCTTATCTTATACCATTTTACGAGAATGGGGGTGCTAATGTATGAGAAGATCTTTGGAAACTAGGCATGAAAATTGCAGGTTAAAGAGAATGGGGGTGCCAAACTTACAGTACTCATTGTCCCTTGGTTGTCAATTTTCACTGAGTGCCCTCAACCTCATCCTCGATGCTGGTATTGACCTTGTTTTCACTCCTCCAAGCTCCTCCTCGGCACTGATATTGACCTTCTTTTCACTCCTCCAAACTCTTCGTCGGCGCTGGTATTGACATTTTTTTAACTCCAAACTCTTCCTCAGCGCTGGCATTGACCTTGTTTTCACTACTCCAAACTCTTCCTCAACACTAGTATTGACCTTTCACTTCTCCAATTTGACGAGCTACAACTTGGTTTTGTTAGGTTTTAGAGTATGTTAATTAAATTGAAAATTATGGTGCCATTTAGCCAGGTTTTAATATTCTACAATATAGTTCAGTATATATTAGCTATATTTTACATAATAAATAATATAATTATTCAACTTATTATAATTATATATTATATTCTTTAAGAAAATTATTAAATACGTATAAAATTATTATAATTAATAATTAATAATAAGTATATTTTTATAAAATACAAAATATAATTAATATAATAGTAATATATATTAATATAATATTAATATGAGAGAGAGAAACTAAATTTTGATTGGTTGTTTCATGTCAACAATCCAAGGATGGCATGTGTCCTTGGGGAGTTATGCTCAAGGTAGCATGCCATTTGATTAAAGATATGATAATTGTCCTTTAAGACCTTTTCAATGTACCCATTGCACACTTAAGGAGACAAAGATAAATATAGGGAAGAAAATATAGAGAGAGAAAGAGATAATGACAAACATACAAATAGAAAGGGATACAAGGAGATAGAGAGAGGTAGAGAGATAAAGAGATAAGGATGAATAGATAGAGATATAGGGAGGGTGATTGATATATCTCCCCCTGTTGCTCTCTATCTCTCTATATTTCCCACTATCTATGTCACTCCCTCTTCCCCCCTCTATCTATTGAGCTATCTCTCCCTCTCCCCCCTTTCTCTCTCATTCATTCCATCTCTCCCTCCATCTCTCCTACTCTATATCTCTATCTCTATTTCTCTTTTTATCTCCCTCTCACTCCTCTCTCTATCTCTTTCTATCCATATATTTCTCTACCTCTATCATGATCTCTCTATCTCTTTCACCATCCCCCTCTATCTCTCTGTATCACCCCCTTTCTATGCCTCTCCCTCTCCCTCTTTATATATTGAGCTATCTCTCCCTCTCCCCCTATATTATTCTCTCTCTCCCTTTCTACATATCGCTCTCCCTCTCCCCCTCTTCCCTCTCTCCCTCTTCTACCTATCTATATCCCTCTCTTCTCTCTCTTCCTCTTCAACCTATCCCTCTCTCCCCATCTTCTCTATCTCTCCTCATCTACCTATATATATCCCTTTCTCTCCCTCCCCCTCTCTATCTCCCCCTCTCTATCTCTCACCATCTCTCCCTCCCTATCCCCCCTATCCATCGACTCTCTATCTCCACCTCTCTTCCTTTCTCTTCCCATGTATCTCCATCTCTCTTTCTCTTCCCATATATCTCTATAACTTTCTCTTTCTCTCCCCATCTATCTTTATCTCCCCATATATTAACTAAGAATCCATGCAAGCATACAAAATTATATTTTGGTAAAACTATAATAGTGTTTTATTAAACTATAAGTAACACTTATCTTTCTAATGTCAAGCCTTCTTATAAAAATAGTGTTTTATTAAACTATAATTAGATTATTTTCACCACTCTTCATTCAACATGAAATGCCAAATGTAGCAATTGTTTTGTTTCTTTTGTCAAGTTTCATTAACCGAGCTATTTACTAGGTTGAATAAAGTTGTGTTATGACCCTTCGTCTCTTTGAAATAATTAGACCATATTAGCAAGATCAGGAAGGGGAGAAAACTAAACTCCTTCAAAATAGGGGTAGTTGTGGGTTTGTTGGTTTTCTTTGCATACTATATACATAGTTCCTCTAGGATAAATAAATCACTTTAGATCATTTTCTTAGTTGTGTATCCTAACTAATATAGAGTAAGATTTTTCATTTGAATTGACTACTACATAATAGTTTATGTGTTGAAAGAATTGTTTCCATTCTTTGTAGTTTTTACATTGGAATACAAATCATATTTAATTTCATGCCAATATACTTCTTTCATAAAGATATTTGTTTGAAATAAGTTCTTCATAACCCATATAATCAAATCATAACCTATCAAAAAGGCAATAGGAATTTTCTAAAGAAAAGAACACTTGACCCAATCATAAGTGTATGGCCTTCATAGAAAGGAGTGATCCACCTTAGCAATAACAACTACCTGATTTAGACCTAGTAGGTTCAAATCAACCAACCTATCAACCTACCTTTAAGAGGCTTCCAAAAAGTTTAGAATGACCAATTTAAAAAATCAAAACAACTCTCAAAGCCTGACAAAGAACAAAAGTCAGATTTCACACTTTGACTCCTTGAATCCTTGTAACAGTGCAAACCTAGTTTTTTCCCAATAACTCAAAACTTTCCCAAAACACCAGAGAAACCCTTGATGGTTTTAGACACCCATTTTGGAGTTATTAAACATACTTCAAGGGAAAGTACAAGTGATTTTGCAAATTTTACAGTGATTTTGCACTCATTGATTCCCTAAAGAAAACTTTATCTTGAGTATAATCCATCATAGTCACATATGATCACATCATTCTTGACCATTTGATATCATGAAAAACCTCCAAAATCTAGTATTCAAATAACCCATATCGGCAAGAATCTGTGCAAGCCTCTCCGATTCATAAATCATTATATTCTCATTTCTAGCATATCAACGAAAGAACAAAAATGTCACACCGATCGGATTACATAAGAAGATACACATCAGGATGACACGGTCCATAGTCTCACCGATAAAGATTTTCATTGGCAAGACAAGTTCCATTGGGGTGAAATGAAAAGGTCATACCGAGCATATAGGTCTCATCGATGAAGTTCCATCGGCAAGAAACCTCTTTTGTCTCACCAATCAAAGCACAAGGAGTTGTATCAGGAGTCTTGGCGACATGAGATCGAAGGAATAATCATCAGGGAGACTTATAACATTGGGTAAATTACTAAATGTCTTAGCGATACACCATGTCTTGCCGATGAAGACACAAACAGATCAAGATAGTCATCAGGGTGACTCTTGGAAACATTTATATGAATCAGATGGATAGATTATGTGATATCGGCATAATGTCTCCCCGACCAAAAGAATGTTTAATGAACATTAGTCAGGCCTGAATAAAATGATTGCCCAAATTTTGAATTGTCTTTCTGATAGAACATTTGATGTGACAGTGGATAAATTCGAAGGTTACCTACGCTCGTGTTCAAAGCTAGGATTACTAAAGAAGACATATCAAGGAGATGGGCTTATGGTCTCATCAATGAAGGGAATCTATCGGCAAGACAAGTCATCTGGGCATGAAAAATATATGTTGGCCTGAAATTTTAAGTCTCACCGATGAAGTTTCATCGGCAAGACCATCATTTCTATCACCGACAGGAGCACTGGGAATATATCGGCGAGACATGTGCCATCGGTGTAAATCCTAAATTTTCACCTGACCCACTAAGTTACACCGACAAGAGGATATCGGTAGGAGTTCTGGTGACATATTCAAGACCAAAAGAAAAGTTATCGGGGAGAATTATAACATTGGAGGAACCACTGAATGTGTTAGCGATACTAAAAGTTAGGTTGATAAAGAAACAAATGAACCAAAATAATTGTCGAGGTGACTCTTGGTGATGTATACGAGACAAATGTTAACATCGGTCAGATGTGTAGAGTGTTACCTGGATCAGCAAAGTATTCAGTGAACGTTGGTTGGGGCCTAATGTATAGATTGACCAAAGTTTGAAAGTGTCTTGCCAACCAATTCATTTGATATGACAGTAAGGAATTCAAAAATATGTTACATTCGTACCTGGAGTTAAAAAATTAATAGCACCATGGAGTATAGGTAATTTCATAAATTGAAAGGAAATCGTTGCAAAATGAACATTATTGCGAATTGGTAATGAAGGAAATGAGCAGACAAACAAAGGCCCAGAGAATTATTTCAGTTGAAAGACCTCAATCAAAACCAATAAGTCCTCTTCATTTTAACTTTTTCATTTCTGCAATTTTAAGCGAGTAATATGGAAGCCACCAGCTCGGTGAAGTTGAAAGGTAGAAAAAAAAGTGAGACTAGTCACCCTAAGAGTAAGAAGAAAAAAGTTGAGTATGGAATTGAGCTGGAGGGTGCTAAACGAAAGCTAAATCAAGATTTAATTGACCAATTTCCTGGCTTTGGGTCCAGAGGTAGGTGCTTCACGCAACTGAGGGTGGAAGTGGATAAATTGGACGACAAGTGCAAGCACATAGGAGATATTTGGACCCCAATAAGAGGTTATGAATTGTTTAGATTCCACTTTCAATGAAGAGATCATTTTGAGCTAGTTTGTAATCTGTGGCATCTAAATTTGGGAAAAATGGTTTTCCTTAATGTGTTTGTCAATATAGAGCTGGTAAAATTGTTGGCCACCCACTATGAATCAAAACTTAAGGCCATATGTGGACCATCTAGGAAACTATTCATATACATATCAAAGGCTTCAATATTTGAGGTTTTTAAGTTGGAAGGGTGGTGTAATGAGAAAATTGTGAATGAAGAGTTGGAAAAGGAGTTTTGGAGAATGGACACCACTTACAAGGGTTGGAGTTTTCCCTTACATAGAATTAAACAAGATGGTAAAACTGTCCCACTTGACGATGGCGATGGGCCTCCATTCCATGTGGACTTATTCGAGCCCTATATGAGATATACCTATTTCTCGATAGGACAAGTGTTGGGTATGGAAGTTCCTGAGTATATGTCCATTGTTCCCATGGTAATTGCAGCTGACATTCAATGTCATAATTCTAGGTTATTCAACTATGCTTCATTTGTCTCTAAGGAGCTTGACTTAGCATTGGTGGCAATCAAGAATAAATCCCTTGTTTTGCACCTTAGGCATTATTCTCTTTTAATGCATCTAGTATTGTACTTCGGACAAGAGTTAGGGATTTGGCCAGAAAAGTTGAAGGTTTCACAGTTTGATAAAGAGGGAAAATTGTTACCAATTCAATTGTGGACTGCCATTTGGGATAGTAGGTTTGATAATTCCAATTTCCTGTATTTTGAAGAATATTTTGTAAATCCAGTATATGAATTCTATATTCATCCTTGTGCGCACTCATTGTATGATGAAAAAAAATGATTCCTCATACCTAAGGACTTTAATGGACCAATTGATCACAATTGGGGAGACTGGTATTTCTTGGAAGATGCTACTATGGTAAGGGTGTGTGGTTTTGAGGATTCTCTATTCATTTTTCCTAAAACAGTCCCGGATAGGATTGCATATTTGGAAATTGTAAGACAAATGGATTTTTCTAGTTTCATGAATTTTGGTTCATTTGGAAAACAAGCATTTATGCTTAGTACTTTGTGCTTTGGTGATTTTACTATGCTTGCAAATGAAGGATATGATTTTATCCTTGACAAATTAATGCAGTATAATATGAATAAGGGTCCACTAAGAGAAGGTTTTGATCAAGAGGAATATATCAATTCTTCCAAACAAAGGATAAACTTTGGATGATATGATCATGTGCCTTATCAGTTTGATGACATGGTTAGAAATTTGGAGGCAGAGGAAGTAGAGAGAGTGGTGGAGGAATACAACCAAGGGTTGTCAAATACAGGGTTCCCTTTTTTTGGAGATGAAGAAACTGGAGAAGATATGCCACGAGACCTACCCAGTAGGATTTCTAGATTAAAAACTCAAGATTACAACTGCCCTCCTAGAGAAATAAGTGTTGAAGAGAGCCAAGATACAGACACCAGATAGATGGCATATAGGTCATTTGTAGAAGACAATGAATTTGTGAATTCTTCAGAATTCAAATCTTTCTTGTATAAGAAAAAGGTCAAGGAGATAAGGGAGATAGTTGATAATATTACACCAAGCAATGAGGAGCAGCTACTAAATAATTTGAAATTAACTGTGGATAGAGAAATGGCTAATATGACCCCCAACAAAGGAAGGAAAATGTTAGAGGATATTGGAGTTATGATCTTTCCAGGGCTAGATTTGAATTTTGCATTGGTATTTGATAGCTTCTTAAAGGATAATAGTGCCACACACAAGCTTAGTCTAGAGGGGGTGACAAAATAATATGTTGGATCCAAATATAACTCGGATGAAGGATCACTCATGATATGGGCCTTGTATCCACCTCATAGAAATTCAGTGGTGATTGATATTGAGAAAGAATTTGGACATGTCATGACTCTGAAGGTTGGAGACGTAGATCCTGTGGCGACTGTAGGCATTGGGATTAATGTGGAAAAACTGAATAAATCCCAAATACAAATGTCGATAAAAGAAAATGAAATGTACAAAATGAATAATGAAAGGATCATGAGAGAAAATGATCATTTGAAGGACATGCTAGGAGTCATAATGGGACCTCCTAAATTAATAACACATGGTGAAAGCTCATAGGTAAAAGATCATTGGGAGGAGTCAACTGCATATTCACAAGGTAAATATGATACACTCACTGCAATAATTAGAAAAAGGTAGGCCAACTTAACGATTTGGTTGAATAAGCTATGGGGAGCATATTTAAAGAACTATGTTATAGGGTAGGAACACAAGAGAATTGATGGAAGGATTGAAGAATTTTTTTGAGAATTAAATGAAAGAGATGTTCCTGATAGTGTGGCCATTGGTATGGGTAACCAAATTATAAAGAGACACAAGGACTATTATGAGGAACTGTGAGAAGATGCAGAGGGGCTAGTTGATGTTATGAATATGGGACTGCCTACACTATTTGAAGATGGAGAAAAGTTGAAAGAGAAAGCCAAGTGGATCAAAGAATGTGAATTGATGTTGCAGGGAATTATGGAAAATGCTACAAGGAAGGATTCAACATTGGACGAGAGCTGCAAGCACAATGAAAGGATGATAAAGGTGGAAATATCGGCCAAGAACGCATTAGGAGATTTCGATACTCATGAACGGTAGGATTATCTAGATCATTTATCAAATGTTCATCTATGGCTAAAGAGAGCCTAATCTCTTGTTTTAATTAGTTAAGTAAAATAGAACATTTGTGAAGGGATGTGTCCCTTCCAAGTTTTGATGTATTTATATCTGTTCCATAGTAATGCAATAGATATAGGCGTTAGGAGATATTCAGTAGATAGCTTTCTAGCAAAATACTTTCATGTACAAAGACTCAGATGCATGTATTTTGATGGAGTAAATGAAGATATCTAAGTTATGGATTAAGATTTTGGTATCAATTGTTTGTTAAATTTATGCAGTTATTTGATTGTCTCCATTTTTATGTTCTCTATTATTTAAATGGATATAACAAGTTTATACTCAGTTTATCATTGCACATTTGCTATATATGTGTGATCTGGTTATTCGGTTCTCTCAAGTAGGGATTAAAATATTTTAATCAATCACAACAATTGGGAAGTGTTAGTTGGATTAATAAGAAGAATCAAATAACTAGAATTTCCATTCTATCTCAAGAAGAGTTTGTCAATTATTCACTTGCACATTTACACAAGTTGTAAACAATTTATGTGCTTGACAGTTTGAATTATTGCCATTATTGAAATCCACATTTGTAGATATTCATTAGACTCCATATACCCAATAAGGCACTGGTCTCCCCTTGTATTCTTTTATAATTTTCATTATTCTTATTTATTTTACACTAACATTTACAAATACACATACATATGCATTTACTTTTTTCATTTATTTCTTGTAGTTTAATAGTTTGATCGATTTCATATTATATGTGTTGAAGACTTTAGAATTTCAATTACATTAATTTATGGATATGTTGTATCTATAACACTGCAAAACCATATTCTCTTTGCATTTACACTTGCATTTAGAAATACACATTTATATACATAGATATAGATTTCTTTAATGATATGTTGCATTTATTGTTCTAGGAGAGCATCCAATAATTGCATTTACATTTACATTTAAAAATACAAATACATACATACATACATACATATTTATGCATCCTACGCCCTATTCTTGCATCCTACAATTACAACAATATCCATGGGGCCTCTTACACAAGCTATAGTAATCACAAAAAGTGTAAGAGCCCCTTTATATCATGTTTGGACTACAAAAGCCTCAAAAATAGGGTAACCGGGTTGTATGCAAAGAAATGAAGCTTTCTAACTCAAATCAACGTCTTAAGCCCTCAAATCAGATTCAAATCAAAGCTAACACATATCTTCACGACATGGAATTTATTTCACATCAAAAAATGGCTGCATGTGATCGTACAGTGCTTCATAATAGGAAAAATACATAAATTTTGAAGAAAAACACAGATTTTCGAATGTCAAGAGCTTGAATTTTAAATCTTCAACCATCAACATCCATTACAATGATCATTTTATGCCTTTTAAAGGCCTTTACACCTCAACCACTAAACAACCACCTCTTCCACTCACTTTTTAATCTTTTATGATCACATGAAACATAAAACACACTAATTTCAAGGTTGTTAACATCACTATTGAAATGTTTTAATTTTTTGACCTTTCAAACATTAAAAAGTACATCATTAAATTAATTATGTAATGGCATAAAAATTAAAAACATCATGAACTAATTATGTAACAACATAAGTCAAATATAATTCTATCAAGAAATTAATATCAAATAGATAATATAATCTCATAACTCATACATTTCAATGTCATTGATCTTCTTCTTCATCCAACTCTTTGTCTGTATCATCTGATCTAGATTCGACATTGTAAGAATTGGTCATATCATCATCATCATCATTGATATCAATTTCAATAATGTCATCATCCACACGAATGCCATCTTCATGAACATTAACTCCTACATCATCATGATCTAGTTCCTCCTCTTCGACATCTTTTTCAGGGACATCATCAACTAACTGTTGATCCTGATCATCATCTACATCATCTTCTAGTTCTTTGGTATCTTCTTCTTCCACCACATTATTCTTATTTATTTTTCACTTACATTTACAAATACACATACATATGCATTTACTATTTTTATTTATTTCTCATGTAGTTTAATAGTTTGATCGATTTCATATTATATGTGTTGAAGACTTTAGAATTTCAATTACATTAGTTTATGGATATGTTGTCTATAACACTAAAAAACCATATGCTCTTTGAATTTACATTTGCATTTAGAAATACACATTTATATACATAAATATAGATTTTTTTAATGATATGCTGCATTTATTGTTCTAGGAGAGCATCTAGTAATTGCATTTACATTTACATTTAAAAATACAAATACATACATACATATTTATGCATCCTACGCCTTATTCATGCATCCTACAATTACAACAGTATCCATCAGACCTCTTACACAAGCTACAGTAATCACAAAAAGTGTAAGAGCCCCTTTATATCATTTTTGGACTACAAAACCCTCAAAAATAGGGTAACCATGTTGTATGCAAATAAATGAAGCTTTCTAACTCAAAGCAATGCCTTAAGCCCTCAAATCAGATTCAAATCAAAGCTAACACATATCTTCATGACATGGAATTTATTTCACCTCAAAATATGGCTGCATGTGACCATACAGTGCTGCATAACAGGAAAAATACATAAACTTTGAAGAAAAACACAGATTTTTTAATGTCAAGAGCTTGTATTTAAAATCCTCAACCATCAACAACCATTACAATGATCACTTTATGCCTTTTAAAGGCCTTTACACCTCAACCACTGAACAACCACCTCTACAACTCACTTTTTAATCTTTTATGATCACATGAAACATAAAACACACTAATTTCAAGGTTGTTAACATCACTATTGAAATGTTTTAATTTTTTGACCTTTCAAACATTAAAAAAAACATCATTAAATTAATTATGTAATGGCATAAAAATTAAAAACATCGTGAATTAATTATGTATCCACATAAGTCAAATATAATTCTATCAACAAATTAATATCAAATAGATAATATAATCGCATAACTCATACATTTCCATTTCATTGATCTTCTTCATCCAACTCTTTATCTATATCATCTGATCCAGATTCGACATTGTAAGGATTGTTCATATCATCATCATCGTCATTGATATCAGTTTTGATAATGTCATCATCCACATAGATAGCATCTTCATGAACATTAACTCCTACATCATCATGAACTAGTTCCTCCTCTTCGACATCTTCATCAGGGACATCATCAACTAACTGTTGATCCTGATCATCATCTACATCATCCTCTACATCTTTGGTATTTTCTTCTTCTACCACATTATACTTTACCATCCTTCATCTTGGATCATGTCTAACAACAAATGACCAACCCGGTTTACTTGGAACCTCTAAGTAGAATACCTACTCACATTGGCTTGGAAGAACATAAGGCTCATTTCCAACTCATTTGATCAACCTTGTATTAACCATGGTAAATCCATTATCATGTTCAATAACAATTCTCTCAGGATCATTTTCATTCAATCGTAGCCTATACCATAGGACGACGAACAAAATTAATCTGAAGGACTTAAAGTCACACTCAAGTATATCATCCACAATCCCATTTTCTGAGACTTCTGGATGTATATCGCTTCTAGATGAAACATTAGTCACCTGAAAGACTATAGTTATACCAGAATCACAAGTTTTCTTCATGACATCCAACTTTTTGATTCAAAATTTACAACCATTGCACCACATAGCCTTGTGGTGTTTCACCTGCAATATGTCAAACATGCAAAAATTATTGCAATATCGTCAGTTGATAAACATATTTATTCTTGGCCGAATGTATGCAAAGAAAACAATCTCAACATATATATACATCAATATAATTGAAAATAATTAAATAATATGGGTGATTAATATATTTATGCGTACCTATTTATCTCTTAAACCATATGCTAAATCAATTTCCTTTTGTGTAACAATGGAATCTCCATTACAATGAGCTTCTTTAACCAATGAAGCCACACCATCCATGTTAATGCGCGACTAGATTGTTGACATCGTTCAATCCATACCGTCATCCAATCAATATTGTTTGCAACGTACAAATGAAGTGCATCCCACTCTCGGCCAACTGTATCAAAAAAATTTGAAATTCACAAACGATGTATAATTAGTTAAATACCATGGTATATGACCTTAATTTATAATTGATGCATATTGAAGATTAATAATTAAATAAGTACAATATACATAAAAACCATATGTAAAATGTGTTCCAATTAATCTCCATGACCATCTTATAATTACCTCACTTTCCTCAATCTACCTTTCCCCATCAGAAACTCCCCTTCGAATTTGTTAATGGAGTTGGGATCACAAATGCGGTCTACATGGATCTTTGTTGTAAACTTAGGAAGATATTCACTAATGTACACCATGTTCTGGTATACCATATATCCCTCCACCATAGAACCCTCAGGATGTGCTCTTTTTCTAACCAAAGCCTTCAAAAAATTCAAGTGCCTCTCAACCATCCACATTGACCTTGTGTGTACAAGTCCATACAATTCAATCTCCTCAACCTAGCATATGAGGTGTTCTTGTGCATTGAAAAATGTTGAAGGTAGACACTTGCATTTCACACATTAGATGAGGAATTTTTCTCTTCCAATAATTTATATCTTCTTTATGGATCTCTTTAGATGACAACCATCTACAAGTGATTCAAGGTGCAAATATATTAATGAGATTTAACAAAGTAATACAATATATTACATAACAAGTAAAACAAATGGCAATTATAAGATCTATACAATGAATTGAACAAATATTGCTACTTACCTCATGTATTTTCCAAGATCGTATATAACTTGCTTGACATTGTTGTCGAAGTTGTCTAGGAGAGATAGAGGTAGAACGTACTGCAACAATTATATAATGATCTTTTCATTATTTTTCCAAAAGCAGTAAACATCATACACTGAAAAGTACATGCATTATACAAGTGTATATAATATACCAAAATAATTACCTTAATGAAGGTATGCCAATCATGCATTTTCATCGCTAACCCAAATTCACCTTTCTTTGTTATTATATTGTTTATGTTCGTAGTAAATCCTGTGGGAAATCAAAATTTTCATATGACTTCTTTTATAGCATTGCTTTGTTGCTCCATTAATAACCAAGGAAGGGCACTTATATTAATTTGGTCTCCATCGCTATTTAATTGAATGACATTTTTTATTGCATGATTGGCTTCCTGAATGTCACTACAAATTTTGACAATTTTTTCTTTGTCATACCTTCCATCCAATATTTTCCATAACATTTTTGTTATATTCTTTCCAATACGCATTGTATCAAAAAAATGCACAATTTGTAGCTGCTCATAGTAGGGCAACCTACTAAATTGTCTGGGATAACTTTCCAGTCCCTGTGGAAGCCGACCATTAATGCCTTGACAACCTTCATGAAGCATATAAGTTAAACAAATCAACAACGACAATCATTGTCAATTACAGCATGAGTAAACATGACACAATATAAAAATATAAATTCAAACCATATCATATATGATAGATAAACAATTTGATTTGATGTATAACCTTGACGATTAATTCTATTATATTCCAACTTCCATAGGCGAGGTGTCATTCTTTGTGGTTTTAATGTAGTCTCTTCTTTCCCATTGAAAAGATGTTTTTCAGTAGTTTGATACTTATGATTTATGTGGAGGAAGTGCCTATACTCATCAAACACCTACTTTCCTAAACTTGTTGAACGATGAGATTTCATCTTTGGACCACAAATTGGACATGCAAATTTTCACTTTGTTTGAAGACCGCAAGATCATATATAATTGGATTAAATATGTCAATTTTATAATTATATATAATGAATAGATTATTTTAAAAACATGCATGATATCTACTTCATCAAATTAAATATTGTTAAAGTGTAGTCAAATTTTATAACATACCACAAAAATGTGTTAGCCCTAGGGCATCATGAATTGTCCATACAAGCATTGCATGGAATTGAAATTGTCTTTGTCCTATTGGTCTAGAGACGTCATACATAGTGACGCCATTACATAAATTTAGTAACTCATCGATAAGAGGCTCGATATATAAATTCATATCTTTAACTTGGTACTTACCTAGTTGAATGAACATAAAAATTACATAATTATTATAACCATTTTACTGCAATATATATAAATTAATGTACATGACTATTGAATGAAAAAAATATAAGTCATTATGCAACAAATAAGGAAAATGAGATGCTACTACGTTAAAGAAAAATGATGTAAAAAAATACCTGGAACAGTCATTGACAGCATTATGTGCTCCCTCTTTATTGACATCCATGGAGGAGTGTTATTGTTGATAACAAAAATAGGCCACACTGAGTAAATAGATCTCAACTCTCCAAATGGATTGACACTGTCCGATGCAAATGAAATCCTGAGATTATGAGGTTCTTCTTTAAAGTGTGACCATTTTTCCTCCATGTCCCTAAATGCAGAACCATCCACAGGAATTCAAAGAATGTCATCTTCGCTTCTATTCCATGAATGGTAATCCATAAATTGCGCTAAGCTTTCACACCTAAATAATCGTTGCATACGTGGAATAATGGGAATATAATGAAGCTTGTGAGGCACCTTTTTTGTTAGTTGATTTGTTTGATATCTACTAATATGACATTCTAGGAATTCTATTGCAAATTCATATTGTTTATGATATTTAATATGATCATTGGGACATGCATCTATTGCTTGATACTCCATTCCGATATCTTTCATAGTGCCAGGTAAATCTCGGTATGAGCGAGGTAAAATGTTTGATGGTGGTAACAAAAATTCACCAATCAATCTACAACAAAAAATAATTTGTTAATATAAAGAATATTAATGGTACATATTTCATCCTTTATTTACTAGTGATGAACTAACAACAATTAAAATAGATGAAAAAAGATGGAATATATGACATACCTTAACATCCATGAGATTGCTATGTTTGATAAACCATTCATAACCTTCAAGTTCAACAACAACAATGCAACAGAGAGAAGAGTTGTTTGGAAGCCTTCATAAAGGGGCTCGTATGCCTTCTCAAGTACAGGTAAATCATGAACACCATCAAAGTCATCTTGATCATCATGATCAGCTCTGCCACTAAATGTGTCATGGATCAATGTATTTGTACCATCATCTTCAACTGTGTTTTGTGGCACATGATCATCTTCTTCCATAGGATCATTAACTTCATCTTCGATATTCATAGCTCCATGTTCATCCACTTGCAAAACCACATTCTTCAGGCCGTGATAATCCATATCATGTGCCCTAGGGTACCCCACCTTTATAATAATGATAGACACAAATAAACCATGATCATGATCAAGTGATTATATATATATAATGTTAAAACGATACAAGCATTTACAAATTCAATCAATATAAACACATATAATGAAAAAATTACCAATGGACAATAATCATTCCCCCTTCATCGTGACCATGTTTCCTACAATGTTTCTCAGCCGTTGTGATTAAAAGTCGTCTCGTCTTTAAGCCCTTGCAATTATTGCAAGGACAATAACATTTCCCATCACCTTTTCTTTTCAATCTAGCCCACAATCTATCAAGTGTCACTTCATTTTGTTCTAGACTAATATTATCTATCATGATTTTTCTTTTCCAAGCTTGAATATTTAGATCTTCAAAAAATATAAAACTCACACTCCAATAATTTTTACTCATAGACAGGTAACAAAATCTAATAATTCCAATATTTTACACCAAAAAATTTTGGCATGCAACCACCCCTGCAAAAGAGAAGATAGTCTGAAGTTAATGACCCCAAAAAAAACTTTAAAATTCTAATTCCAAAACTTATTAAATTCTTATTTTACTATGATTTCCAACCGTTAGACTCCTAAAATCAGAATATTGAACTTGCACAACAAGATCTAAAAATGCAACTCTGAAAATGCACAAGTCTAAAAATGAAATATGATTAGATGTTGCTTTAAAATATGATTTTCAAACCTGGAAGTACAAATCTAACTTCACAAATGAATTATGGGAAAGGACAATGACTACCCTCAACCTGGCGATAGCTTCTTGAATTTTTTTTTATTTTTCCCAAGAAAATCGTCCTTAGTTCTCCACAAACTATCGTAAGTATAGAAAATTCGCAAGCAGAGCAAATTCATAATTATAGCAAAACGATATCATAATAAATAGTTGAGCTCACTTTTTATTTATGTCGGCCTCAATTTTGACTTCACATGTTCATCAAAATTTTGATGAAAACTCTTTGTCACAATTTTGATGAAAAAACAGGTTCGTCGAAATTTCGACGAGCGTCGGGGATAAAATTAAAAAAAAAATGACAATTACACATTAAATATCACTAGTACCCGACAATACATCTAATTATCCATCTTTTGTCAGAAATTTTCATCGGATTTTGTAGTCAAATGAGTTAGTGTCACCAACCCTTCTCTTCTTGCTTTTTCATCTTAGACCAACATCACTATACTCTGATTTATTTTCTTTAGCTCCATCCACCCACTCTTACAATGTCCTTCCTCTTTGCTTATTGCAAAAAAAACTTCGCTATGACCTTCCCCTTTCATCTTAACACTTGGCTTAGTCCTTATCATTAGATTCATCAAAAGAAGGAAGCAATACAAGACTCCCTTCATCCTTTGTCTCTCAGTTCTCCCTTTCACAACCTTTCTCAAGTCCTTCATGTTTAGTACTATTGTTACTACAGTACACACCTGCCACATCATCAATTCTGTCACCCAAGGACTATTCACTATCCTACTCTCTTCTCCATCTCATTTAGAGATTTTATCAACTTTTCCTTCTCAACATCTATCAACTCATCACCATCAGCCCCTTTCATCTTTGGGACTCTTGGAAAACTCTTTTCCCTTCCATCTTCACCTTTCATGGTGACCACTCTCTGCAAACTTACTCTCAAAATCTTTCACTTCCACGTGCCACTTCTCTTGGCATGCTATCCACACTCCTGTCTTGTCTTGTATTTGATTTTCCTCTTCTAGGAACTCTTTCCTAACTCTTTCCAATTGTCCATCATCTTCATCTTCTCTCAATACCACATTCTCATGCTGCTTCTCTACAATATCTTTCTCTTTCTTTTTCCAATCACTCTGGCTCACAATGTTTATCTTTGCATTTTCAGATCCTCTAACCTCTTGTACTTTCATTGGACAACTCTTTCCTCTTATCATGCTTTCCATATCCTTTCTTTCACTCTCAATTTTCTTCCTCTCTTTGTCTAGCCCTTTGTCTTGGCTTTCTTCATCTATCTTCTTTTGATCCAGCATCAAAGTTGTTGCCTCCTTAACCGCTGCATTTCCTGATTCATTCTCCTTTGTTTTAGCAATGCTCAGCTGCTCCTTGATCTCTTTCCCTTTCAAGGGAAACATTACCATTCCCACTTTGATTTATTTACTTGTTACAAGCCTTTCAAGGCTCTCAGCAATCTCTAGTTTCCTTTTTCCTTTTTTCATCTTCTTAACTCTTAATCCACCTTTCTTTAAGACCTCTTTTCTTTTAGGCCTTCCACCAATCATTTGATGCACTCTCTATCCTTTTTAATTAGACTCCTATTTCCTTTCATTCTCCTTGTTATCCTCTTGTTGTTGCACTTGGTGTGCTTGTCCAATCTGTGGAAATTTTCCTTTCTTCATGGTGTCTTCACCAATCTCTAATTGCCTTACACTAGGAAAACCACTTGCATCTCTTTCTTCTCTACCTCTTGTCAAGATCTTTGTTTCAAAAGTATTCATCACCCATTGCTTTGTATCTAACTCTCTCAAATAAAACTTTTCCATACTTGGTTGTCCCATCATTTCTTTGTTCCCTTCCATTTGACTTGGCTTGTCTTCATGCTTGACCTATCCTTTTTCAGATTTCACCTCCATCTATTTAACATCTTCATTCTTCAACCCTGCATATTCATTGCATATTGCTGCTTCAACTCTTGTCTTCTTGTTATTATCTGCCTCTTCACCATGTTTTTTCTTCACATGTCTCATGGACACTCTACTACCCTGCATCAAAATTCTTTTTGTCCTGCATTGTCTCTCATCTTTTTCCATCAAAGTAACCAATTTAATGAAAGTCACACCATCCTTTTTTATCTCATAACTATTCTCTCTTCCATCATATAAAGAAAATATATCATACACCCATGGTATTCCTAACAAGAGATGGCAGACACTCATAGGCACAATATCACACAAAATTTTGTCTCTATATGCACCTATGTGGAATTCAACCCAAGCTTGCTCTTTAACCATCAAAACATGTTCACCATTTACCCAAGAAACTGAATAGGGTGACTCATGGGGTATCTTCTCTAATTGCAACTTATCTACCATTTCTTGAGAGATCAAATTTTCTAAACTACCTAAATCAACCATCACAATAAATACCTTACCTTGACACTTGCAGGTGGTCTTAAATATTGCATTCCTTTGTGTTGCTTCTCTGATCTCCATTGTCATTCTTACTTGACTCTTCATCTTCCAACTGTAACCAATCTCCTTCATGAATCTTTTGTGCTCTAATACCAACTGATGTAGAGACATGGATGACATCAACCATCTTGTATCATGATTTCTCAATTTGAACTTCAATGATCTTCAAAAACACAAAATGACTCTTTAAGGAACCTTGTCATCCAATGGCTCAAATGCACACTCAATGTTTCCAACCTTTTCCAAGACACCAAGAGGCATCTAACAATATTAATTTCTCCATCCAAACAACGCTAACTCACTCTTAAAGCCTCAAGTGCTTTTGTTTGTACTTTCACCCTTTCAAGCCTCCATACACCTAGTAAGTGTCCAAACCCTATTTTAGGAACTTAACTTACAACCATAGTAACAAATCCTCCAACCACTCACACTTATAGGGACCCATTAACCTGGCACAAAACATATATCAATTTCACATTAGTCCTCTTTTGACCATCTGCACTCAAACTAGCCTTTTAGGCAGAAACGAGCTCCAATTAACCCTCTTTTGCAAAGGAACCTATCTTTAAACTCACCAAAAATTCCAAATACCTCTAAAAAGTATTCAAACTACCTTAAAAACACATGATTCTCCAATCTATAGGTCCTCACTCGCTCACTAAGAGCCATTTCCTCTAAACCCTCACTTTTCACAATTTAGACTAGGGCTTATTGAAAATCACTTTCCCAAACCACTCACAAACTTGAAACCACTTCAATCCCTCTTCTTTTTTCCTTCTCAAGCTTAATTAATCATTATGTTGTGCTGCCCCTTTGATTTACATAGACTTTGTTTGAAAACTCACCAATTCTCTCTTGTTTTTACCCTTTCCAACTAAGGTTTCATTCTTTCTCACACAACTGACCTTCTCTAACCACTCAAACCTTCAAGTCACCTTCAAATACACTTTATCAAATAGTTCCCAAAAATTTTCAACCTATTCTCATTCAATTTCTCAAAAAAACTTACTTTCTAGCCGTGCTCAAAAGGCACAAAATCTATCTTTTTGTCATGGGGCAGCAATTCCAAACCTTACTATTCTCTTTTTCAATGCAAAAACCTAATCTCTACACCTACCCTAATCTACATAGGCCATTTCCACCAAGAAATAGTTAACATAGAAATGTGGAATGGCCTTTTATAACATTTTAGGCCTCAAACCCTTACTTCCCCTATTTCAGACCGTTTCAAGAAAGATTGCACTCAGATGCTTCAAACTTGATTTTAGACCTCCAAATCAATTCAATGGTAAAGGAAGAACATAATACTATTGACCTCTACACAAATTTGATGCAAGAACCAACTGTACGGTTTGTATAGTGGCTGGAAATGGAGAAAAAACACAATAAATTGATTGAAAAGAGAAAGTTTATGTTGAATTCTTCACTTGAACTCCTCAACCACCCCTTACAACGGTGAATCAACATATTTTAAACACTTTTACAAAACTTTCCAACTCCCTCAAGTGCCTAAACTAACTCTTTAACTACCTTGACTCTTCATATGCCTCCACATGGCATTTTTTTTGCAATTTTACATTTTAGGATTAAAATTGACTTCCTAGGACCTCTACAACATTAAAATGGCTATTATAGGCCTTATTACATCATAGAAATGCATATTCATATTAAAATATCAAATTTTCCTCTTAGAGGCATGTACTTGCACCGGTTAGGATATTGTAGGAGATTAGGAGATGTAAAATGAGGAGAAAAACACTTATACACTCTTGTGCCTTAGTAACTCGATGATACCTCATCACAGGCTGACATAAGGTCTTAAAGAATAAAATTCTGAAAGAAATTTGAGTTAATTTTGATTTTTTTTTCCAAATGGGACTAAGTCGCCCAAGGTGGTGACCTATTCCACCTGGGAAATTTTGAGTGGATGTCAGAGATTAAGATGTATTCAATGTTGTTTATCAGGTTCTTCTTGAACAAGACACTTAATTAAGGCCTGTAAGTGCATAAAGGGGCCATTTAAAGCATAAGAAAGGTGTAAATATTGATGAAAACCCTAGGAAAGTGTGAAATTTTATTACAAAGCTTTACAACACTTTGAAATAGGTCTTGGTAAGGTTATTTAGGTGAATTATAACATTATAGTCCTAGAAAAGTGTGAAGATGTGTTACAACACCTTACAACACTCTTGCAAGACATCAATAAATACATTTTATTTAATTTGGAAGGGTTCAAGACCTAGTGTGGATGTGTAAACACCTCTCAACACTAAGTCAAGGCCTCACTAAGTTCAATTTATCATCAATTATTCCCATATCAAGCAAAGTATACACTTTTTGGCAACACAACTATAATGGGTTTTTTCTCTACATTCTACCACATTTGAATGCTATGACCTATGGCTTGGACCTAAATTAATGTTACTCATGTTGTATTAGATTCCATAGTTTCAGAGGTTGAGCTTTAGCTGAGAGAAAGTTATATGTAACAGAGTATTATATGTGTTGATTGGCTAATTGTGAATAATGTCTGAGTGTTTGTACCAAAAAAGGGAAGTGTGCACTAGTGAGAGGAAGCCTATGAAGATGAAATAGGGCCATTTTTTACATTTCTTAAGGAAACACATAAAATCATCTATTATTGGTGGTAATGAAATTTATTTAATACTGACCTACTACACTTTTCATATCAATCTAAATTTAGGTCTGCCCTTAGCTGACCTAGCTAATTTTGGATGGTGTTAAGAGGTTCTTGGCCAACATGAAACATTTTTAATGTATCAAAATGTATACTTATGAATAGGATTCATCCACTAATAAGTGTGAGTGTAAATGTTATGTAATCAAAATATTCAAGTGATGTAATGGGAGTTGCAACCCAATCATTGTGTTCCACTATCATAAGATCATATGCTATGTAGGAGAGTGTCTAAAGCTAGATCAAATAAAGTGAAAGCTATGTAATCATTCTTAAATATCTGAAAATAATATCTATATAATTATATAGGATTGGTGTCTTTCCCATTGATTTAGTGATCAAATCTGTATGTTGGGGATTGTGTCTCTAGTAGGTTGGTGCCCTACAAACATAATTGAGGACTGATGTCTCTGATAGATTGGTGCCTACTTCATTATTGTAAGTTACTCATTATTTTTGTGAGGCTAGATTTGGATAGTAGCTCCAAGAAGCTCTTCTCATAATGGTTTTTCCCATTCCGGGTTTCCACATATATATGGTCGTCTTTGTGTAAATGTGTGCATTTATGGTTCTTCATTAATACTTGCTACTTTGTTGTTTTGAAGTTCATGTTTGGAGAAGTTATTAATGGTAATTCATGTTTAATTAAATAGTTTTAAATATATTGATTCACCCCCCTCAGTATATTATGTTCCCTTCATCCAATCATAGTATAACAATAGTGTGACATAAAACTTCTTCAGACAACTAGCTAAACTTCAACAAATAGGATCAACTAAGGATTATATTAAATAATTCCAAAATAAATAATTAAGAGTGGATACAATTATAGAGGATTGTTAGTGTGAATAAATATCTTGTACCTAGTTAATTTTCCTACTGGGGACTAAGGGGACATATTCATATGTTAATTTTACTTAGGTTATAAGCTTTCTTCTAAATGTCTTAATTTTCATTTCTAGATCTTATCTTATGCTAGGTTGTTATGAGTTAGTTTTATGATGTGATAGGATTAAGAAACATGCCACAATCTTGTCTAATCCTATATCTCGCCTCACCTTTATAAGAAAGGCCTATCATGTATATTTATATATTCAACCATATTCTAGCTTGTAAAATTACATCCATTGTCATAGTGAGTTATTCTTGTCATTCTCTCTGGTGGAAGATATTTTGGTCTAGCAACTTTTCTTGGGGAGTTGATGTGTCACCATTAACTCCTACATGGCATCAGAGCTCTAGTATTGCAGATTCCTTCCTAAATTTGATGGTTTTGTGTTGGCATGAAGATTTTTCTAGGTGTATGTTGGGCTTCAAGGACCTCATGGTTGAATCCAAGGTGTAAAAAAGAAGTTTTTCCTTTCATTTCATCAAATTTGGTTATGTTTTTCTTGATCTATGAAGGTTTCATTTTGAGGGTAACAGTTACAAGATCTGGAGGTAGCTAACATTTCAAGGCACTTTGGGCCCACATCAACATCACCACTACATTCAAGAGGCCAATCCAACAAATTTTGAGTGCAAATTCACCTATTTTCAATAAAGTTATTTTTGGGGTAAAAAAAAATCCCAAGTCGTACAACCTCCCGAGCATGTAGGTAATCATATTTTCTTTTGTAGAAAATAAAATAAAAAGTATATAATTTTTTGCATATTTCAATTGATCGGCAAGGTTCAGTGGAATATTCTTCCTTCTGCATATGATTTCTAGTGTGAATCTAGCATCAACATTTGTACTCTACATCTACATTGTTCCCTAGTCAAATCAGGTTGTCAAATCATGTGGAGTTGGTACTTTAAGGTACAATTGTTTATTGACACATAGGTTTATTTTATTAAAAAAAATTCAAATATTTTCATTGGCTGAAAAAAGAATTTTTATCTTGCCAAGTTCTAATCCTTGGTCATGGGGTTAAAATCCTTGGACAACACTCCATGGGAAGGGGCTAAAGCCCTAAGTGGTGCAAAATTTTCCCACTATCCCTCTACTACCATGTGCCTCCTACTCACCACTTTGTTGGCAACAAGACGATGATTGATTTCTTTTAAAACTCCCTGCTCAATGGTCAATCCCATTGACAAACAAGTACCGAAATTTTTATCCCCTAGTGCTCAAATTTTTCCCCCTATGCCCTAAAATAGGGCCTTTTTCATTTTTCTATAACTTTAACCCTAGGAGACCATTTTTTGAATGAAATATTGTCAAAAAGCATATTTTTTGAATTTTTAGTGTTGTAGGTGTTTTGTAGAAATTTTGTTGTTTTTGAGCCATTTTTTCTAGGTTGAAATTAGATCTTGCTTTTCAACCTCTGAGGTCACGATTTTCTACTCCGAACTCCAATTTTCCCATTTTTTGAGGCATTGGGAAGATATTTAGGAGCACTATAGTTCTATACATACACTTTTTCATATTTGTTTCCAAAATTTCATAATTTTATTTTGAAGCTGATTTGGCACTTTCTGATATATTGTAAATTTGTATAAAAAGTGTCAATTTTTTTGTGACAAAGGGTTTATTTCCTTGTATTTTGAAGGGATTTTTTTAAATTTTTAATTCCATCATGGATTTTCTAAAAGTGGTTCCACTAACTCCATATAACTATCATGAATAGAAATCACAAATCAAGATATTATTGTTAAAATTAAAGTTGCAAAGAATCACATTTGGCACAAATCAAGAACTCACAAGAGCTATAGAAAGAAGAAAATGGTTTGATAGAAGGAATGAAGTGCTTGTTACTCTTTTTTTTTTTCCATTTCTCTAGATCTTAAATATCATGTTGCATATTGCACATATCCTAATCAAATTTGGACTACCTTAGAGGGTCTCTTTGGTAAGCCAGATAAAATGAGGAAATTTAAGTTGGATAATGAACTTATGAGTCTTAGTCCTTCAAATTTTGAAAATATAAAATACTTCTTCTCTAAGCTCAATTCTCTTAGGCTACAATTATCTAATAGTGGGGTCACAAAAGAAGATAAACAATTGATTCTTTCTATTCTTGCTAACATTGGTCCTGATTATTCAATGTTACCCCTAACAATTATGGGAATTTCCCTCGTGAAAGAAGGGTATGGGGAATCCCATTTTCACCAATAATTTTGACATTTAAATTGATAAAATAATTGTCAAGAAATGTCCATGTTTCTACATTTTATTCTACAATGGATTTCCTTGGTAATGCATACAAAATGCCTTATCTTGATGAATTTTCAACTCAACTCACAAGGGAACAAGTTGGCACACATGGGAACATTAAATTCTTCCAAATATCACACTCTTCTTGCAAAAGATCCAAAGATTTCAAGTGACAAAGATAAGAAGCAAAATAAGGAACCCAAGTCTGATGAGCAAGGTAAATATTCACCTTCACATAGCACTCCTAAGTCTACTACCTCTTCTAAAAAGGAATCATATAAAAAAGAAGAAGTTAAAATGTGCATATTGTAAAAGTTGAGGACATGATGAGCATAGATGTTATGGTAAGAATATTGATGAACTCACACACCTTCTTGAAAAGAATAATATTTTGTTACGCTCATCAGTGTCTTCTTCTTCTTCTTCAACATCTCAATAGGCAACTTGATCATCTTAGTTAGGGAATATAGGATCTACTATTGGGCTACATAAAATAAAAGGGCAAGCACTCTTGGCCTCTATAATTCCTTAATCTAATAGATAGCTTCTCGATTAAGGGGTGTCTCATAATATGGAATCTTCTAGGGATATATCCTCTTCTTTTGAGCCTTGTAATTCACCAAATATTTTGATGGGTAACAATACATATATGAAGGAATATGGGAAGGATTCTATTGACATGGGAGAGGGAAATTTTGATGATGTACTTTGTGTTTTTTCCTTGACATCAAATATCCTTTCTATTTATCAAATTACTCATAGTGGATAAGGTAAGACAGTTGAGTTCAATCCTAATAGAGTCTACATAAGAAACTTGGAGACTAGGAATATCATTTCTATCAGAATGGTTGATCGTGTTCATCTCATTTTTATTCATTTTCACATTTTTCTTTAGTTTATAATGTTCCTTTGAATGAATATCACACTCATTCATCAAATGTGAATCATGTTTATGATAAGAAGTTTGGTCATATAAACCTTGGTATTCTAGAGACCAGTGTTGAGCTTCCTGCTCCTCTACCTCCTACTTTTTTATCTAGTAGCGCTTCTATTTAGTGGGATGATCATAGTTTTCAAATGTTGCTTTATGAGATGAATATTTGATAGGGATTTCTCATTTTTTGTGGATTCTCATACTACAGATTTGGAGGACACACTTGAGTGGTTTTCTCTCCTCTTTGATGATATTTTTAGCACAACTATTATCCCATCGTATTTATCTTTGGATATTGGCATTAATAAGTTTCTACATTCTCTTGATTTGTCATGTTTCTTGGTTGATTTTTACCATGTTATGCTATGTATTATTCAATCTTGGAGACTTCTAATCAATTTTTAGAGGTAGAATGTTGAGATTTCATCCTTATTTTAGTTGGACATAGCATGGATTCTTCATCATCCTATGGATTTGTTTCTTCCTAAGGGAAGATGTGTTGCTTGTAAACATTGGATCATCTTTTATTTCTAGGAATTCTTCATCAACATTGAAGCTTCTTCATTATGGGGGGATATCTTGTCTCTCCTTTTCCCTCTTATGGGAGGTTATTGATTGTATATACATGATGAATGTAGTACTTGGGGGGTATTATTGAGTCCTCCATACATCATCTTGTTTGTTCCTTTTCTCTCTTTTGGAGAGGAGGTTTGTCCCACTAGGTTTTTTCTTTTTTTCCTTTTGTGAGAGATTGCATTTTAATTAAAAATGGGTACCTAACACGGTCTTGTAGCCTAGACCCATCTTCATCTTCATCTTCATAGTCTCTTTGCATATTTTTCATAATAATCTTCTTAGGAGAAGTTGCACTTAAGGGAGGTGTTGTTTTGAATAAGTATCTTGTACCTAGTTAATTTCATTACTAGGGACTTAGCGGACATATTCACATTTTAAGTTTACTTAGGTTATAAGCCTTCTTCTGGAAGTCTTAGTTGTCATTTCTATATCTTATCTTATCCTAGGTTGTTATGAGTTAGTTGTCTAATGTGATAGGATCGAGAAACATGTCACAATCTTGTCTAATCCCATCTCTTACCTTACCTTTTGTAACCAATGCCTCTCATGTACATTTGTGTATTCAACCATATTCAATCTTGTAATATTGCATCCATTGTCAAAGAAATTTGTTCTTTCCAATATCTCTTGTGGAAGATATTTTGGTCTAGCATCTATTCTTGGGGGTGTTAAGAGTTACCATTAAATCCTACAAGGAGAACTTGAATGACTTATTTTTGGGTGGTCTCAATGATCACATTCAATATGAGGTATGTATGTTTAGTCCTCACTCTATATTAGAGTCTTTTATGTTAGCACAAAGGGTAGAGGAGAAGTATTTGATTGCTATAAAGCAAGGGGTTAATGTGATAAGAGAGAAGTGATATTAAAAACCTTCTCTTCCTCAACCTACTAGGTTGACCCCGCAAAAAAATGAGAAGAGAAAAAAATGGTTCTATTTCAATTGTGATAGAAAATATAGTCAAGGGAATAAATGTAGTGAAATGGAATTATTCTATATTGAAGGTCTGAGTGAGGAAGAAGAGGATGAACCAATATTAGAGGGTGAAAAAGAGTTAGATGAGGAATAACATGATTCCTAACCAATCATTTATTTTCATGCACTTTCAATTTTTAGTGCTTGACAAAATCTCAAGGTAGTGGGTTTCTTAAAGAAGTGGAAAATAACAGTGTTGATTGACTCGAGTAGTACTCATAATTTCATCAACAAAAAGTTGGCTACTTGTTTAAATTGTTTTATATATCTAGCTCCAGAGTATCAAGTCTTGATTGTAGATGGTGGTACTCTTAGTTGTTCTAGAAAATTCCATAGAATTAAGTTATCAATAGGAAATTATCACCTTGATAGCCCAATGAATGTTATCTACATGGGTGTATAAAATATTATTTTTAGAGTATAATGGCTTACTACATTGGAAACAATTGAGATGAACTTCCAAGAACTATTCATGATATTTCAATTAGAAGGAAATGTAGTAGAGCTAAGAGGATTGAAGGAAAGGTCCCCACAAATAGTAATCTCTCATCAAATATAGAAGTTTCTTAATAAATAATTTGATGGATTTGTGGCCCAAATATGTTCATTAGAATCCTATCAATCTAATGCTCCCACAAATCTAGATTTACAAGTAATTATTTATTGTCACTCAATGGATTTTTGACATATGCCTAAAGGAATTCCTCCTAAGAGGGATAATGACCATGCCATAAAACTAGTTCCAAGGAGCCAACCACCTAACATCAGGCCTTACAAGTACCCACATATACAAAAAATGTGAGATTGAAAGATTGTTGACAAGAGAGGCAGGAATTATCAGGAAAGTCTAAAGAGTGTACCCCTTGCTCATGGAAATAGTGCATAATAAGGATGAAACTTGGTGCATGTGTCTAGACTATAGAGTTATCAACCTCTACACCATCAAAGATAAGCTTCCTATTCCATTCATTGAAGATTTTCTAGATGAATTGAGTGGAGCTAGGTATGTTACAAAATTAGATCTTAGACTATTCTATCACAAAATTTGTATTAAGGAAGAAGATATTTGTAGAAAATAATTTAGGATTCGTGAGGCTCATTATGAGTTTTTGGTAATTTCATTTAGTCTAACCAATGGACCATCTACATTTCCAAGTTTGATGAACTCTATTTTTAAGAAATTCTTGAGGAAGTTTGTATTAGTGTTTTTTGATGATATATTGATTTATAGCAAGACATGGGAAGAACACTTGTAGCATGTGGATCAAATATTATAACTACTCAAATATCATCAACTCTATGCTAAGCCATCCAAGTGTTCTTTTAGTGTCATTGAGGTGGATTATTTAAGACACATAGTTTCACATGAAGGAGTAAAGGTGGATCTTAACAAAATTAAGGCTATCATGGAATGGCCTATTCCCAAAACTATTAAGAAATTGAGGGGTTTCTTGGGATTGAATTGATACTATAGAATATTTATAAAGAATTGGGGCCATATATAAACACCCCTCACAAGTTTATTATAGAAGGATTCTTTTCATTGGAAAAAGTCTACTAATGCAACATTTGAGAGATTGAAGGAGGCTATGTATACAACTCCAATGCTTTCCATTCCATAATTCACAAGGATTTTATTATGGAATTTGATGCTTAGGAAATGGTATAGGATTAGTTCTCATGTAAGAGGGTCGGCCAATTGATTTTGAGAGTTTTAAATTAAAAGGTAAAAATCAACTCAAATCTATTTATGGGAAGGAAATGCTAGCTATTCTTCATACAGTAAAATAATGGAGGTCTTATCTAATGATTAGACAATTATAGTTAAGATAGATCATGATAGCCTAAAATATTTTTTCTTCATGCAATAAAATAATGAAGGCCTTATCTAATGGGTAGACACTTATAGTTAAGATAGATCATGGTAGCCTATTTTTTTTTTTGAATAGGGATTATCTTGTAAAGAGAAGAAAAAATGGGTCACTAAGATGTTGGGATATGACTTATAGATTGTATATAAGAAAGGTTGTCGATGTAATTTCTAGGAAGGATGATAAATATAAAGCTTTGTTGTGTGGAATTTCAATATTACAAGCATATTGGGTGGTAAAAGCCAAAGTATAATGGAAGAATGGTGTTGCTAAAATTAAACTTATTCAACAATTATAGAGTGATCCTAGTGGTTCAAATAAGTTTTGTTAGAAGGGAGATACTTTTAGGTATAAAGAGTGATTATATATTTGCAAGAATTCCACTCTTAAACATAATATTGTCATACAACTTCATGAGTATCCAATAGGTGGTCATTCAATATTTTTGAAGAAAAATCATTGAGTAAAGAAATATATTTTTTGGGAAGGGCTTAAAGGCGATGTTCAAAAATTTGTGGTTAAATTTTTGGTTTGTAAAAGAAATAAAGGGAGACAATTAAATCATTAGGTAACTTTCATCACTTGGTTATTCCAAGTCAATGTTGGGAAGAGGTATCCATGGACTTCATCACAAGACTTTCAAAATATAAAGGTAATAATTTCATCATGGGAGTAGTAGATCGCCTCACCAAATATGCATATTTAATTACATTATCACATCCTTTTACATCAAGTACAATGGAATAATTTTTTTTGGAAAATATACAAAAGCTACATGGTACACCTAAGGTTATTCGTAGTGACCGTAATCCTATCTTTACTAGTCAATTTTGGAAAAAATTATTATATGTTTGGGTACTCAATTGGCTCATATTTCTTCATACCACCATCAATATGATAGGAATATTAAGGTTGTTAATAATTTTTTGGAAGGATATCTATGCTCTTTCACTTTACATAAACTGTCTCAATAGGTATTTGATACCACTATCAATATGGCACTAGTATAATACTTGCTTTCATAGTTCATAAAAAATGTCTCCATTTATGGAACTATATGAATATTAGACTCCTTCCATCACATCATCATTGAAGGTGTCATGAAGATTTGGGAAATGGAGGACCACTTGCTTCATGCACAATAGGTACTCTTAGGACTCAAGGAGGATCTAGCCATGGCACAAAATTGAATTAAGTAGTAGGAAGACCAACACCATAGTGAAATTGATGAGGGTAATCCCCTTAAAAAACCATACACACACAACTAAAAAAGAGAGATAACTAGAAAATGTTGAAAGAAACACTTGCTTTCTATTATCTTGATGAAATGAAATTACAATACTTAGAAAATAGCATACTACAACCATATGATCCTTCTCATTACAAAAATCAACAAGCCAAAAACCACAATATGCACTACTAGAGCTCTCTTTTGTAACCCTTATTCTCCCTCTTTATCCAAGAAGTGTGACTAACTTAGAATATTTTGGAAGGTGTAAACCATTTTGGCACTAGAAATTCCACCATCTATTTCCTACTCTAGAAGTTAATTAATTTTTATATTCTATATTTATATATTTATAACTTTACAGGGTCAATTTTTTATTTGACCATTATATTTTCAATTTTAATATATTGTTGAAAATCTTGCAAAGAGATCTACAACCATCTTTCACCAAATCTGAAAGATCGAAGATTTTGCACCCTGTTTTGGGGGGGCTACAAAGGGAATTTTTAGTTACAAACTCCATTAGAGAAATTCCTCAGGATGAAAATTTAGTATCTCCCAAATGGTACAGGATTTTGAGATGATTCTTTCACCAAAAATCTTACTTTCCCTTTTCACTCCTTGGGCTGAATTTTTTATGTCCATAGGAACCGAATAGGCTGAATTACTAAAAATAGCAGGTGACTATTTTTGGTTGTTTCAAACTTCTAACTATCCCAAAGGCTGCATGAATCACCATGGGCCCCAAAAAAACTAAGGAAACTACAAAAAAAATGAAAATAAGATATTTTGGGGTGATGCATGATTGCCATTACACCATTGGATTCTCCTACACCATAAATAAGTTTTGAATTTGGGGATGAGGTCTTCTTGAGATTATAGACTTATAAGAAAATTTCATTGAACCACTAGAAAAAGAATAATATGTTTTCTGGTAAATATTATGTCCCATACAAAATCATGCAAAAGTAGGTAGTGTTTCCTACAAGCTAGAGTTGCCACTAACAACAAATATACATCTATTTTTTCATGTATCCCATTTGAAGAAGGTAAATGGGAATAATATCCCCACTCAGAAAATAGTACCATAGCTTGATGAAGAATGAAGAAACATATTGGAACTAGAATGCATTTGTAAAACGTGAACAAAGAAGTTAAGGACTAGAAAACTCATTGATTATCTCATCCAATGGAAGAATTTTCCAGTTGAAGATGCCACATGGGAGGACAAGGAGTTCAGTCAAAAGAATCCATACTTTATTAGTGTGTTTATAAAATATGTGAGTGCAAAAGAAAGAAATACTACACAATCAATGAAACATTATATTAGAGAATTCAAATAACAATCTAATTGAAAGAACAAACTCTCTAATGGCTCTCAAATTGTGTGTATGCACATGACTTGTCAAATGACAACCTGAAGAATGAGATGTTGGAAATTAAATAAACCTTTCTACATGATTTATTTCTAAAATGATATGTTGTGGGTGATTATACAAAGATTGTGATAATGCTATGATATTGATAATGAAATGATGTGATGAAACTACATAATTTAATATGCAACTAATGATAAATCCATGATTCAAACTAAGTGATGCTAAATGAAAATGCTAAAGTGCTAATACTAATATGCTAAGATAACAATGCTAATGAAATTTTTGTAGAATGTACTTATGCTCAATTCTACCTATGAAATGTTGTAAATGAGGCTATATTTATAGATTTCTCCAAGGCATCAACCTATGTGGTAGGATTCAATGGTCTAGATTCAATTTGGAGAGATGAATGGTGGAGGATGAAGAGGTTAGAGAGAATCAAGGAGAGTGTTCCCTTTAGTAGAACAAATTGCCAAGTGTGGAGAAGAATCAAATGGAGGGAAAAGCCAAGTGTCTCCAAATTGGTTAGAATTTGTTGAGATTAATGCCAATTTAAATATTAAGAATATTTAATTTCATGAGACACATGATGAGGTGGAAGATGAGAAGTTAGTAGAAATGTGACTAAATTTAAATTTAAAATTCGAATTTAATAAGAGGGAGTTAATTAAATAAAACTAACTAATTAAATTTTTTTATTTAATTAAAACATGAAGAAAATGATTTAGAATAAGAAGAATTTAAGAAAGTGAACTATATAAATAAATTTGTCAATTTATTTATAAGTAGAAGAATTAAAGATTTATTAATTAAATAACTTGTATTTAATTAATTTTCTCCAGACCAATTTTAGGTGCATACATTTTATCCCTCTTTGAAGTGATGTGTTTGTGACACATTATTTCAAAGAAAGAGTTGATAGTGCTGATAAAAATTTTGATATGCCCCAGACGTTGATTTTCAAGTGATAATGGATATATGCCCCCTTAGGAGATAAATCGGGAAATTTTTGAATGTTTAGAATTTTATTTTGAATTTTTTGAAATATTTGAAATTTTTATGATTTTCTAATGATTTTCAAATTTTATGATGTTGAAATGATTTATCTCCTGATAAATAATAATGATCCTGCCATTTGATTAATTGATGCCCTAGTTTAAAAAAATAAAACAGTCCCACTTAAATCCCACTTAATTATCCCTTAAAAAGGTAAAAAGAAGAAAAAGATCATTTGAGCTCATTTTCATTCTAGAGATTGAGTTGATTAGATCCATTGAGCAAAATGGTGATCCCATTCCAAACCCACCGATTCAAGCGAGTTTGATGTCACAACCGCCCGACCACGTATGGACCTCCGATACGTACCCAAAGAAACCTCTTCGTGAAGTTTGAATGTTGTTTTCCCTGCATTTTTCAAGTTTTGAAATCTGTTTAACATGTTTTAGCGCATTTAGGGTCCAATATAGTGCTTTGGGTTATTGTTTTAGCACATAGGGTAGATTAGTGCATAGATGATGATTTTTAGTGCATTTAGTTGATGTTTTAGCACATTCAAAGAATTAGTGCATAGATAGCACAAAGTAGCGCATTGATAGAATGATTTAGCACATAGAGAGATGTAGTGCATGTAGGGCATGATTTAGCGCATAGAGTGATTTCTCTAGCGCATTGGGAAATTTAGCGCATTTGGGTCATGAATTAGCGCATAGATGAAATTTTCTAGCACATTTGTGTTTTTAGCGTACAAAAGCACTATTTTAGCGCATTTACACCAAGTTGATGAATTTTTGATTGTTCTCCTTCATTTTGATGTTTGATGATCACGTTAGCCAATGTTTTGATGATGTTTGGTGATGTTGATTTATTGATCTCATGATAGGTGAGAATCAATGATAGGATAGATGATGATTGACCTCATGATAGGTGAGGACCAGTGATAGATGCTCTATGATATTTGATGAAAATATGATTTAAGCTGATTAGATTGATTGATAGGTTGTTTAATAATATGTTGATTTGTGATATGTTATGATTATAGGAGGATTTTAGGATTCTTCAGTCTCGGGAGTGATTCTCGAAGACCTGGGACATGATTCCGTAGCTGGTGCAGGCTGATTTAGATATCATTACGTGATGTGGGTTATCATCTTTGATAGATATGCCCCAGTATAGGATCAACAAGAGACTTCTGACTACTTTGGCTGAGAGGTGGCATAGTGACCACAACACATTTCATTTAACCACTAGTGCGATGATAGTTACGCCAGAGGATGTGTATCGTATCTTGGGGATTCCTATTGTCGGTGAGCTAGTGGTTTACAATCACACAGAGTAGGGAGGGACTTATGCACTGAGGAAGATTTTCCATGATGACGAGATTAGCAGCTATGAGATCCCATGGTGGGAGATGGTTGCATTGTATCAACCATTACCATGTGTTCTCACTTGATTCATTGGAGGTTTTCTATATCCTGACAATAGTTCGAAGGGACTACCAGTTGGATGGGGCTAGATATTAGAGAGAATGATTACACAGGGGATCAAATATGCTCGGGGATCCTACATGCTAACACATTTATACCATGATTTACATCAGGTGGTCTATCTTGGAGCCACGAGTCTATCAGTTGGGGTTACATTACTGCAAATTTGGGCATGGGAGCACATAGCTGTCACTCAGCCTGTTGTAGACAAAGATCGTCCAGTTGGGAGACCCTATGCCTTTGGATATACAGGTTCAATTGTCCAACGCAAGCTGGGAAAATTGGAGTACTGGCGGTGAGTGTTGAATGATCTAGAGATAGTCACATGGTGGCCATATTTAGACTATGAGCAGTGGCCAAAGGATGACATTGAGATGCCTTATGTTTTCTCTTCTAGATACCTAATTGGGCAGACACCATATGTGATCGAGAGATTCCTGGTTATGAGGGTGCTTCGACAGTATGGTAGAGTGCAGGTTATGCCCCAGGGATATGCTTTATATGCTCAGAGGTGACAGGATATTCTAGAGTGGGGACCCTCCCTATCATATGATGCTTCCTGTCAGGAGTATTTTGGATTATAGCCACAGATTTGGGAGTACCATCCAAAGATCACATATGCATTGATGACCAATGATTATGCACAATATTTCTTTACACATCCTTTCTCGAGGATATCCAACCCAAAGGAGCTTGTACCAGCCTTAGATGTTGATGAGAGGGTTGTGTCGCATGCACCTATATGGAGGAGAGATGAAGGAGATGGAGATGAGTAAGAGGGAGATGGTGGTGATGGAGGGGATGGAGATGGGGGAGATGGAGGGGATGGAGATGGGGGAGATGTAGGTGGAGTTGGACTAGTACTGGATGTCAGAGTGGCTCAGATGAGGAGATCAACAGTATCTATAGGTCTATAGTAGATTCAGATTCATTTTCCCTCCCATCAGCAATAGGCTCAGATAGTTGTTTTACAGGCACAGGTGCAGACTTTACAAGGAAAGCTAACACAGGCCCAGGCATAGTCACAAGCACAGGCACAGATCACCTCCCTGATAGTAGAGAGATATGAGGCCAAATAGAGATGCAAACAAGTGGAGGCCTTAGCTAAGAGGCTACAACAAGTTGCCAATGGGACCACCACAAGGGACATGCTGAGGGAGGTTTGACATTCAGCTAGAGAGGCCAAGTATTACAGAGTTCAGTATTATGAGGAAGTTCCTCCAAAGTGATGTTCCCCTAGCTATGCTCAGTTGGTTAGTGCTAGATTAGGTCACAGTCATTCGTGGACCATGAGTAGGGGTGTGATTGGGCCACCTCCGAGAGATCTAGGTGTAGGGTGATTAGGTGGTGCAGCAGGAGGTTTAGTGAGGCTAGCAGTGTCTGGGGGGTGCATCACATAGCTTTGATGTTCACCTTTGATGTGCTTGAGACTCGATGATGTATACATTTATTTCAATCAAAGACATGATGATTACTCTTCCATTTTTTGATGATGTATCTCTCCACATTTTATGATATCATTGTACACTTGACATTTATTTTGAGATTATATATGTGATGCAGCTGATAATTATTGATCTACGTGTTGTCCATATGATTTTATGATGGATGCATTTGATTTTTGTTATATATGTTATGTGATGTTCTTATGATTATGCCATGGTTATGTATGGATGAAAAGATGAAGTGATGATGTGTGGTTTATGATTCTATATGTTTTATGGATGATGCTTTTATGCTATATGAGATGGATGTGATTATGCAAATGAAATGTAATGATTTTTATTTTTTTATTTTTCTAATGCAAATATATGATCTAGTACATGGATGGATGTATGATATGATAATGGTTTCCTAATGTATGTACGATATGATTATGCAACTTTATGTGAATGATCTTGTTTTTGTTAAAGTCAAATGTACTCAATCCATTGATGAGAGATAAAATCATTTTAAAATTTTCCAGCCTTGGAGAAATCTAAAATGCAGATGCAAAACTAATATGGATGCAATCTATCTTAACCATGCAAAACTAAATGTGCAATGTTGTCATTTTGTCAGCCAATTTGTTGTGCTTGGTATCATCATTGAGCTTTTAATATGTTGAAAGTTAGTACAAACATTGATGGTATAATTAGACCATGATGACTTGAGTACAACTTCCATTGATTTTTGATATTGCAAGTTAATACAAGCATCTTGGCATAATTGAACCAAGATGACCTAAGTATTGCTTGTATAAAATAGAAAATATTTAATCCTTTTCCTATGCAAATTTGGAATGTCATCAATGATAATTTGTAGAGCACGTCCTATGACTATTTGCACAGTATTAATGATTAACTCACAGATAATAGACAAAGAAAAATCATTCTCCTTCCTAGCTCCTTTATTCCATGACATCCTTGAGTTTCTCTAGAGAAATGATAACAAAAATACAAATACAACAGTTGAACATTCATGCTAAAGTGATTAAATCATGCTTCAAAAAGAGTATCATCCATTTAGATTTGTTTTGACTAATCGTGTTGTTGATTTGGATGGTTGATGTTTAAAATTTGTGATCGATGTTCAATGTTGAGTTTCAGTTTCATGATTGTTATGTTTGCTACATTGTCTGACTATTGTTTGTTTGTTGTTTTAAGCTCAAAGTAGGTTGCCCCCAATGAGTTCAGGATTTTGTACCCAATGAGAAACCAACCATTTATTGCAAATTATGCACAATGATAACCAAGCCAGGATGATACATGACCGCGACGCCCATATATGTACATGATGTTCCTTCAATGATTAGGCATAGTGACGGAAAAAAGAATACGACTGACACACGTGACAATAGATGGAAAAGCTAATCTATCACAAATAACGCCTGTTGCCAAGTTATCACTACTTGTTTTTATTGCACTTTTTTAAATTTTATAATTTTTTTGTTGTTACCAAGATGCATGTTTGCTAGGTTTTCATCAAGGTAACAATTTTTTTGATTTTTCTTTTTTTTTGTATTTTTTCCTTTTTTGGATTTTTTTGGATTTTTTTGACTTTTTTTTTTGACTTTTTGACTTTTTGACTGTGCACTGGATGAGTTATGTGTAAAACCTCTTGAGATGAATGCTATTGGTGGGTTCTTCAAATAGGTCCCCTTTAGGTGTAGATAACTAATATGCTCCAGATCCATAGATTGCCTTGGCAATGCCTCGATCCTATGTGAATGACCGTGTTGGATGAAAGGACCCGATTGGAATGAGTAGTATGAGTGGAAATTATGAAGGATGATAGATGTGACAAATAAAAGATGCTACGGTAGGATCCCTAATGTGGAAACTATGTGGGCCATCAAGCTTTAGATGAAACGGAGCTTGGGTAACCAGTGAGTTATGGTACGTGAAGGGGTCATCATCAAAGACACATTGAAAGACATCACCAAGGGAGGTGTAATGATATGAAAAATATGTGAACATGGATGGAGACCTTAGATCAAAAATTTCTTTCTTTGATTTTCTTCTTTGATTGATTCCCCCAATGATTTTTGAGGGAGAGGCATATTTAGAGATCGACTTTTGCTTACTTTCACTTTTGAATTTTATTTTTGATTTGTTTGATAGCTTTTTATTTTGTGTAGGGGACTTATTTGGATCCTTTTTTGTTTTTTATTTGTCCAATAGCTTTTTATTTTGGCTAAGGGACTTGTCTAGATCTTTTTTTATTTGCATGCTTTCTTTTGATTATGGATCTCCATTTGAAAAAGGAACTTTTACCTTTGATTCTTGAATTACCTCCTTTATATTTTCTTTAGGTGATACTTGTTGATCCATGTCTACAAGGTGGATGGACATAGGTGAGATGGATGGAATAGGTGAAGTGAGACAAATATTTATTGGATGAATGGGAGTGGGGATGCCATCAATGGAGTCTTTGATACTATCATTTTTTGTGCTGTAAACATCAAAGGAGGCTTGCACATCCTTAGTGACTTGGCAAGATGGCTTGGTAGACAAAACAATAGGAGATTCATATCCTAGCCTAGGGTAGATGGGATGGAAGAATGATGGTGGGATATCCTCAGCGAGGTCATGATCAAAGAGTGGGTTATCATAAATTTCCTGGTCAAATAGGGAGTTATCATAGGTATGAAAAGCTTGAGGGGAAGCAGATATGGAAAAGGTAGGTTTATCATCAGGATCCCAAAAGGTTTCAATCCAAGCATGGTCATCTTTCTGCATTCCTTTTGTAGCTATTTTGACATCATTTTTGGAAGTCTAACCCCTCTCGATGATAGTAGCAATATCTTTTGCGAGCAAATTATCCAAATGGTATTCTCCACATCCCAGATTGTGGATTTGGACCTTGGGGTTTGATAGTGCAATAACTGAAGTGGATGCTTAGAAGGATTTAGGATCAACATATGTTTGAGAAGAAGGTGCTTCATGATTGTGAGAGATCAGGATTTCAACTTTGGGGCTTAGATTATGTCCATACATGAAAGGATTAGGATCTCCTTGTACTGTGATTTCAACTCCATTTTGTGGGAATTTAATACACTAATGGTATGTAGAGGATATTGCTTGCATTTCATGAATCCAAGGTCTTCCAAGGAGGATATTAAAGGTCAAGGGTAGATCAAGGACTTGGAAAACCACACCCTTCACCACGGGGCCAACTCTGATTGGTAAAGTATTTGATCGTTTAGATGAGTGTTCCTCTTCATCATATTCTTTCATGGTAATCTTTTTACTAGAATCTATTACACTTCCTAAATATCCCAATTCCTAGATAAACTTTAATGTGCAGATATTTAGACCATCTCCTCCATCTATTAAAACATGTTTGACTAGATGTTAATGGATTAAAACCTCAATATGAAGTGGAGAATTGTGTGGATGAGTGAGGGATGCTTCATTATTTTTTGAGAATGATAAAAAATGGGGTGCAATCAAATGTCCCACCATGGCTTGCAATTGAAAAATTTCCAAATTAGTTGGTACTGGTAGGTTGTCTTGTTTATCCTTGATTTTGGTGACATTACTTTGATTATCAACTACAAAAATGTTAAGAATGGTAGTATCATAGACATAGTTGACATTACTTTGATTATCAACTACAAAAATGTTTGTTGAAGAGGATTCCCTTTTTCATAGTTGGGTAAAGGATTTTTTAATGCTCCATGATCAACATTTGTTGTAGGTTCTTCAATCGATATTTCCTTTCTATCTATCAAATATTGCACCAAATTTTTTAGTTGCATGCAATCATTTGTTTTATGACCTTTGTTTCTATGAAATTCACATTAATGTGCATCGTTCCACCATGATGGTTTAACTTGTGGTTCCCAATCTCATGCATCTAGTGATGTTATGAGTTTAGCTACAAGAAGTTCTTTCAATGTTGATTCAAGTGACTGTCCCAAAGGTGTAAATTTTTTGTGATTTAATGGTGTTCGATATGGTGGTGGTTTAGATTTAGTATTGTTGATTTATGTTTTGATTGGTGTTTTGATTGGTCTTGGGTGTAATTATTGATAGATTGAAGGTTGGTTTTGCATTATGTGTTTCAGCTACACCATCATTGTTACCAACATTTCTGTTTCTTTGCCAAAATTTGGGTTTCTCATTATTGTTATAATGATTGGAGGATTTTTTTGAGTTGTTTCCTTCATTATAGATTTTTAATACTCCTCTTTTAACCAAGGATTCCTCAATTTTAATTCCATTTTCAATCATCTTCTCAAAGTTGGGTGGACATTGCAATTTGAGTCTATAGCTCATCTCATCATTTAGATTATCAATGAATATTTCCATGTTTTCCTCTTTAGGTATAGGACAAGCATATATAGCAAACAATATTCTCCATATTTGTAAAAATATAAGGAATGCTTCACTCTTTTTCTATTTTGTGTTGCAAAGATCCTTCATGGTTATCTCATGCTGGATGTTGTAGGAATATTAAGTGACAAATTTATTGATCAGCTCTTCAAAGGACCTAATACTTGGTGGGAGTTTTGAAAAAAATTCCATGCAATGGCCACCCAAACTTCTATCAAAAGGATAAGGGAAGATGTCTTGCAATAAATATCTTTTTGTGGTTCCTCTTTGCATGTCTTGGATCTGTTGTTGGAGGTTTTGCATTTGTTGGGTTAAAGTATTCATAGGATTTGTTGTTCATGAATCATCCTCAGTTCTCTTGGTAGCTACTTTTAATTGATTGACATCAAAATCAGTTGGTAGTTTCACACCTTGGTTTTCCAACATCAGAAACTATTTTTCTCCATCTTTTTCTAAAACCTTTTCCATGAACTTGTGGAATTTGGGGTCTTGTTGAGTGTGTTGAATTTCTTCATCAGTGATTTAATCATTTTCAGGTTGGTGGAATCTATGAAAGGGATTTTCTTCACCTTCTATGATGGTGGTTTGTGTTTCAATTTCTTGTTCTTTAAGTTTTTGTTTTTGAGATCTTGTTAAAACGGGCATACAAGTGATAAAGGTTTACTATACTGTGATCTTTGTTTAAGAGTTCCAAGGAGATACCTAAGTCAAATAGAATGATGGATTCTATTGATGAGACTAAGGTGATAAATTTGATGGTAGCATGTTCCTTCGTGATGAAGGCTGATAGATCCTGATGATGAAACTCAGCTAACAATCAGAGATAGGTTTGATGATTTTGGTGCTTTAATATGGTTTGATCTAAGTTTAGTTGATGGAATTTCACTTGCAAAATCTAGTTTCTTCAAGTTTAAACTGATGTTTGAATGAGGAATAAACTCAGCTCTGAAAAGGATCCCTAAATCTAGTTTTAATTGTTTGACAAACATTCAAATTAGCTCTCTATTTGTGAGTCAGATGGATGTGCTATAACAGATTCTAGATGCACTAAAAGATGGTACATATGCACTAATAAACATCCTGGATATGCTAGACTATTCCCTATATGCACCAGAATAGGAAATTTTATATGCTAAAAGATTTGATGAATGCGCTGGAAAAAACTATGAATACATTAGAAGATGAGCTAAATGCACTAGAAAATAACCCTAATGCGCCAGACTACCCCCCTATATGTGTTAGAATAGAAAGCTAATGTGTTGGAAAATGAGGTAAAGTGCACCAGAACTTGGGCTAAATGTGTTGAGAGATGAAGCCAATGTGCTAGAAAAGACCCTAGATGTGCTGGAAGATGGAATGAATGCGCTAAAACAGACTAGAGATGTGCTAGACTACCCCTAAATATGGTTCACGTTATCTGATAGACGTTCAACTTAGCTCATTATGGGAGTATCAGGTAAATGTGCTAGAAGAGGGGACAAATGCACCATAATATGGCCTAAATGTGCTAAAATGTATGATGGATGTGCTAAAACAAAAATCGGATGTGCCAGAGTATGAGCTAAATGCGCTAGAAAAGAACTCAAATGCACCAAAATATGGGCTCAATGTGTTGAAACAGGGAATGTTTGCACTAGAAAATAAGTTGGATGCACTGAAAAGTGAGCCAAATGCGCTAAAACAAGAAGCTAATGCACTAAACTAGAAATGGTCACCGTTTTTGAAAATTTGTCTAGTTTTTTTGTTTTCAACTTAGTGAATTGGGTGTTCTGGATGAAAGATCTTCTGAATAGTAAGTTTACTTGGTTTTATTATTTGTGGACCATGTGAATTAAGTGTTCTTAATGGATGATCTCTTGAAAAATGATTTCAAACACAAGTTGTAAAACAATTGTTTCACCCTATGATCTAAACATTAAGTGTATGTTCAAGGATCTAGTCTGATCCCTTTGATTTCCACAGGTATTAAACAATAGCAAATAGATCAGTCACTTTCTAATGTCAAGGTTCATTTATAATATCATAGCCAGATAAAAGCACAAAGCTATGTCACACTTTACAAAGGAAACAACCAACACTAATCCAACTTTTAAACTTGAATCACTAAAAATTGGAATATATGTTTTGAACTTTGAAATGATGCAAACTAGTAAGATATGTATTTTTTAGTATATTTTATGTTTGTATTTTAAAAAAATAAAATAAAATTATTTTAAACTAGTTTTTAATAAATTAGCACTATAATTCAGTTGCTGATAAAATGCTGAAAAATGAAGTTGCATGAGATGTCAAACTTTTTATAGTAATTTTTTTGTATTTCAATTTTTTTGTGTGTATTTATAACTTGAAAATTTATTGCATGGATATATTTTTTTCCAATTTTGATATTTATATATATTTTTAAATAAATATTAAAATGTGTGTGAATAAAAAATAGTTGTTTCTACCAGACGTCAACCTTCATATTAAATATTTATCTAAAATGGAAAAAAATTTATACCATCTTGAAATAGATTCTTTTATCTAGTCCATCATATTTTTTTAATTTTTTTTAATAAGTTTTAGTATTTTTCCTTGGCATGGTAATCAGCCTAATATTTTGTGTTGATAACCTACTTTTAGTAAAAATAAAAAATAAAATATTAAAAAATAATTAAACTATTAAAATAAGTATATTTTTGAAAACTACACTTATGGATCTACAAAAGGGTTTTTTTTTTTTAAATGTTATTTACATTAGTAGGATTTATTGAAACTTCAAGATTTTCAAATAATTTTATTTTTTTGGTAAATTAGACTCGAAGTGACACTCTATATATTCTTAGCCAACAATTTTAGTTGAAAAAGTTGTGGAAGTATCTAACTTAGCTAGAGTGAATCTTACTAGATCATATGTTTAACCAAAATTGATTTTTAGTTAGAAATACTTAAATTCAGTTGTGCTAATAAGTTGGCTGAAAGTGTGACATAGCTTTGTGCTTTTACCCAGCCCACATCTTATAACTACGTCAGCTCACACAGTCGTGTGACCCCCTAGAGGGTGCTCATTCTTTTTCCTTTCCCAAGTCTTGACCAAAGTCAAATCCTCCACTTTTGGCCAGAAATCCCTGGTAATTATATGTTGAGTATCTTGGGGGAAGATTCTTCCCTCCCCTTGCACTCTGAATATTAAAAATGTTCAAAAACGGACTCGGTTGGCTACTACACTTAAAGTTCTTAGTAATGGTTTTTGTTCGATGTGGAAAAATGATAAAATCCCTCAGGAGACCTCCCAACCTTTAGAATAAAGGCTTTGGGGATGGTTATCAATGCACACTACTATTGATTGGGAGTTTCCTAGCAATCACATTTGATTATAGTGGGTTGGAATACTTGGCTTTAGCCACTCCCACTTAGGTCATTCCTGTAGGGTGAGTACTTTTTCCCACTATGGCAAGCCTTCTAAAGGTGCTATTGCAATAAATGAAAGAGTGAGTTTGGCATTCTGGTCACCCAGTGAAGGGGAGAGTATAGGCCTATCACTTTACAAGTGCAACATACATGGTGTTCATTAACCTCCTAATTAAACTAGATGTCTAATTTAATTAAAGGAAAGAAAAAATAACCCTAGCCCCTGCAAACACCATTATTAGTTTTAGATAATTGTCTTTGACAATGTTTAGAGTATCTGCAAAATAGAAAGATCTCAATTAGTATCTAGAATTTTAAGTTTTTGCAAATAAAGAAAGATGCACTAAAACATAGACCATATGTGCTAAAAGATTCACTAGATGCACTAATAGACACCCAAAATGTACTATTCTGGAAAGTAGAAAATGAAAACCAAAGTCTTGTATGCACTAGAAGAGAAGCCAGATGCACTAAAATATCCCACGTATGCATTGAAACATAAATTGAATGTGCTAGAAGAGCAGACCGATGCACTGAAATAGAGACTAGATGCACCAAAAGAGCAAGTGTATGCACTAAAATATGCTTCGAGTGCACTACATTGAAATTCATGATCAAACCTGTGAACAAAAACTTTCCAGAAAATGTTAAAAATGGGGTTGGGCCCCACGATGGGCACCAAATTTATGTGTGTATAAAATATGTGAGTGAAAAGCAAGAAATACTACACAATTAATGAAACATTATATTAGAGAATTCAAATAACAATCTAATTGAAAGAACAAACTCTCTAATGTCATCCCATTGTCCTCTATCTCCAAGGATTTTTCAAGTCATTATGGTGGCTCTCAGATTGTGTGTATGCACATGACTTGTCAAATGACAACCTAAAAAATGAGATGCTAGAAATGCAATAAACCTTTCTACATGATTGATTGCTAAAATGATATGTTGTGGGTGATTATGCAAAGATTTTTATAATGCTATGATGTGATGAAACTATAGAAATTAAGATGTAGCTAATGGAAAAGCCATGATTCAAACTAAGTGATGCTAAATGCAAATGCTAAAGTGCTAATGCTAATATGCTAAGATAACAATGCTAATGAATTTTTTGCAGAATGTACTTATGCTACATTCTCCCTATGAAATGTTTTAAATGAGATTGTATTTATAGATTTCTCCAAGCATCAGCCTATGTGGCAAGATTCAACAGCCTGGATTCAATTTGGAGAGATGAACGGTGGAGGATGAAGAGGTTAGAGAGAATCAAGGAGAGTGTTCCCCTTCGTAGAAAAAATTGCCAAGTGTGGAGAAGAATCAAATGGAGGGAAGAGCCAAGTATCTCTAAATTGGTTAGAATTTGTTGAGATAAATGCCAATGTAAATATTAAGAAAATTTATGTGTGTATAAAATATGTGAGTGCATAAGCAAGCAATACAACACAATCAATGAAACATTATATTAGAGAATTCAAATAACAATCTAATCAAATTGAAAGAATAAACTCTCTAATTTCGTCCCATTGTCCTCTATCTCCAAGGATTTTTCAAGTCATTATGGCTCTCAGATTGTGTGCATGCACATGACTTGTCAAATGACAACCTAAAGAATGAGATGCTGAAAATGCAATAAACCCTTCTACATGATTGATTGTTAAATGATATGTTGTAGATGATAATGCAAAGATCTTGATAATGCTATGATGCAACTATAGTAATTTAAGATGCAGCTAATGATAAATCCATGATTTAACTAAATGATGCTAAGATGCAAGTGCTAAATGCTCAATGCTAATATGCTAAGATAACAATGCTAATGAAATTTTTGCAGAATGTACTTACGCTGAATTCTCCCTATGAAATGTTGTAAATGAGGTTGTATTTATAGATTTCTCCAAGGCATTAGCCTATGTGGTAGGATTCAACAGTTTGGATTCAATCTGGAGAGATAAACGATGGAGGATAAAGAGGTTAGAGAGAATCAAGGAGAGTGTTCCCTTTAGTAGAACAAATTGCCAAGTGTGGAGAAGAATCAAATGGAGGGAAGAGCCAAGTGTCTCCAAATTGGTTAGGATTTGTTGAGACAAATGCCAATTTAAATATTAAGAATATTTAATTTCATGAGACACATGGTGAGGTGGAAGATGAGAAGTTAGTAGAAATGTGACTAAATTCAAATTTAAAATTTGAATTTAATAAGAGGGAGTTAATTAAATAAAACTAACTAATTAAAGTTGTTTATTTAATTAAAACATGAAGAAAATGATTTAGAATAAGAAGAATTTAAGAAAGTGAACTATATAAATAAATTTGTCGATTTATTTATAAGTAGAAGAATTAAAGATTTATTACTTAAATAACTTGTATTTAATTAATTTTCTCCAGACCAATTTTAGGTTTATACAATTAGCATTTAGGATAATGTCTCTTTGAAGAGGGGGCATGCTATACCCTTAATATTAGTGTACATAGGGTTATGAATAGTCAATTTGTAGCTATTGTAACTCATAATTAATTCATGTTATCATTATTATATTAGTTTTTAGTTATTTAGGTCACCCTAAGAATTACATAGGGCTATCTAATACATCTTGGGTGATATCCTAGGCATAAATAAGGTATATTTAGGAAGTAGTGAGTCTTAAATTCCATCATCATATTGCAAATTATATTCTCATTCGAGATATTTGTAGGTTTTCTCCCTCGAAGTGGCTTGTTATTCTTACTTATTATCAATTATTTATAGCATATTTCCTATCATATTCTTCTATTTTACATGCTATTTCATTACATTATATGTTTTCAATCATGAGTTAGTCACTATAGATACTAATATTTACCATAGTTCTATATCTCACCTTGTGAATCCGAACATATATTCTACCATGATACTTTAGTTTCATATTCATTTTTAAGAATATTTTGATCATTATAAATACATAACTTGGTTTTTGATCCATAGCAATCTTGGTAACTAGCACTCAATTACACTATTCAAGGGTTATGGAAAATTTATGAAGTTTGTATAGGTAAATGAAAACATCACATGATTAATTAGACCTAGGACTACTTTTGATATTGACCACATCATTTTTTGCATCACCTCATTCAATTTGGGATCTTTTAACTATACGTGTATCCAATTGAATGCTTCATCAAGATATTATGAATTGTGCAAACTTGTGGCCAACTATGATCATTCACAAGGATTGAGATTGATAAATAAATATTGTTCATAATCATTTGGAAAGGGGGCATGATCATGAGAGAATGAAATCATATTAAAAATTTAGTTTTATTGTAATATCATTAAAATTTAATATTGACATGTTTACAATCAAAATATTTAAGGTATAGCATGTTGGAATAACATTGCAGTGAATTACAATTCATTATTGAATATGAATCAATAAAAATCATATAATTATTCTACTACTTTATTGATTTTATACTATACAATTTGGGGTTTTTTATTTTACTACATGGTTAATTAGTCCTTAATTGGATCCTTCATACATGAATGCATGACTACTATTCTTAGGCTAAATTAATGTAATGTATCCAAATTATTTGAGATATATATTCTATCTATCTAAATTTAATCAAACCTAGATTGTGGAAATAAGTATAAAATTATTTCAATTATTTTATTATAGACACAGTTTTACAAGGGTTTATACCTATATTATTGTGGAGGACAAATAAATCAAAACTCCATAATTGTATCATTCATCACATTTCATTTTCATATCTATGTTCCATGTTTATACCTTATGCAATCCAACTCAATCACAACTCTACATCATCTTATAAGAAATAAAATATACCACACTAATCATGTTATAAATTATCCATTTCAAGCATAGAAAAAATATTTTTTAGTGATTCTACATTTTCATGTTATTAGAATGGTTTCTTCAGTACAAGTATACTATTAATTATGTGTAATTATGTGTAGTTATTTGAGGATGTTAATGTAGACAGATACACTAATAATGATGTGGAATCATCCATAACTCATGTCTTAAACCTAGTTTTAATTCATGTTTTACATGATTTTTTTTTCATCCATAATTTATGTAGTTTCACATACACACCAAATTTAAAGAAAATAATAAAAAAATAAATTAAAAAAACTGTCATTTTACTTATTTAAATATAATTTTTATACTACTATTGATGTGGCTATTTTTTTGACATAAACTAATCCTAACCTTGAATTCATCACTGAAAATAGTTTTATTCATACCATAAACATAATTAGTATAAATCCATTAACAAATTTTCCTCATATAATATATTGCACATGTTCTTATGTAGAAAAATATCTCATATCATATCCTATTCATCTCATTTTAAATCTTGAAAGTTCCACTTTTGGTGATAAATTTTCTTGAATTTAAATGTTACCCCATGGCTATGCATTAAAACACATCAAAATGGGAATATTTAATATTGTATTTATATATTTCTCTAATGCTCATGGGATTATTGTAAAATAAATCATCATAAATAATGTATTTAACTGGAGAATCACATCAATAAAACTTGTTTCCTAGTAATTGCATGATATTTTTGGTTTGTATCCATTCTTTTCATTAACAAATGGGACAATCTCACCAAGGAAATATCTTCTTTATTGTTTAGTATGTGTCATGATTCTTTTTATCACGACCATTTATTAAAAAATAATTATTAAATGCATGAATGAATCTTTCATGGAAACATCAACAATTGATAGATCTAACACTAAGGCCTAATAATATGTATGAAAAAATATCCTACACCAAAGCACATGCATGACACATTATAAATGTAAGTCATATTTTCATAGATCATAAAGTAAAGATTCAAAATAGGCTGAATTTTTTTTATCATCAATTTTATTCAAATAATATAATATTTTCATATTGATATGAACTATTTAGAAGAGAGCTAAGCACATCTAACCATTTTAATCTTATCATTATATTCAATCTTATTTCTACTAATTTAGTTTTGATTTCTAATGTTTCTTAATTTAATATATTATTTTTAGGGTATATTTTATTTCTTTATAATCTTTTATAACATTTTTATTATCCTTAAATCTAAATCTAAGTTTTATTTAAATGCACATTATTTATTAGTTATATAATTAAAATTAAAAAATTATACTAATAGATTTGTTATTTGTATATAACTTTTGGTGAAAATAAATTTGTGGGAATTATTTTGGATTTTGTATTCTAAGTGTAATAATATTTTAAATAATATACTTTGCAAGGCTCAAATTAGTGGATTCAAACCAAGAATAAATTATAGATTTAACTAAATTGTTATAAAATATTATCTATTATCACAATCGTTCATTTATCAAATAAAATGTGATCTTGAATTATGTGTGTCTAATATACAATAATAAATATTAAACAAAATGGTGTAATTCTCATTCTATACTAAATGAATAAATGTATAAATTAACGCCTCAATTTTTTTATTTATTTTTGTTATATCATAATTTAATTATTATTGATTTCTTAATTAATGTTAAATTTAAAATAAAATACAAGCAAAATTTATTTTTTTAATATAAATAATAAAAATATCAAATTATATTAAAAAATCATTAAATTTAAAGAGTAATATACAAATACCTCTATGCAATACTTAATATATAACTAAAATAATACACTTTGAAAATCATATTTTAGAAAGGGTATACACTTTATGTGAGATAAAAATATTTAAAATATAGAAAATTCTTTACATAAAAATCTTTATCATTTTATGAGTTGTTGATTTACTATATTAAGAACATCTTAAAATTAATAAATTTGTGCTATGTCCAGGAACATCTATCCTTATTAGGTTGTTAAATACTGTGTAATTTTGACTCTTCCAAACATCAAAATACAAACAAGAAGTAATCTTTTTCTTTCTAGTGATCATAAGTTTACTTTCGAAAAGCATAACATGATGTATTTCCATATGCAATGAAACTTTTTCATCTCCCAGATTAAAAGTTGCAATGTAAGATTCCCCTGCAAGTATTATAAAAATCAAATAAATATGAGTAAGAATGTCTTCATATGAACAACTCATAATCTTAAAAATATTATAACTCATAAAGTGAAAAAATAAAATAATTGACTTCCTATAAAAAATCTATAGAAACTTGTATAATATTTTATATAAATAATATACATTCAATATATAATTATTGATGGTATTTTAGATGTATAAAATAATAAATAATTAATGTTAAAAATACGTCTTTGAATAATAATTTAAATATTAAACAAGTTTTAAGTTGTTGTGGTTGTTTATTACACATCATTTTATTAGTCACTAATTTTATTTTCAAAATATATTTTATCTAATAATTTTCATCATTAATGTATAAAATTTACCAACAAATATCTTTAAAAATTTGATTATTCTACAATGAATATATCATATTTTTTTCATATAAATTAATTTGTAATTTTTATTTTTTTCTTTTAATATTTTAAAATAAATTCTATATTAATGATATAGTTGATATAGAAACTAATAACATTAAAATTTTAAGTATTGATGATCTTTTTTTATCAAATAAATAGATTTAGCAAAAGGGATATTATAATCCTATACATAGATTTTCTAATACTATCCATTTTTATTAAATTTTTCTAACTAGACATAAAATACATCTGACTATTTTTAGTGAAAATTCTCTAAAATAATTATAACAAATATGACCTTGACAAAATTGGAATGATATCTCATAAAATTTGAAGAATATAAATAAATTTTCTTATTTAACAATGTATTGGTGATGGTAGTCCCAATAGAAAATGTTTTCAAGAAATCCACGATAGAAAACCATATTCATTATCCTACCTCTTATTAAGTTAAAGTATATTTACAATAGGGTTTTGTTGTGTATGTGGTGCATGGTGTCATAATGTGCTTACTGCATTGGAAATTCCTCTTTTCTTGTGTGTACGACCGCATTTACTATGGTTTTTTGTTTTAATATTCCTTCAACCAGCTCTAACCCAACAGTTCATGCTAGTGTTAGCGATTCGACAACTCTGCTGAATGGCTCCACCTCCAAACAAATGGCCCCAATTTTTTTTTTGAAAGTATTTCACGAGGTAAGTGTTCTGACTCCCCAACTGATGTATTTTTTCCTTTACCAGATTTTGATTCTGCTTGTCAATGGCTTGAACAACACACCCTTGTTGGGTATTTTGTTGGGAGGATCCCCCCTAAAAGTGTGCTTAAGGAATGGGTTAACAAGGCCTGGGTCCCCCATGGGGTTTGCCTTGATATGGTATGAAATTTAACCAAGGGTTTTTTCTTGTTCTGCTTTGCGGAGGTCAATCATGTCCAGGCTATCCTAGCCCATGGTCCCCGGTATGTCAGGTCTTCTTTGTTGGTTTTCCAGGCATGGACCGGGACTTTGTCATCTCAGATGACACCAAGTTACGGGTCCCAGTCTAGATTGAATTTCCTGGGTTACCCTTGTTGTGTGTGTCATTTTTGAATCATATTGCATCCTCTCTAGGGAGGGTTATTTGCATTGAGCTAGATAGGTTTTTTTAGGCCTGACCCCAAAAACGGGTTTGTGTTGAAGTAGAACTCTCCAAAGATTTGAAAGACTCCATTGACATTCAAATTGGAGCTGTTCAGCACACCTAGAAGGTCACATATTTTAACCTGCCCAACACGTGTTATAGGTGTCAATTCGTAGACCACAAGATCAAGGACTACCCTTTGGCAGTGCCTCATACACCTTCTCCACAATGAGATACTGAAAAGCCTCATAAGGAAAATACTTCTGCTACTAAACTCGATGAAGAATGGACCATAGTTTCTAACAAAAAAAATAAGTCCAATGGTTCTAGGTCAGCCTCCAAGGCCTCTGAACCAACAAGGAGCATTTCAAACCCTTCTATGAAGGGGAAGGAAGCCCCAGCCGAGGTTGGAAATATTCAATCATAGCCCAGGCCAAAGGCTATGCCTCAACTTGTTGCCATTATGATAGCACAGCTGAATGTTTCTCCTCCCGTCACGAGAGCTCAAAGGAAATCACGTAGTCCTTCTTCGCCTTTAGAAGAAGGTGAATATGTGCATGAAAAGAAAATATTTTCTTCTCCTTCTATTTAGATTGGCTCAATTCCACGAGTTTTTACAGAATTGCTTCTCCTCTCTGACTAAATAGGAGCTAGACTCCAATAATATGGAGGAGTTTCACTCATGAATTTCCTCTCATGGAATGTTCAAGGTCTGATAGACCTCTCTAGGAAGTATTCGATTCAGGATACTTTGAGTAAATACTTTGGTATTGAAGTGCTTTGTCTCCAAGAAGTTAAAATTTATGGTTTTTTGCTTGCTTCGAATTGTCACTCTATTTGGCCAGCTAGTAAAATGTTTTTTACTTCTCATGAAGTTGGGCATGGTGGAGTTGTCACCCTTTTTTCCCCACGATGACATGCTTGTGTGGTCAACCATGGGTCTGATCCCACTCATTGGTTTGTTTGGATCCTTCTCAACATTGATAATCATTCCTTTTGGATTATTAATGTTTATGCTTCTAATAATGTTGTGGAGCTCTCTTTGCTTTGGCATTGGATTGTTGATTCATTTCTAGTTGCTACTTGGTTATTGTGTGGGGATTTCAATATGGTTGAGATGGCATATGACAAAGATGTCACTTTGTCATTCAAATGAGCAGCTGGCAAACAAGAGGCATGGTTTTACATGCGCAATAAATTGGGGCTTTTTGATCCCAATATTGGTTGTCGCCATTCTCATTCTCTCTAGCACACTTGGTGTAATTTTAGGGCCAATTCTGACAGGATATTTAAACACCTTGATCGTTCCATGATCTCGACTCAATCTTTTTTCTCTTTTGACAGTTCTCTTCCAGTTAAGTTGTTAGTGGATGTGACTTTTTCAGACCACTTCCCCATTTATTTTCACATTGAATGGGAGACTTGACATCCTCGCACGTGTAAAACTCAATTCTTTTTTAATACATCTTTTCTTTGCCACAAGCCTACTTTGGCCCACATTTGCAAGGTTTGGAATCTGGAGTGTAGGCCAGCTCATCATACAGGCTGAATTACTTGGTGGAATGATGTTATCACTCATACAACTCACTTTCTGCACATTTATGGGCGCCAACTAGCTATCTTTCATCGATAGTTTTATGAGGCTACCACTTCTGATTTGCGCTTAGCTACCGAGGCTTTGGCAGCCAACCCATTTTACCCATCATTACAAGTCAGGGTGGCATATTTAAGGAAAAAAACAAGTTGTAGATAATTATGTTGCCAGAGGTGCTCATATCAAAGCCAAGTTGCACTGGTTAAAAATTGGCGACTATGCCTCTAAAGAGTTTTTTCTAGCCCTGCATGCCAGGCACTCATCCCCAAGCATTAAAAAAATTAAGGATAGCATCTAGGTGCTCTCTGAGCTCCCTAAAATTCTCCAGGCCTTTGTGTGCCATTATGAACAGGTTTTCACTGCACAGGAATCTACGCATGAGCGACAACAAGCCCTCCAGGATTGCCTTGTTGTTGTGCCAAATAGGCTTTCCTCATCCTAGAGAAATTTTTGTGATCAATTACTAACACTAGATGATCTCAAGGAAGTTGTCCATTCCATGGCTAATGACAAAGTCCCGGGGATTGATGGTTTTCCTTGTGCATTTTACAAGGCCCTTTGGGATTTTGTTGGGAAAGATATGCATCGTGTTTACTTAGAGGCTTTTCATACTAATTCTCTAGGAAATTTAATAAACAAAGGAAATATTAAATTCATACATAAGACTGGAGATCCTGAGGATATTTGCAATTGGAGGCCTATTACGCTTCTCAATGTCTCCTACAAAATCATTGCCAAAGCTTTGGCTCTGAAGATCTGCCATCTTTTACCTCAGATTGTGTGCCCGAAGCAAATAGGGTTTATTAAATCCAAGTTCATTCTGGATAATATTATTGTTGTGTGGGAAGGTATGGAGTGGGCCTGACATTCAAACCAGAAGGCTATTTTTCTCAAAATTGATTTTTCCAAGGCCTATGACCGCATTGAATGGCCTTTTATTCTTGCTATGTTACAAGCTTTGGGATTTGGGCCCAATTTCATTTAGGTTGTTTCAATGTTCTTTACAGATGCCTTTGCTTGTATTACCATTAATGGCCGCCAATCCTCAGCCTTTGGGATCTTTCATTCCATTAGGCAAGGGTGCCCACTTGCCCCCTCTCAGTACGTACTCGCCGCTGAAGAGTTTGGCTACCTTTTGGCCAATGCGGTTTCTTAGTAGCATGTCAAGGGCATTTCACTACCTAACACTTAGGCCCAACTAGTTAATGGATAGTTTTCTGATGACTCTTTCCTCACTCTTCTAGAGGACAAAGATAATATTAAAGTGGCCCTTGAATGTCTCAATATTTTCTACCTTGCTTCTAGCTCTGCCATTCAATGGCACAAAACTTTGTGCTACAAACAGTTTATTTTGCCCACTCCTCCCTGGCTTTAGTAGTATGATTGGAAGTGGATTGGGCCAGGAGAAAATTTTCAATTCATGGGAATTCCCTTCACCTTCCAGGCGTCCCTAGCTGAGCTATGGCAAACTGTTCTTTCCAGAGTTGAGAAAAAGCTTGCTTACTAGATTACTAAGCCTCTCTCCTTGGTAGGGAAATTTCAGGTGTGCTCCAAAATTCTCACGGCTACTCATGTTTATTATTCTTCCTATTGGGACCCTTCTAAAGCTTCCTATGGACAGCTTGAAAATTTACTCCAAGACTTTCTTTGGGCTTTTGTTGAAACACACAAAGGGTTTCACTATGTCGCCTAGGAATTTTTTTGCTTTCCTAGGGACTCTAGAGCACTTGGGCTACTCTCCACTCAACAACAAGGCACTGCCTTGTGTGTGAAATGGATGATTCGGGCCCTTACTGGAGATGAAGCCTAGAAAATTCTCCTCAGGCATTGTATTCAATTAGGCTTTCTTGCTCAGAGACCCTCCTAGAAGGGGATTGGTTTTCAAACCCTTCTAGTCATGAAATAACTAGTTCAAATTGTGGGGACTTTTGTTGCTAAAAGAATTTGGAGAAAATAGGAGGCAATTAAACCTTGTCTCCGCTGGGCTGGTTCTGGTTGTTGTGATGGGCTTTCACTCAACCAACAAAATGTTTGGTGGTCTCCTCTTTTTGCTAGCAATGGCCAGCCTTTGGCTAAGTCGCCTTGGCTTAAGGCACTCAGATTCCACAAGAAAGGTATTTAAACCTTATAACTGATATTTCACAGACCCACAATGTGTATCATGTTGTGGGAAGATTTTTGTGCCCTATGCAGGCTTCAAAACCAAGACCATGCAACTTATGATGGTCTGGTGAATTCTATTCATGCATAAATGCTTCATAAGGTGGGAATTCATGGGTCCAAGCCCTAGTGGAAGGACTAGAAGTGGTACCCAGACACCCCTTTCAGGAATTAAAAGCCTAGGCTTGGTTATAGGTGGCTCTCACCACATTTTCCTATGATTCATGGTCTTAACCAAAGGTGGCTTCTTCAATCTCCCACTTATTTCTGGCGTAAAATATTTGTTGCCACTTGGTTTGTGAGTGTTGAGCAGAAACTTTCCCACTTTTCTTGATGTATTCTTTTCCAAGGCTTGCCTGTGGGTTCTCGGCTTGTTCACCTGGGGGTCTAGGACCCTCATTTCCCTTTTTTTGGGCAAGCTGAGTCTTTTAAGCATCTCTTTTGGTTTTGTCCCAAAGCCCAATAGTTTTGGACTTGGATTCATGACTTCTTTCAGCCTTTTAGTCTGGAGCCCTTTTCCCAGCATATGGTTCTGTTGGGAGACTTTCCCAGACTTCTTGCTAAGTATACACAGCTTTGGCACACTTTTAGGGTGGAAATCCTCTTCAATATCTGGAAAGACAGAAATGCTTGCATATTTTCTCACAATCAAATGGATAAAATTTTTTCTTTATATTCTAAAGCTATTATTTGTTCTAATGTGCTCTTACAGATTCAGGTCCAATTGAATAAAGTTGGACTTGAAGTTTCTCACCTACAAGTGCTTTTGGATCACTAGGGCAATGCTCCATGTACTATTTCTCAGGTTCCCACTTTGCCCACCTCCTCACATGACTGGTTTCCCTCTTAAGGCCTACAGTGGGGTGGCTCTACGCACCCCCGTTCTCATCCTCCTCTTTGACATGGATCTCGTCCTCCTCGGCAGACCCGCTCTCCTCTGCCTCGGGCTAGCCAAGGGTGGCCCTTTGGCAGTGCTTCGGGGAGTGGCAATGGCAGCTCCAGGTGGCCCTTTGATGACACTCATGTCTCTGGCTTTGGTTGGAAAGACTATAGTAAAAGCTTTCCATGTATCGCCTCGACATGAGGAAGATAAAGATAAAGATAAAGAAGCTGATGATGGTTAGGGTCCTCCTGACATCACTCTAGATCTTGATGATGTATGGGGCAATAAATTGGATGATAGAGACCCTCCTGGATCTATTGGCACTACTTTGGCCACTTAATGGATTTTTTTATTTGTGTAATCATGAACTTTTGGGCTAGGCCCATGTGACTAGTTGTTTTTTTGGATTTTTCTAGGTGTTGCCCATGTGACTCTCGGGGTGTGCATTCTTACCACCCACTTTTTTTTGTGAATATGTATTTTAATCTTTGAATTAATATATACTAATGCCTATTCATAAAAAAAAAAGTATATTTACAATTAAAAGTGTGTGTTTACATAAGGAAGAGCTTAAGATATTATTTTCACTTTGCTAAAGAAAAATTTGGAATTTATGAAAAGATGTATCTCGTTAGATGTAGGAATTGAGAAATAAATAAATTAGATATCATAAATTATTTAGATTATTGATGCCATGTTTAGTGAGTTAAAGGTTTAAATTGATGATTCAAACTTGAGATCAAATTGGATGATAGTTTCAATAAAATAAAAAATCATATGAAAATTTTAGTAGGTATAAATTAGTAACATGAAACAAGATTACATGATAGGTTTAAATGGATAGGAAATTTTTCAACACATGAAATACAAAAGAACAACTAAATAACTTGTTCAAATAGATATTGGGATATTTTCCTCCAAATTTTCTCATGAAAGGTTATTAGAATCGTATGTCTAACTCTATTTATCATAATTTAGCATAAGCATACCCCTTTAGATCTTCACTAAAAGAATTTTAGTGCACTCTAAATCTTTGAAGAGTTATCAAATTAGTTTTAAGGTACAAGGTTATTACTTAATTACTAATAGATAATTTCACAATCAAGAGTCCTACAAAATTAAATAGTGCATTAGTCCAGTAATAGAAAATAGTAGAGGACTATAGTATATTTGTTTCTCAATTAAAATAGCTAATTCTAACATAGCTACTTATGAAAGTATATAAGTCAATGCAAATTTCCACATTCCTTTCATATAGTAAGAAAAGGAGAGCTTGACTACTTGGTATGAATGTTATATATATATATATATATATATATATATATATATATATATATATATATATATATATGATATATATATATATATATATATATATATATATATAAACCTACAAGAATTTTATTTAAAAAGCTTTTATTAAATTTTAGTGATGAAACCAACTTGTAGGAATTTTCATTGATACAATTGACCTGTAGTTTCCTTATTATTATTGAATTCTCTATGAACATCATTTAACACATTCATATATTTTCTCCCAATAGTAAAAAGAATGAAACCCAAAATTAATGTTTGAAAGTCTATTCATGAAATTAGATGATTTGAAATAATGAAGTTTAGGCTTGAAAATAACCTAAATTAGAATAATGATGGTCTATTTCTTCTTGATAATAAAATATCAATAGATACATGTACAAAATAGAAAATAAAGATTAAAAAAAAAGTACATGAAGAGTTGAATGCATATGATTTTAAAGTTGAAGGAAAAGGGTCTAAATTGATAATCTAGTAGTATAGGCTCTAAAAGGAATACATATATGATACTTACCAATTTAAAAAGGTAAAAAAAGAAGTATAATTAAACTAAGGATATGAATTTTCATGGTTCTAATTCTAATTAAGGTTTTTGTGTTGCAATTGAAATAATAAGGTCGAGTGGAAAATCATATCTTGATCCTTTCATATTATAGCTTGCATGCACTAAGAATGATTCTTAATATGAAGCATTGATTCATAGACTTTATTTTCTCCCAAGTAAAAGATTAAGTATTTTCGAGTTCTAAAAGACTTTGATCTAGAGATTAAATAAGTGATGCAAGAGCATTTGGGTGGACTGGTGATCCGTATCAACCAAAAATAGTTTGATTTTAATTTTGTTGTTGCATTTAGTTTTTAGAGGTAAATTTTGGAGTTTTTGGTCATTCATGAAGTTCAATTTAAATCCATTTTTGGTGGTTGATTTTTAATGGAGGTTGAATGACATGGTTGCCATTGGTTGACAAAGTGTCATCTAGAGATATATCATTCCAGCTATGCATATTTTGGTTGTGATATTAGTTGGATTCTTTGTACTTGCTTTATCCTAAAGATCATTCAGTAATGAAGTAAAATAATTGTTAGCTTAGTTGTGAGACCCCATGTAACCATATTCTTTCTACAATCATAAATTCTAAACTTTGTGCAAGTGCAAATGTGTGTGTTGGTGTAATTAAATTTTGATTACACTTTATTTTTACTTAAGTCCTAAATTGGTTTTACCTTTAGGGTTTTACGTATTGCTTTATAAAAGAAATTAATCTCATGTTTAATTCCATAAATTACCAATAATATTATTTGCACATCTTTTGCAAATTGCTCTTGCATCTTTGATTTTCTCCTTGTAGAAGGATAATCTAGGTTTTGTAGGTGATCTTGGTTTTATGGAAACTATAACATGGTATCAGAGTACCGATCTGCAAACTCCTTAGATCTGGGAGAAATTCAATCAAAGAGTTTTTCTGGGGAGTCCTCAAGGGATCAACCTTGAGCAATTTTTTGGTGCATTTTGGATAAAAAACAACCAATATATTTTTCTTCATGTATTTATGTGAGAATTAATTTATATGTTTTGTTTAAAATCATGAACTAACATTTGGGTATCTACTAGATTTTGTAGATAGTGAGCAGAACTTGCAAAAACGGCTATCAAAATTGCTGTTATTTTCCCTACAGGTGAAGCTTCTATTTTTTACCAAATCACATGTTCTCCTTTTTGGATTAAAAAATGCTTTCTAGGTTTTGTTGGAAGAACCAAAATATTATCTAGGTATCCATTATTTTTTGCATGCAACAAGTAAATTTTTCAAAAATCAAATCAAAGGGATCATGTCTACATTGTCGACTGGCAAAATTTACCTTTTTTTTGAAAATTCATAACTTGAGCATACAATGTTTGTTTTTCGAAAACTTTATATTGTCAGAAAAATGATTTCATCCTCTACATAGATATGAGGTCAATTTTTCTCATGGAGGTAGATGTGAACATTAATCCTTGCACACAATATTTCCTTTTTGCATGCTTTATGTTTTTATTTTCTCTTTTATTTCTACATGTTTTGTATGTTCTCATTTTACAATCTTGGGGTATTTTAATAAATGAACTTCAATAAAGTTCCATCAGGGGGGATTCTTGCATAATAATTTGATTAGGGTGTATTCACATGACATGCACTTTGATCCCATATTTATATTGATGACAACTCGCATGTGTTGTATCTAGATTCTATAGTTTCTTTTGGCCACAATCTTGCTCATAACTTGACACATTTTAGTTTGCATCAATTCATGTCTCAAATTGAGAGTCTATGGTTAATGATCTTGAATCACATTAGATTCTCATTGGATCACATCTCAGTTTAAGGGCCATTCATTTTATGGTTAATGTTCCAGAATATCCATGGTACTTGCTCCTATGGATGATTTTTAGTCACAGTTCAACATCGGCATCAAGATACACATAGCTTCTAGATTCTTTCATCATATATTTCCCTCTTATGTGGGGAATTTATTTTATATCTATGTGATGGATGGTGTGCATGGGGGGTCTTATGGAGTCCTCCATCTTTCATCACTTGGTTGAATTCCCTTTTTTGCATATGTACATGGGTATCTAACATGGCATTGAAGTTGGGACTCATTCATTATTTCATGGACCCATCCTTTCATTATTTACATGTTTCTTATTCTCCCTAAGTTGCACTTAAGGGGGGTGTTGGTGTAATTAATTATTTAATTACACTTTATTAAGTTTACTTAAGTCCTAATTAGGTTTTACCTTTAAGGTTTTTCATATTACTTTATAAAAGAAAGTCATCCCATGTAATTCCTTATTCCCAATAATATTATTTGCACATATTTTGCAAATTTATCTTGCATCTTTTATTTTCTCCTTGTAGAACGCTAATCTAGTTTTTGTAGGTGATCTTGGTTTTATGGAGTTTATAGGAAACTCTAACACAAATTTGTGTTGAAGGATTTGATTTTTGTCTTGTAACTTTGGGATTTAAATTGGAATAAGAAAATTCTTAAGGTTTTCATTTTATCCCAACACCAAATGGAGACAGAGAAATCATATTTTATTTCGATTCTATAGATTGCAAATGAATTTAAATGGGAAACCAAACATTTAAATCAAATTCATTTATTTTAAATTTCTTTTGGTCAACATTAAAAATGTGACAAGGGAAGGTACTAGAGGAGATGAGGGGTGTATGGAATAGGATTCCCACTAGTGTAAGAGACAAGAAGAAAAAGGAAGATAAAAATAATAATTACATCCTGAGGTTGCAAATAGGATGGAAGAAATATTTGGTGATTGCTAAAAACTAACAATGAAGCTTCCTAATCAATAAAAAAAAACAATTAGAAGTGTTAGAGGGGTCGTAGGATATGAAGAGGTAAGTAAATAGA
>VDFB02353493.1:296490068-296511627 GCA_007258455.2 Sequoia sempervirens
ATCACAATCTAGAGAAAGAAGACCATATGCAAAGCACAACAAGGAATGAAAACCTTACCGCAGTGAAGAAAAGAACTATTGTAGAGAAAGAGAATACATAAATTTCTACCACGGTGATAGAGGAGGTCATAATTCTTACCACAATGAAGGATATAGGAGAAATGAAGGAAGATCTAAGAAGAGGCCATTTAGAGGAACCCGTTTCAAGTGTGGAAGTGAAGGACATAAAGCATTTGAATTTCATCATGGAAGTGTCAGTAAGAGATCTGAACATACCAGAAGAACAAGTTTTGTGGATGAAGAACCTATTGTATCTACTAATTTGGTTGGGAAATCGTAAAACAGTGAGTCGTTAGTAATGTGGAGAGATTTCATGCACGAAGAAGTGATTGAGGAACCACTGCAAAGAAAGAGCTTTTTTAGGAAAAGATTAGTAAGCCATGAGGAAAGGTATGTAAAGTGATCATTGATAGTGGTATCACTAATAATCTAGTTTCAGAAGAGATGGTGACCAAGCTGAGTTTGAAGAGATTGAAAAATCCAAAGACCTATAAGATAGCATGGATTGAGGATGAGCATAAGATCTTGGTAAATGAACAATGTTTGGCGAAATTTCATAATGGGTCATATCATGATTCAAAGCATTTTGTGATATTATGCCTATGGATGCATGTCATTTACTATTAAGAAGAGTGGATGACAATATGATATGAAAGAAATTCATGATGGAAGAAGGAATACCTATACTCTGACTTCAAATGGAAAAATAATTAAATTTAATACCTTTGGAGGATGAGGACAAAAATGAAGTATGTGGCACTATTAGACTATGTTTGGTAGATGGAAGGAAATTTCTAGAAGGATTAAGGCATGATAACATGTGTTTTCCATTGAGTCCAAAGAATTTCAATAATATAGAGATTAATAATTCCACCACAAAGAGAAAAGATCCACCGCAGATAGAAGTATAATAATTGTTGATAGAGTTTGAAGAAATCATGTTAGAGAATGTACCAAACGGACTACCACTAGTCTAGAGCATCAGTCATAATATAGATCTAATATTGGGAGTAATTTTTCCAAAGAAGGTAGCACATAGGATGAAACCTATAGAGAATGTATAATTGAATTGGTAGATACAGGAGCTGTTGAAGAAAGGATTAATTAGAGAAAGCTTAAGCTCATGTGTAGTACTTGCTATACTGGCACCAAAGAAATATGGAGAGTGGAGAATATGTATAGACTCAAGAGAAATCAATAGGATTAGGATATGTGCAGGATCATCATGGAAACGAGGCCCTTAAGTGGCAAAAATTTAGAAAAATGAGTTAGGCTGAGTTCAACATAAAATTTTGAATAAGTTATCTATATTATTTCAAAATATGTAGAATAGAATATGTAAAATTGAATGTAGTTTCTAAATTACTGGGTTTCTATTTAAAAATTATATATCTGTTGGTGAAAGTTGAAATTTCAATGCATTAGTACTTAAATTTTAAAAGGAAAATGAAGCGGTGTCTGTCTGACCACCTAACCACAATAAAATGATAATATTTTTTTATAATTTTTTAGATATAAGTAGATGACTCATGTTTGGATGTGATGCATATTTTTTTGTAATTTTTTTCTAAGTAAATAATTAATTATGAATTTTTTATTACAAACTTTAAAAAATATAAAAGCTGGTAGTCTTCAAAGCTTGGTCAAAACTTCATGAAATTTTAAGTTTATTTTTTTAATCACTGTAGTATGAAGTATAGAATGTAGTAGCGTGTTTCATATTCAAAAAATGTGATATTGTTTGAAAGCTATAGATGTTTTTTAATCAGCCTATCAATCAGGACTTTAGTCATAATTCCAATAAAAGATAAATAATATTTATTTATTTAATTCAAAGTAAACCATAATTTATATTGGTGGAAAGCTGAGAATCTCCTTTAAAAACCCTTTTTGTTTCATCAATTTTGGGTAAAAAAAAAATTGTCGGCCACATGGTCCATCACATCACTTACATATTGCCACTTTTTGGCCCATCATGATCTTTCACATACCCATCACTATCAAGTACAAATTCTCATTTCCAAGAATGGATGACATTATGGACTGTTTAAGTGGAGCAAAGTATTTCACAAAGATTGACCTAAAGAGTGGATATCATCAAATTAGGATCATAGAAGGAGATGAATGAAAGATTGTTTGAATGGTTAGTGATGCCTTTTGGATTAACCAATTTGCACCTAACACTTTCATGAGATTGATGAATGAGGTATTAAAGAAATTCTTGGGTAAGTTTATTATTGTTTACTTGGATGATATTTTATTTTTCAGTAAGACCAAAGAAGAACATTCATAGCACATCAAAAAAGTATTACAGAGATTGAGAGAGGATAAGTTTGGTGATAAACATCAAGAAGTGTAGCTTTATGAAGATAGAGTTGGTATACTTGGTTTTTTTATTTTTGATAAAGGATTGAAGATGGACCCTGAGAAGGTTAGAACAATTGTTGAGTGGCCTACACTGGTAAACATTGGAGAGGTAAGATCATTCCATGGACTAGAAAGTTTCTACTAAAAATTCCTAAGGATCTTTAGTAGCATTTGTACACCCATGAAAGAGTAAATGAAAGGAGATAGGAAGGACTTTAAGTGGACATCTAGAACACAAATAAGTTTTGAATTGCTAAAGCAAAAGGTGACGAAGCAACTAGTGTTAGCATTTCCATATTTTGATAAAGTATTTCAAGTTGATTGTAATGCTAGTGGGAATACAATAGGAGTGGTGTTGAGTCAAGAAGGAAGACCTATAGCTTATTTTAGTGATAATTTGAATGATTCCATAAGGTGATATTCAGTTTATGATCAAGATTTGTATGCCATAATTTAAGCCTTGAAGAAGTGGAGACATTATTTGTTGCCTAAGGATTTTGTGTTGTACACTGATCATCAAGCCTTGTAGTATTTGGACAATCAAGGTAAGTTAAACTAGAGACATATGAGATGGGTTGAGTTCTTGTAGAGTTACACATTTGTGTTGAAGCATAGGAGTGGTAAGTCAAACAAAGTTGAAAATGCATTGAGCATGAGAAGGAATTTGCTAACAGAGATGAGGATATAAGTATTGGGTTTGAAGAACTTAAACATATATATAAGGATGATCCATATTTTGCTAAAGCATGTAGAGAATGCAAAGAACTAGTAGTAAAAGATCAAATCCAATGGTTTGATTATTTCATTTAAGAAGATATGTTGTTCAAAAGAAATCAATTGTGTATTTTGATGAGTTCAATGAGGGAGAATTTGATCAAGGAGAAGCATAGTGGAGGACTAGCAGGATATTTTGGAGTTGATAAGACAATAGCTTTGGTGAGTGAACATTATTTTTGGCCATAGATATATAAGGATGTTAGGAAGTATGTTCAAAGTTGCAAAATTTGTTAAGTAGCGAAAGGGAGTAGTCAAAATACTAGATTGTATAAACCTTCGATAGTACCAAAGATACCTTGGGAAGATATAAGCATGTATTTCATATTGGGGTTACCAAGAACACAAAAAGGATATGATTCTATATTGGTAGTAGTAGATAGATTTTTTAACAAGGCATATTTCATTCCTTTCAAGAAGAATAATGATGTTGCACATGCGTGGTGTTGACTTCTTTTTCAAGGAGATTGTGAGATAGAATGGATTTAAGTCTAAATGCTTCTGGATTTGATTGTGTGGAGTCTTTTTTCATCTTTTTCAACTCTCTATCCTGATGATGGTTCACAGAGTGTGATCCGAAACGTTGATGAAAAAAGACTCCACACAATCAAATCCAGAAGCATTTAGACTTAAATTCATATGGATTGTGGAAATCTAATTACATTTATAGAATGGATTACCAAGGAGTATAGTTTCCAAAAAGGACACCATGTTCATTGGATACTTTTGGAGAACAATGTGGAAGATGAGGACAAACCTGAAGTTCAATTCACTATTCAACATATCACCCACAAATAGATGGACAAATAGAGGTAGTAAACAAGAGTTTCAATAACTTATTAAGGTGTTTGGTTGGAGATAAGGCATGAAATTGGGACATAGTTCTACTACAAGAAGAGTTTGCATACAATAATTTAGTAAACTAGAGTACATGGAAGACACCATTTGAGATTATGATAGGTATACATCCCAAAGGAGTTGTGAATCTCAAAGACATCAATATCAAGGATAGGAGGAGTCGGGAAGTAGTAGACTTTGCAGGATTCATGGAAACATTGCATAGTCAGGTCTATAAACACCTAGAGAACATGAATAGTAAGTATAAGGTGAAGGAAGATGAGAAAAGGAGACATAAGGAATTTGTTGTTGGGGATGAAGTGATGGTATACACTAAGTTGAAGATGAGGAAGATTGGACCATGCAAGATTCTTAGAAAGTTTGATTATGAAAATGCATATGAAGTGGAGTTACTGGAGAGGCACTTAGTATATCACATATTTTTAATGTTGCAAACGTTTATGAATATCATGAATGACAATTAGGTGGAAGTAGCAAAGAAGTTAGATTGGAGGAGCAATTACCACATCAACCATCAAAGCAATTGAACAGGTCTTGGATACCATAATTGGAAAGAGTACTAGGAACAAACAGTACAAAAAATACCCGGTAAAGTGGAAAGGTAGACCAGTGGAGGACTCATTATGGATTTCTTAGGTAAAGGTGGACCACTTTGGTTTTACTCTAGCCCCTAGAAAGTGAGGGACTTACCTTTTTTTTTCCAACCCTAGGTATCTTATACAGGAGCATCCTTGGTTGTAAAGCAATCTTGTATCAACCAAAAGAACAATTATTTTCTTTCATTTCAATCTGTAGAAACTTTAGCATTTCATTTTGAATTTTATTGCATTATCATTTTTCATCTCATAGAGCAAGGTATAGCATCTACACGAGGTCATCTACAACATATCCAAATTTCAGAAGATTTGCATTTGTTTACATAAAGTTATTGCTCTTAGAATTTCACTGTTATCCTCTAACGGAGCATTTGGGGCTGACCTAGCTTAGATTAGTTGTGTGGACCTTTTTCAGAGTGTTCAAAGCTTAACGGAACATCACTCAAGAATTTTAGGTCCAAGGGGAACTTTCTTGGAGATCCACAATTCATTTCATTCATCGATGGGTTATCTCTTCATGTTTGAGGCAGACCTACATGCTTGATCATGCATTAGGGTTGTAAACCCTTAAGGCTGACGTGGATCATAATTGGAGAAAGAGATTCATATTTAAGATCATTTGCAATTCATAGGAAGATAGTTAGTCAGGATTTCATGATTAGAGTTTAGTTATTTTGAGCTACCTAGTTGTGGGACTGTAATAACGCCTTTGTGCCGATTGTAATGTTGTAATACCTTGTAGTAGGCCTGTGATCCCTTAGACATTCTACATATAAGGCATATGATGCATGTAAGATCGCCAATTTTTTATTCAATAAAGTCATCCACATTTAGTCTCTTCTTCTAACCTCAAAATCATTTGCACATTCTCCCAATAATCTTCCTTATGTAAAACACAATGATATTAAGGGCCAAGCTTAAGGTTGTTCTTTATATAATTTTTGTTATGAAATGGGAAGTCTTTTGTCATAAAAAATATTTTCAATTTAGCATGGTTTCTTTTGATATCTTATGCTTTAGAAAAATATTTGAAAAGGTTGTAGCTAAGTCCGATTGGGAACAAGATCATAACTACCTTCTTTTCCTTAAATTTCTTACTGATTTCCCTTATTTCCCTACATACCTCTATACCAACAATCTTGTCATTAGAAAACTAGGGAAGCTTGTATGGAGCACCTTCTAAACCACCAATATGGATGTAAGTGAACCCTAGAAATGAAATGAAATAACTCCCATATTTTTTTAATAGCTACCTCTATAGATGTTCTAACTCCAGTGTCACCATTTAATTCTCTTATAATTAGCATAGTGAATAAATAATTTAGCCTTCTCAATATTTTGTTGATTTCTCATTACACTAATAATCATGGATCAATAATTAGCAAGTGCTCTTTTATGCTAATTTTAACTAAGGAATCAATGCTCATACCTACCATTTCCACATTCTTTTACACTTATTCTTGTATATTCAATCTTATCCTACCCCTATTTTACAGTCAAATATTCACAATTATTCACTATTACACACAGTCCCAAATATTCACAATCATTCACCATTAGTATCTCCTGTATCTTGAAAATCCCACTAAAAAATCCCTAGATCCACATGCGCATGGTAAAAGAGTACAATTAGAAAGCATTTTTATATAGTGGAGTAGGTTTAGAAGTTAAAAGTACACTACAAGAATTCAGGGAAGGAGAAAACATGGCAATAAAGCAATACGCACCGGAGGCACCTTTCGCTATCCAAGTCCGTATGTTGTTGTTCACTCCCGTGGAAACGATTTTAAGGAAAAAAGATTTGATGCGTTGGAATGTTCCACTGCGTGTAGGCCTACCCACATAAAACTGAACAGAGAAGAAGCATCAATGTGTTTTACTTATTCTTTAGCCAGATAACGATGAGAAGAGGAAAACAAAATACCTCTTGATTGAGTGTGCTATTAGCATTTATATCAAGTAAGTTGGGATTTGTAATGAGAGCCATGGTTGCATTATCAATCTTCGTCAAGTCACCTCCAAACATAATAGGAGATTTGGCTATAGCCCACAAAGTCATCTGCAATGGTTAAGCTATTCCCAATTAATATATTTTTCTTAAAGATGTTCATTGTGATCAGATTTAAATAACACATTCTAAGCATTGATTTGTTTAGGTGATCCATCTGAAATGTCGTGCTTATTTTTCTTATAGAAGAAGGATACCAGTAACTTCACACATCCTAAACTTTTAAATGGCATGTTGGATATCAACAATTTTTTGTGGGTTTCTTTGTATGCGACTTAAGAGCTATTAGGGCGAACACACGGTGATTCGTTATGTACACAAAAGTCAAAAAGTGGTCATTTCAAATTGACATCCAATACATATTCTCGAGGATTCGTCATGTACACAAAAGTCAAGAAGTGTTCATTTCAAGTTGACATCCAATACATATTCTCGAGGATTGATTATATATACAAAAGTCAAAAAGTGGTCATTTCAAGTTGACATCCAATACACATATTCTCGAGGATTGATTATGTAGACAAAAGTGAAAAAGTGGCCATTTCAAGTTGACATCCAATACATATTCTCTCGATAATTGCCTAAAATCCATCTATTAAAATAATTTTAGATGAATCACCTAAACAAATCAACTCTTAGAATATACTATTTAAACTTATAACTTTTTGCAACCCAATCTTATTTTTTCATTTATCACCTGAACTTTCTGTTCATCTGGAAGAAGCTTTGAAAAGCGATGCGGTCCTTCATTTGAATCTAAGGAAAACAAATACAATTGAGTACTTCATAACTGAACAAAGTTAGCACATACATTCTATTGTCTTAGTTTTCAACGTGTATATCAAATATGTGATTGAAATTGGAGAATTACTCTATACCTTTATCAGTTAGCCAGCCAAATGGAAGCATATCTAAATCTGGCCATGACCTTCCAAGCAGTCCTTGAGATCCTATCAACCCACTTGCAGCAAAATCTCTGTAGAACATTCATTGAACGTCTGAGCTAGTAGTTCAAATAAATCTTGGGAATTGATAATATTAATGTAATACATACCTAGACACTTCAAAATGGCTGCGTATATGTTCCCAGGAGTCCCAATCATCAGCTGTAATTCTGTACATGTTAACCAACTTGCTTATCTTCCGAGCCATGTCTGGTGTTGCGTATTTTCCTGGCGAAATTGAGTACAATATTGGACGATCCATGTCTTTGAGTATCTGGATATACATCAAATAATCTGATTTTTAAGGTTTCAATACTATAGTTCAGACTACATCCAAGAAATTAGATTTAATCATACTCTTTCCTCATACTTTTTAAAACAACAGTAGATTTGATCATCAGGGAATTTAATCACAACTCTGCATTATAAAAACCCATGAGATTTAAAAGCTGTACGGTATTATAAAATCTCCATAATTTAGAGTCTGAATTCACACCATTTAACACAATCCAACTTTAGATTTCTTTTTTTTTAATTAGGCGAATTCAATACAATAAATTTAGAAACTTGTCCTCTTGATATTTATAAGCATTTTAAAAGAATCGCAACACACTTGGTTGATTAAAATTACATTGAACTTCTCAGCAAATTTTTGAAGTTGCATCTTTGAAAGTACAGAAAAATTTCAAATGTTAACCATGTGAATTGGATAAAAGTTGAAGTACCTGAGATACAAGGGATATTTCATCTATATTCAAGTCTTGCCCGAAGACACAGTCATGCTTCACTGCAACCACAATTCATTTTTCCTTGGATCTTTAAACTTTTAAACATTCCTCATGTCATAAAACAGTAACTAAGTGTAAGGTCCCATGGAGTTTACCTAAATCAACGCCCCAGTCTGCGTATTGGCGATAAAGGGAAGCAATAAAAGCCCTTCCCGCTCCCAGACTCGTATCAACGCTCATAAAGCATTCAGCCATCCATCCGCACCTCTTCCCACTCAACGCTATGTCTTTCGCCCTCCAAATCTTTCCATTCTCTTCATACGCCACTCCCTGTACAGGATTAATGTTTTCCATGTAAAGCACGCATTCATTCATGTACAAGAGGATACAACGGTGGAAGCTTTACATTCTATCTGTTTATTCTAATGTCTGAATAAACTTGCTTTGAATAGTCAAAGATCAATTTTAATCAGTCAAAATAAAATAAATATTAAATTACTATTGAAATATATCTGATATTTTTGTGATAACCTGAGGACCCAGAATAGGAGTATTATTTTTGACGGCCTGTGCACTGATACCACGCATAACGTGAATACCAAATTTGAGACCCATTTTATGCACACTCTCTGCAACTTGTTTGAATCCTTTTCCCCCAGCAGAAGAAGGCCATCGCGCAGGATCCGGAATGGGGCGCCCCCATTCATCTATAGTATCATATCCTGGAGAACCCATTGATGCACCGCTTTCATGTTTCCTGTACCACAAGAAATCTACAACTGCATACTGAAGAAAAAACATCTCCTTCAGATTAGTGAAGGATACACATTATTTTTTCCATATTTTAAAATATAGCAACAAATTCATTTTCTTTATGTTCTAATATAAAAACAACGGTTTCAGGCAAATTCACTGCCAGCAATTCACCTCCAACAATTTATTATCAATAATTCATTATAATGACAATTTCATCTCTAGAAAATTTCACCACCAGCAATTCATTACAGTGGAAAATTCACCACCAACAATTTCCTAATTATATATGAGATGAATTATCCACGAAGATCAATTGGTAGTGGTGAATTTTCTACAGCGATAAATTGTTGATGGTGAACTTTTCACAAAGATGAAAGCTGACCTGTGTTACCAGAAAGGAGAAATGAAAATTCAGAAGTTGAAATGAATTTTAGAGATATATATATTTTAATAATATATTATATTTTCCTATAAAAACTTCTTACAATCTACTATTCCAAGACAGAGCATTCATACTATTTCGAATTTTATGTAAATACAATTAAATAATTTTGTATTTTTGGGAAGGGGAAAAGAAATCAGCATAGCTAAACTGGTAGATCAAGCAAAAATCATGCCTGCGAGAGTTCTGGAATAAGTTTTTAAAACAAAAAAAACTTCACTTAACTCCTTGAAGTAACGGAAAAGCCCTAAACAATCGCAGACTTCTCCGCAACCTTGAATGGCTTAAAAAAAGGCACAGATTTTTGTTTCTGAATGCGGACTTTTTTTAACGTTTGAATTTGCTTAGAAATGGCCGTTTGCAACGGGAAACCCGTTTCTGCCGTCAGCACGCGAAACGGAGGCCCCCTGTCGCTTTTCTGGTAACATAGACGCTGACAATGAATTTTCCTAAAACCGAAAACAACATCTAAGTCAAATACTGATATCTACGGCATCTCTGCCTCTCTGATCTTTTTACAAAAGAATCATTGTGCAAACATTCAGTAACAAATTATTGCCACCTGTATGTGAAATGTTTCTGTAGGAAGCTGAATTGCGAGTAAAGAGAATCGCTCAAGTAGAGGAAATTAAGGTAAAGAAAGCTACGAGATTCTTGAGAGATTAGAGGGTAACTATAAAATGTATCTTATTGATGGAAACCTTAATTGTATGAGGACCCAATCACTGTGCAGGTCTAATAATTGTCATGTTTTGTTCAGTAAGGACTTTTGTTTTTTAAGATTTATGTATTATTTATAAAATTAAAAAGTTAATTTGTAAGAGTGATTGTATGTTCTTTAATTACGTCTTTCATCAACATTCATATTTTCCGGAGTATGATTTAAGGGATAAAATTAGGGGATTTTTGGTGGAATAGATATCTTTCAGTCCTTGACTCTCATCAAGAAGTATCAGATTTGTGCTCTCATATCAGATATCAAAACAATCTCATAGATGATATAAAATTCTCCGTTAAAAAAAGAATCAATATGATGTATGGAGTATAAATCAGATGTTAAGCTGTTGAAAGACATAGATAATGATCACATATTTGAATCTCTATTTTGAATAAAAGCATCTAATATGATCAAAATTGTAAAGATTGTGTTTTTAAGACCTTGCACATAGAATCCTGACTATCACCAATTTCTCTAATTGAAAAAATTGAGAGCTTGAGAGAATCCAATGTTATCTTATGGAGGCATTGGGTCCTCCCTCCTAAATGCTTTTTCCACCTCTTATAAAGGCATTGGGTCCTCTCTCCTAAGTGCTTTTTCCACCTCTTATAACAGTTGTTTTGTTAAAGCAAAATTTTCATAAGAAAAACATCAGAACAGGGTATTTGACTTACCTGGTATCCAGAAGAGAGGAGCTTATCCGAAAGGATTTGGGCGTTGGTAAGAAATTGTTTCTCTGAAATAATCCAAGAAAAAGAATCGTATGAATTCCAGCCCCTTGGTGGGGAGGCTGCTCGTGAACCCTCAAAACTTCCATCATACACCGTTTCTGCTTTTGGGTCTACTGATTTGAAGGTGGGAAAACCATACAACACAAGTATTGTTGAAAGAATTATAATGAAAATAAAAACGAACAACGAAAATGGTCTGCAAACCGCTCGTCTGCACAATCCCATCTTGTCTTTCTTGGTGAGTTGCTGCAATTGCACATCTGCTATTGGCCTTGAAATATTCCTGGAAATACTTTTCAAAGATGCAAAAAAATTATCTAAATTGAAATGTCGAGAGGAAAATATCTGTAGAATGGTTGGTCCAGATTCAGAGTTACGAGTTCTAATATGATACTCCAAATTACTATCACGCTGACTTGACCATATTAATAAATAGTTAAAATTCAAAATCATCTTGTTTGATTGATTATTTCAGTCTATATTGGGTGCACTTGACTGAAATTCGAAAATATAATTGTTTGAATTATTAATCAAATGCACATTTTGCATTCTCTTTCCATTCAATTTAATTTGACTAGAAATTATTGATCGTAACGTGTAAATTGAATAATGAAGATGACGTTTTGGCCATTTCCCTTTACGTGTCAAAGATGATCTGATCGTCAATCCATCCAAATGTTTGCAAGGAACGCCATATAAACGTGCGTATAAGAGAGTTTGGAACTTGGAATTGAAGGGGAGAGGCAGAGAATAAAAGAAAACCCAAAACAGAGTGCTTCATAAAACACAGATGTATCCAAAAGATTTGATTTTATATGTTTCATTCAAAATATATACAATTTAATATCATAGAACAGAGTCGCTGTTCTTTCTTCATTCAGAAAACAGTATATGGAGAGACCCCTGTTCGTGTAGTTTCTTAAAGCCCAGGAAAACACAATTGAAATTGACAGAAACAGCAAACATTAAAACAGAAAATTATTTTAACACAAACACACAGCCTCAACATAAAATCCGTTTTATATGAACTTTCTTTATAGAGGTTTTTCCTCAATTCTAAATATAGTTCATGCAAACATTGAACTAAAATAGTTTGAAAATAGTTTGTCTAAAAATAAGACTGCACATGACAGTTACAGTCAACATGTATTTACAAACAGTTATTAAACTAATTGTTTATTATAAGTGTGCATGGCATCTTCAATGAACTGCATGGCGGTGAGGCTCATGCATCACTTCCCAACAGTTCGGTGGTTGCATTTTCAAGCTACTACTACAGCAGAGCGTTCATATATCTTCATAAAAAAGATTACCATTTGAAGAGCTGTTGTTACAATAATATATTGACTGTTTTCCTTCTCAATATATTCATTTTGAAACAAAAGACTCCTAAAGTATATGTATGAGCTCAGCAAAAAGGAGGCAAAACAAAACATTTAATTACAATTCATGTTTCAGCATGGGAAAATCTTAGAAATGAGATTTTGTAGTATCTTCGTATTTAAAACTGTCCTAATGCAGAGAATGAGCAAGGGAGTTGAATTAAGTTTGAGTTGGTGATTGATATCTTGCACGTGTGAGTTGAGAGGATAGATAAACGACGAGGGAAAGTGAATGAAGAAATATGAAGCCGGATTAAAGACAGGTAGTTGGGATTATTTCCAACATTCCCCCTTAATCACAACTACTATCGTATATGATGCCCAATCAATCTCATTGATAGGAAAAACTTTCTTTCTCTAATGTCTTGTTAAAAATGTCTCCACAATGACCTTGAGACCTACAAAAATCCAAAAAGATTTCTTCATTGCTGATTAATTTTCTAATGAAATAGTTCATCTTGTGTCAATGTGTTTGCTTCTCTTGTGAAAAATTGGATTCTTTGACAATGCTATAGCTGAGTTGTTGCCACAATATATCTTTGTTGCATCTTCTTGTTTTTGCTTGAGATCTTTCAAAACTCTTCTCATCCAAATTGCTTGGCATGATGCATCTATGGCTGCTACATACTCTGTTTCAGCACTGCTTCAGCAGATGAAAAAGTGAAAATTGGTTGTTTCTTTGAAGCCCATGATACTACACCTATTCCAAAATGAAAAGCATAACTGGAAGTGCTCTTCCTATCATCAATACTTCCCGCACAATCACTATGTGTAGTTTGAACTCATTTGACCTTGAATAATGAATACCATAGTTCCTTGTTCGACTCACATATTTGAGAATTATTTTCCCTACTTTCCAATGAGAGTCCTTTGGAGACTCCATAAACCTCAAGATAAGACTTACTACATACATAATATTTAGTTGTGTGTTTATTAAATACATGAGGCTACCAACAAGTCTTTTATACAAAGTTGGATCGATGTTGGCTCCTTTATCATCCTTATTTTAATTTTAGTCATGTGATAATTGGTGTTGGAGTTGATTTGCAATTTGTCATATTAAACCTCTTCAAAATGGCATTAGCATACTTAGATTGGTAGATGTGTATACCATTATCACTTTGATTCATCTCAATGCCAAGAAAATACTTCATGAGACCTAAATTAGTCATTTCAAATTTATTTTTCATGTATCCTTGAACAAATCAATTGCTAAATAACTCATGAATATGAAGTCATCAACATACTAACAAACAATTATGATCTCACCTTTCTCATTCATCTTGGTGTATAATGTAGGCTTGTTGTTGCAGCTATTGAAGCCATTTTGCAAAAGGTAAGATTCAATTCTACTATACCAAGCTCTTGGGACTTGTTTGAGTCTATAGAGTGTTTTCTTGAGCTTGTAGACTTTGTCTTCTTGACCCAAAATCTCATACCCAAATGGCTACTCCACATAAACTTATTCTTCAAGACAACCATTCAAAGAAGTTGATTTCACATCCATTTGATAAACTATCCATTTGATAAACTTTCCACTTGTTTTGAGCTATTATTGCAAGTATTAATTGCATCTAGTATCTAGATGTGTTGCTGGAGCAACTATCTCATTGTAATCAACCCTAGGCTGTTGTGAATATCCCTTAGACACTAGCCTTACTTTATGTTTTTCACATCACCATTTGCATTTAATTTGGTTTTGTAAACCCACTTCACTCCTATGAGATACTTTCCTTTTGGAAGGATCACTAACTCCCATGTTTGATTCTTTTCAACTACATCAATTACTTCATCCATTGCATTTATCCATTTTCTTCTTTAATTACATCTTCAAAATGAATTGGATCCTCTATTTGTGAATAAAATGCAAAAAGAGAAATCAGACCAACATTATTCTCACCTTCATTTTTATTATAAATGTTTCCCTTTAGCTCTCTTTCATCCTGATGATGGATCACGTAGTGTGATTCTAAACATTGATGACAAAAATTAACAAGACAATTGAATCCAGAAAACATATTCAATAATTTGATGGATTGTGGAAACTTGATATCTTTAATATATTTCACCAGCAATCAAACTCTTGATTAATATTTGAGTAATAGTTAAATATAAAAATATATATGAATACAAGACTATAACTTGGAAATATAGTTTGTAACTTGAATTTTGTAGTTTTCAGCGATAATGAGACAAAAGATTGCACAACATGCATAAATGACTATTAATGTAAAAAATAGTTAATACTTTTACTTTCACAAGTAGCACTAATATAGTTAGCTATTATACTAGAGCTTTGGTGTTTATTTGCTCAATTTTATTTTCTAGTTTGATGCTTGTTGAAGTTTAAAAAATAGAGTTGTAATTTTTGTTTTTATATTTGGTATTATATGAGATATGTTTAATAGAAGTTGTTTCGTGTTTAGTAAAAAATAAATACATAATATGAACTTATAGCTATTTAGTAGTTATAGGATATATAGAATTTGTAAAAAATCTAATCTTACACTACATGCCTAATTTATAGTTTATAAAAAATGTAATCTCAAGTTAAAACATTTAGAAGAAATTATGAACACGAAATGAAGGAAATATAAAATTTAGGAAATTAATGAGTAATATAATATGAACTTATAGTTGATAAAGTTGTAACTAGTGTAATTTAAACACACAATAGTAAATATTAGATCACCAATTTAGTATATAGTAGGTTGATGATCATGTAGAAAAAAATATATAGTAGTGAAAAAGATGTATTTGTCGCCATCCCATAAAGGAAGTGCTACACCTTCATTTGATTGAGTGATACTAAATTGTTAGGGCTAAAGCATATTATATAGAGGAATCAATTGATGGATTTGATGGAAGTTAAAATCTTTGAATTATAGCTAGAAATCTAATTTCTTGATTACTTATTTGATCAAAGGTCTTTTTATTCAAATTATTTTTATTCAAATTATTTTGATAGCTTGATTAGTGAACCTTATAAATTTGATATAATGCTTACAAGAGTTCACAATGGAAATGACCATTTGATATAATGTTTACAAGAGTTCACACTTAAAAAAAAAAATACCGATATCACATCATAATTAACTAATGTTGTTAATCTTAATTATAAATAAAAACCTTACCAAACAAATTATTATAAAGATTTTAAAGTAAATATACATTGTCATTAAAAAGGATAGACTACTATCAAGAATAGGACCCCGTACCACTAGGGCCCTCTCCCATTAACATGTATAAGGAAAATCTATGCTCATAAATACTTCTCCCATTTCCGTAGACTAGTGAAGTCTAAAATTTTGGCTTTGGGGTCCGAATCTTTCATTTTCATTGTAGTTTTTCCAATCCGTGGTGGAAAATTTAAGTAATATTTTGAAGCAGCACCTTCCTATATGTCCATTTTCATTAATAAGTAAATGGATTATAGGCCTAGTGCCCACCAGAAGAAAGGCACATAAAAGGCCAACGTACACCGAAAGCGAAACGTACTGGGAACCGGAAAGAGTCACCACATTTCCACTTAATTGGATTCAAAAATCTTTTATAAATTTGAGTGTTTGATTGATTGATTGTTTTTTGAAAACAAGGAAAAGTTGAGAATTAAAAAATAAGTTTAATTTTGTACAAGAATGTCTTATTTATTAATATATAATTATAATACATTTTTTTCAAAATGAGTCTAAAATGAAATGAGAATTAATATGGATATACAAATTTTAAACAAAAGAAAAGAACAACTAAGAAAATAGAGAATGAAATAAACACATAGCATGGAATAGTTGAATGACTTGTTGGTTTTGTTCATCAACAAAGAATGCATATTTATAGGTATAGAAGAATTAACAACATTCCTATAAAACAACTAAATATCAGTATGTTTTTTTGTGGATTTAACTACGTGAAATTTATTTGCATCAACATTTTGGATCACACTTTGTGATCCATCACTGGGATGAAGAGAGCTGAGAGATAAAAGTGGTAGATTACAGACCAAGCTAGGATATAAAGAGATAGGAGAAGAGGGGAGGTTAGACAAGAATCAAAAAAGAATTAAATTTAGGACACAAAGAGAAATAAATAATAAGATGAAAAAAGAGAAATAAAATAACTAAAAGGATCAATCGATTAAAAATTAAAGAAACTGAATTAACAACACAATATTATTATAAAGAAAAGAAAGAATATCTATGAAAAAGAAAACTAAAAACTAGAAACAAAAAGCTAATTTATAAAACTAAAAGACAAAAAACTAATTTAGTAAGAAACTTTAAAAAGCTTCTAAGAATAACAAAAAAATGAAAAACAAGAATATAAAATTTAATTGAAAATTGCAATAATATAAGTTTTAGATTTTTAAGAATTTTTTTTTTTTAAATAAGTTTTTATAGATTATAAGATAAAAAAACTTTTCTTGCTTTTTTCTTTTTTAATAAATAAAAATCAAAGATTTTCGAAATTTTAATTTGTAATTTTTAATTAGATTAAAAATTTGTTCTTAATTACAAATTACGAGTTCAAAGATCTTCAAAATTACAAATATAAAATTGAATTGAGAATTACAAATAAAATCTAGAGAAATGTTAAACTAAGCTTAATCATAATGATTCAATACAAAAAAGACAAGAATAAAAACAAAAGAAAGAGACCTAAAAGACTAAAAGGATATAAGAGAAAACAAACAAAATGATATTTTAAATAAAAATTGACAAATAAATAAAACAATGATACTTAAAAACAATGAAATAAAAAAGATAAAAGATAAAAATGAGCAAAATAAAAACACTAAAAAAAACCACAAACTATGAGAAATTATATGCAGAAAGGCTTAATAAAGAAACAAATAAATTCAAATGGAAACATTAAGAATGATAATTAAATACTCAAAGATGAGAAAAAAGAAAACCAAAAATAACGAAATAAAAGAAATAAATAAATAGAGAAACCAAAGAATTTAAAATACCTTAAAAATTTAATAAGGATAAAGTAAGTATAAGAGGGAGAAGGAAGAATAAAATACAACAAGAGAAGGACAACGTAAAGGGGAGAAGATGGGAAAAAAATTAAGGGGGGAGAGGGGGGAGGAGGGAGAAGAAGAGGAAACTAAGAGAAAGGGGGGAGGGGGAGCGAGAACGAGAAAGACTGGGGGGCTAAGAGGGTGGGGTGTGGAGGGTTTTGACATTGGACAAAAGAGGTTTCCAAGAGGAACTCAAGCTCCATCCATCATCATAGTTAAGGTTTGAGGGGTGGTTATGGATCTCAATGGTTTCTTTTAGCTTTCTTTTGAAAAAAAAAAAATATTTTCTATGGATAATCTTTGGAGTGTTTTCGAGGAAAATGTGGTGTTTAGGAGGAGTATTTTGATAAATAATAATAATATGCTTGATGTCAACACATGGCTCTTTGATCGTTCTCAAAAGAGCCACCAATTTCACCTATGATACCATAAGAACAAACCACTTTGTAGACACTGAATCTAGGAAAGCTGGTGGAAGGAAGCTAAGGTGGGAGGCTCGATCAATTTCAAACTAGCAAAGAAAATACAGTTCCTTAAGCAAAAGCTTAAGGATTGGAATAAGGTGAAGTTTCAGAACATTTTTATTGAATAAGAAAATGTGGAAAATGAGTTGAAGCCCTCAATGAAAAAGTAATTAGGGACGACATGAGGAATGAGGAATACTTCAAAGAGAAAGAACTGAATGCAAAGCTGGCTGAGCTCTTGAAGAGGGAGGAAATATACTAGAGGGACAAATCAAGGGAGGTTTGGCTAAGTGAGGGTGACTCAAATTCCAAATTCTTCCATGCCTTGGTGCTGGCTAGGAGAGTAGCTAATAAGATAAAATAAGTCCAAACTATCGATGGTCACACAGTGCGTGGTCTGTTTGAGGTTGGAAAGGTTGTGGCTGAATTTTTTAAACACCTACTTAGAGGCCAGATGAAGCAGGAGGTTGGCGGTAGCATCCTTGACTCGATAAGAAAATAGGTATGTGAAGTAGACAACAAAATGCTGTGTGACACGGTTTCTAAAGATGAGGTTAGGATCACCCTATTTTAGTTGCATCTTGACAAGGAACTGAGGCCTGATGGGTTCATAGAAAGGTTCTTCCAAACATGTTGGAGCTTCATTGGGGATGATCTATGGAGGCTAGTGGAGGACTTCCGTAGAACTAAGAGGTTTGTAAAGGATTTGAACAAATCAGTGATAGCCTTGGTCCTGAAAAATCCTGAATGCCATTCCTATAGCGATTACAAGGCCATCTTGCTATGCAACACCATTTACAAGGTGGTAGCCAAGGTGCTTGCCAATAGACTCAAATTCGTATTGGGGAAAATAATATCCACATAGGATAATGGCTTTGTCCCTGGTTGGGAAATCACAGATTGCATCTTGCTAGTTAATGAGGTCGTGCCCACTCTTAAGACAAGAAGGAAGGTGGGGATGGTAATAAAATTGGATGTTTGCAAGGCATATGATAAAGTGTGTTGGGACTTCCTTCTGTAGGTCATGGAAAAGATGGGGTTCGACAGTCATTGGTGCGAGCTTATCTATTATTGCATCTCCACTGTTCGATTCTCGGTCTGTAAATGGAATGCGCCATAGTTTTTTTCAGGCCACCAATGGTCTTAGACAGGGTGACCCCATATCACCATTCCTATTTGTGATCATGGCTGAATCCCTAAGCTGTGCCATCAAAAGTAGAAGCCAGCGGCTGGACTGGAAGGGTGTGCAGGTGGCACTAAATGTAGATCTAGTAACACACTCACAATTTGCAAATAATACCACATTGCTAGGCGAGGAAAGCATTAGGGAAGCTAGATGTATCAAAGGGGTGCTTACTGAATATGAAGAGCAATTAGGCTAGAAAATGAACAAGGATAAGTCGTGTATATACTTCTTCAACACAAGGTTTACTGTGCAACCATCACTACTATCTTGGGGTTCCAAGTGGGGAAACTATCAAAAAAATTTCTTGGGGTTCAAATATTTGAAGGAGCGTGCAAGGAAAAAAATTGGGATGAGGTGGTTGGAAAGTGTAGAAACAAGGCAATGGCATGGAACAATAACTAGCTCACATTGGTTGGGAGAATTACAATGGCAAAGGATGTCTTGTCAGTGATTTTGATATATACAATGTCGTGTTATGAAGCTCCTGCAAAGGTGGAGAATGACATGGAGAGGGTCTTGAAAATGTTCCTATGGGAAGGTTTGAAAAATGACAAGAAAATACCGCTCATAGGTTGGGACATGACCTATAATGCAAAAGAAGATGGTGGGGTTGGATTGTGCAAGATCAGATTGCAAAACACTGCCTTGGGTGCCAAACTTGTATGGAAGATGTACAAGTTCCTTGAGAAGCTATGGTATCGTATCTTATAGGATAAATATTTGGATAACATGGAGCCATCGAGAATCTTAACAATAGAAAACATCGAGGGTGGATCAGCGATGTAGAAGTACATAACAAAATGTAGATCCTTGATCACTTTCCACCTCTTGTGGAGAATTGGGGATGGTAGGAAAGCAATGTTCTAGACGGACTCATGGGATGGCTATAAAAGTTTGACATAAATGTTTGATTGGATCAATATGTGGGTAGGCTGCAAGAAAAGTTTGGAAACAAGGTGGTGGACTATGTTTTTCAGGATGAAGACATAATAGGCAACCATACCAAGTGGATAGATGTTGATACTTTTCTATTACCACAAGAATTCAAAGGGGAAGTGGCTTGAGAATTAAGCAATAGGACAGTTAACTTGAGTAATAGGGAGGATACAATTATATGGTGTGGGGCTACATCAGTGGAGTACTCAGCCAAATTGGGTTACCGTCTCCAAATTGCACAAGGAGAGGAGAAGACGTGGATGGCTACCCTCTGCTGGAAGCATGAAGTGCTACCCAAAGCAAGGGCCTTTCTTTGGGTAGCCTTACATCAGTTCTACCTAATTGGAGAAATACTAAAGAGAATTGGGATTCCTGGTCTGTCTAGATGCGCACTATGTGAGAAAGAAGAGGAAGGTGTGGATTATTTTTTTCTCACATGTCCTGTGGCTGCCTTTTGTTGGGATTGGTTGCAAGGGATATTTTGCTTCCAGGGACCAAGACACTATAAGCTTTGGGTTTTCCTGAACAACTAGCCAATAACAAATAAGAATGGCTATTGGTATGGGATTTGGATAATGGTGCCATCATTGGTGGTTTGGCATATATGGAAGGAGAGGAACAGGAAAATATTCAAGGAGGAATCCCTAAGCTATGACCTACTTATCGCAAAGATCCAAGGAGCCATCATTGAGACAACAAATAATAGAACCAACATTGGTTCCAAGACAAAGTTTACAAGGTGAGATGAGGAGATTTAGAAGGCTTGGAATGACCTCAAATTTCCTAAGTCCACGACACTCAGGGTAAGCAAGTTCAATAGGAAGGAAGTGCACTGGACACATCCAGTGAGATTAAAATGGAAGCTAAATTTTGATGGGGCTGCCAAAGGAAATCCTAGTTGAGCAGGTGCTGGATGTATAATTAGAGAAAAAAGTGGCAATTGTTTGTGGGTAGCGTCAAAAAATTTGGATGTTCACTCCAACAACATCATTGAGATGGAGGCTTTGTTGTTAGGCTTACAGTTGTGCATCCAAAATGGTATAGATTATGTAGAAATTGAGGGTGATTCACAATTATGTATTCAAGCAATCACATTAGGGAAATCACCAAATTGGAGGATTGGCAATTGTATTGAACCTATTAAGATGCTCCTAGGAAAGCACAATAACTTCTCCCTTGCACATGTATATAGGGAAGCGAACAGAGCCACAAATTTGTTGGTTAATTGGGGAGTATCTCAAGAAGATTTAGTAATAGTGGATTCCACTAGGAGGTGATGGTCGGGGCAACAAGCTAACATTGACCAAGATAACATTGGGTGTCAAGATGATACTCTTTTTGCAGCCTCAGGCCCGTGAATGGACGACGAGGTACGTGATTCACATGTTTGTGGATGAAGGCATAGATTGGGACACTCAGGTAAAGATTTGGTAAGGATATGGTGACTAAAAAGGCTGCCGGACGCAACAATGGATGTTGATCACGTGTTATGGCATAGGTGCTATATTTTCCCATGCTTGATGGTAAACTACACATTCACAACTCATTTCGAGATTGGTGTGCCGAGTAGTGAGAAAGGATGGTGC